>CM042155.1:83386781-83566781 GCA_023376005.1 Doryteuthis pealeii | reverse complement strand
AAAGACACTGGCTACTTTGAGGTACAAATTCAGAGTTAAAGTCAAACTTTATATTTGTTTCGCATGTTAAATTAAACCGTCTTTGGTGTAACTATTATTAATAAAACTAGCAACAGGAAACACCCTCCGGGCGTCGTAAAAATTAATTTTCGAAAGACATTGCCTGAGAGGGTGGGAGTTGAAAATTCAATGTCAGAGGGTTTGTATCATAAGTAAACAAAACCTTCATATTTATTAAAGGAGTAAAAAAAAAGAATAAAACAAATCTAAATGAAAACTGAGCCCCGTCCCTCTCAAATAAAATGTTGCGTGCATGTAATAATCAAACAATTATTTTGAATATTTTCCACATCAATTTTACACAAAATCGTAGGTATTTATTTATTTGTAAATTGTTTAGTTAACTTCTTGTTACTGTAAAAAGCAAAAAAAAGGACGAGAGTAAAAACAATTTTTAAAATTGCTTACTCAAATTTTGGGTGTATATAGCATAAGGATATTGTGACTTAAGCTGTGACGTAGAGCTATGACGTAGTTTTTGTTACAGACAAAAATACAGACAATCTCCATTATTATTTATCTTTAAATAATTTATCTACCGTAGGGCCGGTTTAGCTCAGTCGGTAGAGCGTCTGACTATGAACCACAATGTTCTGGGTTCGATACCGGCCCTCGTCAATTCAGGGATCTGTGCGGTAAAGTGAGCTGATGCCAGGTGTGGAACTCTACCTCCGGTACCAAAACAATATCCTTGGTCTTACACTAGTGAAAAGGGAATAGACTCCTTCGCTGTCTGGCTGATACCGACTTTAAGCCACCCCAATGACGACCTCATCCAGTCGGCGTAATCTACAGCCCCAGTCGATATGTTAGATTACGCTATGGTTGGTTGGTTGGTTGGTTGGTTGTTACGGCATGTAAATCCTTGTTGTGTTACTTTATGCCGAAGACATTTTGGTTTATTCATTCTTGTTGAAAGTACGAGCAAAAGGATAATATTGCAAGTCACGGTTCGCTCAGCCACCAAGATCCCGTCTTTACGCATCACGGGTCGCCACCCACTGCCAATTGGTGGACTTATTGGGGGGGGGTGTTATCTCTCTAAAGAGATGCAGTCTGTTTATTATACAGACCCAGCTGACAGAGTGTACTACTTTATGGAGATTCTCTCCTCATAAATATTAGATCATAAGTATCTTTATACGTAAACTAGACAGATAGATTAGTTACCTAAAACCTAGCAAACCCAACGACGACGGATGGATAAATAAAACATGACCCGCTCATTGGGGCCTCTGCTCGGCCGTTTAACCCTAGTACAGGCTAAAGAGGAGTTTTTCAAATCACGTACTGCTTACCGACCAGCATCCATGAATCGTTACCCAGATCCAGCAGGTGGTCCCATTTGCAAAGGGGTGTCTTTCCCCTCTGCAGAGGTGCAGTCATCGTATTTTACTGCCCCAGTCGACAAAAGAATCCTCGTAATAGATATTAGAATATAGGCTTTTCTAAATGCATATGTAAAATAGTGAAGGCTGCTACCGTAAAAACTGTTAAATTGAATGCCGATTACTGGATAAATAAGACTTGTACTATAATTACATATCTTCTTTTTGGGTTAAAAAAATGAATAAAATAAATACAATGGTAATAAATACGGAAGTAGATGAAGAGATAATTGTTTTAATAGAAAGGAAATAAAGAGAGAGGGGAAAATATAGATCGATAGATAGAGAGAAAGATCGATAGATCGATAGATATATAGATAGATAGATAGATAGAGAGAGAGAGAGAGAGAGAGAGAGAGAGAGAGAACGAGAGAGAAATAGAGAGAGGGTCTGGGGAAAGTGTTAGTAAGATAAATCTGTTTATCAGTCTTATCAAAAAGGATCGAAACATTACTTTATCAAATAACGAAGAGAAAACGTGAAGTGAAATGTGGATTCTCCTTATCGAATGAAGAAGAAGAAGAAGAAGAAGAAGAAGAAGAAGAAGAAGAAGAAGAAGAAGAAGAAGAAGAAGAAGGTAGATTTTTATTGCGCTGGCCATCCCATATTCAATTGGTCTACTGTTTCTCTCTCTCTCTCTCTCTCTCTCTCTCTTCTTCTCTCTTCTCTTCTCTCTCTCTCTCTCTCTCTCTCTCTCGTATTCTTTCTTTTTTGTTACCTCTTTATTTATATCCATATGTATTTTCTGTTTCCGAAAAAAGTCTTAGTAGAAGAAAAAGAAAATAGATTCAAGAGAATAACAATGGAAAATCGGATAAATACGATACGTGTTTTTTTATGTTTTTTTTTTTTTCGGTGTTTTGTTTTTCTGCACAGGATTCCGAAATTACCCGAATCGATTAAGAGCATGGATGCAGAAAGACTTCTTCAAACTGGAGTAAGCAAGAAAAAGAAACCCAAGATTTATGTAAGATAGGTTTGATAATGAGCAGCAAATAATCACTTGGGTCTTTGATGTTCTTTCGCTTGTATCATTGATTAAATACAAGGATATTTCATGTTCTATTACAACGTTATTCAGTTAGGACAATCGAAAACATTGAGTATTTCTAAGGCAAATTCTACTGGGTCAACATATACACATATACAATATGAATGGGTTGGTTTGGTTTGGTTTGTTTAACGGCATATCAACCTCAGTGGGTCATTTAATGACGACAGTTTTGAAAAATCAATGAAAATACATTTTTCTATTTAACCCATAGATGGGACCCTAACAGGTACTACCAATCCGGTTCTAAGTAGACCAGGGAGCAATAATGACAAGGGGCGCTCCAGATTCCCAGACCTGGACCTCAATCAGATAGAGTTTAACGTCATTCCAGGACATGATGACCCTCATCACCGCGTTTTAGCACATATATGATAAAAAGGGTTGGGGGGTTACCATAACGCCAATAGGGTTGGGACAACATCATTAAATGCTAGGGCTTGTCGTGACAAGCCGATTAATCGTAGGGTGCCTCTCTGACCGCCCGTCTAGCCTAAGTAAGGGTCTAAGTGGAGTGTTGCATGTCATGGACTGCTCAACCACCTGGGTACCGTTAACAATTGGCCCCATTGGAGGTGGGTCTTACCCCTCTGCAGAGGGGTAGTCAGTATATTCTAACGACCCAGCCGACAGGGAGGACAATATGAATGAACCTACACCATATATAGATGATTACAAAAAAGATTCGGGAATATAAAAACAGAGAGAGAGAGAGAGAGAGAGAGAGAGAGAGAGAGAGAGAGCAGGAGGAAGAGGGAGGAGGAGAGTGAAAGATAGTGGGAAAGAGAGATTTAGTTTCTCTGTTTAATGGCATGTCAACCTCCATAGGTTGATTGGTTGGATTTTACGGCATGTCAACCCATTGTTGGGTTATTTTATGCCAAAGATATTTTTTCTTGATGGTATTCAATTTTTTTCCAAACTCAATTTTTAAAACACATTTTTGAATCCCTTTTTTTTATTCAGATTTTTACCCATGGTATTAGCGCAATTAGAGAGTTAAGGGAATCCGTACTGTCAGCAGGCATTGCTGATGATGATATTCGGTGTCTAAAGAAAGATGTTCAGTGTATCTATTATGTACAAAAAATAAGTTTCGACATTTTCTTTACCGATTCATTATTGTTTTTACAAAGGATTTGTTTTCTTTCTCAGCAGTTAACTGTTCTCGGGCACCAGCTGACTTTTTTCATTAATCTAGAGAATAAAAAAAAGACAACAATTATTTGTCAATTCAATTGTGTAAACGCTGAAATTTATTGTAATTGAAGGTGCAATATTTGGTGCAATACACGGGTTAAGCGAGAACTTTTCAATCAAGCTGTAACAAAATCTGCCTGATCGGCAAGAACAAAAAAAAAATGTTCAATTCAGCTTATCGAAAGTCATTATTGCCCTTTTTCTCTAAATTAATTCGTGGAGCTTTTTGTTGATTGCTAGCTTTTATTTGGTTTAATTCAAAAAGTAATCTATCAGCTCAGAATAGATGTACCCGCAATATGCACGATGTGAACCTTTTTAGAGAAAGACTTCCTTCTTGTTTATTTAGTAGTGCAGGATTGTTAAAGAACTGGAAGGCTGGAGGACATCTTGCCTTGTGTCATTTATGTTGTATACCCCTTTACTTGTTACTTACTTCTTACAACTTCTTCTGTTCATCTTCTATCTTAGGGTTCTTCTTCTTGGGACTTCATCTTTGACATCTTACGTCTTCTTCTAAATCTCTTCTATCGTCTTGGTGACTTCGTCTTGGTTGTCGGTCGCACTTAACTCATTCTTCTTCGTCTTCGTCAGTCTTGTTACCAAGACACCCCATTAACCACAAGACCGTGTTATTTTCTTAAACTTTTATTTCCTTAACTATACATTTCATGTAACTACCATCTGACTAACATAGCGCGCGTGAGCTCCAGTTAAGGCAGGACATCCTCTCTGCCTGACGTCTAACTGAAAACTGAGGACCCAAACAGGTCCCACGTGACTTCACATATTTCGCGGGCTTTCTGTAATATTCCATGGAATGTCCCGCCCGTGATATGAAAAGGGCCACCCCTTTAGAATTACAGGGGATTGACAATAATCTTATGCAACCACATAGATTATGAAACATTTATAGTTTTTAGTAATAACACAAGGCGACAACTTTTTCTCATGGGATTGTTTTTATTTTCCTTCAATTCAAAACTGCCCTGAGCGAGACAGACATCTTACCCATTCAACGTATTGTCCCAAACTGACTCTACACTCTCACTTCTCACTCTTACTCTTCCGCACTTCGCCACGTGTCACCCATTGGCCAATAGGAAATTTAAATCTGACGTTGTGCTGACTCATCTTAAGAATTTTCCATGCTAATGTACACGTAATTCTTTTTCTCGTGAGATTTTTTCTTCCTTCAATTCAAAACTGCCCTGGGCGAGAGAGACATCTTACCCATTTAACGTATTGTCCCAAACAGACTCTACACTCTCACTTCTCACTCTTACTCTTCCGCACTTCGCCAGGTGTCAGTCATTGACCAATAGAAAATATAAATCTGACGTTGTGCTGACTCATCCTAAGAATTTTCCATGCTAATCCACACGTAATTCTTATAATCCTTCTATATACTTTTACATGATAATTTACACGTATCTATTATTCCTAGCCCCCGTCATTCTCTTTCTCTATCGCTATTATGTTACAGAGTGCCCTCCTTCTGTGTAGATGATCAGTAATTAGATCCCTACTCATCCTCATTTGCAAACATACATAATCAAATATCTCATTGAAGTAATGAACTCTGACAAGGAGACTTTTAAATATTGTCATTGGACAGTGACAATAATTTTTCCAAAACTGATTACTCCAATGGAGAGCAGCCAACTCATTCACAGAATTGGGAAATGAATATCTTTCTTCAATCTGATATTCTGGAAACACCATGTGTAGCTCGCCTGTTCTCTAATCCAGACATCCCTAATGGCATCGTGCTACTCTGTGATCATTGATTTTATTCTCTAACATTAAATATCTAATTTGATTTTGTTTTAGTTTATCAAAAACAATACTATAAACACAGTTCTATGTGAGCTTTCTTAAAGTGTTGAGCATTTGTGATTTTTTTTTATTATGTAGGGATGAGTTTTTATGTTATCTCGTTTTTTTTTTCTCTCACTGTATTTGATTCCCAGGGGGAACACTATATTTTGTTGTTGAATATGTATTCAGCTGCTGCTTCTAAGTGGGTGGTGATAAAATTGTATATTCATACTTTGAAGTAGGTCTTCGCAAAAGTTTAATTCACACAAACACACACACGCGCGCATACACATATAACAAACATATACATACATCCACACACACACAACACCCATACCTCATATGTATATATATATATAATTTATATATATATATATATATATATATATATATATATATATACTTACCTGTACTTTATTGTGAACAAAAAATTCATGTATATTCATGTGTATTTTATACATATGTTCTATTTAATAAACACTAACACACACACACACACACACGCACACACACACATATATATATATATATATGTATGTATATATATAGAAAGAGAGATAAAGAGATGTATAGATAGATGAATAGATACAAAAACACAATAAGTACGTACATAGAGGTTGATATATAAAAACACACGATCGATAGGTAGATAGATGAATAGATCAATAGATAGATCGAAAAACACGATAGATACACAGACATAGATGCCTATATATATATATATATATTATATAATATATATATATATATATATATAAACACTATAGATAGATGCAGACGGGTGAACACTCACATAAACACACACACACACATATATATATATATATATATATATATATATATATAAGTTGTCGGGTGGCCTAAAGTCGGTATCAGCCAGTCAGCGAGGGAGTCTATCCCCTTTTCAATAGCGCTAGACCAAGGAGATTGTTTGCTTTTTTTAGGTTCGAGCACCTCGCCTACTATTAGCTCCTTACTTTACCGCACAGATCCCTGTGCTACTCATACGCTGAGTTGGCGAGGACCGGTATCGAACTAGGAGCCTTGTGATTTCTAGCCGAACGCTCTACCGACTGAGCTAAGATAGATAGATATATATATTATTACATACAATAACTCGATATATTGATAAAGAGAAAGAGAGAGAGGTACATACAAAAATACAGAGACAGATAGAGAATATATATATTATATATATATATTATATATATATATATATATAATATACAAAAAACACGATTAATAGATTGATCTGCCATACGGATAATAGACTATTTAATGACTCTAATATGGCACGACTAATTGCTTGGTGTATTGAAAAGTATGTCTTGCGAAAATAATTATCAGACATTTTAACACCGGTCGAAATTTCCAGTTAATACATATTCGTTAAATATCACGCTGAGATTTCAAATTCCATTAGGAAGCAAGTCTCTTGGGATTCATGTATTCTGATATCATTAATATTGAACAGCCACTGGGAATCGCTTGCGATAACGCACTGCAACAATCAGACTTTGTCTTCGACGTTTTAAAATATATCTATAATATATTACCATGATTTTTGCAGTCTTTTCAAAAGAGCATCAATATTCAATGTGCTAATTTATGATATTAAATAATATATACATTTATTTAAAAGTAATCTTTGTGAAGTTTCCAGTTGGATATTATATTAATATATATAATATATATATATATATATATATAATATTATTTTCAGTTAGGACAATCGAAAACAGTGAGTATTTTCGAAGGCAAATTCTAGTGGTCAACATATCACACAAACAATATGAATGGCTTTGGTTTTGTTTGCTTTACGGTATATTCAACCTCAGTGGTGTCATTTAATGCCGACAGTTTTGAAAAATCAATTCTTAATGGATACTCAATTTTTTCATAACACATTTTTCTATTAACCCATAGATTGGACCCTAACAGGTACTACCAATCCGGTTCTAAGTTAGACCAGGGAGCTATAAGGACAAAGGGTGCGCTCAGATTCCCCAGACCTGGAACCTCAATCAGATAGAGTTTAACGTCATTCCACAGGACATGATGACCCTCAGTCACGCTTTTTAGCACATATATTTGATAAAAAGAGTGTTGGGGGTTACCATACGCCGGTAGGAGTTGGGACAATCATCTAAATGCTAGGGCTTGTCGTGACAAGCCGATTAATCGTTAGGATGCCTCTCTGACCGCCCGTCTAGCCTAAGTAAGGGTCTAAGTGGAGTGTTGCATGTCATGGACTGCTCAACCACCTGGGGTTACGATAACAATTGGGACCCATTGGGGTGGGTCTTACCCCTCTGCAGAGGGGTAGTCAGTCTATTCTAACGACCCAGCCGACAGGGAGGACAATATGAATGAACCTACACCATATATGGATGTTTACAAAAAAGATTTCGGGAATATAAAAACAGAGAGAGAGAGAGAGAAGAGAGAGAGAGAGAGAGAGAGAGAGAGAGAGAGAGAGAGAGAGAGAGAGAGCGGAGAAGAGGTGAGGAGGAGAGTGAAGGTGTGGAAAGAGAGATTTTAGTTTCTCTGTTTAATGGCATATCAACCTCCGTAGGTTGATTGGTTGGATTTTTACGGCATGTCAAACCCAGTTTGGGTTATTTTTGCCAAGATAATTTTTCTTGATGGTATTCAATTTTTTTCCAAACTCAATTTTTAAAACACATTTTTGAATCCCTTTTTTTTCTATTCAGAATTTTACCTATGGTATTTAGTGCAAATAGAGATTAAGGGAATCTGTACTGTCAGCAGGCATTGATGATGATGATATTCGGTGTTCTAAAGAAAGATGTTCAGTGTATCATATTATGTACATAAAACAAGTTTCGACATTTTCTTTTACCGATTCATTATTTTTACAAAGGACTTGTTTTCTTTTCAGCAGGTACTGTTCTCGGGCACCAGATGACTTTTTCATTAATCTAGGAGAATAAAAAAAAAGACAACAATTATTTGTCAATTCAATTGTGTAAACGCTGAAATTTATTTGTAATTTGAAGTGCAATATTTTGGTGCCAATACAGCGGTTAAGCGAGAACTTTTCAATCAAGCTGTAACAAATCTGCCTGATCGGCAAGAACAAAAAAAAAATGTTCAATTCAGCTTATCGGAATCATTATTGCCCTTTTTTCTCTAAATTAATTCGTGGAGCTTTGTTTGATTGCTAGCTTTTAATTGGTTTTAATTCAAAAAATAATCTATCAGCTCAGAATAGATGTACCCGCGCATATGCACGATGTGAACTTTTTAGAGAGAAGACTTTTCTCTTGTTTATTTAGATTGTGCAGGATTGTTAAAGAACTGGAAGGCTGGAGGACATTCCTGCCTTGTGTCATTTATGTTGTATACCCCTTTACTTGTTACTTACTTCTACAACTTCTTTCTGTTTCATCTTCTATCTTAGGTTCTTTTCTTATTGGGGACTTCAGTCTTTGACATATAACGTCTTCTCTAACATCTCTTCTATCGTCTTGGTGACTTCGTCTTGGTTGTCGGTCGCACTTAACTCATTCTCGTCTTCGTCAGTCTTGTTACCAAGACACCCATTAAATCACAAGACCGTGTTATTTTTCTTAAACTTTTTATTTCCTTAAACTATACATTTCATGTACTAACATCTAGACTTAACATAGCGCGCCTGGTGAAGCTTCCAGTTAAGGCAGGACATTCCTCTCTGCCTGGACGTCTAACTGAAATGAGACCCAACCAGGTCCCACGTGACTTCCACGTAATTTCACGGCTATTTCTGTACTATTCCATGGAAAGTCCCGGCCCTGATATGAAAAGGCCATCCCTTTAGAATTACGGGGCATTGACATTAATCTTATTTGCAACCGATAGATTATGGAAACATTTATAGATTTTTAGTAATAACACGAGGCGACAACTTTTTCTCATTGGGATTGTTTTTTATTTTCCTTCAATCAATAACTGCCCAGGCGAGAAGACATTTACCATTCAACTACTGTCCCAAACAGACCTACACTTCTCACTTCTACACTCTTACTCTTCCGCACTTCGCACGTGTCCCCGTTGACCAATAGGAATTTAAATCTACGTTGTGCTGATCATCCCCAATAATTTTTCCATGCTAATCTACACAATTCTTGTTCTCATGAAGATCTTTTTCCCTTTCAATTTCAAACTACCACTGAAGCGAGAGAAAACATCTACCCATTCCAAACGCATTGTCCCAAAAACTGACTCTACACTCACATTTGTCCCAAAATTCAGAGTTAAGGCAACTTATAAACATTTGTTTCACATGTTAAATTAAACCGTCTTTAGGTAACCATTATTAACTAAACCTAGCAACAAGGAAACACCCTCTGGGCGTCTAAAATTAATTTTGAAAGACATTGCCTAAGAGAGTGGAGTTAAAAATCAAAAGTCAGAGGTTTGTATTATAAGTAAGCAAAATCCTCATATTTAATTAAAGGAGTAAAAAAAAAAAAAAAAAAGAATGAAAACAATTTGAATAATGAAAACTTTGCCCGCGTCCTCCAATAAATGTTTTGCGTGCATGTTAATAATTAAACAATTTATTTTTGAATTTTTCACATAAATTTTTACAACAAAATCGTAAGGTATTTATTATTTGTAAACTTTTTAGTTAACTTCTTGTTCTTCGTAAAAAATAAAAAGAAAGGACGAGAGTAAAAAACATTTTTTAAATTGCTTACTCAAATTTTTGGTGTATATAGCATAAGAATATTGTGGCATAAGCTGTGACGTAGAGCTATGACGTAGTTTTTGTTACAGACAGAAATACAGACAATCTCCATGATTATTTATCTTTAAAGATAGAGCGCCTGACTATGAACCACAATGTTCTGGGTTCGATACCGGCCCATGTCAACTCAGGGATCTATGCGGTAAAGTGAGCTGATGCTAGGTGTGGAACTCTACTTCCGGTACCGAAATAATATCCTTGGTCTTACACTAGTGAAAAGGGAATAGACTCCTTCGCTGTCTGGTTGTCAGTCGGCGTAATCTACAGCCCCAGTCGATAAGTTAGATACGCTAAGGTTGGTTGGGTGGTTGGATGTTACGGCATGTTAACCCTTGTTTTGTTACTTTATGCCGAAACCATTATGGTTTTTTCATTCTTGTTGAAAGTACGAGCAAAAGGAGAATGTTGCAAGTCACGGTTCGCTCAGCCACCAAGATCCCGTCTTTACGCATCACAGGTCGCCACCCACTGCCAATTGGTGGACATATTGAGGTGTGTTATCCCTCTACAGAGGTGCAGTCTGTTTATTATACAGACCCAGCTGACAAAGTATACTACTTTATGTAGATTCTCTCCTCATAAATATTAGATCGTAAGTATCTTTATACGTAAACGAGGCAGATAGATTAGTTACCTAAAACCTAGCAAACCCAATGACGACGGCTGGATGAATTAAATATGACCCGCTCAGTGGGGCCTCTGCTCGGCCATTTAACCCAAGTACAGGCTTAAGAGGAGTTTTTCAAATCACGTACTGCTTACCGACCAGGATCCATCGATCGTTACCCAGAGCCAGAAAGTGGTCCCATTTGCAAAGGGGTGTCTTTCCCCTCTGCAGAGGTGCAGTCATCGTATTTTACTGCACCAGTCGATAGAGGAATCTTCGTAATAGATATTAGAACATAGGCTTTTCTAAATGCATATGTAAAATAGTGAAGGCTGCTACCGTAAAAACTGTTAAATTGAATGCCGATTACTGGATAAATAAGACTTGTACTATAATTACATATCTTCTTTTTGGGTTAAAAAAAATGAATAAAATAAATACAATGATAATAAATACGGAAGTAGATGAAGAGATAATTGTTTTAATAGAAAGGAAATAAAGAGAGAGGGGAAATATAGATAGATAGATAGATAGAGAGAGACAGAGACAGAGAGACAGAGAGCAGAGAGAGAGAGAGAGAGAGAGAGAGAGAGAGAGAGAGAGAGAGAGGGGGGGTCTGGGGAAAGTGTTAGTAAGATAAATCTGTTTATCAGTCTTATCAAAAAGGATCGAAACATTACTTAATCAAATAACGAAGAGAAAACAACGTGAAGTGAAATGTGGATTCTCCTCATCGAAGAAGAAGAAGAAGAAGAAGAAGAAGAGAAAGAAGAAGAAGAAGAAGAAGAAGAAGAAGAAGGGAAATTAGTGAAGAAGAAGAAGGGAAATTAGTGAAGAAGAAGAAGAAGAAGAGAAGAAGGGAAATTAGTGAATAATAATAATAATAATATAATAATAATAATAATAATAATAATAATATAATATAGAAGAAGAAGAAGAAGAAGAAGAAGAAGAAGAAGAAGGGAAATTAGTGAAGAAGAAGAAGAGAAGAAGAAGAAGAAGAGAGAAGAAAGAAGAAGAAGAAGAAGAAGCGAAAAAATCTTAGTAGAAGAAAAGAAAATAGATTCAAGAGAATAACAATGGAAAATCGGATAAATACGATACGTATTTTTTATTGGTTTTTCGTGTTTTTTTTGTTTTTTGTTGTTTTTTTCTGCACAGGATTCCAAATTACCGGATCGATTAAGAGCATGGATGCAGAAAGACTTCTTCAAACTGGAGTAAGCAAAAAAAAAAAAGAAACCCAAGATTTATGTAAGATAGGTTTGATAATGAGCAGCAAATAATCACTTGGGTCTTTTGATGTTCGTTTCGCTTGTATCATTGATTAAACACAAGGATATTTCATGTTGTATTACAACGTTATTCAGTTAGGACAATCGAAAACAGTGAGTATTTCGAAGGCAAATTCTAGTGGGTCAACATATACACACAAACAATATGAATGGCTTGGTTTGGTTTGCTTTACGGTATATCAACCTCAGTGGGTCATTTAATGCCGACAGTTTTGAAAAATCAATTCTTAATGGATACTCAATTTCTTTCATAAACACATTTTTCTATTTAACCCATAGATGGGACCCTAACAGGTACTACCAATCCGGTTCTAAGTAGACCAGGGAGCTATAAGGACAAAGGGGCGCTCCAGATTCCCCAGACCTGGAACCTCAATCAGATAGAGTTTAACGTCATTCCCAGGACATGATGACCCTCAGTCACCGCTTTTTAGCACATATATGATAAAAAGAGTTGGGGGTTACCATAACGCCGGTAGGGTTGGGACAATCATCTAAATGCTAGGGCTTGTCGTGACAAGCCGATTAATCGTAGGATGCCTCTCTGACCGCCCGTCTAGCCTAAGTAAGGGTCTAGTGGAGTGTTGCATGTCATGGACTGCTCAACCACCTGGGTACCGATAACAATTGGACCATTGGGGGTGGGTCTTACCCCTCTGCAGAGGGGTAGTCAGTCTATTCTAACGACCCAGCCGACAGGGAGGACAATATGAATGAACCTACACCATATATGGATGATTACAAAAAGATTCGGGAAAATATAAAAAACAGAGAGAGAGAGAGAGAGAGAGAGAGAGAGAGAGAGAGAGAGAGAGAGAGAGAGAGAGAGAGAGCGGGAGGAAGAGGGAGGAGGAGAGTGAAAGGTAGTGGGAAAGAGAGATTTAGTTTCTCTGTTTAATGGCATATCAACCTCCGTAGGTTGATTGGTTGGATTTTACGGCATGTCAACCCATTGTTGGGTTATTTTATGCCAAAGATATTTTTTCTTGATGGTATTCAATTTTTTTCCAAACTCAATTTTTAAAACACATTTTTGAATCCCTTTTTTTTCTATTCAGAATTTTACCTATGGTATTAGTGCAAATAGAGAGTTAAGGGAATCTGTACTGTCAGCAGGCATTGATGATGATGATATTCGGTGTCTAAAGAAAGATGTTCAGTGTATCTATTATGTACATAAAACAAGTTTCGACATTTTCTTTACCGATTCATTATTTATTACAAAGGACTTGTTTTCTTTCTCAGCAGGTAACTGTTCTCGGGCACCAGATGACTTTTTTCATTAATCTAGAGAATAAAAAAAAAGACAACAATTATTTGTCAATTCAATTGTGTAAACGCTGAAATTTATTGTAATTGAAGGTGCAATATTTGGTGCAATACAGCGGTTAAGCGAGAACTTTTCAATCAAGCTGTAACAAAATCTGCCTGATCGGCAAGAACAAAAAAAAAAATGTTCAATTCAGCCTTATCGGAAGTCATTATTGCCCTTTTTTCTCTAAATTAATTCGTGGAGCTTTTTTGTTGATTGCTAGCTTTTATTTGGTTTAATTCAAAAAAGTAATCTATCAGCTCAGAATAGATGTACCCGCAATATGCACGATGTGAACTTTTTAGAGAAAGACTTCCCTCTTGTTTATTTAGTTGTGCAGGATTGTTAAAGAACTGGAAGGCTGGAGGACATCTTGCCTTGTGTCATTTATGTTGTATACCCCTTTACTTGTTACTTACTTCTTACAACTTCTTCTGTTCATCTTCTATCTTAGGTTCTTCTTATTGGGGACTTCGTCTTTGACATATAACGTCTTCTTCTAACATCTCTTCTATCGTCTTGGTGACTTCGTCTTGGTTGTCGGTCGCACTTAACTCATTTCTTCGTCTTCGTCAGTCTTGTTACCAAGACACCCATTAATCACAAGACCGTGTTATTTTTCTTAAACTTTTATTTCCTTAACTATACATTTCATGTAACTAACATCTGACTAACATAGCGCGCGTGAGCTCCAGTTAAGGCAGGACATCCTCTCTGCCTGACGTCTAACTGAAAACTGAGGACCCAACCAGGTCCCACGTGACTTCACGTAATTTCACGGGCTTTTCTGTACTATTCCATGGAAAGTCCCGCCCGTGATATGAAAAGGGCCATCCCTTTAGAATTACAGGGGATTGACAATAATCTTATGCAACCGCATAGATTATGAAACATTTATAGATTTTAGTAATAACACGAGGCGACAACTTTTTCTCATGGGATTGTTTTTATTTTCCTTCAATTCAAAACTGCCCAGAGCGAGACAGACATCTTACCCATTCAACGTACTGTCCCAAACAGACTCTACACTCTCACTTCTCACTCTTACTCTTCCGCACTTCGCACGTGTCACCCGTTGACCAATAGGAAATTTAAATCTGACGTTGTGCTGACTCATCCCAATAATTTTTCCATGCTAATCTACACAATTCTTGTTCTCATGAGATCTTTTTCCCTTCAATTCAAAACTACCCTGAGCGAGAAAGACATCTTACCCATTCAACGCATTGTCCCAAACTGACTCTACACTCTCACTTTTCACTCTTACTCTTCCGCACTTCACCACGTGTCACCCGTTGACCAATAGGAAATTTAAATCTGACGTTGTGCAGACTCATCCTGATAATATTCCATGCTAATCTAAACGTAATTCTTTTTCTCATAAGATTTTTTTTATTTTCCTTCAATTCAAAACTACCCTGAGCGAGAGAGACATCTTACCCATTCAACGCATTGTCCCAAACTGACTCAACACTCTCACTTCTCACTCTTACTCTTCCGCACTTCGCCATGTGTCACCCGTTGACCAATAGAAAAATCAAATCTGGGGTTGTGCTGACGCATCCTAACAATTTTCCATGCTAATCTACACGTAATTCTTTATAATCCTTCTAAATAATTTTACATGGTAATTTACACGTATCTATTATTCCTAGTCTCCCTCATTCTCTTTCTCCATCCCTGTTATGTTACAGAGTGTCCTCCTGTGTAGATAATCAGTAATTAGATTCCTACTCATCCTCATTTGCAAACATACATAATCAAAAATCTCATGGAATTAATGAACACTGACAATGGGACTTTTAAATATTGTCATTGGACAGTGACAAGAATTTTCCAAAACTGATTACTCCAATGGAGAGCAGTCAACTCATTCACAGATTTGGGAAATGAATGTCTTTCTTCAATCTGATATTCTGGAAACACCATGTGTAGCTCGCCTGTTCTCTAATCCAGACATCCCTAATCTAGACATCCCTAATCCAGACATCCCTAATGGCATCGTGCTACTCTGTGATCATTGATTTTATTCTCTAACATTAAATGTCTAATTTGATTTTGTTTTAGTTTATCAAAAACAATACTATAAACACAGTTCTATGTGAGCTTTCTTAAAGTGTTGAGCATTTGTGATTTTTTTTTATGATGTAGAGATGAGTTTTTATGTTATCTTCGTTTTTTATTCTCTCACTGTATTTGATTCCCAGGGGGAACACTATATTTTGTTCTTTATTCGGTGAATATGTATTCAGCTGCTGCTTCTAAGTGGGTGGTGATAAAATTGTATATTTATACTTTGAAGTAGGTCTTCGGAAAAAGTTTAATTCCCACAAACACACACACGCGCGCATACACATACACAAACATATACATACATCCACACACACACACAACACCCATACCCCCCATATATATATATATATATATATATATATATATATATATATATATATATATATATATATATATACTTACCTGTACTTTAATGGGAACGTAAATTCATGTATATTCATATGTATTTTATACAGATATTTTATCTAATAAATACTGACACACACACACACACACATACACACACACACACACACACACATATATATATATATATATATATATATATATATATATATATGTATGTATATATATAGAAAGAGAGATAAAGAGATGTATAGATAGATGAATAGATACAAAAACACAATAAATACGTACAAAAACACGATATGTACATAGAGAGCTTGATATAAAAACACACGATCGATAGGTAGATAGATAAATAGATCGATCGATAGATCTAAAACACGATAGATACACAGACATAGATGCCTAATATATATATATATATATATATATATATATATATATATATATATATATATATATATAAACACTATAGATAGATGCAGACGGGTGAACACACTCACACACAAACACACACACACACACACACACATATATATATATTATATATATATATATATATATATATATAAGTTGTCGGGTGGCCTAAAGTCGGTATCAGCCAGTCAGCGAGGGAGTCTATCCCCTTTTCAATAGCGCAGGACCAAGGAGATTTTTTAGGTGGAGCGCCACGCCTACCATCAGCTCCTTACTTTACCGCACAGATCCCTGTGCTACTCATACGTTGAGTTGGCGAGGACCGGTATCGAACTAGGAGCCTTGTGATTTCTAGCCGAACGCTCTACCGACTGAGCTGAGATAGATAGATAGATAGATAGATAGATAGATTATTACATACAATAACTCGATATATTGATAAAGAGAAAGAGAGAGAGAGGTACATACAAAAATACAGACAGATAGAGAATATATATATATATATATATATATATATATATATATATATATATATATATATATACAAAAACGCGATTAATAGATTGATTTGCCCATACAGATAATAGACTATTTAATGACTCTAAATATGCACGACTAATTGCTTGGTGTATTGAAAAATATGTCTCGCAAATAATTATCAGACATTTTAACACCGGTCGAAATTTCCAGTTAATACATATTCGTTAAATATCACGCTGAGATTTCAAATTCCATTAGGAAGCAAGTCTCTTGGGATTCAATGTATTCTGATATCATTAATATTGAACAGCCACTGGGAATCCGCTTGCGATAACGCACTGCAACAATCAGACTTTGTCTTCGACGTTTTAAAATATATCTATAATATATTACCATGATTTTTGCAGTCTTTTCAAAAGAGCATCAATATTCAATGTGCTAATTTATGATATAATTTAAATAATATACATTTATTTAAAGTAATCTTTGTGAAGTTTCCAGTTGGATATATATATATATATATAATATATATATATATATATATATATATATATATATATATATATAATACAAAAGTCCAGAGAAGAAATCTTCCTTACGTCACAAGAGTTTTATTTTAAAAAACCTGTTGCAGTTTGAGAGCTCAATGTGTGCTCTTAATGTTAGAGTCACAGAGCAAATATATTAGTAAATAAATAACAAAAGACTTAGAGATTTAGCATTATAGACTATAATGCTAAATCTCTAAGTGTTTTGTTATTTCTTTACTATATATATATATATATATATATATATATATATATATATATATATAATATATATATATATATATCAGTCGTAGAGCGTTCGGTAGAAACCACAAGGTTCCTAGTTCGATACCGGTCCTCGCCAACTCAGCGTATGAGTAGCACAGGGATCTGTGCGGTAAAGTAAGGAGCCGATGTTAGGTGTGGCGCTCCACCTTAGACGCAAAAACAATCTCCTTGGTCTAGCGCTATTGAAAAGTGGATAGACTCCCTCACTGATTGGCTGATACCGACTTTAAGCCGCCCCGTCGACTTTACTTTACTTATATATATATATACATAAGGAGAGTAAAGTTGGGGGAATAGTTGGTCTATTGTCGGTATCAGCAAGAAACCAAGATAGTCTATCCTCATTTTGCTAGCGCAAGACCAGGGATATTCTTCTTTCTGAGGTAGAGCGCCACACCTACCATCAGCCCAACTCTTTGCCGCACCGATAAGATTTCCCAAACTGTGCTTCAGCTACTATATATATATATATATATATATATATATATATATATATATATGGTGTCCGGGATAAATTTCACAGTTCCATAAGGAAAAAGAAAAAGTGTTTGGTAACTATAAAATTCAATATATTGTAAAGAAATTCAACAGACACGGAAATTATACTACTCTCAACAAGTTTCACTCTAAGTAACCATCATTATCGTCGATCACAGCCCCGTTCCTGCTCCGGAACCTGGAGCTAGCTGAGGTTACAGTTTCCCTGGGAAGGCTCTCAAAAACTACCTTAAATCTGGCGATTAACTGGGCTTTCGTAGTATTGGCTCGGCGATTGGTGTCTTTCTCAACAGTTCCACATACATGATAATGCATGGCGTTAAAATCTGGGAAATTCGCTGGCCAAACATTGGGAATGGTGTAGTCGTAAAAATTCGCCGACAACCATTTTTGACTTTTCCCAGAGGTGTGGCAGGTGGTTGAATACTACTGCCATACATATGGCCTACCATTGGCTACCTTTGTTATCCAGGGCTTGACTACAGTGTTTAGAAATTCCATGTAGGTTTTTGAATTCAACCTGATACCCTCTAAGAAAAATTGCGGTGGCATTACATCACCCCCAGAGTACACACATCCGAAAACCATCACAGATTGTTTCTAGTTCAGCAACATGTTTCACTTTGTTTAGAAATTTCTTCGCCTTTGTCAGACGATTTTCACGGGCCTTTTCTGGAGCAGTTGACCTCTGTCACGCTTGTATGAGTAGTAACGTAAGTCTTCATTGAGTGCCGGCTTCATGCTAGAGGCTGAAACATTTAATTCACGTAACAAAACCTTGATTACAATGCTAGGGTCCCCCAACACTCTTTCTGCAGATTTTCGAGGAATTCTACAGTACGAACGCAATCAGATCGTCTGTTTTGTTGCCTTCTTCTAGCCACAGGCTCGTAGTCTTCATTGCAATTCTCCAATTCATGCCTCATTGTTTTTACAGTGTCCAGGGAGCACTGGGCAGCAACCATAATCTCATTATTTTGATGGATGACGCAAATCATCATGATACAAGTTCTCTTCCATGATTCAGATGGGTTCCAGTTATCCATTCTATATGTCATCACGTATATGAATGTAGACGGGTACAAGCTTTTAAATGATACGTAGTGCGCGTCAATAACTCCAACTTACGAAGAAAAATAACCAAATATAAGTATGTCAAATTTATCGCGAGCACCCTGTATATATACTCAATATTTTGCTGCCCGATTAAGGGAGTAAATTTGCTAATGCAATTTCTCAAAGTTAACGCGAAACCCTTACAATAACAATAAATCTCTGTCTCTGTCTGTCTGTGTGTCTTTCTGTCTCTCTCCCTATATATATATATATATATATATATATATATATATTGTGTGTGTGTGTGTGTGTGTGTGTGTGTGTTAATAATCTCTATGTAAGATTTTTTTATAAATACAAAAGGATTATACACATGATTGAACTTATGAAATTCGTAAACATGTTTATATCTTTTTGTAGATGTAATTCAATTTTGATGAGACGAATAATTGTTCTTCAGACAATTCCTTTGAAAGGAGATATCAGTTCCATAGAGTATATTGTCTTGTCATTTTTTTTGTTTGTTTCCAGTTCCCCTTATTACAATGCGCATATAAACCACAATTATTCTAATGATAAGCGATGATAATTCATTTAAGCGCTAAACAAATTCAATTTCAAAAGAATACAACTAACAAAGAACTTCTAAAAAAAAACTAAAGATGGAATTATGCATAACCCTATAGAAACACTAATAACACCATTGTACTAGCTAGGAAGCAAGACTTATGTTTCGGTCAAAAATTCGTCTCAGATAATATACATCGTTAACATCCATGCGATGTTAACATCCTACAAGAGCCGATGGAGTAGTGTCCAAAAAAAAACATGGAACCACGAAGCCTGGGTGGGTTGATATGGAGAATAAGCTGTTGTCCAAGTGTTGCAGATTAACTATTGTTTCAATTCTTTTCAAATAGACAAAGGAATTGAGAAACAAAGGATGTTCCAGACAGAAGTCTGGATCGAACAAGAGGAAGAGTGAGTAAGATCTTAGGCTTACTGCTGACCGGGTCAAACGTACTGCCCGGAAAAACAACAATAGCAGGATGACAAAGGACTTCCTATTGACTGGTGACAAATCTGGGATTGCAGGTCACGCAGTACAGTTCCGCTGTAATTTGAATTGACCAGGGCATGCTGGGTAAAATTGAAAAAGTGACGGTTAGACGGAGAGTTCGGCAGTTGAGAATTGGCAGCCGCTAACTTCAGACTCCCGTCAACAAAACATCCCTCGGGCACTCATTGTGAACATTGCGCTCTTGGCTAGCCACCGGTATTCTCATTGTAAGCCCTGCGCCCCTCACCTACCACACACCGAAGAAAATAAAGAAGAGTCCTCTTTTGTATACGCGTATCTGTTGTTATTGAAGTTCAGTAGCTGACTACTACCATACATCGCTTTTGGGATAATGACGATATCCGCTACTAACATACACGAATTTAGCGTCGTGAATTCAAAACCAGTATACAACACAAGCAGCAGGAACCCATATCCACACTGCCGTTGCGATCCAAAGGAAAGGCAAAATACAAGGCAGTTTGTCAACGAAAGAGTCGCAGGAGTTGCTGGATAGCGCTGTAGTTCAGCATATCTCTACATTATAGCATTACCTCAGAGATTCAGCCCCGGGTTTGATTTCCGTGTTTACTCCCCTACCCTTTCCTTTGAATGAAGTATAGCCGCTAGGCAGCGGGGGTTTCATAACAGACTTTTCTTTTTCTAGATGGATAGCCGTTCAAGACTAAGCATTTATCTGAGTAGTATGTTTCCAAATCCTAATAGTAGTTGTAACATTTAACCCACATCTTGTGCTTGAAGAGGTCCATAGATTTTCCAAGGATATTAGTGTTGGAATATTTTAGTATGTAAGCAAACCACCACTTAATTTATAGACTAAGCGAGGTTGCGTGGTTTAGACCTCAGACAATCAACAGCCCGAATACGGTTGTTTAACTACTTAATCGGCTTATACTGAAAGATCTCTATTTGCAATCATTGACGAATGACCTGCAAGACTGAGGAGCACCCAGGAACAACCAAGAATTCTTCACTAAGGATCACGCTCTGCTTAACACAAAGGATCCGGACAGCGCTCCTGCCTAAAACCTAAAGGATGGCCACAAATTCGAAACAATATATATATATATATATATATATCATTGGCAATTCAGTCTCGAAAGACTATGATAAAAGTTTTTGTGTGCCCCTGAAGTTGCAGCGCCTTCTGTGACTATGAAGTCCTATGTTTGAGAAACATTCTCGACCACAGATTTTGCATTTGTAGGTTGTCCCTGTAGATGATGATGTTCCGATGCTTTGTTGCCGTTGCTTTCTTATGGACCTCTTAGCTTCATGATGTTGTATCAGGGTGAATTCTGACATGTACAGTCCTCTATGGAGATTCTGCCGCCACCGTTATATATATATATATATATATATATATATATATATATATATATATATATAGAGAGAGAGAGAGAGAGAGAGAGGGGAGAGAGGGGGAGAGAGGGAACATAATAACGCAACATATGTTCGAATTCGCTGCCTACGATCAGCCATTACTCTTGCTAGAAGGCCCTGGCTGAGGGTCAATGTACTGGGTATGATGTTAAACTGCATCTAGTGATGAAGTACCAAAGTCTCTATGTCTTTTTCGTCTTAATGTGATCGGAGGCAAGTGGCCGTACAGCTGCTTTTAAGAAAAGCACTACCAATTAAGCTAAGGTAATCTTGAACTTGAAGTGACTAAATTCTTATCTTAAAATTGTACGTGGGCATTATTTAAAATGAACTTATTCATTTTTAATACATTTTAAACATTTAAATTCAGCCAAAAAAACTAAAAAGAAAAAAAAAGTTAAATTGCCTGAAAACAAATATGTTTACGAATTCAAAACATGTTTTGCTATAAACCAATTTTAAACAATACGGGGATAAGATTCATGAAAAATATTCTGAAAAAGAATTATCCAAAAAATATTCTATTGAAAGATGACTCGTCCGATCATGACTTAAAACATACTTTTAAGTTAAAGTTAAGCATTGACGAGTTTATTTACTTAGCTGGGTGACACCTTATAAACATCAGGTACTGTAAGCAACCTGGAGCTGTATGCAAAGTTTAAAAGATTATAACTTGATACATTGTAAGCAACCCGAGATTTCTGGGCCAGACTAACAAAACCTTAGTGGATGTCGCTTGCCGTTTTGTTTCGAAAGAAACAGGAAGTAAATGGATTGCCATTATCGGATACCCTTTTTTTTTTTGCTAAATTGTTCAAATCACTAGATTTGCATGTTTTAACACGAAAACATCATAAAATGTCTATTTAGTAACAATTAAGTTCATTTCAAATAATGCGCAAGTACAATTTTATGGTAGGAATTTAGTCACTTAAAGTTCGCTAGACGGGCGGTCGGAGAGGCCCCCTCCGATCAATCGGCTGGTCACGTCAAGCCCTAGCACCTATATGATTTTCCCAACCCTATTGCCTTTATGGCAAGTCCCAACCCCTTTTTATCATATGAGTGCTAGAAGGCGGTGGGTCTACATGTCCTGGGAATGACGTTAAACTCTATATGATGGTGAGGTTCCAGTTTTGGAGGCTTGGGGAATATGGAGCACGCCTTCATCACCCTTGCTCCCTGGTCCACTCTGACCCGGAGTGGTAGTACCTGTTAGGGTCCCATCTATGGGTTAAATAGAAAAATGTATTTATAAAAAAATTGTATTATCCATTAAGAATGAATTTATTTCAAAACTTTATCGGCATTAAATGACCCACTGAGGTTGATATGCCGTAAAACAAAACAACTAAACCAAATCACTTAAAGTTCAATATTACCCTGAGCTAATCTGATCCCTTATTCATATGGAAATATCCACTTTGAAAATCGAAGTTGATAAACTGGAGTCCACGGCCTACTAATATTATACGGCCCCATATGATACAGTAAGAGGCAAAAAATAACAGGCCGATTATATTTTAACTCATTCTGGGTCGCTCATAAACTTTTAACAGAAAATAATAAAATAATCCTCCTAGAATTTATTAGTCATTATTTTAATTTAATTTTAATTCTTTTCAAAATTAAAATACGTTATTTATACTTTGTCTTTCACTAATCTACGAATTATAAACGGCTGTGATTTACCTTGTTTTTATGCTTTTCAATCACGTATACGGTCTGTTTGCCTAAGACGCTAGTTTTGGTAAAATTACTAACGCATAACTTTTTGCATTTAAATATTGATTTTTTAAAGTTTTTCGCGATAATTTGTTTACAAAAATGGTTAATCTTTTCATATTACATTTCTGAAGAAAAAAAAAGAAAACAGTTTGTGTATTTTTGTATAGTTTTAACATTTTCCAGCCTAAACCTATAGATTGACTATCAGGCCAACTGGCCTGTTATTTTTTGCCTCTTAATGTATCATATGGGGCCGTATAATATTAGTAGACCGTGTGGAGTCGAAACAAGTCCAAACCTGGAAGACGAAATAGCAAGAGAAATAGTTGTGAATACAAAGAAACAAAACTAAACTTTGTCTCAAAAACAAACTCACAATCAAGAATCAATCACACTCAATCAGTTTTAATAGATGAATACGTACAGAACCCGATAGGAACTTCTTTTAATTTGACAATTTCGGTATTATACAAATAAAACTGTGGCCAGAGAACACAAAAGGTATAGATCAAACGAACAGACAAAAGGTGTTATCTTCTAAAACCCATCTCATTTAGTCGACTCAAAGAAAGTCATGTATTGCCATTGGCGCTTTGTGTAGATTACGCGATTCTCATCATTTCGTCTCAGACATCACGATTATTGTTTTTCCTTTTGCGACTAATTAGGAAGTCATAATCTAGCAAAGAGAAACGAGAATGTATTAAGAGTGTGTTGTATACAGTCGACTTTCATTTCAGGTTAATGAATAATAGCTTAGATTATATGTACTTTCATACATAGAACATAGATCACATGGACGAGTATATGGGTAAATGTATGTATCATCATCATCATCGCCAACATCATCAGGTTATACTGGTTATCCATTATATATGCTGTGCTGAAAATAACCACTTAAATGTATAGACTAAGCGAGGTCAAATGGTTTAAACCTCAGCCAATCAACAGCCCGAATATCTGGTTGTAGAGACTCCCTCCCTCTTTTTTTCTGTCTGTCTCTGTCTGTCTGGTCTGTCTTCTGTCTGTCTCTCTGTTTCCTCGCTTCCGTTTTTACAACTGTCCCTCTTTTTTAATGTATATTTACCACATTTCTTGTTTTCTGTAATTATGGCTTTGTCAGTAAATAACCCACGAATGTTATATGCCATTAAATTAAGAAACCAAATCTTCCCCTCTCTCTCTCTCTGTCTCTCTCTCTCTCTCTCTATCTATCTATCTATCTTTCTATGCACCTGTTTCTCCTTTTACAATTGTTCCACTTTTTTAAGGGGCTTTTACTTCGTTTTTTGTTTTCTGTAATTATGTCTTTGTCATTTAAATAACCCACGAATGTTATATGCCATTAAACGAGAAAACAATCTCTCTCTCTCTCTCTCTCTCTCTCTCTCTTGTCTCTCTGTCTCTCTCTCTCTCTCTCTCTCTCTCTCTCTCTCTCGAACCGTCTCTATCGATCATTGCCCCTGGGTGCTCCTCCTTATCCATGTCGTGTTCGTCTTGCTAGAATTGTTTGTGTGACAAGAGACAAGTGGCCTTACATCTGCTTTTTAGGAAATGCTGTTTACACAGTTTTTAAAGATAACTCAGTTTTATTTTGTCGTTAAGTTATGTATATAACTTAACGACAAATCCAGTTAAGTTATGTATATAACTTAACGACAAATCCAGTTCCCAATCACACATAAACAAAAAAACAATTAAACAGACACACACACACACACACACACACACACACACACACACACATACATGCCTGTTTAATTGTTGTTTTGTTTATGTGTGATTGGGAACTGGATTTGTCGTTAAGTTATGTATATAACTTAACGACAAATCCAGTTCCATCACACATAAACAAAAAAACAATTAAACCACACACAACACACACACACACACACACACACACACACACACACACACACACATACATGCCTGTTTAATTGTTGTTTTTTGTTTATGTGTGATTGGGAACTGGATTTGTCGTTAAGTTATGTATATAACTTAACGACAAATCCTGTTTAATTGTTGTTTTGTTTATGTGTGATTGGGAACTGGATTTGTCGTTAAGTTATGTATATAACTTAACGACAAATCCAGTTCCAATCACACATAAACAAAAAACAATTAAACAGACACACACACACACACACACACACACACACACACACATATTTAGCTAACCAATCCCCACAATCTAACACCTGTGTTACCACCATTCACCATTTCGCATTTCGGCACTCGCCATTCCAGAGAGAAAAAGAATCCCCTAACCACCCCCAACTACACCTCCCCCTACTGACGACCTTCCGTTTTCAGCATTTGGAGAATTTCCATCATTGGAGTAAGAACTATATCCATGTCCTGAAGACGGTCTAATAAGAGACCGAAACGTTGCATCGTCGACAATAAACATCAAGTTTCCATAACATCCCGTGTTTGTCTACTTTTCTCCACACACACACATATATATATAGATATGTGTGTGTGTGTGTATATATATATATATATATATATATATATATATATATATATATATATATATATATATATATATATATATATATATGGTATTTGTGGAAAAAGGTGACTTGCCGGTGGAATAGGTTACAATGATTAGTTGATGCAAGATTCACAATGATAAGGCAGCGATATAACAAATATAAAGTGCTCAATACGTTGCGAGAGTCAATTTATTTCGATAAATATACCATTATCATAATATATATATACATTTTTGGTCCCCCTCTGGCTCACCTCCATTCGCTTCAAAAATATCTATCTTATACAATCTGACTTTTAATTGTCGCCGACGATTGTACTTGAAAAAGAACCGGACGAAAAGGCCTTCGTATATTCATACCCCCCCCCTATTTTATTTTCATAATAAAACATTGTTTTATTCTACCATTCCTCATCATGTATGATCTCCCAACATACATATGATTCCTTTACTTTTGGTATTCTATAAATTATTTGTACTAAAAATTTATTCATATATATTATATATATATATATATATATGAGTAAGAAAAGGTGGAATGAAAACATCACACAATGCTGTTAAAGAAGAAAACAATTTATAATATAATCATAGCTGATACTGATCAATATTTCGATTTTACAAAAATCATCATCAGAGCTCATTCACTCCCCGTAGTTGTTTGGGTCGGAGAGGAAAGTCAAAATGAGTTTACAAAACAAAATATATATATATATATATATATATATATATATATATATATATATATATATATATATAATATATGCATATATACATACATACATACATATATATATATATATATATATATATATATATATATATATATATATATACACACATATATATATGTATATATGTGTGAATGTGTGTGTTTGTGTGTAGGGGGTCTTTAGAAATAGAGACATAGAGATAGACACGCCTAGACATTTATACACAAACTAAAAGCGAAAGAGGTAGTTATAGAGAAATTGAAAGAAATATATGTTTACAATGTCAGATAAGATATTTATTTTATTTTTACACTTATAATCATAACACAAACTTATTCATGAGATTTTTCTCCTATTTTCCATCCCTGAATTACTTTTATTTGTGGCCATGTAAATGAATTTCCCTAAAAGGATAATATCTACGATGATAATAAATCGTATGCTTGCCTCTTAAATAACATATTCACATAAAACCTACTCAATATACTGTGTCTAGTTCTTTCAAGCAAATAAGCCTTTATTAACCATTAATAAAATATAGAAAACTTATAAAAGAACATTAGACGTACTTCAGACTTTATCAGCAAATGTCTTACAAAAAGAAAAGAAAAAAAAAAGAGAAAGAAAAGTGAAAAAGAAATATGAAAAAAAAAAATAATAATGAATGAAAGGTTTCGAAATGTAGTGTTAAGATGTCTTCCAAAAGAGACAGCAAGCTCACATACAATACTAGTGATTATGTTCACTGTCCTATCAACAGCAGGGAAGAGGTAAAAGCAGTGTATTTTGTCCCATCTCTTGAAAGCATTACTAGCAAATCCGTTGACTAGCGGTGGCAAAGCACAACAACCTCCAAGCTGAAATTCAAAAGTCGTGCTGCGGTTTCTTGAGAGGAAACAAAAATGGCCGACAAAACTCGACAACATGGCGACTAGTTTGGCTTACGGGGACAGAGAATAATAGCGTTTGTTGGTACATTTTCCGATTGGCAAGGAACCTAGCATTTCTAATCCATCGGTTCACGATATTCTGAAAGGGTCATCTTTTGTTCTGCGTACAAAACGTCTCGTTATGATGTCACATAGACACAATAGATATACTTTAGTTAGAGAAAAAAATACTCTTTGTTTTTTTTTTGTTTTGTTTTTTTTTCATTTTGAAAAAAAGAAAGAATAGAAATGATAGGGATGAGATTTTTTTTTAAAGAAATAAAAAGATTAAAATTATTTCCATAAAAGAAAATGGTCAAACGTTAGCGAAAAAAAAAACTTTGAGAAAAATATTTCGCCAAGCAGAAATACTTGCAACTACCTATATATATATATATATATATATATATATATATATATATATATATATATATTATATATATAGATGTAACACAAAGTCAATTTATTAAGCGGAGTTTGACAGTTTGAATTCAGAGTTTTCCTTCTTCTAGACTGGTTACCTAGCCATAGTTAAAGAGCCCAGTCTGCTCTGCTATTTACCCATAGCTGGAGGGAGAATTGGATGCATACCTTTCCCAAGGGTATTAGCGCTATGTGAAGTTCAAACAGCTTCGTCAAGGAATTGAACTCGAGTCGACGAGTCCATTTCCTATGACTCTAACCATTAGACCACACACACACACACACACACACACACACACACACCTCCGCAGTGGTGCAGTGATGATCATAAGGAATAGCCCCTGCCGGTAGGCCGGAAAATACATATTCGTGTCTTTCCCAACTACCTATATATTAATACGTTTGTTATGATTTTGAAACACCCTCTGGTTAAAAATAAGCCATCACAGCAGAACTCTGGAAACGGAGATCGGTCTTGAAGTCTTGGGCGATTTCACGAAAAAATAAGACCGTCCAAATTCTTTTTTAAATGTAAAGAAATGAATTTAAGCTCTCTCGTCACGGATACGACGGCAAGTTGGATGTCCATTGTTATGATGGTGACACATTTGGCGTGGATGGCACAGAAGTTGGTATCTTCAAAAAGACCAACCAAGTTCACTAGCCTCATGCAAAGCCATCACAACAGAACCCTGGAAACGGAGATCGTCTTGAAGTCTTGGGCGATTTCACGAAAAAAAAATAAGACCGTCCAAATTCTTTTTAAAATGTAAAGAAATGAATTTAAGCTCTCTCGTCACGGATACGACGGGCAAGTTGGATGTCCATTGTTATGATGGTGACACATTTGGCGTGGATGGCACACAAGTTGGTATCTTCAAAAAGACCAACCAAGTAAGCCTCACTAGCCTCCTGCAAAGCCATCACAGCAGAACTCTGGAAACGGAGATCGGTCTTGAAGTCTTGGGCGAATTCACGAAAAAAATAAGACCGTCCAAACAGCAACAATTTTTATAGCTTTCACTAAGAAAGTCGCAAATAACAATTAGTAGATAATTTAGGAACTTACAAAGTGACAATAATAATGGCTAAGATTTCGTTAATTTAGCCACCCTAATTTCATAGGAAAATGTATTTTCTAAAGATAGTTTGAGTTGCTCTATTTTAAAATGACCTTCAATTAGGAAAAAACAAAAAACAATTAATAAAATGTGATTGGTCTCAGTTTTCGAAAAAAATAAAGTAAATATACCACCAGAAACAAGACAGTATCATTTTTGTTTAATTGTTTTAAAAAAAAGTCCTTTCTCGCTGTGGTAGTAAGCAAACAAACACGGTCGGACTTGTAGAATCTTTATTCTACATAGAATACAGTGGTAGATTGTTGACCAGTTTATATAGTTATTAGAAGGGTAGGGGAGGTAACTCAGTTACTTATTACTCTCGCATAACAGGGAATTAATTTTATAATGCATCAGTTATTTTATTTCAACCCTTTTTTTTTAATTCCATTCGTAAATATTTGACAGGTTAACCAACCAGTCAAATAATTATGAATGGGATTGTTTTTCTAAGAACAAAAAACAATCAATTAATAATTGACATTTTTTAAGCATTGTTTAAAAATAAAAATAACGGTGAAAAAAAATTTCATACATATTCAACACATTCAAAACACCCATCATCTTTTAAACTATATATTTTTCCCCCTCCTTGACTAATTTCAAATTGTTCTGAAAAAGGTTTCTTTATTAACCGAAATGTTCGAATGTTTACACTACGACTAATAGATTTCCATCCATTAACATCCCGTGTTGGTTCTACATAATACGAGGGTCTTCCGAGATCGTTTTAAAGTGACAAAACAGTTCATCACTATTATTACTTAGGTGCTAAAATAATAAGTAAGAAAAATAAATAGTATTAGATGTTGAATAATACATAAAATTGCTCTACCCAATTGATCGAAAAATCCGTGTTTTCATCTTGGATGAGTAAATATTTAGTATCTGGTGATGCTTATCCGCAGAATTCATATCTTTTATGAGTGTCGTCAAATCAGCTAAATAATGGACCATTCCATTTTTATTTTAAAGAAATAAATGAAAGAAAACGATATGCTGCAAATAAGAAAAAAGAAGACATAAACTAGGAGAAAGATATAAAAAAGGAGGTGATAGCGTCAATCTGTTTCCATCGAACATAATGAAAAGAAGGAACCTAAGAAAAAAGGTGAGAGAGTTAAATCAAGTTTATTATGATTTGAACATATTGAAAAATTTTCAATAGCTCTTAAGTAAACATATCAAACGTTGTAATAATTAAATTATCATACTGTGGTATATCCACAGTTACTGCTAATTACATATTAATACGAGTGTACCTTATTTCTCTGAATGTTTGAGATGAGGCTTGATGATTAGTATTATCTGCGTTATTCGGACTATTGTCCCCATCTTCATTGTTATTTGTACAACGTTTCGGTCGATATGCCCTCCGGCCTTCTTCAGGTATTTCTTGTCGGACTCGGGAACCTTCTTTTCGAACTCGGGAACTTTCTTGTCGTAATCGAGAGCCATCATGTCGGCCGAAACATTGTACAAATAACAATGAAGATTGGTACAATAGTCCGAATAACGCAGAGTATACCTTAATTGTACGAAAGTTATCATCTTGCAACACCCATCTGATTAAAAATGAGACCGTCCAAATCGTCCAAGATGGAATGTAAAAATGTAAATTACGATTAACCGATATTGCTTATCCACCGAATTCTTATGGGTGATTTGCTCCTCCTAGTGGATTTGGTGGCTGAATATTCTACTCAGGCCATGGCTCCAGTGTCTAGACTTGATAATTGGAGTATAAGTGTGATTTGCTATAATAGACAAAATATGTTTATTGTACATTCCCGCAGATTTCTTAATAGCTATATTCCTTCCTTCCTGTTGTACTTCGGCATCACTTTTATCAATATCTTTATTTCTTAACATCTTCTCCAAGAATTCTCAGACTTTTTTTCATTTGACGCTGTTCTTTTTGCAGACTTCACTATTTTGACCATTCCTCTGTAGAATACTTTTGTGTCAATTTTCAAAGTGTTGTTTTGTTTATAAACTTTATTATGTCATTCATATCTTTTCTTTTTTCTTTTTTCTTTTTTTGGTTCCGTGATTTTTAGTGGATGTTTTGTTTTAGAATATCCTTTGTGGTTAACCTGTCATTTCTCTATCTATTTTATACGTACGTTTTATTTTTAACAATCTCCAACTTTTCACTATTTTTTTTTATTTCTTATCCATGATTGGGTGTTATTTTTGTAAGATTTCAATTTCTTATCCTATCTTTGCTTGACACAGTGGTTCTTTGTCTTTATTTGCTAGGTTACCCTCAGCTTTTCTATTAGTTTTTTTTTATTATTGTTAATTCTGTTGCTGCAGAGAATTATTATCATCATTTTTATCATTCTAAGTTTTTCAGACCGTCGTTACCTGTTGGCCTTTCACTAGAATCTAAGAGACAGTAAATCTCCTCAGGTCTTCAAACGTTTCCTTGTGAGATTTTCAAATCAACATTAGCTGTTGGCTTTTCACTGGAGTATCAGTGACAGCAAGTCTCCTCACGTCTCCAAACGTTTCCCGGTAGATCACCGTAATTAAAACGCAATGAGACTGTTCAATATTTAACTCTTTGCCTATAAGAAAATCATAAAATATATTATTTTTTAATAATCAACTTCATATATATGTGTTTGCGCGCGCGCGCGTGTGTGTGTATTATTATTATTATTATTATTATTATTATTATTATTATTATTATTGGCATTTATACCATTAAATATAAATTGGTTAAAATATATATTTAAATACATATTTGCTATATACACTACCAATGAACATTAATGGGTATACCCCAATCCTCATATATACGGGAGTATTATGCTGACGGAGTAGTTTTATACACCTGGCAGTGGTTTACCTCCTTCATGCCGCTGGTGAGTGTTGAATTATGTTAATGTTATACAGATTCAATTTCATTTTCAAATTCCGTTTGGTTATTTCTCGTTTAGTAACCTTTGTTAGCTTGCAACAATATCATAATACAAAAATATACATCTTAATATATTCATAAACATATTATACGAGCTTCTTAAAACCAAGACCACGGAGTGGAAGTCGGAAGCAATTAAGTGTTTACTGGAATCTGAGTCGATGAAATTATAGATTTCCAGATTATATCATACAGGATGTTTTTATTATAATCTGCGTTATTCGGACTATTGTCCTCATCTTCATTGTTATCTATTAAATAATGGACCATTTCGTTTTTATTATAAAGAAAGAAATGAAAGAAAATGATATGCTACAATGAAAAAAAAGAAATAAACAAGTAGAAAGATATAAAAAGGGTGGTGATAGTGCTTATCTGTTTCCATCGAACATAATGAAAAGAAAGAACGTAAGAAAAAAGGTGAGAGAGAGTTAAATCAAGTTTATTATGATTTGAACATATTGAACTATTATAATAGCTCTTAAGTAGACATAAACGTTGTAATACTTAAATTATCATACTGTGGTATATCCACAGTTACTGCTAATTACATATTAATACGAGTGTATCTTATTTCTCTGAATGTTTGAGATGTGGCTTGATGATTAGTATTATCTGCGTTATTCGGACTATTGTCCCCATCTTCATTGTTATCTATACAACGTTTCGGCCGATATGCCCTGCGGCCTTCTTCAGCTATTTCTTGTCGGACTCGGGAACTTTGTACAGATAACAATGAAGATGAGGACAATAGTCCGAATAACGGAGATAATACTACTCATCAAGCCTCATCTCAAACATTCAGAGAAATAGTTTGTTTTTTTTTACTTTGGTGCTTGAAATTCCCGTACAGTTGTTTTTCTTTCCTGTTTTTTTTTCTAGGTTTTATGATTGTTTTGTCGTTTGTTGGTGTAGAATAATACTAAGTCCAATAACCGTCGAATTGGCAAGACAAGATAACAACTAGTCGTAACTGAAATACGATTCTGGTTTGCTGCAAAGGCTACTGCAAAATGGCAGGATTTATGGAGCCTTAGAGGATTATACAAACCAAGCAGCCAATCAGGACTCAGGGAATGGAATCACCCAAATGCATGAGTGGACTGTTCTGAATTCCCATAAGTACCAGTTGTCTTGACACTGGTTCAGTTGTGCTTTGCCAGTAACATTGTTCAAATCAATAGTAGACTGACTGACTGACTTACTTCAATAAGTGCTACTACCCCCCCCCCACAATGTTTAATTTATTTAACCCATAGATGCTAGTACTACTAGTACTACTGCTACTCCGGCTCAAATTTTCAATCATTCTTTTCAAGGCAAGTGGTCGATTTTATTTCTACTTAAATTGTTGATTTTATTTTTTTGGCAATTACTTTTTCTCTCCAACAATAAAACAATATTAGCAATATCTTTTTTTATTACATCCAAGTCACACTGAAAGCACCAATTCCCCCAACATCACCGGAGTGATGAGCTTGTTTAATACTTAATTGGGTAACCACTTAAGCAACAACTAGTATTGTAAACAACCTGACTCATTTAATCAACTTTTCTTCGGGGCGGGGGTCCAGTGTGCTTCGGCTACTGGATCAGGGTAAAGTACAAATAATAGCGTCGATCCCAGGGGGATATCCCCCAGGCAATACATGCCCCCTTGGGGGCAGGCTGGGTTTATTGCCAGCGCCTGTGACACTCCCCTTGAGGGGGAATGCCGAGGGGATCGATGCTATTTTTTTCTTTCCCACCCATGAGCTTCGGCTTGTGGGTGGACCCACATTAAAACGAGGCTTGTGCCCAGTCCATACAAGTGGGGTGTTAGACAAATATTCCTTTAATCAACTTTTTTTGTTTTTGTGTTGTTGTTTTTTTTTTTTTTGGTGGGGGGGTTTTTTGTTCATATTCTTATTGAATCCTTGTTTCTCGGCATCCACAGAATTATCAATTCAGGTCAGTTCTGTTTCTCCTTTCTTTGTTTCCCACAGAATATTTCCATGTCATCTCACGGATGTATAGCCTTTTGTATCGTCATCAATTTCCTTATTCCATTGTCGATATTTCGGAGTTCCTTTCTTGTCCATTTTTAGAAAGGTTCAAAATATCTTACAAGAGAGACTGGCCAGCTTTCCATTCCTTTGATATTTTTTCTACTGCAGAATTTGGTTTCAAGAGTTTTTCTCGTTATTTTAGGATGATATTTTCTTACTTTTTCTTTCATCTCCGTTTGCGTGATGGTATCCGCTTCTTCTTCTTTCTTCTTCTTCTTCTTCTTCTTCTTCTTCTTCTTCTTCTTCTTCTTCTTCTTCTTCTTCTTCTTCTTCTTCTTTCTTCTTCTTCTTCTTCTTCTTCTTCTTTTCTTCTTCTTCTTCTTCTTCTTCTTCTTCTTCTTCTTCTTCTTCACTAATTGCTGTTGTTGTTGTTGTTGTTGTTGTTCTTCTTCTTCTTCTTCTTCTTCTTCTTCTTCTTCTTATTATTATTATTATTATTATTATTATTATTATTATTATTATTATTATTATTATTATTAATTTTTCAAACCAGCGTTGACTGATGGTATTTCACCTTTTCCACAGCTTTTTCAATTCTCTATATTATTATTAAAAGTTTACATTTTCTTCTTTTTTTTAAATTAAAATGGATCACTAAGTATGCCTAAGTCTATTCTAATAGTGACCGGGTTTGGATTTATAATATTTCTTCTCCTAGACTGGTAGCCTAACTACATTTAAAGAGCTCACTATGTCCTACTATTTACCCATGGCTGGAAGGAGAACCTATGGATTCATACATTTGCCAAGAGTATTAGCGCTATGTGAACCCGGCTTCTTCCAGGAATTGAACTCGGGTCGAGAACATCACCGCGCTTCCCTGTGTACACCACCGCGCTTCCATTATTATTATTATTATTATTATTATTATTATTATTATTATTATTATTATCACTCCTTTTGAGTTTTTCATATCAGCATTAACTGATGGTATTTCACTGGAGTCTGAGTGACAATAAGTCTATTCAGGTCTCTAGGACTCTTCTGAATATTCTAGCCGATTGAAGCAGTCCACTTGTCTGGATGGTCTCAATTCATCCTCTAATTTCCAGTCTTTTTCCATGTTTATTGAGACCGTTCCAAGGGCTCCAAATTTATATATATTTTGGTGTCATTTTCACTCTCATATTCCACAGCTCTTTCAATTCTCTGGCAAGGTCTAGGTATTTGTACATCTTTTCATTTTCCTTCTGCTTCACCCTGTGATCTGCTGGAACCGTAAAATCCACCAGCTGACGCGTTCTCTTTGTTTTGTTTTTGTTTTGTTTTTTTTTGTTAATCGACACTAGGTCTGGTCTCTTGGTTGGGATAGGATGGTCCGTCTTTATCTCGAAGTCCCAAGAACAGATTCTGGTTTATGCATATACCATTTTGTTGTATGGTCTTGCACAAAGAAAAAAAACAGAAGCTTTATACATCAAACAATACAAACCAACCTTAAAAAAGATTAATTTTCAATGCAGTACTCACAAATGCCTATAAATTTTTTCCTACCATTTCTACTCCTTCCATCCCCCACACTCCTTAATATTATTTCTTTGAGTTCCCCTCCTAATTACTCTCACTACTATTAACTTAAAAGAACTGGAACATAAACACATGACCCCTTATGATGGCACTTCGAAGTGCCAAAAGTACTTGGGAAATGAACTTTGGTGGTATAATCTACGGATTTCCATCCAAATGTAAAAAGGGGGGCCAGAAAGATTGATAATATCGTTAATAAAATTGTTAAACAGGAGACGTGACTTTTGTTTAATTCTACATATATAAATGAAAGAATGCAGCCCAACATACACACACACACACACACACACATATATATATATATATATAATATATATATATATAATATATATTTATATATATTATATATATATATATATATATATATATATATATATATATATATATACTGCTGATAAGACCTAATAGGTGAAAAAACAACTGGCCAGTGTTCCGCTAGTCGCATGCGTTATTCACCAAATTTTCTGGCCGTATTCATTATAATTATATATATATATATATATAGGTGTGTGTGTGTGTGTGCGTGCACACGCGCGCGCGTGTGTGTTTATGTATCTGTGTCTGTATCTGTATCTGTATCTGTGTATGTGTGTCTGTATGTCTGTGTGTGTGCAAATACGCCTGTCTATCTATCTATCTACATATATATATCTATCTCTATATATATATTTTATATATACCTATATATGTCCATACACACACACACACACACACACACACACACACATACACACACATATATATATATACATATATGTCCAGACATATATCTGTATATATATGAGTGAGTGAGTGTGTGTGTGTGTGTGTGTGTGTGTGTGTGTGTGATATATGTCTCTGTCTACCTAGTCAACCATCTCTTCTCTTCCAGTCTATAACAGATAGTAAACAAGAGTAGGCTGCTTGACTTTAGAAGCAGAACTTCTATATGTGAGTGTATGTGTGTGTCTGAGATTTATTTTTTGGAGTTTTCGTGTGAATGTGTACATCTGTATGTTTCATACACGTAAACATTAAATCGTGTGTTTTTCGTGTCAGCACAATTCGCTGTGTTGACAATAATGTTTTCATTGCGATTAGAATTATTAATCTTATATCAGGAATCATTACTTAAATTTCTTGGTAGCATTTGCATTTGCAATTATTTGGCGCAACTGCAGAAATAGCCGGCTTGATTAAGTTTTTGATTTCGATTTTTCCTTTCTTTTCACACGAGCCTAAATTATCAATTGGATCGCAACGCCTTCCACAAGACTATCGTTAATGAGTTTGTTTTTGCACCTCATTTTCAGCTTTTGTTCGCAGAAACCCACTCGACCAAGTTCAGGATAAATTGGTGTTCACTGCGCATGTCTGCATTCTTTTTCCCGCCACATGACGTAAAACCATGTCTGACATGAACATTGCAATAATCTGTGTTTTAATTACAGACGTGTCATTAGCAATTTATGACCAGACACAATGTCATAGTTTATATCACGCAAGAAATATTGACTTATGCATAAAACTATGATGGAGGCACGTGGTCTAATGGTTAGAGTCATAGGACTCGTCGATCTGAGTTCAATTCCTTGACGAAGCTATTTGAATTTCACCTGGCGCTAATACTTGGGAAAGGTATAAATCCAATTCTCCATCCAGCTATGGCCAAATAGCAGGGCAGACGGGGCTCTTTAACCATGGCCAGGTAACCAGTCTAGGAGAAAGAAAACCTGTTAAACTCCGCTTAAGAAATTGACCTGGTGTCACATCCTGCTCGTGTGGAGGGGTTGGTAAATATATATACATAAAACTATAGAGACGCTGATTGTGTAATAACCTGGTCGGTTGGATTTTAGGGCATCTCAGCCCTTGTTGGGTTATTTCATGCCGACGACATTTTGTTTTATTCATTCTTGATGGGTATTGAAATTCTTCTTTCTTTTTTTAAAACTCAGTCTTTTAAACAGATTTTGAAAACTTATGTTTCTGATTCAACCCATAGGTGATACCCTAACAGATAGAACTCTGGATCAGAGTGGATCTGGGAGTAATGGCGATGAAGAAGTACACCAAAACTCCCCAGACATCCAGAACTGAAACTTCACTCGGTGAGCCGAGTTCAAATCCTGGACGAGGCTCTCTACGTTTCACTTCCCGCTGGTAAAATTGGGGAGGCAAGCATCCATCACTTCCCGCCACAGCAGTTATTGATAAATAGTAGGTTATTCAAGTTATTGTAGGTTATTAAATTGATCTAGCGCGAGTGAAAATGAGATAGACTCCCTCGCTGTATGGTTATTAAAATTGGAGGCGTGTATTGTAATGGTTATCGTCGGAGGGAATGGACTCGGGAACACAACTTAAAATGCTGGACATGGCGGTTGCATTTCATATTGCTCTAATAACGCTGGAAAAATTATTTTCTGAAGCAAAAACAAATTACTAATTTAGCATTTCCTTGATGTCTCACGATTTAACTCTTGATATTATTGAAAAAGAAAGTTGGGAAAATCAGAATTAGAATGTTAGAAATTATTTATAATAAAATTTTAACTGAACGGTAATATCTGCTTTCTGGATATAAACGGGAGAGTTATTTGTTTCTAAATAAAATAATAAATTTCTTCAAACACTGTTTCTTTGAGTTTTCTTTTACAGAGTATAATTATACAGGCGTCACGGATTCGAACCTATTAACTTATGGACCCAGAACACAGTTTTTATTTCTTTTTGATCCATCCGTAATAAGAATGACGACACTTTTTAATACAAACATTATTTTCAAAAATTTATAAAATAAAAACCGACATATATTATGTCATTATCTTTAGCAAGATATAGTTATACAATATTTTTTTTGATTAAATAAATACGATTTTGCTGTACATTAAAGAAAAGTATTTATTTTACATTTTATAAATTTTTAAACATCCCTGAAAAATAACATAAAATGTAGACGATAGGAACTTTTAATATAAAATTATTTTGAAAATAATCTTTAAAAAAAAAGAAAAAGATACATATTTTTTCTTATTTACGAGATTTACGTTTCAATGTTTAAGATGCCCTATTTCCAAAACCGATTTATTAGCGAATGATCTTTTTTTTACATATGTCCCGTCATTAAATTGTCTTTGGGTAAATAGTTGGCAGACTTGGCCCTTTTAACCTTGGTTAGGCAACCAGGCTCGGAGAAGGAAAACTGAAAATTCAGACCTGTTAACCCCACCAATGAACACGCACACACACACACACGCATACACACACACACAACACACCACACACTGACACACACATAGGCACACAAACACAGGAATCGGTTTAGCTCAGTCGGTAAAGAGTCCGTCCAAGAACCATGAGGTCCTGGATCGATACCGGCCCTCGACAACTCAGCGCATGAGTAGCACAGGGATATGGGCGGTAAAGGGAGGAGCTGATGGTAAGTGGGGTGCTCCATCGAAGATGCAAAATCAATCTCTTTGATCTAGCACGAGTGAAAGGAGATGACTCCCTCGCTGTATGGTTGATACCAACACTAAGCCACCCCGACAATTTACTTTTATATACATATACTAGAATATGTAGTGTTGCTATACCAACTAACCCAGGAGAAGGAGAATTCCAACCAACTCTACGCTTAGAATATGAGTATATTCCCTGTGGTATTGGGATTTATGTATGTACTGACACTGTTTCAGCATTCTTGATGGATGGTTGGATAAAAGCAGGTTAATTCTATATATTTTTAATGGAAGCGCGTAGTATAATGGTTAAAGTAATGGGAAATGGACTCGTCGCCCCGAGTTCAAATCCTGGATGTGGTAATTGCATTTCACTTAGAGCTAATACCCTTGGGAAAGGTATGAATCCTGCTCTCCCTCCAGCTATGGATAAATAGTAGGGCAGACTGGGATCTTTCATCTTGGTTCAGCAACCGGTCTAGGAGAAAGAAAAACTCTGTATTCAAACCTGTCGAACTCCACTTAAAAAAATGACCTGCTCGTGCGGAGGGGTCAGTAAATATATATAGATATATATTTCGATTGAATAAAAAAAGGAAATCGCTGATATGGTAGTAGCACGTGAGCAGGTGCGTGTTTGAATGGGTGTTGGGGTGGGGGTGTTTGTGATCATCATGCCCGGTTTTTGGCTATGTAGTATCAAAATGACCCCCGAAACTAGGCAATTGGAAATAAATGCATGAATAGATAAAGTTTACCCAATGGGGCTTGCAGTGTCTCAGATCTCCAGTTGCAAGGGTTTTGCTCTCTTTGATGAATCCATCTGTGATCCCCGGGCCTTAATCCTAGATAAAACCCTATTTTCTTGTTCGCAAAACACATTCCAGTAACTGATCCGAGCGTTCTGTCGAATTCAATTTGGTGTTTTTTTTTAACTATTTATTATTATTTTATTATCTTTTCTTTTTCCTTTTTTTTTTTTTTTGGTTAATGAGTGTCTTCACCCCAAGCTTGCCTTTCTGTTCGGCAACTATCGAACTGAATCAACATGGACACGTTATTTGATGCAAAGAATCTGAGCGTGACAACAGTATACATTCTAAAAAGAGCGCAGTGTAACTGAGTTCGGTTGAAACGGTGCAAGAGATAAGTTTTAAGCCAGCGGGAGAATGTTCGATATTAGTAAATGATGTTCATTTCCAAAACTTATTCCGCAAAAAATACTTCAAAGTATCCATTTGCTGCTCATAAGTAAGCTGTCTTGACAAATATAATCTTATTAAACGTAGTAGTGGTAGTATTAGTATTAATATATATATATAATATATATATATATATATATATATATATATTATATATATATATTAGAAAGGAAGGAAAACCCAAAACCGTCATTCCATGATAAATTTTTTCGACCAAAATTGGGGTCTATATAAATCTAAGTCGATTTAATATAGCTCCCCAAATTCAGTATCATCAGATTGTTGGGGAGCTATATTAAATCAACTTAGATTTATACAGACCCCAATTTTGGTCGAAATAAATTTATCATGGAATGACGGTTTTGGGATTTTCCTTCCTTTTTAAGATAAATATTGCTCTGTATATAATCTAAAAAGATTATTATACATTGAGCTCTCTTTAGTGATTTAAAGATTCACTGTATTTATACATACTAGATCATATAATAATACAGTGTATCTTAGAAATCACATATAGAATCATCCCTTACTACCAAGTCTTGGATACCTCCCATATATATATATATATATATATATATATATATATATATATATAATAAATATATAAACGTTTTACATATCTATTTATTAGGTGACAAAGGAACATTCAAGACCATATTGGTTTCATGCGAGGCAATCATCAGGTACGCCATTCCACCAAAAGCTGAAACAGTGACCATCTCACACTATATACATATATATATATATATTATATATATATATATTATATATATATATATATATATATATTCACAGTACCTTCTTCATATTGGTTGGATCGAAAACGGTATGTCCGAAAAGAAGTAAATAATAAAATTGTTTTTGTACGCAAAGAGCGGGTTAGAATCTGTTGATGAGGAGGGCTTCGAGTATAGCCAAGTGCAACCCTTTGTTGAGGATGATAACTTCGAGAACATTTCGGGTTTATATGCTGCAGCACAATCAGGATTGTCCAACAGGTGTCGCCCAATGGTGGAAGGTGAATATGAATTTCTTGGTAGAGAATATAATATATATATATAGTGGATAGATAGATAGATATAATTGTGTGTGTGCGGATAGACATATATATATATATATATATATATATATATATATATATATATATATATATATGTGTGTGTGTGTGTGTGTGTGTGTTTGTGTGTGTATTGGGTGTTTTTTTCTGAGACGCTATATTCTTTATTTTATTTACATCGTCCGTTTGAATGATGGTACCCGTTTCTAATATTCTACTTTCAACTTTTTATTTCAACATGCTAGTTTTTCTCCCACAAGCTTACGCTCGTGGGACATCACTGGTGTCAACAAATATGGTCAGGTCTCCAGGGCTCTTCTGAATATTTTAGCCGATCCTAACAATGATGTTGTCTGAATTAATTCGATTATCCCTCTGATATCCATTTCCTCTAGTCTGTTTTCTAAACCGTTGGGGGACAGTTCTAAGTGCATCCACTACCATTGGTCACACTTTCACCATCATATTCCACATTCTTTTCATTTGTCTGGCACGTCCAAAGTATGTGTTCGTTATTTTGTTTCCTTTCACCATGGTAACCAATAATAGGTATGCTCTTCGGTCTGTGATAAGGTTATCCGTCTTTATCTCATAGTCCCAGGAAATTTATGTATTTAGTTCTCAAGAACAGATTCTGATTTAGGTATATATACCATTTTGTTGTATGGTCAAAATAGAGTATCTTGCACAGTTACCAGTGGATTCCTCTCCAATCCAGTCAAGCCTAGCCTTGTATTCTCGTCGTGTTAGTTTGCTGCATTCGATTTATACATAGTTGATTGTTTCACCTCTATCTCCAAAGAAATTGTTTTGTTATCTAATTATTATTATTTTTTTTAGTTTTTCACGCCAGTATCAGCTGGAGTCTGAGTGACAAAAAGTATTCTCAAGTCTCTAGGACTCTTCTGAGTATTCTGGCAGATGGCAGCATTGCAGTATAATGGATGGTCTCAATTCTTCCTCTGATTTCCAGATATTCCAGTTTTTCTTCCAAGCTTTTTGACTGTACCAAATGCACCAACTTCAATTGTTATCACTTTGACTTTCATATTCCATCATCATTATTTCACTACTTGTGAGTTTTTTCTCATCAGCGTTAGCTAATGCTCTATCACTGGAATCTGGGTGACAATAAGTCTCCACAGGCCTGAGGACTTCGCTGAGTATTTTAGCCGATTTCAATAATGCTGTTGTCCTAATGGTCTCTATTCGTCCTTTGTTTTTCACTTCCACCAGTTTGTTTTCTAAACTTTTCAAAAACGTTCCAAGTGTACCAACTACAATTGGTATCACTTTCACCCTTATTATCCACAACCTTGTCAATTCTCTAGCAAGGTCCAGAAAATAAGTTTTTTTTATATCCACTCTGTGATCTTCTGGAACTGCAAAACCTACCAGTTGTTCTACCTAAAAAGATGTCTTTTGTTTGTTTACGAATACTAGGTATGGCCATCTGGCTGGGATCAGGCGATCCGCCTTTATCTCAAAGGCCAAGATAATTTTATGTTTCATTCTCAAGATCAGATTCTTGTATATGCATATACCATTTTGTTTTATGGTTAATTTTTTTTTTTTCACATTTTCTAATGGATTACCTTTCCAACCCAGTCATCTACATCTACTCCTTCTTATCATTATAATATTACCCCATGCGAGTTTGCACACCGGCTGTAACATATATTTTCCCCAGAGCCCTTCTGATTTTAGAAGTAGTGTAGTATGCGTGGTCTCAACTTTACCTCTGATTACCAGCTCACCTTCCCGGGCACGTAGAAATGGCTACAAGGTTTCTAACGACGATTTATCTCAGATTCATGTTCCTCATATTGAATTTGTCTCTCTTTCTCTCCCTCTTTTCTCATTTTCACGGTCGGAATATCAAAATCCACTAGATGACAAGTTCTTTTATTGTTGTTAATTAAAACAATGTCTGGACATCTGACCGGGATTTGGTGATATGCTGATATATCAACATCGCTGAGAATTTTGTTCGTCTCATTTTCTACAACATATTCCGATTTTGGCAAATGCTATTTGCTTTTATGGTTGAATTTCAGTCACTTGCACAATCGCCAATGCTTTTTTACTACTACTTCCACAAGCAACACCACCACCAGCACCTCTTCTACTACTACTACTACTACTACTACTACTATTATTAATCTTCACTCCTTGTGAGTTTTTTACACCAGCCTAAGCTGATGGTCTTCGACTGGAGTCTGAGTAAGAGCAAATTTCCTCGGGTCTCCAAGATTCTTGGGGATATTCCAGCTGATTTCAATAATGCTGTTTTCTGAATGGGGTCAATTTCCCCTCTGATTTTCAGCTCCTCCAAGCTTTTGGGGTCCATTCCAAGTGCACAAAACTTCAATTGCTATCACTTTAACCCTCATATTCCAGTGTTTGTTTTTTTTTTTTCAATTCTATAGCAAAGACAAGTTATTATCGATCTTTTAGTTTTCTTTCATATTCACCCTGTGATCTGTTGGAACTACAAAATCTTCTTGTTGACTAGTTCTCTTTTATCTATTTATTTATTTATTTTGTTAATCAATACTAGGTCTGGACTTCTGGCTGGGATATGTTGATCCATCTTTATCTCAAAGGACCAGAGAATTATTATTATTATTATTATTATTATTATTATTATTATTATTATTATTATTATTATTATTATTATTATGTGCTCCTTTTGAGTTTTCACATCAGCATTAGCTGATGGTCTTTCACTGGAGTCTGAGTGATAGCAAGTCTCCTCAGGTATCCAGGACTCTTCTGAGTATTCTGGCAGATTGCAGCAGTGCAGTGTTCTGAATGGTTTCAATCCTTCCTCTGATTTCCAAACTGTCCAGACCCTTTTCCAATGCTTTTGGGACTGTTCCAAGTGCACCAACTACATTTGGTATCACTTTCACTTCCATATTCCATAACTTTTTCCGTTCTCTGGCAAGGCCCATAATAATAATAATAATAATAATAATAATAATAATAATTATTATTATTATTATTATTATTATTATTATTATTATTATTATTATTATTGAGTTTTTCACACCTGCCGTAGCCGATGGTTCACTGGAGGCTAAATGTCAGCAAGTCTCCTCAGGTCTCCAGGACTCTTTTGAGTATTCTAGCCGATCTTAACAGTGCTATATTTGAATGGTCTCGATTCTTTCCAATTCCCGCTATTTCTTTTCCAGACCTTTGGGAAACGTTCCAAGGGCACCAATTACAATTGGTACGACCTTCAACTTCATGTTCCTGTCGACTGGAGACATAGAATACCCGACTGCACCTCTGTAGAGGTGTAAAATCTGCCCAATGGGGCCGCCTGTTGGCCGTGGGGGGAGAATAGTGATACTTAACGTATCACTGCTTATTAAAACATAAATCTACAGAACAGTAATCTAAGCTAAATATTAGCAAATAATTTGTTACATAATCATTAGATACCTAATGATTATGACAATAGTGTAGAAATCATATTAGTGCAGCTGATGGCCTTGAGAGTGAGTGACAATACTTGACCTCACTCTGACCTTACCTTGCGGGATAGACCGTGAGAAACGGAACCTCGATAGAAGCCCCCTTCCGGTTTAAGGTGTAAGCAACTAAGTTAGTTAGAGTTAGAAGCCAAGCTAGCAAGATGTGAGTCTCACTGCGTGATTGTCTGGTCTGGGGAATCTACGAATAAAGTAACATCATCGTAAATCGAAGTCTTGTGGTTATTACTAAAAGCTAACAATAGCACAGGGCTTCTGATAACAAGAAATCCCTAGTAACAGAAACCAGACACGGAACCCTCAATAGAAGACCAGACGAGACCTTAGAAGATATACCAGATCATGATAGATGATAGAAGAACCAAGCCGGCCAGAAGAGTAGACGACCAGAGTAAGACGTAAGAGAGGTATATAACTTATATAGATATTTAGTGCCGGTAAAGAGGGCTATATAAAAAAATGACCCTTCATAACTGCAAAACAATTCAGCCAGAACAAGATTAGAGGTTTATTGGATACCTGTTTTCGAAGCGGTCGCATGCTTCTACAAGCAATTAAGCTCTCCACTTAAAAGAGAAGAATCTACGCCCAGGGAACCTTAACAAAGTCATCCATCATTGCGGAGTCGTAGCATGTGACACCTGATTTAAAGGGTGGGGCGTGAACAAGCATGCATTAATCTGCCTGGAAATTTCAGTTAAGCGTGCCTGAGTAATTATTCACAATACTAAAACTTTGGATGGGGTGCAAAGCTAAACGCCAGGGAGAAGATCCCACTGGAAAGAGAAATTCTAATTGGATGAGCAGCAAGTAACTCAAGAATATGAGGCCGCATGAGATAATTACTAACTAAGCTTAGCTTAGGTGTGGAACAAGGCCAGAAGTATTTGGCGCCCAGTAAGAATCGAACTCACTAACAATGGTTTGTGGTTCTAGTTTGTTCAAACCAACAGTACACTAACACACTTCAACAAGTCTTTCCTTACCGAATGTTCTGTGTTATATTGTATCCATGGATGTACTAATGTATTATAAGGACTTAGAATTAGACATAATCTAATACCCACTATTCTTATATCAACTAGCAAATATATGCACCCTCCGGGTGCAAGTTTTTAAGTTTTAATATAATAAAAAATCATGTTAAATTTTAATATAATAAAATATCATGTTAAATTAGAAAGGCTAATGAAAATGAATAAGAATGCAGATAAGAACATTTGCAACAGAGGGGGTATAATCGAAAAATAGAACAACTTTGAAACTAACTCTTCCATCATTTTCCCTTACTCCCGTCTTTCATTGGTAAATTTTCCTAATTTAACTATTTAGTTAAAATAGGAAGTAAAGAATACAATTACATTTATTTATTCTTGTTAATGAATTTCTTTTAAGGTTTATCCCCGAGATTGATGCTCATATTCAATAAGAAAAAAAACCCAAACAATTTGAAATCAATAATAATAAGCATATATTTATTAAAATCAATTTTTTAATATCAATATGCAAATTAGCCTTCCCATTCATACTGTAAATCGCTATTTTGTTGTATATTTAAATACAATTGCATGTTATTAGTATGTAGATATGGTCAACAGTCTTAATGATGTAAAACAATTTTATTAATAATCGAGGTTTAAATAAAAATAAAATCATGGAGAATGTGATGTAAATAACGAAGGGAATTGTGATTTGTTTGGTAATATAGTTTCGGTTACAGACAGAGAGACACATAATCTCCATTATAATAAGATATCAACCAGGGCTCTGGAGTCAAAAGCAATTTTATAAGCCCTAGTTTAGTTTGTAAAGTTATACAGTATACACTCCTTATAAATAGATTGTAAAAAAAATCATGTTCTTATGTATTTGGAGGCCATAATCACTTGATTACACAAAGAGGAGTCAGAGTTGGAGAAGCCAAAAATAGAGTTGTTGGAGTTGGAGTCAAAGGTTTTGTGTTACTATTCCACAGTCCTGATAGTTTTAAATCTTTATTTGGACATGTAAAAAAAAAAATAAATCAACAATTTACAGTGATTTGAATATTTTTAAAAATACAAACAAATAAAAAACAAACAAAAAAACAAAAAACAAAACAATAATAATGGTTCTAGTTTGCTAACCATAAAACCACGTGGGGTTCCCAATTATTTGCCCTGCTGGTAGAATAACACTATACTGATTGACAAATCTTGGATGAGACTGTTTGCAGTAAGAATCGAACTCACTAACAATGGTTTGTGATTCTAGTTTGCTAACCATAACACCACGTGGGGTTCCCAATTATTTGCCCTGCTGGTAGAATAACACTGAATAATGGTAAAATAACACTAACAGCAATAGAATGCTAGGATTTTTCTCATTTTTCTTTTCATATCTAAAATTAAATATAATTCAGAAAATACATCACACACAGACACACGTGTGTTAGCCTCTTACTGACAGTTACCGATGGCCGAGACAGTAAATAGCTGGACTGACAAAATTCAGTCAGATTTCGCTCCCAGCTAGAAGTAGTGGTTATGTCTAGCCACACTTATGAGATGCAAACGTTGAAACACTCTGCCTGTAGATGACTAATATATATATATCTTATTATAATGGAGATTGTGTGTTTTTCTGTCTGTAACCAAAACTATATTACTACTCAAGTCACAATTCCCTTAATTATTTACGTCAAATTCTCCATGATCTCATTATTTTAAACCATCAGTTATTAATAAAAATTGTTTTACATTATTAATACTGTTGACCATATCTACGAACTAATAACATGCAATTGTATTTATATATACAACAAAATAGCGGTTTACAGTTTGAACGAGAAGGCTAATTTGCATATTGATATTTAAAATTTTATTTTAATAAATATGTGCTTGGTATTATTGATTTCTAATTGTTTGGTTTTATCTTAAGAAATATAAACAAAATCTCGTGGATAAATCTTAAAAGAAATTTATTTACAAGAAGAATAACTGTAATATTATCCTTTACTTCCTATTTTTAACTAATAGTTAAATTAGGAAAATTTACCAATGAAGAGGGGAGTAATGGAAAATGATGGAATAGTTAGTTTCAAAGTTATTCTATTTTTCGATTATACCCCCTCTGTTGCAGATCTTTTTGTCTGCATTCTTAGTCAGTTTCATTAGCCTTTCTAATTTAATATGATATTTCATTATATCAAAACTTAAATACTTGACTAACAGAAAAATTTAAGTACTAAGTCATTACAAACAACTGTGATGCAAGTCTTGATTTATTTCTCTATGTAGATGGGTACTTCAACTAGATAAATATAATTTTTCTCTGAATTTTGGGATGAGGCTTGATAATTTGTATTATAGTCCAAATAATACAAATACTGATTGACAAATCTTGGATGAGGCTGTTTGCATTTTAAATAGCACTAATAAGCGTGGGAAATGTATGTATCTAACTACTCCCCATCCAGCTATGGTTAAATATTATGGCAAACTGGGCTCTCTCACCTCTGTTGGGCAACGAGTCTCGGAGAAGAAAAACTCTAAATTCATACCTGTTAAACTCAGTTTAAGAAATTGACCTTGTGTCACATCCTGCTCGTGCGTATGGATTAGCATATATTAATTAAAGTTTTATGTATGATTATATTAGATCTGTTTAAGTTTTATTTACATTCAATATTGCCGTGCCCTTATAAGATAAGACTTAGGAAGTGTGTGGTGTAATGGTTAAAGTCATGGGAAATGGACTTGTCGGCCCGAATTCAAATCCTGGACGTGGTAATTGCATTTCACTTAGCGCTAATACCCATGGGAAAGGTATGAATCCTACTCTCCCTTCAGCTATGGGTAAAATAGTAGGGCAGACTGGACTCTTTAACCTTGGTTAGGCAACCGGTCTAGGAGAAGGAAAACTCTGAATTCAAGCCTGCTAAACTCCGCTTAAGAAATTGACCTTGTGTCGCATCCTGCTCGTGTGGAGGGGTTGGCAAATATCTATAAGATAAGACTTTAAAATAAATACACACAAATATATGAATTAACACGATTCTCTAAAATCTACGTATGAAATAACCCTATACGGGTTTATATGCCATTGAAATAAATGAATTGCAGACTAAGGCGAATTACTGGTCTAATTGGAAATACTCTGAATTTAAACCTATTAAAATCCTCTTAAATTATTAACCATGTGTCATATCCAGCTCGAGCGGAGAACTTGGTATATACGAAGGTGAGTAAAAAAGTAACGCCATTTTGTTTAATACGCATGTATAATTACCAATACAGGAAAATGTATCATACATCAAAATGAAGCTGCACTTCTGTGGATCACAACTCTTTTACTCCAAATAGTCACCGTTTCTCTCAACCTCACGGTAATAATGTTTGTCTTTAAAGAGGCAAACATTAATTCCGTGAGGAGGAAGTAAATTCTGTCGTGAACAAGGGGCTCAAAGAACAGTCAACATAATTATACGGGGCAGGGATAGATGCTCTCATTCGAAGGGAACATTACTATTGAGAGAAACGGTGTGGAGAAGTAGGAATGTGATCCACAGAGGACCAGTTTCATTTTAATGTATGATACATGTTCCTGTGTTGGTAATTGTTGTGATGTTAGTTCAACAGTAAAAAAAGAAGTCAAGTCGAGGTTGGGTAAATGAGACAAGTGTATTTACAATAAGGTACAAGAACGGCTAGCTTGCCGCTAAACGGTAACAGTACAACCTTTTCACTCGGTGTCTCACTATTTATAGTGAGAACCGGTGTATATTCTCCATTGTAGGAACGGCCGGTACAACAGTAATTAAACCTGCCTTAAACAAAATAGCATTATTTTTTACTCACCCTCGTGTACATACGGGTTGACATGCCATTAAAATAAATCAATTATAAACTAGACAAAGGTGAATTTCTGCTCTAATTGTTTAGGCGAATCTTAATATCGACATCACTTGCTTTCAGCCATGTCAGCTTCCTATCTCGATCAGGAACAGGAAACACCAACCACCTATAAGATTACCAATTTGAGACATTCAAATAGTTAACATCCGTCTCCCATTGTCTTGTCATATCGTCAAATGGTTCATTAATCAAGGGTTGGTTCCACTTGGCCTGGTGTCAGCAAGTGCTTAACTGCAGACGTTGTCGCATCATAATTGGTTAGTAGATTTGTAGGTTAGATTTTACGGCATTTACAACCTTCTTGGGTCATTTTATACCGAATACATTTTGTTTGATTCATTCTTAATTCCTATTCAATTTTTTTTTCTAAACTCAGTTTTTAAAGACATTTTTACACTTGTTTTTTTAAATTTTATATTCAACCCAAAAATGGAAGCCTGGTGCTTTAGAATACATTAGTAGATTTGTAGGTTAGATTTTACGGCATTTACATCCTTTTTGGATTATTTTATTCCGAATACATTTTGTTTGATTAAATTCTTAATTGCTATTCAATTTTTTTTTCTAAACTCAATTTTTAAATATTAAAGTCAACAATTGGTTTGAACAATGTGACTAGCCAAGCACAATTGAAACAGTGTCAAAACAACTGGTACCTATGGGAATTCAGAACAGTCCACTCATGCATTTGGGTGATTCCATTCCCTGAGTCCTGATTGGCTGCTTGGTTTGTATGATTCTCTGAGGTTACATAAATCCTGCCACTTTGCAGTAGTCTTTACAGAATACCAGGATCGTATTGGGTTACGACTGCTTGCTGTCTTGTCTTGCCAATTCGACGGTTATTGGACTTAGTATGATTATTCTACATTAAAGACATTATTCCACTCGTTTTTTTTTTATATTCAACCCAAAAATGGGAGCCTGGTGCTTTAGAATACACCAACTAGACCTCTGCATAGGGGTAAGACTCCACCAATGGGGCCACCTGTTTGGCCTGTGTGGTAACCCGTGGTGCTTAAGGACGACATCCTAGTGGATGAGCAGTCCATAACAGGCAACACTCAACTTAGACCATTACTTAGGCTAGACGGGCGGTTGGAGAGCGCCCCCGATCAAGCGGCTGGGCATGTCAAGCCCTAGCACCGATATGATTGCCCCAACCATTCTACCCTTATGACAAGCCCCAAACCTTTTTATCATATGTGCGAGAAGGTGGTGGCTGAGTGCCTTCATGTCCTGGGAATGACGTTAAACTGTATCTGATAGTGAAGTTACCGTTCTGGATGTCTGGGGAATGTGGAGCTCTCCTTCATCACCGTTGCTCCCAGGTCCACTCTGACCCGGAGTGGGAGTTTCTTTTAGGGTCTTCTAAATAAATAGATAGAAAAATGTGTTTTTTTTAAATCAAAAGGAATTAAAATGAATTTATTTCAAAACTTCGTCGGCATTAGATAACCCACCAAGGTTGATATGCCATAAAACATACGAAACCAAACCAAACCAAAGATGGGACCCTAATATGTACTATTATCGGAGTTTGATGACAGTGCAGAAATTGGTCAAGCCCTAGCACCTATATGATTGCCCCAACACTATTGCCCTTATGGTAACCTCCAATCCTTCTTATCATATGGGTGCTAGAAGGCGGTGGCTGCGGGTCTACATATCCTGGGAATGACGTTAAACTCTATCAGATGGTGAAGTTCCAGTTTTGGAGGTTTGGGTATTGTGGAGCACCCCTTCATCACCATTGCTCCCTGGTCCACTCTGACCCGGAGTGGTAGTACCTGTTAGGGTCCCATCTATGGGTTAAATAGAAAAAAATGAGTTTATAAACGAAATTGTAATATCCATTAAAAATGAATTTATTTCAAAACTTTTTCGGCATTAAACACTTTTGAATACCAAATTACCAATAGAAGCATTCCGCATAAAATAACCCAAGGGGTTGACATGCCGTAAAACCCAACAAACCAAACCAAGTGCTGAGATTATGTTGAAAGTGTTTATAACTATTTGACGTGCATGGTAGTCGAATGTGATTAATTGTTTAAGATATTTGATAAACATGAATAGGGATTTGCGAGATAATTGGTTTGAAAGGTTTAAATGGTTTATATATTTGTCTTTTCTTTAGAGATTTTGTAATTACCGATAACCTTTTCAATTTAAGAAAATTTTATTTCAATGTTGTTAGTTGTAATGATTTGTATGTGTTTTTCTTAAGAAGGCCAGTGTTTTTCTTTTGTTTTTTAAGTTTTAATGTCAAATCGAATCATCTAAAATGTTTTGATGTTCTGAATTGCAATCATTCTTCTTTAATTTGATAAATATTATTTGGTCCCCATTTCTAACAGCAATGTTTTTTTTTTAGGAGTCGACCAACCTATCGGCTGAGCCACTTGAGAGAGAGAAAAGTGAAAGAAAAATGGGAGAGAGAAAGATAGGGTAAGAATAGAAAAAAAAGAGAAAGAGAGGGACAGAAGACAGAAAGAGAAGGAGAGAAAGAGAGAGAGAGAGAGAGAGAGGGAGAGAGAGAGAGAGAGAGAGAAACAGAGAAACAAATCAGAGAAAAAGGGGGAGAATAAAAAGAAAAAAAAGAAAGATAGGGAGAGAAAAGAGAAGAAGAGTGTTGTACCGGCCGTTCCTACAGTGGAGAATATACACCGGTTCTCACTATAAATAGTGAGACACCGAGTGAAAAGGTTGTACTGTTAACGTACTGTTACCGTACTGTTACTGTTTAGCGGCAAGCTAGCCGTTTTTGTACCTTATTGTAAATACACTTGTTTCTTTTTACCCTACCTCGACTTGACTTCTTTTTTTACTGTTGAACTAACATCACAACAAAGAGGAAGAAAAAAGAAAAAAAGAGAAAGAGAAGGAGAGAATAGTGAAAGGTTGGTTGGTTGTTTAGATTTTACGGCATGTCAACCCTTGTTGGGACATTTTATGCCAAATACATTTTGTTTTATTCATTCTTGATTGGTATTCAAATTTGTTTTAAACTCATTTTTGAAGCACATCTTTTAAAATCATATTGTTTTCTATTTAACCCATAGATGGCGCCATAACAGGTACAACCAATCCCAGTAATGGTGATGAAGGGGTACTCCACACTCCCCAGAGCTCAAGAATTGGAACTTAACCATTAGATGTAGTTTAACATCTTATGCATAGGACACAATAGAGAGAGAGAGAGAGAGAGAGAGGAGAAGAGAGAGAGAGAGAGAGAGAGAGAGGAGGGGAGAAGTGAAAGAGAGAAAGAGGGAAAACTATAAAATACACCGTCAGCACCTCGGCTGAATGGTAAGATCCCCCGCCAATGGCACTATAAGAATATGAATGGATGGTTCCTATAATACGTTAGAATGCTCTAAGTAACCTTACAACGTAGGTGAATATATATTATATACACAAATGAATCCGGACATGGAAGTTCATCATAGCAATACAGACTTTATTGTCTGAGCACGTGGAGAATGACATACATGAAAAATTACTAACAGATAGGATTCAAGTCCTTTTGAAGTACGAAAAAGTTCATAGATAATATGAGAGTCACTTACTGATAGTTGTGGGGCAAAGCCCCCACTTATCGGATTGAGACACCAAGCGTCTAGTCCATCTTTTGTGGATGCTAGACCAAGAGAAAGAAAGAGAGAAATTCCCGGGCTGCAGTTTAGATACTCAGTTAGTAGACTCACCTATTAGCGAAAACATGGCGACAAGGCCCAAGTTTATCCTAACAGGGACAGACAATCGCTACAGGGCTATCTGTTGGCCGTGGGGGGTGACCCGTGAAGGGTAAGGACGGAATTTTAGTGACTGAGTAATCCATGATATGCAACATCACCCGTTTTTTACGTAGGAATTTTTATGGGGCATCCTGTAAGGGTCTAAATCACGATTAGTTATAATGGATCTGAGAGACTAAATTTTTCTATCCTCCCTCTACGCAGGCGATACTTACCTACCCGGTTTCGACTGGGGGTCCGGCGAGCTTCGGCTGCTGGACCGGTAATGTTATACTAATAGCGTTGATCCCAGAGGGCCATCCCTCCAGGCAATACCTGCCCCCTTTGGGGACAGGGCTGGGTTTATTGCCCAGCGCCTGAGGCGCCCCCCTTGAGGGGGAATGCCGAGAGGATCGACGCAATTTTTGTTCTTTCCCACCCATGAGCTTCGGTTTGTGGGTGGGCCCACGTTAAAACGAGGCCTTGTGCCCAGTCCATACAAGTGGGGTATGAGACAAATATCCTCTACGCAGGCGATACAGGGTAGCCGCTTCTAGTTATTACTAAAGAGCGATTTAAAAAAAACAACAACATTGAATACAAAACAAGAATGAATAGATGTCATCGGCATAAAATAACCCAAAAAAGGTTGACAAGCCGAAAAAATTCAACCACAACCCTCTATGAAAACTGATTTTCTATTCGTTCAAATACTTATGAGTGATATTTTCTACCGGTTAATATTAACAATGGCTATACTTATTTGGAGAGGCATACAAGCAATATCTTATTGAATTATTGAATTAATGAATTGACCACATCCTTTTAGTTTTGGGGTGCAAAATATCAGTGGGGTTATATATGACTGATACTAATTGTTGCATAAAATAAAAAACCAAAGGAATAGAAGAAAAATAAAATTTATCGATACTACTCTGGTAGAAAATAAATATCATAAATCGGAAAATAAAATGAAAATAAAATCTTAAAAAAATAATTTTGGGGTATATATATATTATATATATATATATATATATATATATATATATATATATATATGGGAGAATAAGTAAATGTTATCAGCCTGTCAGCTTGGCAGTCCGGTTTCAAATCACGCACAGGGCGGTCTTCCGATCTATAGCTCTGCTGATGAGGCCTAATAGGCCGAAATGTACATACAGAGATTGATTTTTCTCGATTTGTTTAGCCATACATTTAAATAGGTATTCCCGCCTAATTCATTATTAATTAATTAATTTTCAAAATTAGGTACGACTCCAATTAAGCACTTATTCTCCCAAAAATTGTCGGCAAAAAGCCATTCCAAACAAACCGTGTTTACAACTTATCATATCGTCGTGTAATAAAAGTCACTAGAAGAGGAATATTAACCTACTCTAAAACAAATCGTAAAATCTAAGAAGTCCGTTTGGTGTAGGGGTTATGTTATCGGCCTGTCAGCTTGGCAGTCCGGTTTCAAATCACGCACAGGGCGGTCTTCCGATCTATAGCTCTGCTGATGAGGCCTAATAGGCCGAAATATACATACAGAGATTGATTTTTCTCGATTTGTTTAGCCATACATTTAAATAGGTATTCCCGCCTAATTCATTATTAATTAATTAATTTTCAAAATTAGGTACGACTCCAATTAAGCACTTAAGCCATTCCAAACAAACCGTGTTTACAACTTAATATATATATATATATATATATATATATATATATATATATATATATATATATATATATATGGGTGATGGTTTGCTATATTTATGAATATTTTAAAAAAAGGCTTTGAGGTGGCGGTGAGGAGGTTGGCTGCTAAATGCTTACATCAACCATGATGAACCCATTAGTCACATTCAAATCACAGTGTATAATAAAACAATTAAATGTGTGAAAATTGAGAGAAAGAAAGAAAGAAAGAAATTATTATTATGGCCAAATAAAAAAAAAAGTTTTATTGTTGTTTTTACTTTCAATTCCTTTAACATTGTCATCCTTCATATTAACTCTGTTTACTTTAAGTATATGATAGCAGAAATCAAGGGCCTCGAATCTTCGCTGTTGGCCAAGCAACACAATAAGGGCACATCCAGCCCAATTCAAACCTTCACCATATAATTATCTGGAAAAAGAAACAAATCATTAATTTAGTTTGCTTTATTAAATTGTACTAGCAAATATATGCACCCTCCGGGTGCAAGTATTTAAGTTTTAATATAATAAATATCATATTAAATTAGAAAAGCTAATGAAACTGAATAAGAATACAGATAAAAAAATTTGAAACAGAGGGGGTATGATTGAAAAATAGAACAACTTTGAAACTAACTCTTCCATCATTTTCCGTTACCCCCGTCTTTCATTGGTAAATTTTCCTAATTTAACTATTTAGATAAAATAGGAAGTAAAGAATAATATTACAGTTATTTCTTTTAAGATTTATCCCCGAGGTTTTTGCTTATATTCATTAAGATAAAACCAAACAATTAGAAATCAATAATATTAAGCATATATTTATTAAAATCAAACTTTTAATATCAATATGCAAATTAGCCTTCCCATTCACACTGTAAACCGCTATTTTCTTGTATATATAAATACAATTGCATGTTATTAGTATGTAGATCCGGCCCACGCCGGGGGTCCAGTGGCTTCGGCCCTGGATCTTTACGAGTTAATAGCGTCGATCCCAGGGGGCCATCCCCCCAGGCAACACCTGCCCCCTCGATTTAAAGGGGCAGGGCTGGGTTTATTGCCCAGTGCCTGAGGCGCCCCCCTTGAGGGGGAATGCCGACAGGATCGACGCAATTTTTCACCTGCCACGCCATGAGCTTCGGCTTGTGGGTGGTCCCACGTTAATAAGGACTTTGTGCCTGACCCGTACAAGTGGGGTACGCGGTAAATATCATGTAGATATGGTCAACAGTATTTATAATGTAAAACAATTTTATTAATAATAGAGGTTTAAATAAAAATAAAATCATGGAGAATGTGATGTAAATAACTAAGGGAATTGTGACTTGAGTAGTAATATAGTTTCGGTTACAGACAGAAACCCACAATCTCCATTATAATAAGATATCAACTCATATCTTTCTGAAGAGTAACGTGCATCCGATTTTTGAGTCAAACTTTGAACAATTATTTAGCAATGAATAACAACATTGTTTATTTGTTCGTTTTTTCTGGGGTTTTCTTTTCCAAATTTAATTATATTTTTTAAATTCCGGAACTTTCGAATCCAGGAACAAATACAAATACATATTATACCAATTTAAATAACATGTGCTTTGCACAATCCTTATTTATATATTTAATCATTTATCTTTACACTAAAATCCAAACAAAGTTCTCCTTGCTCGTATAATCATGAGAATATATATATATATATATATATATATATATATATATATATATATATATATATATTATAAAAAGAAGAAGGTCCGCAAAATGTATTATGTTCTCAGAAAAATGTTTTAATTCTTTTTATCTTACATACGCGACACGTGTTTCTATTACAATAGAAAAGTTGCAGAAACACACACAACCTATCAAATATCGGATATATTATGCCAAATTAATAACTCAATGCCTGAAGAAGACAACAGATCAGAAACACGTGTCGCGTATGTAACATAAAAAGAATTTAAAATTTTTTTCTGAGAACATAATACATTTTGCGGACCTTCTTTTTTATAAAATTTTAAATTTTCTCCCGTTAGAACCAGAACAACATATATATATATATATATATATATATATATATATATATATATAATATATACTAGCAAAGGTACACGGTCCATGATTGGACTATTAAAACAAATTAGGAACACCAGAGAGGGAGAAAGAGAAAACGGGAGTAAGAGAGAGAATATGATTTATCAAATTTTTAAAAAAGAGAGGAAAATGATTAATCAAGTTTAAAAAATCGCTAATAATTCGTATAGTACAATGTTTGTTTATTTTAGGAAATATTTTTTCTTTTTGTTTACATTTAAAATATCATTTTAAAAATGTACTCCTAAACTTGAGTGTCTTGAAATATATTTTTTCAAAAACTTTTTGTATATATGACAAAAACTTAAATTCAGTTGCTTGTTGCGTTAAAGTGATAAAAATAAATTCGTTTAGTTTATTTTCTTTTTTAAAGTGGTATGTTGCATGTCATAGACTACTTAGCTACCAGGATTCCATCCCTAAGCATCACGGGTCGCCAGTCACGAACAACAGGTGGGTCATTCGGGGATGTTACCCCTCTGTAGAGGTGCAGTCGGTGTAATCTACTGCCTCAGCAGAGGGAGATACATATTCTGGTAAATAGGTCTTATTACTTAGGGCCAGTTTTGCTCAGTCGGTAGAGCGTTCGGTTAGGAATCACACGAATATCATATGCCATTAAACAAAGAAACTAAATCTCCCCCTCTCTCTCTCTCTCTCTCTCTCTCTCTCTCTCTCTCTCTCTCTCTCTCTCTCTCTCTCTCTGTTCCCGCTTCTACTTTTACTACCGTTCCTCTTTTTTAATGGGTTTTACTTCGTTTCTTGTTTTCTGTAATTATGGCTTTGTCATTAAAATAACCCACGAATGTTATATGCCATTAAACACATAAACTAAATCTCTCTCTCTCTCTCTCTCTCTCTCTCTCTCCTCTCTCTCTCTCTCTCACACACACACACACACACACACACACTCCCTCTCTGTCTCTCTCTGTTCCGCTCTTTACTTTTACACCTGTTCATATTTTTTTAATGTGACTTTAACTCGGTTTTTGTTTTATATTGTCATTCATTTTCATTTTTTTTTATTCCTTCAACAATGTCTATTTTTCTTTATCTTTCTTTATTCTAACATTGTTTTCCTCGCCTATTATTTCTGTATTTTCTCCATTCACTTATTCTCAAACTAAAATTACCCAAATTATACTTCCTTTTAAAATATTTCGATTTTCTTCCACCTATTCTTTTTTTTTCTTCAATTATATTCACACATGAAAGAAGATATCTGGAATTACTGTCTTTAATTTCCATTGTTGGCGCTTCTCGGTCCGTTCTACTTCGAAATTGACCATTTACAATCCAACCAAATCTGAACGCAGAGAAGAGACAAACTTGTTCATTGCCACAAATGACAAGAATACTAAAAATAATTCTCCATCAGAAATACCATTATTATCTCAAAAATAGAATAAAAAGTCAATTCATTTTTCTCTTACTCAATTCATTATGTCATTTACGTTCATTTTTACGGCAGGTTTAACGCACGGATATTGTGTTTAGACGAACCGACACAAAAATATCTTCGGAAATGGTATTAGTTCCACAATCAAATGTTTGAAATACATCAACGAATAAAAATATATCACGTAACGGAAATCCATTGGCTTTCTACTTTTGAGGATTCTTCAATTTGAAACTTTAATTTGAATTTAAGTTTTATTTGTCTCAATTTCTGTGATGATGTTTAATAATTTAATATTGTTTTGATTTTTTGGACCATTCATTGTTATGTAATCAACTTTTCGGCCGATGTCTCCTCCTGACTTCGACAAGACGATTCTCGAGTATATCGAGTAGGTTCGAAATTGGGAGCGTATAATAGAGTAAACTACAGACACGTGTTTCGATGTATCACCTCTCATCAGTGCAGTTATAAAATTTTAGCAGCTACGTCTGGCCAGGTTCGAGACCCGAACGAACTTACGCTCGCCAAACCTCTTACCCATACGGCCACATTCAGGTGCCAAGTATAGCAGGCTATTTAATCGCTACATTTCTAAGCGGAAATGAATTCACCTAGAGGTCTCAAACTTGTAAACAAAGTATATATATTATATATATTATATATATATATATATATATATAATATATATATATATATATAGCTTAGTTGGTAGAGCATCGCAAGATTCTTAGTTCGATACTGGCCCCTGTCAGCAAAACGTATTAGCAGCACTGATTGGATAATCCGATCTGTGCAGTAAACTGAAGAGCTGATGGTCGGTGGGGCGTTCTACCTCAGCAAAAACAATCTCCCTTGTCCAGCGTAGGTTACGTTGAATTGAACAGACAATTCCTGTCTGACAAGTCTTTCGTTGATCCGTTCTAATCTTCGGGCTATCCTTTTGGTGTCAGGGTGGAACTGGTATACCAGTCAACCGAACGGATCAACGAAAGACTTGTCAGACAGGAATTGTCTGTTCAATTCAACGAAACCTGTATAAAAGAAAAAATGCTGCCTAAATACACTTATTTTAATTATATATATATATATATATATATATATATATATATATATGTATATATGTGTGTGTGTGTGTGTGTGTGTGTGTATTATATATATATGTGTGTGTGTGCGCGCGCGCGCGCGTGTGTGTGTGTGTGTGTGTGTGTGTGTGGACATCGGGTGAACTATGTTTTATAAGTGAAATAGATCACTAATTAGAACTGAACCTATTCTAGTAGTGACCACCCAAACCGAGATTAACAGGTTTGAATTCAGTGTTCCTTCTCCTATATTGTTTGCCTAACCAAGGTTAAAGATCCAAGTATGTCCTAATATTTACCCATAGCTGGATACAGAATAGTTGGATTCATACCTTTCCCAAGTGTATTAGGGCTATTGGAACTGTAGCTTCGTCCAGGATTTGAACTCGGGTCAACGAGTCTATTTCCTGCGACTATAACCATTACACCACGCGCCTCCAACGATATGGATAAAGTCTTTTTATAATGAGCTGGTTGTTTCATAAAAATTGATATCATTTCATAACCTAATAATAATTGTCTTTCAAATTAATTAAGAATTTTACAGCATCTGTAGAAATAACTCGGCATTTTATGGGTTAAATCGCACATAACGGACCTAAATTCCACCATCGTATGTCACTCGTCGAAAGAAAAAAAATACCAAAAATCAGGGAATTAACTGAATTTAATGAAATTTTCAGTGTGGATATATTATTGAATAAAAGATATAATGCACTAGTTATTTTATTTAAAAATTTAACATTTTTTTCAGGTCAGTTAACTTTGAACCATGCATCTTTCAGAATCTGATTTACGCCTCAAAGATACGTGGATGAAAGTCAACTGTGTTTAAAAGTTTTCTTTTCTTTTGAAGTATAGAAATGTCATTCACTGGATAATAAAAGGCGTTCAAACAGTATTTATATAGTTTAAAAATGTTTCTGCCCGTGGTATTAAAATTGATATTATTTTAGTATTATCACAATATCAAACAAACAATTATCAAATTGAAAATTGAAAATAAATTTTTCATGTGCATTTATGAGATGAGGCTTAGTATGAATAATTATGATATTTCGGACTGTTGTCCTCGCATTTATAGTGTATCTAAATATCGTCCATTCCCCTGTATCTATAGACTTTGTTTTAAGTGTTTTGTAATTTATCATTTTAATTACATTATAAGACGTTTACCTATGAATTCAAACGCAGTTTACGAGCTTAATCGTTACTCCTCACTTTATTTAAAAAAATATTGGGCGTACTATAGAATTATCAATTAAAAATTATCAATTTAAAAGAATATATAATTATTGGGTGCATTATAGAATTATTAATCAATAGAATTTCTGATTTAAAAATATAATTATTTGGTACATTATAGGATTACTAATGTTGTATACCCTTCTTTACTTTCTTCTATTCTTCTGCTGTTCATCTTTTCTATCTTACGTCTCTTCTAACGTCTGGACTTCGACTTGGTGGTCGGTCGCACTTAACTCATTTCTTCTTCTTGATCAGTCTGGTTACCAAGACATTCACCAACCACAAAACCGTGTTATTTTCGTAAGCTTGTATTTACTTAACTAAACATTTCATGTAACTAAATATAGCGCGCGTATGTCGTGAGTTCCAGTTAAGGCAGGACATCTTCTCTGGCCGACGTCCAAACTGAAACGAGGACCCAAACAGGTCCCACGTGACTTCACGTATTTCGCGGGCTTTCTGTAATCTTCCATGGAAAGTCCCGCCCGTGATATGAAAAGGGCCATCCCTTTAGAAATACAGAGGATTGACAATAACCTTATGCAACCGCATAGATTATGTAACACTAATTAAAAACACTGTTTAATTGGAAACATCAAATATCAATTATCAATTAAACATATAATTTAGAATTTTTCTACACAGGGTTTGAATTTAATATCATTTGAACATGATCATGAAATTATATAATACTCGTGTGAAAAATGAGACATCCGAATCATCCAAGATGAAATGCAAAGATGTAAATCCTTGTTATCTGGTGTTGCTTATCCACCGTATTCTTACTTTTTATGAGTTTCATCATCTCATTTAAATAATGCATCATTCCATTTTTTAAAGAAAGAAAGGTAAGAAAAGAGCATGCTATTCAGAAAAATATAATGAGAAATAAAGAAAGTATGGAAAATATAGATAGAGGGGTGAGCGCGCGAAAGCGATAACGCTAATCAGCTTCAATCGAACATAATGAGAGGAGGAAAAGAAAGAAAAAAAGAGTGAGTGACATTTAAATCAAGATTATAATACATTTTACATAGTGAACTATTTAGCAATAGCTCTATAGAAACCATATCAATATTTGTAATAAACTATTAATAATAGAGATTCAGTCTCTATTTGTGTGAAACCGAAACTACGACACTGCTTACGACACATTACCCAAAATCGTGAAATATAGAATAAGGAACAAACTATGAAATTAATTAGACAAATTGTCTTATTACTTTAAATGGAAAAAATATTTGCGATTTGGTATTAAATTTTTAAATTATTTCTTACTCTCCCCTTTTTTCAGTAACAAGGGGTTAACTGAAAAGTTTACAAATAAATAAATACCTACGATTTTGTGTAAAAATTATGTGTAAAATATTCAAAATAATTTTTTGATTAATAAATCAATAAATTCACGCAACATTTTATTTCAGTGGGCAGAACTAAGTTTCCATTTCAAATATATATATTTTTTTACACCTTTAACAAATTTTATGATTTTACTTACTACCTCCCCAACCCCACCGACACTATATTTCAAAGATTTTTTTTTTTTTTTGCTAGTTAAATTAATATGCTGTAGTATATCCACAGGTCCTGCTAGTGAAATTATATTACGAAATTACATTTCTCAAAGGATAACAATTTTAAAAAAACACTCTGTATATACATATATATATATATATACACATATGTACATGCGTAAAGAGGTTGACTCTAAATTGCTAAAAGTACATCTAAATAAATAAAAAATACAAGTTGGCTCTCAGAAATTATGCTTAAGGAAAGCGAAAAAGCGGTGACAAATTAAAAGCGTTGCTTTCTCTTTTTTATCGTGAACTTTCACAAGGTCAACGTGACCTTAAAGCACCGAGTTCATTTTTCTCCAACGTTGTTCTATTTCTCTTTTTCTTTTTTTTTTTTCTTCCTTTCGCTTTAATCGGAATTTCCTCTTTTTGGTATTTGTTTGTGTTTCTTTTCCTTAAATGCACGAGACTTGTCAAATCTCCCCACCCGCCGACGGTAAACGCACATATCGAAGCCTATACTCCAGATTTCACTTTAGCCTCTTTTTATTGCATTCCGTGGAAGTGTTTGTAAACAGCTAGACGTATTTTTCCTGATTCTTCTTCTATTCCTTCAATAGACAACTAGTCACGAAACTAAGCCGCATTTCTCAAACGGTAGTGTCTTTGAGCGACTACCGCCAACACGTTGATCGGTGAAACATCTCCCATCCATTATAGTCAGTCCTTCGTGATGGATGGAATGAAGAGAGTATCAAGAGCTGGATTATGTGTTCCAAGTTGCGTGTTGGGAAAAAGGATTTTTGCCTTTACTTGCCTTTAAATAAATAGCGGCCAACGACTGTGGCGACGACAAAAATAACAGAAGAACACGTGACCGAAAGTGGACACGACGAGGACCGTGAATGGGTTAAGACTTTCAAAAAGATATCACGGAAATGGTTCGCGTTTCGTTTGATACGGGTTTTTGGGATTTAAAAGCAAAAACGAGTCGACAAGGACTTATCTCTGCTGATCCGTAACAACATGAAAAAAACACCAAAAAAAAAGAAAAGAAAAGAAAAGAGAAGAAAAAAGAGAAAAAGAAAAAGAAGAAAAAGAAGAAGAAAAAAAAGAAGATCTTATCTATTAAAAATACGTCGATTTGCTTGTTTTTCTTTTTTTTCTAGAAATACAAAGGTGGCGTACAGAGGGAAGGTTTACCATTACAAGCACAGCTTATAGGCGTTGATTTACATTACTTTCTACACAGAGCAAAACACGATTTAAAAAAGCTAATCTATTTATTGGAAAAAAATAAAACAACCTTCTTCTATGCAGGCAACGAAAGGTGTTCAGTCAGAGAAATTTAATAGAAAAAGGCAAATGCTGATCTTTACGCTTTTTCATCTTATCTATCTATATCTACAAAAAAAGCTGTTGTTATTATTGGGTTGTCTTCCCTTTGCCTGGAAGAGTTATCTTCCCTCTGGGTTCCAGTTTTTAACCACCAGGGTCTTTTGTATTTAAGCGCCTGTTTTGAACGCTCGGCCTCTTCTTCTTCTGCGGCATCTCACGCACATGGATTAGACATTTATATCTACACCCTTACTTGGTGTTGGAAGCGCGTGGTGCGATGGTAAAAGTAATGGGAAATGGACTCGACACTCCGAGTTCAAATCCTGGATGCGATAATTGCATTTTACCTTGCGCTAATACCCTTGGGAAAGGTATGAATCCTACTCTCCCTCCAGCTCTAGATAAATAGTAGGGCAGACTGGGCTCTTCAACCTTGGTTAGGGAACCAGTCTAGGAGAAGGAAAACTCTGAATTCAAACCTGTTGAACTCCACTTAAGAAATTGACCTTGTGTCACATCCTGCTCGTGCGGAGGGGTTGGTAAATATATATGTATATATCTACACCCTTCTCGGGTGGGGGCTTCTGTTCCCAACACAACGCTAGTAAGTTACTATAACCTATGGACACTCCATAACTATCCCTATCTTTTGTATGTACATTTAGATAACCATTGTATACGTTTTTATTGTATCTTATTCCTTTTCTATATACGTGTATATCTCCTATGTAACTTTCCTCATGTATCTTGGTATACGCATATTTCTTGTCTTAAATGCTTCTCCCTGTGCTTGTATTAAAGTCATTGTGTGTATTAAACACTCGTGTGGGAGTTGTTTGTTTAACCAATTATGATTGATAGTATAACCTTGAACCCAACAATATATATGTGTGTATATCCGCGTGAAACTACAAAAATAAAAGCAATTAACGACAAAGTAAATATATATATATATATATATATATATATATATATATATATATATATATATATATATATTGAATATCAACAGTTTCTGCCATTTAAGCAAAAATATAATCTGATTTATATTCGAAGATATTTAAAGATTGATATATACATAGAAATAGCATTGAAAATCTATTTAAATGGCCAGCATTTGCAAATCTCAAAAGTAAACAAATTAATACACCAGACTTTCCCCCACTCAACCCAGTCGACGCTGCGTGGCCTCCTCTATTATCTATAAAAGGGACAGTTGATGTGTATGTATGTCTGGAGAAAGGTTCTGAAAGAAAACAATTAGCTACTGAGTAAATATATATACACATTCACTATCATCAGATTTTGCTTTTTGAGCAAAACTAATAAGGAATTGATTTATATTCATGAGGATAATTAAACAAGAAAATCTAAATAGTAACAGAATGGATTTTTTATTTTTTGCATTAAATATTTTAAATAGGAGACATTAATTTTTCTTTTCAAGGTGTCTGTTCACTTTTAATAAATGCTTTTTTAGTTAAATTAAATTACCACGACCGGAAAATTGTGCAAACACCGTGTTCAACATGCGGAATTCTAGACAGCTGTTTCGACCTTATTTGGTCTCCTCAGCAGTGTATACCACGTACTCCGTCACTCGGGATCGAACCAGTGACCTCAGAATGCAGAGCCGAAACTCGGAATGGTCGCTGGTTCGATATTTTTTAAAAAATTAGATAATATTGATTTAACTCACTCTGATTCTTTTTTATTTCCTTCTTTTCCTCTTTTCATTATGTTCGATTGAAGCAGATTATCATTAACGCTTCCGCGCGCTCAGCCACTCTCTATATTTTCCCATATTCCCATTCTTTCTTTCTTATTATATTTTTTCTGTGTATAATGCCTATTTTCTTCCCTTTATTTCTTTATATTAAAAACGGAATGGTCCATGACACTCATCAGAAATAAGAACTCGGTGGATAGGCAATATCAGATAATCAGGATCTACATTTTTGCATTTCATCTAGGGTGATGTGGACGGTCTCATTTTTAACTAGAGGGTGTTGCAAGATGATTACGGTGGTACATTTAAGTAACACGAGTATTAATATATATTGCGTGTTCGGGATAAAGTTGACATATTTATATTTGGTTATTTTTCTCCGTAGGTTGGAGGTATTGACGCACACTACGCATCATTTAAAAGCTTGGACCCTCCTTCATTCATATACGTGATGACAGTTAGAATGGATGACTGGAACCCACGTGAATCATGGAAGAGATGTGTGCCGGCCATCCAAATAAGGAGATTATGATTGCTGTCCACTGCTCCCTGAACACAGTAAAAACAATCAGGCATGAACTAGAGAATTGCAATGGAGAATAGGAGGCTGTGGCTAGAAGAAGAAAGCAACATAACAGAGGATCTGATTGCGTTTCTTGAGCAGAATTCCTCGAGATTGTTGGAGTGTTGGAGGACTCTCAGATTCCTACGTGGAGTTGCTCAATCCTGTACTCAAACCCTGGATAAGATGGGTAGACAATGGTAGGCCATATGTATGGCGGCAGAATTCGGCCCCACCTTTGAGAAAAGTCAAAAATGGTTGTCGGCGAATTTTTACGACTACACCGGTTCAAGATCTTAACGCCAGGGATTATTATGTATGGGACGCTGTGTTGCGTAGCCGTTCGTCACGGTGCCAAATAGATACATCTTACGTCTTACTCTGGTCTATTCTTCCGGCCGTCTTCTGATCGTCTAGTCTTCTGTCTTCTATCTTCTAATGGTCTCGTCTGGTCTTTCTTATCTGGGTCCCGTGTCTGGTTCTGCTGGGGACCATTTCTTATCAGAAGCCTTGTGTCATTGTTAGCTTTTAGTAATAACAACAAGACTTCGATTTACTTTTGATGTTAGTTTATTCTGGATCCCCAAGACCAGACAAATGCGCGCGGAGAGTCACATCTTGCTAGCTTCTAACTCTGCAACTGACTAACTGCAACTAACTACTGCAACTGACTTACTGAGTTGCCCACCTTAAACCGGAAAGGGTTTTCTATCGGGGTTCCGTTCTCACGATTCTATCCCCAGAAAGCAAGGTGAGAGTGAGGTCAAGCATTGTCACCCACTCTCAAGGCCATCAGCTGTACTGATCGCCATAACGATTTCTATACTACCTTAAAAAGTAATAGGGATCCAATTAATATGTAACAGCTGTTGAGAAAGACACCAATCGCCGTGCCAGTACTCCAAAAGCCCAGTTAATCGAGAGAATTAAGGTAGTTTTTGAGACTCTTCTCAGGCAAACTGTAACATCAGCTTGCTCCAGGTTCCGGAGCAGGATTGAAGCTGTGATCGACGCTAATGGTGGGTATTTTGAGTGAAGCATGTTGACGGTAGTGTAATTTCCGTGCCGGTTGAATTTCTTTTTATTCCATTGAATTGTGTAATTACCAAGCACTCTTTCCTTTTCCTTATGAAACAGGGAAATTTATCCCGAACACCCTCTCTCTCTCTCTCTCTCTCTCTCTCTCTCTCTCTCTCTCTTATATATATATATATATATATATATATATATATATATATATATATATATATATATACCACCAGACTAGGCAGACACATAAAACACCGCCAACAATGCAAAGGAAAAAAAATTCCAGCTATAAAAAGAAACCCGAAAAGAAAAAATGCAATAATAAGATTACCCCTGGAGGCGGGGGAAATGTATGAATATAAGATGAGTTTGGCCATGTGCCTGTCTAAAAAAAGATATCAGTGGTCTGAAGAAGCTCGTGGGCATACTCACGAGTGGAAATGGTCCATAACCATGATACCATGGTATTTGGCCTTTTTATTCACAATTTATATATATATATATATATATTATATATATAATATATATATATATATAAAGATTTTTTAGATCATTATTTTTATAGTGAGTTCGAAGCATTAATTAAAATGTAATAATATATTTTGAAGGCGTAATAATGCACATTTATGTTTAAAAAAAAATATTTATTTCTTTTTTTTTTTTTTTTTTTTCCTTTTATGAGTCCTAAATATTTTCAGACCAATGCCCATCTTCAGAGGATTGAAAGATTTTTATAATTTTCATCTGTATTTGATAAATTCAACTGTGTTGTTGATCCGTTGAATGTTTAATCGTAAATGCGAAATTTATTTTTCCGGCGAAGATGTAGTTACGCTCGGCAAACTCCGTAAAAATCCGTGCGGCGATCGTGTTTCGGATTTTTACGGAATTTGCCGAGCGTAACTACATCTTCGCCGGAAAAAAAAAATTTCGCATTTACGATTAAACATTCAACGGATCAACAACACAGTTGAATTTATCAAATACAGATGAAAATTTTAAAAAATGTTTCGATCCTCTGAAGATGGGCATTGCCTGAAAATATTAAGGACTCATAAAAAGAAAGAAAAAAAAAAGAAATAAATATGTTTTTTAAACATAAATGTGCATTATTACGCCTTCAAAAATATATTATATATTATATATATATATATATATATATATATATATATATATATATATATATATCCTGTAGATACTTGTGCCTGGAGTGTGCATTTTTGTTAGTTTATACTAATTTCCAAGTGTTTGTTGCAAGTGCACCTGCTGCAGCCGAATTTATGCAGCTTCCTCTCAACACATTGTTGGGAGGATCGACTTGTTTACAAGGATTATTTTATATCAAGCCAATGGCACCTGCATTTGTATGTTATATAAACACACTATAAAAAAATATTTTCAAAACCCGTAATTCTTTGTGACATTGAAAGGGGGATTATCCCATTTACAATTATATATATATGTATATATATATATATATATGTGTGTGTGTGTGTGTGTGTGTGTGTGTGTGTGGGTGTGTGTGTGTGTGCGAACGGGCGTTTGTGTGTGTGTGCGTGTGTGTGTGAAGAAAATAACAGATTCAGAAACTTCCGACAAAATATGTAATAAGTATGTAAACACCCTTTGATTGTTTACCTCCGTCCATACTTGAATTATCTATACCCTCTCCCTCTCCTGCCGATCCTCTGCAATTTTCTTCTATGTACACACACACACACAAACACACATACACACACACACACACACACACACGTACACACACGCACATATATATATATATATATATACATGTTCATATATATACATACATATATATGCATATATATATGCGCATATATGTGTGTGTGTGTGTGTGTGCATATGTATGTATATATATATATATATATATATATATATATATATATATATATATATACGTTAATTTAATGTCATTAAACAAACCATATGGTTGATATACCGCTAAAAAAAAGCAAAGCATACGAAACCTCTCTTAAGTTTTCACTGCAGAGTTTGACACGAGGATTTGCAGCCCGAAAAAGGAAAGTGGTCGATCAATAAGTTGGCGGGAATCCTCGACGGCATTTTAAGTAAGAAATAATTGTATTGGTATTAGACGGAGAAACCCTGGCACTTCATACATCAAAAGAATGTGAGACGACTTTGTAATCGGCCATCTAATCAGTCGATTCTCGAAATGAGGATTCGACTCCACTGGCTTCCTTGATGTCTGCGGATAGTCTAAGCCAAAATATGGGGCTGGAAATATTGTGAAGAAAACTATGAGCCAACACTAGACATTCAATTCAAAGAGGGATAAACAAGAGTACATAGCTAAACAGACTCGCTTTCTCTCTTTATATGTGTTGGCATTCTTCCGTCTACTAAAGACCATGGCGTAGTGTCCAATTTGTTTTATCTGCAACTGCGCGAGTGGCTGAACGGTCCAATTTTTGAATGGCAATTTCTGGTGCAGTGATTGCAAACACACGGTGATGCTTGCTGGAGATGCTGTTGTCTCTCCTTCCTTATGGCTCTCTTATCTGTGGCGACGTCTTTCCTCTCTTGTTCACTCCTTTTCGTTCCTTGTTTGACGAGGAGGCGCCAGGTCGCTCGGTCTTCTGCACAAGCCTCCCATGTGTTGGTGTTGATGTGGCATGTCATGTCCTTCTTGAATACATTTTTAAAGCGTGGTCTTCCTACCGGTCGGGTGTCCTCAACTATTTCACCATACAGTAGCTCTTTATGGATGCGGCCGTTTTCCATCCTCCTGACGTAACCAAACCAACGCAGGCATCTTTCGCAGATGATGGCGAGCATGCTGTTCATGTTTGCTCGTTCCAGCACGTCTGTGTTGGGCACTTTGTCCTGCCAGCGTATGTGTAAATTGTGGCGTAGGCATCTGAGGTGGAAATTGGCCAGTTTCCTCACTTGGCATGAGTATGTGATCCAGGCTTCGCTACTATATAAGAAAGTACTGAGAACCCACGCTTTGTAGACGCGCAGTTTGGTTCTTTTAGTAAGGCTGACATTGTCCCAGACTCTCTTGCTCAGTTTGGCCATGACTGCTACCCATTTGGCGGTTCTGCTGTTGACTTCACAGTCAGTGGAGACTGATATTCAGTCTCTCTTCATATACCACTTCATAATCACCTCATTCATATCTTTTTTCGGTTTTTTAAATTATGAATTATTGAATTAAAATGTTTGTGGGAGGCTGAAGGAAATATTTTTTCTTGTGTCAAAGAACAGAGCACGTCTAAAGGTTTTTCGAGTAAATGGATTGACAGCTGAGTTGAACGTCAAATGTCACTCACGTTGATGTTGCCAATGCTGCAACCCATTACTTATCGACCATCTGTGCTCATATCCACTCTTTCGTTTCTTCAAACGTTCAGCAAGTGTCGATGAATCTTATTTCGTAATTTAATCAAGGAATAAGAGCACTAAAATTAACCGATAAAATCAGGAACGTTTAAACAAGGTTCTAAATCTGGCTGATATTGCTCCAATTCTAAACCGCACTGCAGCTGCTGGGTGCTTTAGTTGTAGAAGGTTTATTTTATGAAGTTCGTTCCAAGTGAACGATTTTCATTTTTACATCTCCCATTAAGTAATAAAATAAGATAAAATAAAATAAAAAGCTGTAATTGAGAGAGTATCGTTTAAAAGTTAGTGCAATTATTATTTTTGTCTTTACTCAATTATGGGAACAAAAACTGAGATTCGTGTTTTCAGATATACCTCAAATTCAAAGAAAATATTCTGAAATTAAACGAAACTCCAGGATTCAACGAAGACGCAAAATATACTACTAAATTTAGTTATATACTTTTGCTTCCATGTCAGATATATTTATACCAGACCCATGCTCGTCACAGTGTGGGTTTAATTTTGGATATATACAAGCTGCTGTCACTAAATTTGATGGGATTTCTTTCACTTAAATGAGGGGAACTGTGTAAAATAACGGTATAAAATGATTGATATTTATTCAGCCAACGCTGCAGTGTTTCAATCCGTTTAGTAGATCTTCTTCAGGGCTTTTGTTGATATAAGGAAAAGGAAAATTTATCACAGAATAATAAGGAGACTGTGATAGTTTTTGATGGTCAGTTTGATCAAAAATGTTTTGAATGGAAAATTAGCGCTTCGAAATTTATGAGACGCTGGGATAAACGGTTTTGAAAGATGACATCGAACATTCACTAACGTTGCGTGCGTGCGTGGATGTGTGTGTGTGTGTGTGTGTGTGTGTGTGTGTGTGTGTGTGTTGTGTGTGTGTGTGTGTGCGCGCGCGTTTGTGTGTGTGCGAGGGGGAGAGAGTGATAGTATGTATGGAAATGTGAGTAGATTAATCGTTTTCATTGGCTGTCTGTGTGACCGTGTGTGTAAGTGAGCGCGTGTGATATATATATATATATAATATATATATATATATATATATATATATATATAATCCAAAAGTCCAGAGAAGAAATCTTCCTTGCAATATCAAGGATTTCGTTTGCAATTCATATCACAGGACTATAAAATTAAAAAAATTAAAAAAATTAAAATCTGTTTTCAAATGCCTTTAAAGTAATAAAGAATTCATCATTCGCATCTGATGAGTCGGGGGGGTTAGACACTTTGTCTAAGCTCCCTGAAATAGACTATAAAGCTAAATCTCTAAGTCTTTTGTTATTTCTTTACTTACATATATATATATATATATATATATATATATATATATATATATATCAGTAAAAAACAATATTTCTGATGAAGCCTCGTAAATTCACAGAAGCGAAATATTAATTGATTATTTTTAATTGATTTTTTGTTCAATGTTTTATCCACCGTGTTCCTCAACTTTTAGTCACATATGTAGGTATGTGTGTACATAATTTCTACCTGATTTCAAACTCTGTAGTTATATGTTACGTGACCACACGTTGAAAAACATTCATTCTTACAATTCTAAAAGTGTTAAGCAGGCGGTTGACAATTTGTTTCACCGATAATCAAATTTTCTGTCTATTTTGTCGGTGTCATAAAAATAATAAATAGAAATAATTAACAATTTTGAAACATCCGAATGTTAGCAGCCGTCGGTACTTTAGTCATAAAATTATATTTATCTCTTTTCCTATAGCATAAACAGAAGAATTAGTCGATTATCGTGAGTAAAAAATTTGGCATTCTGCAAGTTATTTCTTAAATACTCTTCAACAATGACAATCAATTGATTGGCGCAGTCTTTTCCTTTTTTTAAAGATATTATTTAACGTCTTTACTGCATTTTCAATTTAGAATTTTATTTTCCGCCGTTTGCATTTTAGAACAGCACCAATTGATTTAAACCAGTGGTGCGCAAACCTTTTTGGTCTACTGCTTACTTATAGACAGATCAGTGTTTACTGAACAAAAAAAAAAAAAAAAATTATATTCATCAACACTATACTGACAATAAGGATACCCTAGAGGAGTCTCGACGTGAAATGGTCGATATGGACGGATGGCGAGAATGAGAAAGAGACCAAGAGAGTGAACGATACACACACACACACACACATATATATATATATATATATATATATATATATATATATATATATATATATATATATATATATATATATTGCGTCCTGGGTTCGCTGGTTCGATCTCTGGCGGGGGAGATCGTAGGTATACACTGCTGATGAGACCAAAATTAGGTCGAAACAGCTGTACAGTGTTCCTCACGTCACACATGGTATTCGCCGAATTTGCTTGTCATGATTAATTAAAATTATATAAATAAAATTTCTCTCCACAAAAAAATTTTTTTTAAATTACCTATATAATATATATATATATATATATATATATATATAATATATATATATATATATATGGAGAAATGTGAGGAGGTTAATCCGACAATATGTGGAGAAAAGTAGACAAACACGGGATGCTATGAAAACTGGATGTTTATTGTCGACGATGCAACGTTTCGGCCATTTAGACCATCATCTGGGCTGTGGTCCTGATGATGGTCTAAATGGCCGTAACGTTGCATCGTCGACAATAAACATCCAGTTTCCATAACATCCTGTGTTTGTCTACTTTTCTCCATATATATATATATATATATATGTGTGTGTGTGTGTGTGTGTGTGTGTGTAGAGAGAGAGAGAGAGAGAGAGAGAGAGAGAGAGAGAGAGAGAGACGTCTGCCACATAGTGCTGTCAGTACGTCTTAATGATGATGATGATCATCATCATTAGTAGCAGCAGCAGCAACAACAGTAGCAGTAGTAGCATGCATATCCAAGACTGCATAAATAGCTTCTGCACACGCTCCTGCAGCTAGGCTGATCGTGCATTTCGTTACAGGTGATGTTCATATTGCAAATATGAAATAAAATAAAATTCTAACTTTCAAAACATTCTGACGGCAAGCCTTAGAAAACGCTGACTTTATTCCCTGGAAAGGAGTAAGACTTCTCCCACATTATACCCAAAATTAGGTGTCCTGAATGTGACAATAAACTAATTATTTCTATTCGGTAGAAATGCTTGATACTATACAACTAGCAATATTTTTGCAAGACCAAAATATTTCTTGCTATAAACCCATTCACAGGAATACCGAGTTTACATGTAAGGGACAAGTTCAGAAAAAATCCTGATAGCCCTCTGTCAGAGCTTGGATCGCTCTTTTTTGATTTTTCACCATTTTAAGTAGTCTCAAAACAAATGTTGCATAGCCCTCCTTTACCGGCACTAAATCGATATAATGTTGTATACCCTTCATTACTTCTTTACTTCTTACTTGCTTCTATATCTTGGACATCTATTCTTCTGGCCGGCTTGCTATTCTGATCGTCTATCATCTTGGTCTGGTCTAGCGTCTAGTGGGGACTTCGGGTCTGGTTTCTGTTAGGGATTTCTCCTTATCAGAAGCCCTGTGTCAGTGTTAGTTTTTTAGTAAACACAAGACTTCGATTTTCTTTTAATGTTACTTTATTCGGTAAATCCCCAACCCAGACATAACATAGCGCGCGTATGCAGAGTTACAGTTTAGAGAGAGCATCATGGCCGACTGCTCTGTCTGACGTCCACTGCAAAACTAAACTGAAGCTCCTTACTATTCTTAAACCGGAATAGGTTCTTCTATGCCTTCCGGTTCCCACGATTTATCCCCGGAAGGCAAGGTGAGAATGAGGTCAAACGCCGTCACTCACTTTCAGGGCCATCAACTGCACTGATCGCCACCATATTTCTATACTACCTTACATAAGTATGAAAAGGTTCATCCCCTCAGAATTACAGGGGATTGACAATAATCTTATGCCACCGCATATATTATCTAACACAAATATTTATGCGAGATTAAAATAAGTTTTGCTATAAAACATTTGCAACCAATGCAGAGTTTATATTTATTAAAAAAGCATTCTTATACAATTATTTTTCAAAAATATTCCCTTTATTTATTGAATGACATTCGTATATTGATTGCAGCAGTAGTAGCGTTGAAAACTGATTCTGAATGTGGTTTTATGGCACATTGACTCCTATATACAGGTCGTCTGATTCCAAACAAGGATTTTCAAATAGATACCTGATACTATATAATTGTATGTATGAAAATTATTAGTATTAGATACGAATGCTTGATACAATATAATTGTATATAGGAAAATTATTTCAAAAAATATTCCCTTTATTTATTGAATGACATTCGTATATTGATTGCAGCAGTAGTAGCGTTGAAAAGTTGCTTCTTTGTTGAATTAGATTACAAAGTTACACTACCGGCACTTAATTAATTAATTACAGCATCGCTAAAATTTCTTAATTTATTTTTTAATGTCACCGTGGAATTAACAACATTTTGACCGGAAGCCAGTGTAGAAAATCAAGAAAGTTCATTTTGATTTGATCTCACCAAAATAAATTTCATTCCAATTATCTTTTATACAACGTCAGGTATTTTCTGAAATACGCCAAGAGCAGCCGTAGTTTCTAACTGAATTTTCATCACCATTATAACATGTGTCGAAGTCGGTTGAAATAATATTCAGCCAATATCATAATAAGAATACCGATGTCTCTGTGGGGATTACCTCCCTTGCCTGCCAAGGACTTTCACTAAATAACTGCTAGGTAGCCTTATTAAAATAAGAGAAGCTATCGTTGTGAAATCAATAGAAGATCGAGGTATTAACCCGAACCTACTGCCACGGGGCCGGGTTAGCTCAGTCGGTAGAGCGTTCGGCTAGAAACCACAAGGTTCCTAGTTCGATGTCGGTCCTCGCCAACTCAGCGCATGAGTAGCGCAGGGATCTGTGCGGTAAAGTAAGGAGCTGATGGTAGGTGAGGCGCTCCACCTCAGACGCCAAAAACAATCTCCTTGGTCTAGCGCTATAGAAAAGGGGATAGACTTCCTCGCTGACTGGCTGATACCGACTTTAGGCCGCCACGACGTCTTTACTTTTTACTGCCACGAGTAGGATGTGACACAAGAGCGCAGGTATGGGCCATCCAGCGAGAATAGAGATTCCTATTCCAGCCGTTTGACCTGACCAGCCGATTGATTGGAGGACCTCTCCGACCACCCGTCTAGCCCAAGTAACGGTCAAAATGGAGTGTTGAATGCTATGGACTGCTCAACCACCAGAATTCTGTCCAAAAACATCGCCAACTACGGACAAGAAGGTGGCTCAATTAGAAGGGAATTTTAATAAGCAGAGGTGACGTTGGTGTATTCTACAGCCTCAGCCGGTAGAGCTAGATAAATAAGGACACATGTTTAATACTTGGATCCTTTTAGTAGATTCAAAGTTAAACCGCCCTGTCGGCTGCGGCGTTAGAATGCACTGACTGCACCTCTGCAGAGGGGTAAGACTCCCCCAATGGGGCCACCTGTTGGCCGTGGGTGGCGACCCGTGATGCTTAAGGATAGAGCCCAGGTGGATGAGCAGTTCATGACATGCAATACTCCACTTTGGCCCTATCTTGGGCTAGACGGGCGGTCGGAGAGGCTCCCTCCGATCAATCGGCTGGTCACTTCAAACCCTAGCACCTATATGATTTTCCCAACCCTATTGTCCTTATGACAAGCCCCAATCCCTTTTTATCATATGGGTGCTAGAAGGCGGTGGCTGCGGGTCTACATGTCATGGGAATGACATTAAACTCTATCTGATGGTGAGGTTTCAGTTTTGGAGGTTTGGGGAATGTGGAGCACCCCTTCATCACCATTGCTCCCTGGTCCACTCTGACCCGGAGTGGTAGTACCTGTTAGGGTCCCATCTATGGGTTAAATAGAAAAATGTATTAATAAAAAAATTGTATTATTCATTAAGAATTGATTTATTTCAAAACTTTATCGGCATTAAATGACCCACTGAGGTTGATATGCCGTAAAACAAAACAAAACAAACATCAAAGTTATAACAAAGTCATAATTAGTTGAAACATCAAACTCCGGGTTGAGGGACAAAACATTTTATATAATACAGAATAAACATGATACATAAACAATAGAAGATAGTGTAGAATAGTGTACATAAACATAAATACATAAAAGTTACAGACATGAGACTAAGGATAGTCCATGCTGTAACAATCACTTACAGTGATGAAGGGGAGCGAGACCCCACCGAGAAGGGGGTAGATAGTGGTCTAACCCATGTGCTCGTTCTGGAGATCTATCTAAAAAGAGGAAGAGAAGTTCAAATAAGGCGCTTAAAATAACAGAGGTCCCCTAGTGGGAACAAACTGCAACACCGCGGAAAGATAACTGTTCCTGGCAAAGGGAAGATAATCCTTACATTTGTTACTTTTTAGGGGCAAAAAAGAAAATAAATTAAATTAGAATTTTTATCCCTTTAACGTAACAGCCAATTAAGAAAAACAAGCAATTACGAACTGAATTCAAGTTTTTGTCATCTAGAAAACAGTTTTTAGAAGAAAAAAAGAATTATGTTTCAAAACACTCAAAAGTTAAGGAATACATTTTTATTCTATGAATTATTTTCCTCTTATATTGAAATTTTATATTACTAACTACGGTCTACATCGGGACTTATGCCCCTAGGGGACTGTCACCGACACAGCAGCAGCAGCAGCCATCATCATCACCGTCACGTGGTGATCTCTATAAATAGCCATGACCATAGTAATTCTTCCTCTTTTTAGTTCTAACCCTTCTGAGGTTCACTGCTGGGTTCGGCCCTCCACGTGTCCCTCTCTTTTTGGTTGATATCCTTATGACTGCTAATACAGGTAAGAGCTTTGCTCTATCTCTCCCTACGAAATTGGCTTACTGATAGAAAAACCCACGACGAACTTCTACCAAACCCGGCTTCTCAAGAGAGATTGCTTTCTTTTTGACCCGTGAAGGCTGACAGCAAATTACCTTTATCACCAGGATAACAACTAAGGGAGCCGACGAGATAATTTCAACATCGGACAAGCTTTACACTTTGTTACCATTGCAGTCAATAGGCTGCTAGCAGAATAAACATTTGCAACCTAAACAACCCTAAACTACCTTAAACAAACCCACAACAATTAATTACGGCTTACCCAGAACGGTGCTGTAACCAAAAACTAATGACTCGGCTAAGACCTTGTAGAGCTAAGAACTAAATAACAACATTACGGCTGATACCAAACGAGGAGGTGCCGCTAGCTTCTTAAAGAAGTTATTAAACCTCGAGTTGCTTGTACGAACTAAACCAGAACTTTTCTTCTCTTGTTGTACCATTTTATGTGCATATTTGTAATTAAAACTGTTGCATTTCATTTCGTTGTTCTCTCGTTCCTTGACGTCATAATTCCGCCCCTTCTCTTCTGCTTACTTCACCATTCGTTACTTAATTTTTATACTTATTCTTTCTTACCCACTTTCTCCGTGGTGCTCTTAAAACAAGGTTTGTCCTCCCATGGCCTGGGTACATTTGCTAGTATATATATATTTTCACTGATAAACATATACGCATTACTAGAAATCTCTGTATACATATACACAAAGCGATTCTGAGAAAATAAGAAGGTGTGAGTAATAGATATAGATATAGATTTATAAATACTAGACTTTTTGATCATGAACTTTTTTCTTCAAAAGAAAAATGTCTCTGAAATTTGGTTGATTTAATAATCTCTAATAACACAGGCGCAAATACGTATCGGCCGGCTTCATTACGAATTCTGATTTATGACAAATAATTATTTAGAAGTTAGAGTTGAAATGGTTAGACGTTTCTTAATTACCTGACTCTAGATCAAATGAAATGCTATCACAGTATATTTTGCTTGATGTAGATATTAACTCAGCTTAGTTTAGTCTGGTTAAATATAGAAAAGCGTAAAGCAGGAGATATAAGGCTTCAAATGTCACATAATTATACCTTAAAAAAGAACCTATTTTTGCGCATATTTTAGGTGTCGATTTTATTATTTTCGGATAGATTTCGATCCGTTGATTACAATGATACCAACGAAAGCGGTCAATTCGACGAACTCGCAGAGATGAGAAATTAAAAAAAAAAATTGACTGTGCGTTAAAAAGCACCCATTTTGTCGCAAATTTTTGGTGTTGATTTTATTATTTTCGGATAGATTTCGATCCGTTGATTACAATGATACCAACGAAAGCGGTCAATTCGACGAACTCGCAGAGATGAGAAATTTTAAAAAAAATTGACTGTGCGTTAAAAAGCACCCATTTTTGGTGTTGATTTTATTATGGTATTTTTTCTGATAGATTTTCATGCATAGATTAAAATGATACCAAAGAAAGCAGCAAATTCGATGAATTGGCGGATATATGATGTTGGATTATTTCTGAATATATATATTTACCAATCCCTCCGCACGAGCAGGATGTGACAATTACTTAAGCGGAGTTCAACAGGTTTGAATTCAGAGTTTTCCTTCTCCTAGACCGGTTGCCTAAGCAAGGTTGAAGAGCCCGGTCTGCTCTACTATTTACTCATAGCTGGAGGGAGAATTGGATTCCTACCTTTCCCTTATTTTTGAATATATATATATTTACCAACACCTCCGCACGAGCAGGATGCGACACAAGGTCAATTTCTTCAGCGGAGTTCAACAGATTTGAATTCAGAGTTTTCCTTCTCCTAGACCGGTTGCCTAACCAAGGTTAAAGAGCCCAGTCTGCCCTACTATTTACCCATAGTTGGAGGGAGAGTAGGATTCATTCCTTTCCCAAGGGTAATAGCGCTAAGTGAAATAATTGCCATGTCCAGGATTTGAACTCGGGTCGACGAGTCCATTTCCCATGTCTTTAACCATTACACCACGTACTTCCTACAAATTTATTATTTTTGAATATAAGGTGTGCTGCAATACACCACTTGAATTTATAGATTAAGCGAGGTAATGTGGTTTAAACATCAGCAAATCAACAGACCGAATACGTGGTTGGTTAACTACATAATCGGCTGATATTGACGGACGACCATTTGCACACATAGATGAACGACCTACCAGACTGTGGAGCACCAACACACAACCAAAGGATCATACCCGATATCAAGGGACACTAAGGACTAGGCTCTGCTTAACACAAAGGATCTCCGCTGAACAGTGCTCTTGCTTGAGGCCTAAAGGATGGCCACAAAATCTTTTCAAAAATTAAAATTTTAAAGCGGGACTTTATTTAATGCTTGAACACTGACTATTTTTGTCATTATTTGATATACAGTATCCTTAGACATACATTATGGTTGGTTGGTTGGTTGGGTTTTACGGCATGTCAACCCCTTGGGTTATTTTATGCCGAATACTTCTATTGCTAAAAAAAAAAGTTTAATGCTGATTAAGTTTTGAAATAATTTCATTTTTAATAGATAATACAATTTTGCTTATAAACTCATGTTTTCTATTTAACCCATAGATGGCACCCTAACAGGTACTACCACTCCGGGTGGACCAGGGAGCAATGGTGATGAAGGAGTGCTCCACATTCACCAAACCTCCAAAACTGGAACCTCACCATCAAATAGAGTTTAACGTCATTCCCAGGACATGTAGACCCGCAGCCACCGCCATCTAGGACACATATGATAAAAAGGGTTGGGGATTGCCATGAGGGCAATAGGGTTGGGGAAATCATATAGGTGCTAGGGCTTGACGATATATTATGGATTTTACATTTGATATAAAATGAGTATACATTAAGAATGTTATTTCAAAGCTTTGTCGGTCGTAAATGACCCACTGAGGTTGATATATCATAAAACAAACTAAACCAAACCAAACCAGTGTAGCAAGATGGGGAATATCCTGAGTTTTGCGAGAACTACTATTAGAAAAGAGAGGAAGAAGAAATAAGAGATAGTATAGGTTTTTTAAAAAGTGATGAGCACAAAACGGTTGTGGTGAGTTTGAGCGGGGCGTGACCCCCCGAATGGAGAATTGAATGTCAACCGGAAGTTTCGAGTGTTGACCGGAACCAGAAGTCACGTGGTGACGTGGAACGACGAAGAAAAATACCGGCCTCTTTTTCCTTTCCGAGGCCTAGGGGAACAGACGGGCCTCTGGTCCCTAGTGTGGGATACAGTAATTTAAGTGTCCCCCCTCTCTCTCTCTACCTTTCCTCCTCTCCGACACAACCCACGAGACGAGCCTAGCCTGGAAATAAAAGCTCAGCAGCTTGTGACGATATATTTCTCGCGTTGTACTTTTTTTTATCGACAAGATGACCGCCACGTGCCGAACACCTTTTTAGTGTCGTGAATTTGGAGGCACGTTGACAAGACCCGCTATACAACATATATCGCTATTAGAACGTTACGGATATATCGCTTTGGGTACTGTGTGAATATACCGCCACGTTACACCAGAAGTGTCAAATATTATAAATTTACATTAAGTTTTAATTTGTAATGCAGCAAAAACAAGCACACCCATTACTTTGAACTTTTTATTTGTATTATTTGGTTTATTCGGTTTATTGTCCTCATCTAAACTGTTATATACATAACTTTTTGACCGATCTTGCCCTCCGGCCTTTTTAATGTGTTTCTTATTGAACCCGGGACCCTTCTAGAACTCGGGAACCTTCTAGAACTCAGAAATCTACTCTTCGACCTTTGGAACTTTCTTGTCGAACTGAGAAGCCTTAATTCAGGTCCACTCTTTGCCAAGGTCGATAATAACATAGAATACTTAATATGACACTTGTACCAGGTGTACATGGTTAATGGAATAAGAATAATCTCTTAGCGTTGATTGAAGGGTTCGTTTCGAAGTTCCGTGTAGGTTCCCGATTACAACATGAAAGCTCCCGATTTCGAAGAGAAGGTTACTGAGTTAGAAGAATAAGTTTAGCAGTTGGAGGAGATTCCAGCGTTTGACAAGAAACACACGAAGAAGACCGAAGAGCACATCGACCGGAAATTTGTGTATATAACAATAAAGATGAGAACAATCTTCCGAATAATCCAAAGACTACAAGCACACAAATTTAGTTTGGTATACGTTTTTAATTTGGTTTATTTTTGTACCTTGAACAAATTCTAAAAGTACTTTTATTTTGACATTTCCCCAGTATGTCTTGTTCGTCTTAGGCGGATGGTTTGTTTGATAAATGGAAAGTAGTCGTACAGCTGTTCTTTTGTGGGGGGAGATGCTTCCAGGGTTGTTCCCGGTATCAAGCAGCAACGTTGTACAGTTAAAATCTAGCATTTTTCAAAGCATTTTGTTGAGTCCATTGTGGTGCAGTCGTATAGTAACACTTACACGCCTACAGTTTGGAAGAATTTTTGCTTTGAACTATTTTCTTCCTCAGTGCCGACAAGATTCTTATTTGTTTTGGTACTTGTAGCAAAACCTTCTCAGTGGGTAAATCGATGACAGATCTAGGAATCATTGACTCGCAGGCTGATAATCGTGAATTGGCTCGTGAAGAATCAGTTTTGAAAAGATTCCTTTTGGTGTTATTTATATAGAAACATGAAATGTCCTAGATCCTCGATCAGCCTACTTACTCTAGGGCTAGGTTTATTGCCCAGTGCCTGATTGACCTCCTTGAGGGAGAATGCCGACAGGATCCTTGAGTGACCTCCTTGAGGAAGAATGCCGACGGGATCCACGCATCCTTGAGGGAGAATGCCGACGGGATCCACGCATTCTTTGCCCTTACCATCCCATAAGCTTTGGTTCGTGGGTGGACGGACATTAAATAGACCTTGTGTCCCACGTGGGATTTGTTACGATGTGTTACGATTTTTGTGGCCATCTTTTAGACTTCAAGCAATAGCACAGTCCAGCGGAGATCCCTTGTGTTAAGCAGAGAGGGATCCTTAGTGAAATATCCTTGCGTTCCTCCTTAGAGTTCCTTAATATTGGGTATGATCATTTGATTTTTCTTTGGTGCTCCTCAGTCTTGCACGTCGTTCGTCAATGATTGTAGCGCGCGATTAGACGTGTAAGAATTAGTTTAGTTCAGATGCGACCAAAGATTCATACCGAATGGACTTGAAAGTCGCTCGCTCTGGAAGTCACTCTCGATGCCCCGCGGCGGTTAAAGATGGGCTGGGTTGTTGAAATAAAGTTTTATAAGAAAAAAAACTAAGTCTTGTTGAGTTAATTTCAACAAGAAATGCCGAGCTCGAAGAAATAAAGAAGAGTCAAGCTGAGAAAGCAATTCACTGGATCAACTAAAGAACATGGCGACCGAATAAGCAACAGGCACTAAGCGGCCGAGTAAAAAAGTAAGAACACTCATCCCATCACTACTCTGTCAGTCTCTCTCTCTTTCCCTCTCTATCTATCCACCCTCTCTCTCTCTCTCTCTCTCTCTCTATCTATCTATCTATCTATCTATCTATCTCCTGTTTATATACCCGATATGTTATATGGGGTATATAACTCCCATTTTTGAATCGCTCAATCTGTCTCCATAGATATGTCCTCTTATCTCCTCGTGCCCCTGCCACTAAAAGTTTTTTAGAAACCCTGCTGCTTTAATTTGGGTTCACTGGATATAAAACCCACAATACCGCCTTCCGTCGGAGATATTGTCTGGCCAGCTTCCTCAAATGGTTGATTGTGTCTAAAGTATTTGGTTAATTGTAAGCAGGATGCTCTATTTAGGATATTTTCTCATACATAGACTACCTGAGCTGATCGTGAACATTGTCAATTATTCATTTTCTGGTTGCTCGCTTAAAGCAGTTATTCATTTGCACCCTCAACCAGTCCTTTGCAATTTTCCTGAAATTTGTATTGTCTATTTCAGAGAATGCCCATCGCCATTCAACGAGATAAGACGTTTATCTGGATTTGTAAATAATTTTATCACCCACCTCTGTCTCTGTCTCTGTCTTTGTCTCTCTCTATCAAATATTGATTTTAAGAGTATGTATATATAGGGTGATCCAAAAAACAGCCTTTTTTTATAGTCAGGCCTGTTTTTTTGGATCACCCTATATATAGGGGGGGATCTTGCTGACGGCCGCCAACTCAAGCGTAAACGCAACGCTCTTCTAAGGAATGGAGCACTTTGTGACGGCCTTTACACGCAAAGCGATGTGTGTATTAAAACAGTTAAAATCCCCTTCCCATTCTGTAAGTGAAGACAGCCTAATGGTTACGGTGCCGGACTGACACCCAACCGATCGGATTTCAATTCCGGCTGTAGGTAGCTTACAAAATGTCTAGCCACACTGAGGAGACTTGGTAAGTCGAAACACGTGTCTGTGGATGACCCTATATATATATATATATATATATATAAATGTGTGTGTGTGTGTGTGTGTGTACAGGGGCCCCCAAAAAACAGGTTTGACTTTCAAAAAGAGTATTTTTTTTATCACCCTGTATAAACAATTTCGCACAGGTATTTTGCGATACAATATTAATTTTACGTGGAGTTCCGAAATTCAACAATCCTCGTTAAGGATTAGAACTAGTGCCGCCGGATAAGGAACCTCCAGAATCAAATCTCTGTTAACTTGTAGATATACTCTAACGGGAAAAGTTGAAGATGAATAAAACTTACAGTTTACCTTGTCACCAGTTTTCTTTCTATGCTTGTCATTGGGCTCTAGCTGTTGGCTCGTTGATAGGCAGATTTTAACGGCATATCAACCCGTATAGGGTTATTTTATGCCAAGCGTTTAGGAAGTAATCTATGTTATGCGTCTATTTTTAAACTTTTGTAGTTAATGGTTTTAACGATGTGTTAGCATGGGTCATGTTGAGTGGTTAGTCTTGTAGGGTATTGATGAAGTTCATGTTTATATTCTGGAGTATATTATTGACCTCAAAATGACAGAATGTCTTCTAAGTTGATTTTTCCAAATAGATCTTTAATATTATTTCCATTAAGATAATGGTTTCTGATGAGAGAACAAGTCCCACATTCTATGAGTAAGTGTTTTATAGTACAAGGCGTTTGACATGTTTTACATTGTGATTGTTTTTCTTGTTTGAGTATATATCTGTCGCTGTTTGTTAATCATGTTTGAGTATTTAGTTGTAGCACTGTAGACCCAAAGACGGGCATAGAAGTCATGCAAACGTATGTGACTAAAATCCTACAGCATACAGGTGTTTTACTACCTCATCATCTTACACATCTTGTACTTTTTTCAGAAGTTGTTATTAATCAGAATGTGCGTGTTGTAATTTAGCTAGTGATGACAGCTATCATCTGTCAAGACGTGACAGTCATCATTTTATATTCGAACTGCTATATCCTCCCATAATTATCAGCTCGGTGGATATCATAATCTGTCAAAATGGTTTTCTACCCAGAATTAAATTCTGATTCCTTCGCCCAAATTAAATATCCGTGTGTCTTTATCCCTCAAGATAAATCTCTACAAATAATCCTCACTAAATGTTGGTTGGTTCGTTGGTTGGTTCATTGCTTGGATTTTACGTCATGTCAAACCTTGTTGGGTTATTTTATACCGTAGACGTTTTGTTTTATTTATTATTAATGGAGATTGACATTGTTGAACTCAGTTTTCAAAAACATTTTTGAACTCATTTTTTCTATTCAGCCCATAGATGGTTACCTAGTAGGGACCACCACTCTTGGTAAGTGTAGACCTGGAAGTAATTGCGGTAAAGGAGTACTCCCCACTCCCCAGAGCTTCAGAATTGGAACTTCTTCACCACTTGATGTATTTTAACGCTATACCTAGGACACTCAGCCATCGTCTTCTAGCACATATAAAAGGTTTGAGGGTTTGCCAAGAGAACAATAGAATTGGGATAATTATATAGGGGCTTGCCTAAGTAAGGACCAAAGTGGAGTGATGAATGTCTTGGACTGCTCAGTCACCAGGAAATCCCCCCTTAAACATCACAGGTTAATACCCACGACCAACAAGTGGTGCTATTGGGTGAGTTATACCCATCTGCAGAGGTTCAGTCTGTGTATTCTTCTGCCCTAACCGAAAAAGCTATCAATAGATATACAAAAGATGACATATAGGGATCATACAGTGGAACCTTGACTTGTGGATGACTCAACCTTTTTCTGAATTTTACGAGCTCTTAATTGCTCGATGTTCAGATTTGAGTTTCGAGCACGAGCAACTCTCAGATAGACCTATCTTCATCAGTTCATTCAAAACATTTCTGTTTCAAAATGCATTGCGCGAAAGATATATCATCATTTATTAAATGAATAATCACTGAAACTCATAAATCATCTAATTCAATTTTATCATAATTTTAATATTAAAAAGAAATAGACAAAAAATAGGGGGTTTTGGGAGGAAGGGTGGAAAGAATTATTGAAATTTCAGTTAATTTCAATATATATATATATATATATATATATATATATATATATATATATAAATATATATATATATATATATATATATATATTATATATATATATATATATATATAATATTATATATATATATATATATATATATATTGAAATTAACTGAAATGTCAATAATTTCTTCCACCTTATATATATATATATATATATATATATATATATATATATATATATATATATAATATCACGGTGTCTGTCAATAGTAAATCTTCAGGGAATCCCTGAAGATTAGCTATTGTGTGAAACTGCAGTCACACTATTTTAACCCATTCGTTTTAAAACGTATATTTAGCTCTTTTTATTGAGCACTCTTAAATCGATTTTAATAAATCGAGAAGTAAATTTATTTGTTTGCTTCGTGGATTGGCAAGTAACTGTCATCTATCTATCTATCTATCTATATATATATATATATATATCTTATTATAATGGAGATTGTGTGTTTTTCTGTCTGTAACCGAAACTATATTACTAATCGAGTCACAATTCCCTTCGTTATTTACATCACATTCTCCATGATTTTATTTATATTTAAACCTCAATTATTAATAAAAATACTTCACATTTTTATTAGTGTTGTCCATATCTACATACAAATAACATGCAATTGTATTTATATATACAAAAAATAGCGGTTTGCAGTGTGAACGGGAAGGCTAATTTGCATATTGATATTAAAAATGTGATTTTATTAAATATGTGCTTAGTATTATTGATTTTTAATTGTTTGGTTTTATTTTAATGAATATAAGCAAAAATCTCTTCAATGAATCTTAAATGAAATCCATTAACAAGATAAAATAACAGTCATTTTATTCTTTACTTCCTATTTTAACTAAATACTTAAATTAGAAAAAATAACAGTGAAAGACAAGAGTGATGGAAGAGTAAGTTTCAGTTGTTCTATTTTTTATTATACTCCCTCTGTTTCAAATCTTTTTATCGGTATTTAGTTTCATTAGCCTTTCTAATTTAATATAATATTTTATTACAGTAAACTTAAATACTTGCACCCGGAGGGTGCATATATTTGCTAGTATATATATATATATAATATATATATATATATATATTATATCAAAGATTAAAAAAGAGGCACGAGTTCAAATGAATCATGATTTAATAACAATTTCTCCTATAAATAATCAGACAAAGAAACAATCTGTTGTTTACTTTGTGTCTTATATCATACACAAAAATATAAGACCGGTGGGTGGTGGCCTCAGATACGTTTATATTTAATTCCTATATTAAAATTATGGCCATATAAATCGCCTTAACCAAAACATCCGATGAATTAAAATCCTAAAAACAAAACCAAAAGCAAAAAAAAAAAAATAATAATAATAAAAGTGAATTAAAAAAATGTGCAAAGTAATAAAATGATATTTTATTTGCTATTAAGATTTTCGAATATATTTTTCTGCTGCAACGGTAAACAAACTTAGCGACCCTGCCCAACCTTGATTTATGGGAGCGGTTGTTGGTCAATTGGCTTTGAACTTTATACAAAGATGTCATAATATGAAGTAAAAAGAAGTGTACAAACAATAATTTCCCCCTTTGTAGATAATGATTCATTGTCAATCGGAATTCATAACGAACTTGGCAAATCTCCCCTTATCGATTTGCTGTTGAAGATTATTAAATTCACCGACTCTGAAAAATAAAAGAGATTTTTCCTCTTAGAAAAGCAAAACGTTTTTTTCTTTCTTTTTGTATCTTAAGAAAGTTTCAGCTTTTATAGCTGGCAGCTTTGTCAATTCAGAATTTATAATGAGAGAGCAAATAAATAAATCGTTTATCATGCTTGTCAAAAAGTAGTGTAGTGCACCAAGATACTGATCAATCGTTGTACAGAGATGCTTATATGTACGAGTCCTGCGTCCCTGACGTACAAAAATCTGAAAGAACGCAGAAAAAATCGTATCCATGCGTTCCAGTGTTTTTCTTTTTTCTTCTTGCACCATTTCAAGCTAACTGTAAATACATTTCAATAGACCGCCCTGTCGGCTGGGGCGTTAGAATGCACCGACTGCACCTCTACAGAGGGGTAAGACTCCCCCAATGGGGCCACCTGTTGGCCGTGTGTGGCGACCCGTGATGATTAAGGATATAGCCCAGGTGGATGAGCAATTCATGACATGCAATACTCCACTTTGGCCCTATCTTGGGCTAGACGGGCGGTCGGAGAGGCCCCCTCCGATCAATCGGCTAGTCACGTCAAGCCCTAGCGCCTATATGATTTTGCCAACCCTATTGCCCTTATGGTAAGCCCCAACCCCTTTTTTATCATATGGGTGCTAGAAGGCAGTGGCTGCGGGTCTACATGTCCTGGGAATGATGTTAAACTCTATCTGATGGTGAGGTTCTAGTTCTGGAGGTTTGGGGAATGTGGAGCACCCCTTCATCACCATTGCTCCCTGGTCCATTCTGACCCAGAGTGGTAGTACCTGTTAGGGTCCCATCAATGGGTTAAATAGAAAAATGTATTAATAAAAAAATTGTATTATGCATTAAGAATTGATTCATTTCAAAACTTTATCGGCATTAAATGACCCACTGAGGTTGATATGCCGTAAAACAAAACAAACCAAACCAAACCAAACATTTCAATAGTTTCTTAGAAACGAAGTACACAGGATAGATTACAAGGTAATTTCCCCAGATCATAAATGAAAAACCTACAATTTATTAAGAAACTTTACTTGGGACACATACATTTTCCCGGGGACTCATTCAATGCAAATATGTGCGTCCCAGGACACACTTAATCAAAAGGCTATCAGTATCAGTGGTTGTGAAGTTATTCGCCGAGAAAACAGATGTTCTATTTCTATATTTCTCGCTGATGGTTTCTTGATTTGGATATATATATATATATATATATATATATATATATATATATATATATATATATATATATATATATATATATATATATATATATATATATATATATATATATATATATATATATATATATTATATATTTGGATTATGTCCCTAGCTTATATTCCTCACCGGAAGTACTCTAAAATCCCAAACCCACTGTTTGTCACTAAAAACAACGGAATTCTGGGAACTCTACAGGAAATTATTCTGACTATTGTCCTCATCTATATTGTTATCTATACAACGTTTCGGTCGATTTGCCCTCCGGCCTTCTTTAGGTATTTCTTGTCGGACTCGGGAACCATCTCGAACTCTGGAACCTTCTTTTTGAACGTTCTTTTCATAATTGTGAGCTTTCACAGAACTCAGAACCCAACCCACTATTCAATCCGCGGGAGTATCGGCCGAAACTTGGTAACAATAAAGATGAGGACAATATTCCAAATAATATAAATAATACAAATTATCAAGCCCTATTTAAAAAATTCAGAGAAATAATATATAATCGGTACGGACCCGATAAAATCCGTCAATGCAAAATCCTAGAATCAGAAGAAATGTTCTACAGATATCAATAAGGATGAGGAAAATAGTCCGAATAATACAAATTATCAAGCCACGTCTAAAAAAATCAAAGAAATTCTACAGGAGGTTAACGCTTCAACGTTTAAAATCCATCTGACGAAGGTTCCTTTTTGCGCAAGGGGCCCGACGCACCTTTTCCGGTTGCGTTTGGTAGTTAAATTATAATCAAACACTTAAATAAAAAGAGAAACAAATCACAATCAGATCCATGTTTGCCAACATTCTATTCTCAGACTCACCCGCTTCGCCATCGTCTGAGTCACTCAATGCTTAATGTTGCGGCCTGCGTCACCTGGGTCATCTAAAATGCTGAGGTACTATCTCAAACTCATACCAAGGGAATCCTTTTTATGCCTATAAGAACTCGCTTTGTGAGCAGACGGCTTGGAGTCGAATATCGGACGTAAAAATCGTCGAGGCGGCCTAATATCGGTATCAGCCAATCAGTGAGGGAGTCTATCCCCTTTCCACTAGCGCTAGACCAAGGAGATTGTTTTTGTATCTGAGGTGTGGCGTCACACCTACCATCAGCTCCTTACTTTACCGCACAGATCCCTGTGCTACTCATAACGCTGAGTTGGTGAGGACCGGTATCGAACTAGGAACCTAGCCGAACGCTCTACCGACTGAGCTAACCCGGTCCATTATGTCCTTTTTGAGGGAAATAAAATTATACCATAGAATACAGACATGAACCTAATCAATACCATACACCATGATCCCCAATGATGCTAACATATTGGTAAAACCAATTACTTCAAAAGTGTAAATATAGATACACATAATATATTACTTCCTAACGGCTTGGTATGACATAACCCCAGACGGGTTTATATGCCGTTAAAATAAATCAACCTACCAACCAACTTAAATTAAGAAATTAATACTTCTTACAAATACATATACATGGTCAAACAAAATGATCTCACACATTTGTAAGTTTAATATCAAAACAAACGAATATGTAACTGCAACACCAAGAGCGTTCCGTTTGCACTTCAATCTTGGTAGACATGATCCCGTACCAGCTCAAAACACGATCTTGTTATGGGTTACCAACTTCAGAGCTACTGGATCTGCATTGAAACGAGAATCAGTCGGCCGACCTCGCACCGTCAGAACCCCAGAAAATGTGGCAGCGGTAAGAGCTTCAGTTCAACAGTCTCCACTCCGTTCCACATTTAAACGCGCCCAGGCTCTTAGACTTTCCGAAAGAAGTTTGCGAAGAATTCTTCACAATGATCTTCAAATGCATCCATACAAAATAATGTTGATAAACGTTTCCACAATGAAAGCGCGATGCTCACCAGTCCAATTTATGACAGCAACTGAAAAAGAAACGAAAAACAATGGCATTATAAAAAACAAAAAACAAAATGGCATTATATGAAAAAAAATGGCATTATATGTACTTTTCGAAAATAAAAACACTTTTTTGTTTCTTTACTTTCTTTGCTTGTTATTTAAGCTACAAATGTGTCCGATCATTGTTTCTTTACTTCATTTACATTTTATTAAACCTACAAATGTGTCAGATCATTTTGTCTGACCCTGTACAAGGACATTTAACCCATAAATAAAATAGCTAATACACATATTCACAGGTAATACCTTTGTATTTTTCTTATATAGATTCTTGTTATTTGTTATTTTGTTATTGCCAACTAAAATTGGCAACCTGTAACCTAATCAGTTATCTTGGTTCCCCTTGCCTTAGTTGTTGACATTTCTCTCTAACGCTCGCAGAACTCGCATTAGCGAACCCACAACAGGTATTTTATCAAACATCTTAGTATATACATAATTTCGTAGGATATACAAATCGTATTAGAATTTCATGCCTAAACCTTAAAACCTAACATTATTTATTCTAATATAAATTTTATTTTTAAATTAATTATCAATATTCTATTAAGCATTACACATTGGATTTATATTTACTAGCAAATATATGCACCCTCCGGGTGCAAGTATTTAAGTTTTAATGTAATAAAATATCGTATTAAATTAGAAAGGCTAATGAAACTAAATAAGAATGCAGATAAAACGAGGGAGTATAATCGAAAAATAGAACAACTGGAACTTACTCTTCCATCACTCTCGTCTTTCATTGTTATTTTTTTCTAATTTAAGTATTTAGTTAAAAGAGGAAGTAAAGAATAAAATGACAGTTATTTTTTCTTGTTAATGGATTCATTTAAGATTTATTGAAGAGATTTTTGCTTATATTCATTAAAATAAAACCAAACAGTTAGAAATCAATAAAATTAAGCACATATTTATTGAAATCAAATTTTTTAATATCAATATGCAAATTAGCCTTCCCGTTCACACAGTAAACCGCTATTTTGTTGTATATATAAATATAATTGCATGTTGTTAGTATGTAGATATGGTTAACAGTATTAATAATGTAAAACAATTTTATTAATAATTGAGCTTAAACAAAAAAATTAAAATCATTGAGAATGTGATATCAATAACAAAGGGAATTGTGACTTGAGTAGTAATATAGTTTCGGTTACAGACAGAAAAACACACATTCTTCATTATAATAAGATATGTTAAACTTGGCGATAAGTAACTTTGTTACGACTAACTGAACGTATTGTCTGCCAGACTTTGTTTTGTGGGGTAATTTAAAAATTAAGTTTATTTGGAACCAGGATGCATCCAAGTTGTTTTATATTTGTTTTTCTGTTGAAACATGGAGTTACCAACATAAAAACCCATCTCCGAGCAGAACTGGAATAACATTAGACCATTGCTGTTACATTTGCCCACGCCGTGTTTACCCATTACTTTCCAAGTTTCAAAATCCCTTCCTACCTACACACTCACAACGGTCACAAAGCGACCGTTTATCAAAGGTAACCTCATGGTTATGATCCGATCACTCACTCCACATGGAATTTCTTCCAGGCTTGAGAGAAGTGTAGTCTTCACAGCAAACGCCACACCAGATTCCCTTCTACATCACTCCTCCTTACCACTCCAGAAAAAGGTGTAGCCCCCACTCCAAATGTATTAATGGTGGTTCTATACAAGGGAAAAGGTGCAAATGTGGAAATTATCGGGGCATCTCATTTCTTTCAGTAGTTGACAAGGTGCTATGCCGAATCCTGCTTGATAGAATACTGGAACACATTGTTAATGATGTTTTACCTGAGTCACAGTGTGGTTTTAGAAGTGGTCATGGGACGGTAGATATGATCTTTACAGCCAGGCAATTACAAGAGAAATGTGTAGAACAGCGCATGGGATTATATCAAGTGTTCATTGATTTAACAAAGCATTTGATACCGTAAATAAGAAAGCTCTTTGGGAGATTCTTAAAAAGCTTGGTTGTCCTGACAAGTGTATATCTATTTTAAAGCTTTTTCATGATGATATGAAAGCTGTGGTCAACACTGGAGCGAAACTGGCTGATCCTATTGTTAAACAAGGGGATATTACAGCACCCACACTCTTTGCTTTGTATTTTTCCATGGTGTTTAGAATGACATTCAAGGATTGTTCTGATGGTGTGTATATTCGGTATAGAACTACTGGAAAGCTTTTCAACATCAGACGTCTTAGTGCACACACCAAAGTATTTACCAATGTTGTTTGTGACTTGCTCTATGCAAATAATTGTGATCTTGTTGCTCATATACGGACCGATATGCAACGCCTCATGGATGCCTTTGAAGCTGCTTGCAGTTCATTGGGACTTACAATTAGTTTGAAAAAGACTGTTCTTATGTATCAACCGGCACCAGGTGACTCATACTATGAACTGGTTATATATGTCTATGGACAGAAGTTAACAGTTGTAAATAGGTTTGTGTACCTGGGAAGCAAGCTCAACATGACTAGTACCCTTGATGATGAGATCTACTTTCGGATCAGCAAGGCAAGTGATGCATTTGGAAAATCAAACATAAGGTTGTGGATTTGCCGTGGTCTTTCAGTTGCAACAAAAGTCAAGGTATATGTTGCATATATTTTATCTGCTCTCCTTTATGCTTGGGAAACCTGGGCCACGTACAAGAAACATCTTAAACGTTTCGAGCGCTTTCACCAGCAATGCCTACGACAAATATTAGGGGTGCGCTGGTAAATATACGTCAGTGACATCGAAGTTCTGAATCGAGCCAAGTTTCCAAGCATAGAATCTCTCATAACATAGATTGAGATGGAGTGGGCATTTGGTAAGGATGAACGATGGGCAACTTCCTAAACAACTGTTCTATGGGGAACTTATAAACGGCAAGCATTTGGCTCAAGGGCCCAAGATTAGATACAAGGATTGCCTGAGGTCGACATTGAAAAAATTGTAACATCGCTGAGAAGACCTGGGAGACTAAGGCTTTGGACCGTGGGCAGTGGAGAAGAGCTCTACAGGAGGACACAAAAAAGTTTGAGACCAACCGAATAAAGCATGACCAGTTGAAACGAGATATTCGCAAGAATAAAAAAGTAGACAACCAAGGGCTTCAAATCGGTCTACTATGTGACCAGTGTGGAAGGCTATGTATGAGCAAGGCTGGCCTGATCTGTCACCAATCTGTGCATCGGCGGGATGGACTAATAAAACACTCTGTGCTCCCTGGAATTACCTGTAAATGCGGGAAGATGTGCAAGACTTTGGCAGGAGTAAAGAGGCACTTTCATGCAGCTCATTGTTGAGCTTTTTGAAGCTCACCATTATATTCTTTGAACTGTTGAACATTTAAAAAAAATTTGATATCAAGCAATGGCAATACTTGAACACGAGTTTGATGCCATCATATATATATATATATATATATATATATATATATATATATATATATTAAGCATACACATTAATATTATTTCTTTTCACATGAAATTTACACCGACAAATTTGGTTCAAATTCAGACAGGAATAAATACAATAATTATTTTGAAAGAAATATTCGCAGTAAATAACAGTGAGATTGTAAAATAAATAACTAAGACAAAATTAAAAATCTAGAAACTAAAGGACAATTAATTATTGATAATTATCCCGACAGTTAAACTTTGTTTTATAATATTTCATTGTTTTATTCGGTATTGTTTTATCCTTTGGCTACACTTGTCCAATTACGCAAGAAACAAAAAAACTAAGAAGATTTTATCTCGTTTTGTGATTATTTGGATAATCTGAATCTACTCAGTGTAATTCTCAAACCACATGTCAAAGCGGGTAAAATTTCATTATCACTTACTAAAAAGCACTATATATATATATATATATATATATATATATATATATATATATATATATATATATATAGGAGGCGCGTGGGCTAGTGATTAGAGTCGTAGAAAATGGAAACGTCGATTCGAGTGGTATTTCACATAGCGCTAATACCCTTACGAAAGGTATGAATCCATATATTCTCCCTCCAGCTATGAGTTAAATAGTAGGGCAGACTAGGCCCTTCAGCCTTGGGTAGGTAACCAGTCTAGGAGAGGGATAACTCTGAATACAAAATTCCTGAGGTCGGTCGTTGATTGGGTTTGTGGCAACCCTTGATGCACCAATTCTTTCCTATCGACTGTGCCAAAAAGTGTGGATGGTCCAACACAAGCCTTCACCACTATAAACAAATCACTGTGTGGATGTTCATTGTATGAACACTCATACGTCGAAATCGACTAGAGAGTCCATCATCATACATATGAATTCGTCTGTACCATAAATCTATTTCAATATATATGCAAAGAGCGGGTAGGAATCTGTTGATGAGGAGGGATTTGAGTATAGCCAGGTGCAACTCGTTCTCACTTTTTAAAACACATTTTCTAAACTCCTTTTACTCTATTTAACCCATAGATGGGATTCTAGCCATTCCGGTAAACATAGGTCCTGGTAGTAATGGTGATGAAGGGGTCCTCGAACATTCCCCAGAGCTCCAGAACTGGAACCTCACTATCAGATAGAGTTTAACATCATACCTTGGACACAAATACCCTCAGCCACCCCCATCTAGCACACACACACACACACACACATATATATATATATATATATGTGTGTGTGTGTGTATACCAACCCCTCTGCACGAGGAGGATGAGACAAGGTGAATTTCTTAAGCGGAGTTCAACAGGTTTGAATTCAGAGTTTTCCTTCTAGACCGGTTGCCTAATCAAGGTTAAAAAGCACAGTCTGCCTTACTATTCATCTATAGCTGGAGGGAGAGTAGGATTCATACCGCTCCTAATGGTATTAGTAATAAATGAAATGCAATTGCCACATCCAGGATTTGAACTCGGGGCGTCGAGTCCATTTCCCATGACTTTAACCATTACACCACGCGCTTCTAGCACATATATGATAAAAAGTGTTGGGGTGTTGACATAAGGGCAGTGGTCATGACAATCATAAGTCCTAGATAATGACGAGATCAGCCGATTAATCGGAATATGCCACCCCGACACCCCGTCTAGCGTAAGTAAGTACCAAAGTGGAATGCTGAGCATCACGGCTCACAACCCACTGCCAACGGGTTGCCCTTTTGGGGATATTAACCCTCTGTAGAAGTACAATTGGTATATTCTTCTTCTTCAGCCAACAGAGCGATAAAATATTTGTAAAAAGCAATTAAACAAATTAAGGGAAGATTTGTATTTATTGTGGATATTCTATAATTTAATTGAGAACGGACATGAAAAAAGACAATGGACGTCTATTAAAAAAAAGAAACAAAATTGTAGATGATTAAGCAGGCAAGAGGATAATTATAATAAAAATAAAATGCCACTTAGATTTCATTATGGTAATTAAAAACGATCTACGCATTAATTATTATCGTGAAATTGAATAGAATGAATAAATATATTGAATTATATTATTTAAAAAAATAATATCAATATTAACATTTTTGAATAGCACTATCAGCCCTAATAAGAATAAAAGAAATGAAATATCAAGCTTGATGAAAATGAAGTTAAAATGAGAGAGAGAGAGAGAGAGAGAGAGAGAGAGAGAGAGAGAGAGAGAGAGAGAGAGAGAGAGAGAGAGAGATTTAGTTTGCGTTAGAAAGCATAGCCCTTACGGCGGGGCTTAGCATACCCAAACTATATCCAGTATAGAGCGGTAAGGTATCTAAAATATGACATTAATCTGAATGTAACGGTAAGACTACAGTTCAGGAGTCTCTGCTTTATTGACATTACTCCCAGATCCACTCTGGCCCAGAATGGTAATAATTGGTATGGTCGTACCTTTATGTCAAATAGATCTGCTTAAATATTATTGGTATTTATTAAAAAACACACACACACACACACACACACACACACAAACACACACACACACACACACACATATATATATATATATATATATATATATATATATATATTAACAATGGAGATTCGCTTCCGGTTTTTGTCTGTAACAAAGATTACGTAACTGCTTACGTCACATTACCCAAAATCGTCATAACATAGAATAAGATACACTCAACATTTGAACATGCAACATTAGACAGTCCTCATTTTTTTTTTAAACAAGTTTTAATAAATACATGACTGGTATTATATATCTATATATAGTTTGTTTTATTTTAATACATATCTAATGTTTACATTTCAAATTGTTTTATTTTTTAATCCTTTAATGAATCTGATGATTTTACTTACGTGGTGTAATGGTTAAAGTCAAAGGAAATAGACTCGTCGCCCCGAGTTCAAATCCTGGACGTGGTAATTGCATTTCACTTAGCGCTAATACACTTGGGAAAGGTATGAATCCTACTCTCCCTCCAGTTATGGGTAAATAGTAGGACAGACCGGGCTCTTTAACCTTTATTAGGGAACCGGTCTAGGAGAGGGAAAACTCTGAATTCAAACTTGTTAAACTCCGCTTAAGAAATTGACCTTGTGTCACATCCTGCCCGTGCGGGGGGGGGGTAAAAAACGAATTTTAAAAAGAGAAGAGAGATGAACATCGATATAGTCTTCTTTCTCCATAGATTGTTTTACATCTGTTGGAATATTTTGTGATATATAAGCCATGCTGCAATCCACTACTTAAAATTTTAGACTAAGCGAGGTCTTCTGGTATAAATCTCAGCAAATCGACATCCCGTTGACGAACGACCTGCCAGACTGAGGAGCACCAAGGAACAACCAAAGGATCATACCCAATACCAAGGGTCACTAAGGAGGAACCCAACGATTCTTCACTTAGGATCACACTCTACTTAACACGAAGGATCTTTGCTGGACAGCGCTCTTGCTTGAAGCCTATGGATGGCCACAAAAATCGTAACAAATAATAGGTGATTAAAATTCTCATATCTCCGCCAATTCTTAGCATTGATTGCTTTGTTTGGAATCAATGAATTCTACGCATCGAAATCTACCAGAAAAGCCAAAATATCGAAACTTTGAATACTTTCAATAATAGGTGATTTGTTCTGGGCCTATAAGTGGGGTACCTTGCATAAATTCAATAAAACCGACACCGACAATTGTCATGAAATTTGTGATTTTCAGGCAGTATAAGTTGTTTTTTTTAAGTGTTCAAATCACTGCCAATCCTTCGAATTAAGCGCTTCCTTTAAAATCGTAAAAAACTTTTAACCACAAACTTACCGTGGAACGACTTGAATGGTTAGAAAAGGAAATTTCTTACTAGTTTTTTTAATCCAGCCTGGGCTTTTACCTATTTTGCCAAAATTTGTTCTTTTTATTGCAAAGGTTATTCAAGTCTGTTCCGAGGGTGCCAGCAATGATGGGCACGGTGGTACCCAGCGACATTTCACATCCTCATTCACGTTCTTCCATTAGTTTCAGAATAGTTTGTTTGTTTGCTTTTTTTTAATTTTTCAATTTTTTGTTCCTTTTTGAGTATTTCATTTTTTTCAATTTACCATTCTGTCATTTTTTATAGATAGATAGATAGATATGGGAGGAATGTGAGGAGGTTAATCCGACAGTATGTGGAGAAAGGTAGACAAACACGGGATGTTATGGAAACTATAGGTTGTTTATTTTTTTAGAATCTCCATCATTGAAGCTAGTTCTATATCCAAGTCCTGAAGATGGTCTAATAAGAGACTGAAGCGTTGCATCGTCGACAATAAAAATCCAGTTTTCATAACCTCCCGTGTTTGTCGTCCTTTCTCCACATAGGTAGATATGAACAAACTGAGATAGATAGATTGATAGAGAGATAGATAGATATAAACAGACTGGTCTCTCTCTCTCCCTCTCTCTATCTCTCTCTCTCTCTCTCTCTCTCTCTCACACACACGCACACACACACACACATACACAAGACCCGGGAGAGCTCTCTAGGGGCGACCTAAATTAACTTGCACTGCCAACATGAAGCAATTATCGTATGTTGTTTACGTACTGGATCTCTCTGGTGATCGTATAATATATACACAAATGTATGTATTTAATAGTTTTAACACCGCCCCGTAACGGCAGCTGTCAAATGGCCGAGTGATTTCTCTCCTGGTCAGAGTGTTGCATACCCTCTTTACCGGCACTATATATCTATATGTTATATACTTCTCTTACTTCTTACTCTGTCGTCTATTCTTCTCGCCTGGTATATCTTCTAAGGTCTCGTCTGGTCTTCTATTGAGGATTTCGAGTCTGGTTTCTGTTGGGGATCGTTCCTTATCAGAAGCCCTGTGTCATTGATAGCTTTTAGTAATAAACACAATACTTTGATTTACTTTTGATGTTACTTTATTCCAGATCCCCAGACCAGACAATCACGCAGTGAGACACACATCTTGCTAGCTTCTCTTCTAAGTTCTAACTCTAACTGACTGAGTTGCTTACCCCTTAAACCGGAAGGGGCTTCTATTGCCTTCCGATTCTCACGATCATCCCCAGAACGCAAGGTCAGAGTGAGGTCAAACGTTGTCACTCACTCTCAAGGCCATCAGCTGCACTAATATGATTTCTACACTATTGTCATAATCATTAGGTATCTAATGATTATGTAACAAGAGATAGTTGCCGTGTCTAGCCACACTGAATAGACGTGAAACGTCGAAACACTGTGTCTGTGGATGACTTATATATATATATATATATATATATATATATATATATATATATATATATATATATATTCTAATTAACATACATTCCTGTTTTGCCGTTTCACGGCTCATCAGTATGACTAGACAATCCTGGCTGATTCAGGCTAGGTTCGAAACTCAACCGAATTGTTATCAGTTCCACATCTTACCAACGCGCCATTTACACACCCACTTATTTTAGAAATTAAATTTTGCTGTTATAAAAATACTAGGCCACTAGGGACTGCTCTATCCATATTAAGGAGAGCGACGCAATTTTTGCTTATTTGGCGGTCAGAAAATTCCATCTCCAGAGAGCTCAATCCACCACCTTTGGAGAGCATATGTATTGTGATTCACATATATATATAGAGAGATATATCGACAGACTGAGATTGATATTTACATAGATACATATAGAGAGATAGATAGATGCATATATACATAGGTATTTGTAGGAAGTCCGTGGTGTAATGGTTAAAGTCATGGGAAATACACTCGTCGCCCCGAGTTCAAATCCTGGACGTGGTAACTGCATTTCACTTAGCGCTAATACCCTTGGGAAAGGTATGAATCCTACTCTCCCTCCAGCTATGGGTAAATAGCAGGGCAGACTGGGTTCTTTAACCATGGCTAGGTAACCAGTCTAGGAGAAGGAAAACTCTGAATCCAAACCTGTTAAACTCCGCTTAAGAAATTGACCTTGTGTCGTATCCTGCTCGTGTGGAGGAGTTGGTAAATATATATATACATAGGTATGAATAGATAAATAGATATAAACATAGATAGATAGATAGATAGATAGATAGATAGAGTCGGGTCGGAAACAGTGTTTAATTTGGTAATTCATTTTTTTAAAACATTTTTTTTATAAACTTTTTAACCGTATTGTTTCAATGAAGTAACGCAAGGGCTATAAAACACAAATTTTAGAATGGCGAAATCGATTGCTCGCTGAGTGAGCACAACGTCACAACGAGTCATCATAATTTGATGACGTCCTTCCCCATTAACAAATTGAATGAAAGTGAGTTGTAAAGGATATGGCAGGTGTATTGCAGATTTGAACATTATCTGACAAAAAAGAAAAAAAAAATGGTCCTTAATGTTTGATAATTCCTGTTCTTCTATCGCAGCATCATGGTACTTTTTCAGATTTCAACGTATGGTACTAATGCAGAGGGGCCGGCTTAGCTCAGTCGGTAGAGCGTTCGGCTAGAAACCACAAGGTTCCTATTTTGATACCGACCCTCACCAACTCAGCGTATGAGTAGCACAGGGATCTGATGGTAGGTGTGGCGCTTCACCTCAGATGTAAAAAAAAAAATCTCCTTGGTGTAGCGCTATTGAAAAGGGGAGAGACTCCCTCGCTGACTGGCTGATACCGACTTTAGGCCGCCCCGACGACTTTACCTTTTACATATAAAAAGCATTAAATCTTTGGTAAGCTAGAGTTAGGGTATGTGTTAGGGTTAGTTTTATGATTAGGGTTAGGGTTAGGGTTAATTTTAGGGTTATGCTACTTCGAGAGTTTTCGTAATCTATGCCATTTATATGTAAAATACATTTCTAATGATATTATATCTTGCGCACTATTCTGCATTTGTACCCAATATTTTTTTTATCTGTGGTCTTCTGAAACAGATAATTAACAATTTCCTAATTTATCAAAATAATTTCGAATGCGATATTCGTTCTATTGGGCCGGCTTTCGCCAACTCAGCGTAATAGTAGCACAGGGATCTGTGCGGTAGAGGAGCTGATGGTAGGTGTGGCACTCCGCCTCTGACGCCAAAACAATCTCCTAGTTCGATGCCGGTCCTCGCCATCTCAGCGTATGAGTAGTACAGCGATCTTAGCGGTAAAGTAAGAAGCTGATGGTAGGTGTAGTGCTTCACCTCAGATGCTAAATCAATGACCTTGGTCTAGCGCTATTGAAAAGTGGATTGACTCACTAGCTGACTGGCTGATACCGACTTTAGGCCGCCCCGTCGACTTTACTTATATATACTAGCAAATATATGCACCCTCCGGGTGCAAGTATTTAAGTTTTAATGTAATAAAATATTGTATTAAATTAGAAAGGCTAATGAAACTAAATAAGAATACAGATAAAAAGATTTGAAACAGAGGGAGTATAATAAAAGATTTGAAACAGAGGGAGTATAATAAAAAATGGAACAATTGAAACTTACTCTTCCATCACTCTCGTCTTTCATTGTTATTTTTTCTAATTTAAGTATTTAGTTATAAGAGGAAGTAAAGAATAAAATGACAGATATTTTATCTTGTTAATGGATTTCATTTAAGATTCATTGAAGAGATTTTTGCTTATATTCATTAAAATAAAACCAAAGAGTTAGAAATCAATAATACTAAGCATATATTTATTAAATTCGATTTTTTAATATTAATATGCAAATTAGCCTTCCCGTTCACACTGTAAACCGCTATTTTGTTGTATATATAAATATAATTGCATGTTATCACTACGTAGACATAGTTAACAGTATTAATAATGTAAGACAATTTTATTAATAATTGAGGTTTAAATAAAAATAAAATCATGGAGAATGTGATGTAAATAACTAAGGGAATTGTGACTTGAGTAGGAATATAGTTTCGGTTACAGACAGAAAAAACACACAATCTCCATTATAATAAGATATATATATATATATATATATATATATATATATATATATATAGACGATAATTCAGAAAAATTATGGGTCCTATATATATATATATATATAATATATATATATATATATATATATATATATATATATATATATATATATATATATATATATATATATATATATATAGGTAGGTGTTGGTGTAATGGTTACCGTCGTAGGAAATGGACACGACGAATAAGTTCAAATCCTTGGCGTGGCTGTTTGCGTTTCATATCGCGCTATTACCCTTGGGAAAATTATGAATCCAACTATTCTCTCTCCAGCATTGAGTAAACAGGAAGGCAGGATGGGTTCTTTAACCTTTGGCAACCAAGCTAGGAGAAGGAAAACTGAATTCAGAACGGGTAAAATCCGTTTAGGAAATCGACCCTGTTTCATATTCTGCTCCTGTTGAGGGCTTATATATATATATATATATATATATATATAATTATTATTATTATTATTTATATATTTTTGAAGGCAATTACAATGCGTATATCGTATAAAATTCAATAATTATTGAAAATAATCATGACAAGCAAAACCGACGAATAAAATGCGGCACGTGGAACACCGTACAGCTGTTACAATATATGTCTCATCAGCGGTGTATACTTACGATTTCCCTCCGACAAAAATCGGACCTGGGAACACAGCACGCAGAATCAGAAACTCTACCTCTGGGTCACCGGCGCGTAGCATACAATACATGCCGAATTTAACTTGAAATGATAAACACACCACTACTATACATAATACAGTGAGTGTTTGAGGGAATCGCAAATTAGGCGTATATATATATATATATATTATATATATATATATATATATATATATATATATATATATATATACCAGTCAGAAATATCAGGTATTCTAGGTAGGGTACACTCTACGTAGAAGTGAATAATCCAGACATTTTGACAGAACATACATATAAAAACACGGCCGGACCTTGCATACATAGAATTCTCAATTCTGCGTTACCTTGAAGAATTTAGCCATTTTTGAGTACATCCCTTTCACTGCTTCAATATTCATTTTCCAAGACCCACCCCCCTGCCACCACAACTTTATAGAGAAATATATTTCTTTCCTACATTATACAGGCACCTGATTTCCCCTAGAAAATAGAAAATTACTGTGTCTTAGTTTTCTTCCCTGTCTGTCCTGAATTTTATAATCAAATACCTTGATAATTCATTTAGTTTTATATTCTAGGACATATCTTTGGTTTGTGTTTGTTAATTATAATCTTTTGCACAATTCCCGTAGATTACTTTTACCCACTCAATTTATCCAGTTACATTTTTTTACTCTTTCTCTAGACACATATTATATCCGAATAATATAACTTGAAAAATAAATAATAAATAACGATTACCAAAGATAGAATAGCAGTAAAATCAAGAATAACGCAAATAATTGGCAAAGTTTTGGCAACAGCATTCAATCATCAAAATACAAATTAGAGTAGCGAGACTATTATCTGTAAAACAGCGAATCAGATGACAGAGGCCCTACCACCCACAACTCCAACCAAACACTGAGCAATAATAAAACCAAATAAAATAACTAATACTAATACTAATATAACTACTGCTACTAATAATAATGCATTATGAGTCGGTGACTGCCATAAATATCAATTATTCCGAATTGCAGCAAGAAAATGCAATTTCTTCGCGCAGATGTAAAAATAATCAAAGATAATTAGTTGATATAAATGTATGTGTAATAAGCGGGTGCAATAATCGGGAGGTGCGAAAACTTAATTGCTTACCAAAAGAGTATGAAAAAGAAACCGTAAACATTCTTGGGTACATAATGCACATGATGATAGAGAACAGTAATTGCATGTACCATATATATATATATATATATATATATATATATATATATGTGTGTGTGTGTGTGTGTGTGTGTGTGTGTGTGTGTGTGTGTGTGTGTGTGTACTATTTCCCATATATTCATACACATATATATAATTTCTCTTACATATATATACATATTTGATTCATTATATATATATATATATGTGTGTGTGTGTGTGTGTGTGTGTGTGTGTGTGTGTGTGTGTGTGTGCGTTTATATAAGAATGCATCTCAGTACGATAACATAAATGTACGTAAACACACACGCACACACACACGCACGCACACACGCACACACACACAGACACACACACAGATATAATATATATATATATATATATATATATATATATATATATATATATATATATATATATATATATAAATACTTATACTAAACCTATACATTTTCTATCCGCACATACCCAAATATACATACACATGCATGCCCACAGTCACATACACACACTCATATATATATATATATATATATAATATATATATATGAGAAGGAGTGTGTGGACATGTCTGTGTATCTGTGAGTGCGGCATGCATGTGTATGTACATTTGGGTATGTCCATATAGAAAATGTATAGGTATAGTATAAGTATTTATATATATATATATATATATATATATATATATATATATATATATATATATGTGTGTGTGTGTGTGTGTGTGTGTGTGTGTGTCTGTAATAGTGTATGCATGTTTACGTACATTTATGTTATCGTACTGAGATGCATTCTTATATAAACACACGCACACACACACACACACATTATATATATATGAATCAAATATGTATATATATGTAAGAGAAATTATATATATGTACATGAATGTATATATATATATATATATATATATATATATATATGAGAAATAGTACACACACACACACACACACACACACACATATGTGTATATATATATGTGTGTGTGTGTACTATTTCTCATATATATATATATATATATATATATTCAAGTACATATATATAATTTCTCTTACATATATATACATATATATAATTTTCTCTTACATATATATACAAATATGTATATATATGTACGAGAAATTATATATATGTACATGAATATATATATATATATATATGAGAAATAGTACACACACACACCTATATATATATATATATATATATATATATATATATATATATATATATATATATATATATACAAGCGCTTTCTTTATTATATAGGCCAATGAATAGTATAATATATACGAGCGAGTGGGTGGAGATATTGGCTTATACAAATATCAGTATTTAATTGATTTCATACATTTATGGACAAGGAATAACATCTACGCACATATCTTCAAAGACCTATACGAGAAATAGAAATACGTTTAAGTTTACATGGTTTGAATACAATTGGTAATAAATGGAACCTATTTATATGTTATCTTAACTTTCACACACAAATACAGATATGCACACAATAATTAGGCATATGCAGCTAAGTAGACTCCTTTACGAATAGAACCTATATCAAGTCTCAAAATACGCGCATTTGATGTGTATATTTAAAGTACGGACAATCGAATGTTCCATCTTGAGAAAAAAACACGTCGGAGACAGGACTCGGACTCGGACCCCTAACACGTTTCAGTTTGAACCTTGTTTGTACCGTCTACAGGAGGCTGTTTTTTATCCGAAGCCGGATCTCCTACTCATATGAATTCTTGTTGTTTTTACATAGGTACTTTTTCCCGTATTGACAAAAGTATAGTCTTTTGTAAAAAAAAGCAACCATCACTATATATATATATATATATATATATATATATATATATATATATATATGTAAAGAAATAACAAAAGATTTAGAGATTTTGCATTATAGTCTATTTCAGGGAACTTAGACAAAGTGTCTAACTCTTCCCATCTGATGAGTCAGGAGAGCTAGACACTCTAAACTCCCTGAAATATACTATAATGCTAAATCTCTAAGTGTTTTGTTATTTCTTTACACACACACACACACTCACACCCACACACACACACACACACACACACACACACACACACATATATATATATATATATATATATATATATATATATATTTACTTATATATTTGCTCTGTGATTCTAACACTAAGAGCACACATTGAGCTCTCAAACTGCGACAGATTTTTAAAATAAACTCTTGTGGCGTAAAGAAGATTTCTTCTCTGGACTTTTGGATTATATATATATATATATATATATAATATATATGTGTGTGTGTGTGTGTGTGTGTGTGTGTGTGTGTCGTGTGTGTGTGTGTGTGTGTGTGTAATCTAAGTTAGGGTAATTTGGAAATCGTACAGCCGCATAGGCGAGAAGCTGTCAGTTACAAAGTGCCGTTGACATCATGTCTACAAGATGTTAATAGTTTTGCATATATATATATATATATATATATATATATATATATATATTAGGTGTGTCAAAAAAGTATCGGGCTTTTTCGTACTTTTTGACACACCTTGTATTCTGAGAAAAATATTGTTCCATTCATTATTCATTTCTATCTCGATAAAGAGACCTCAATCTTGATACTTTTATGACACACCTTGTATTCTGAAAAACATTACCGTTCCATTCATTGTTCATTTCTATCTTAATAAATACAACTTCAAATTCTGCACTTTTATGACACACATTGTATTCTCTCAGTATTTTTCTCAGAATACAAGGTGTGTCAAAAAGTACGGAAAAGCTCGATACTTTTTGACACACCTAATATATATATGTATATATATATATATATATATATATATATTGTTTATATAGCATATATTTATAAGTAAATAGTTGGAGGATTAAAATTGATACTACATCTTATTATAATGGAGATTGTGAGTTTATCTGTCTGTAACCGAAACTATATTACTATACAAATCACAATTCCCTTTGTTATTTACATCACATTCTCCATGATTTTATTTTTTATTTAAACCCAATTATTAATAAAATTGTTTTACATCATTAAGACTGTTGACAATATCTACATAATAATAACATGCAATTGTCTTTATATATACAACAAAATAGAGGTTTACAGTGTGAATGGGAAGGCTAATTTGCATATTGATATTAAAAAATTGATTTTAATAAATATATGCTCAGTATTATTGATTTCTAATTGTTTGGTTTTATCTTATTGAATATGAGCAAAAATCTCGGGGATGAATCTTAAAATAAATCCATTAACAAGAAGAAATAGCTGTAATATTATTCTTTACTTTCTATCTTAACTAAATAGTATATATAGTATATATAATATATATAGTATATAATATATATTATATAATGGTATTTTGTGGAAGGTGACTTGCCGAGTGGTGGAATAGGTTACAAATGATTTAGTTGATTGAAGATCTCAACTTGAATAAGGCAGCGATATAACAAATATAAATGGCTCAATACGTTGGTAGATCATTTATTTCGATAATTATCCTCATTATCATAATTATATTATAACATTTTTGCTCCCCCTTGGCTCACTCCATGTGCTTTCAAAATATCTATCTTTATACAATCTGACTTTTAATTGGTCGCCGACGATCTGTATTGGAAAGAACGACGAAAAGGCCTTTCGTATCTCCATACCCCCCTTATTTTATTTTCATAATGAACATTGTTTATTCTACCATCTCATCATGTAATGATCTTCCCAACATACTATGATTTTCTTTACTTATTTGGTTATTCTATAAATTATTTTGTACAAAAATGCTTTCATTATATATATAAATATATGATATATTATATATATATATATCAATATTGACATATTTATACATATTATATATAATATATATTATAATATATATATATATATTATTATGCATATCTGACACACACAACATATATATAATATATTATAATAATATTTATTATATATATATATATTATATATATGGTTGATAGGTGTGTAGGGAGGTGATGTGTGTTGTGTGTAGGGGGTTAGAATAGAGAACATATGAGTGTAGAGACACGCCTTAGACATTATACACAAACGTAAATAAGTCGAAAGATTGGTATAGTTATAGAGGAAATTGAAAGAAATATGTACCATGCAGATAAGATATTTATTTTATACAACTTATAATCATACACATGAACTTATTCATGGAATTTTCTCTATTTTCATCCCTGAATTACTTTATTTGTGGCATGTAAATGATTTCCCTAAAAAAGGATAATATCTACGATGCATATATAATCGTATGCTTTTGCCTTTAAATAACATATTCCCATATAAACCTACATCAATATACTCGTTTGTCTAGTTTCTTTCAAGCAAATAAGCCTTTATTAACCAATTAATAAAATAATTAAGAAACACTTTATAAAGAACATAGACACCACATTTCAGACTTTTATCGCAAATACTGTCTACAAAAAAAGAAAGAAAAAAACAAGAGAAGAAAAAGGTGAAAAAAGAAAATTAGAAAAAAAATAATAATAATAGATCATGAAAGGTTTCGAAATCTAGTGTAAGATGTCTTCCAAAAGGAGACAGCAAGCGTACATACAATACTAGGTGATTATGTTTCACTGTCCCTAATCAACAGCAGGGAGAGTAAAAGCAGTTGTATTTTGCTCCCATCTTCTTTGAAACATTACAGCAAATCCGTTGACTAGGCGGGTGGCAAAGCACAACAACCTCCAAGCTGGAAATTCAAAGTCCGTGCCTGCGGTTCTCTGAGAGGAAAACAAAAAATGGCCGACAGTAAACTCGACAAATGGCGACTAGTTTTGGCTTACGGGGACAGGGAGAATACATAGCGTTTGTTGGACATTTTTCGATTGGCAAGGAACCTAGCATTTCTAAATCATCGTTCACGATATTCCCTGAAAGGGGTCATCTTTTGTTCTGCGTAACAAAACGTCTCGTTATGATGTCACATAGACACATAGATTATACTTTAAGTTAGAGAAAAAATTATACTCTTGTTATTTTTTTTTGTTTGTTTTTTTTCTTATTTTGAAAAAAAAAGAAAGAAGTTAGAAATGATAGGGCTGAGATTTTTTTTTTTTAAAAATAAATTAGAATTAAAATTATGTTTCATAAAAGAAAATGGTTCAATCACGTTAGCGAAAAAAACAAAACTTTGGAAAAAATATTTTCGCCAAGCAGAAATACTTGCATACTACCTATATATATTACTATATATAATATTATATATTATACTATATATATAATATTTATATATTATATATCCAACCCCTCGCACGAGCAGGATTTGTTAACACAAAGTCAATTTATATTAAGCGGAGTTTGACAGTTGACATTCAGAGTTTTCCTTCTCACTAGACTGCGTTTACTACCATAGTTAAAGAGCCAAGCCTGCTCTGCTATTTACCCATAGCTGGAGGTGAGGAATTGGATGCATACCTTCCCAAAGGGTTATTAGCGCTATGTGAAACTCGCAAAAACCTAACAAGTACGACACGACAACAACCCCACACAGCACCACACATCAGATCACAACACAACAACCTACCGCCTCGCATGGTGCAGTTGATGTATCATAAAGAATAAGCCTCTGCGGTAGGCCGGAAAAAATACATATTCGTGTTTTCCCAACTAACTAAGTATTAATACGTTTGTTATGATTTTGCAACACCCTCTGGTTCAAAAATTAATGCCATCACAGCAGAACTCTGAAATGGGAGAATCGTCTTGAAGTCTTGGGGGCGATTCACGAAAAAAATAAGACCGTCACCAAATTCTTTTTAAAAATGTAAGAAAATAGAATTTAGGCCTTTCTCGCCACGAATACGACGGGCAAGTTTTGGATTCTTTAGGTGAAAATTTAGGTGAAAAATGACTATCAAATCAAAAACTTAATAAAAGAAAAAAAAGTTCTTATGCATTTTTTGAGTTCATTAAATAAAAAAGTTTAAGGAAAGATTTGATTAGAACTAAGGATATTAAAAAGAAACAAGGTGAGATCAAAGTGAAATTCACATATTAATTTTTAGACAAAAAACCTGAATTCTTGTTTTTTTATTCTTTTTTATTACTTATGTTTCCAGGTAGTGTGAAATTTTTATATTCTATTATTTTTTTTTTTTCTTGGGGTTATATTTTCCTTTGGTCTAGACTGGATCTGACGTTTGTTGATACCTTTTTGTTTCTGACGTTTGTTTGATACTTTTGGTTTCTGAATGTTTGTTGATACTTTTGTTTATCTTTAATNTAGTTAAATTAGGAAAATCTTAACAAAGGACAGACGGGAGTAATGTAAAATGATTGAGAGTTATGTTTCCATAGTTGTTTTCTATTTTCAATCATTACACCCCTCTGCTTCAAAATTCTTTTATCTGCCATTTCTTATTCAGTTTCATCAGCCCTTTCTTAATTTAATATATTTTATTATATTAAACTTAAATTACTAGGCACCCGGAGGGTGCATATATTGCCTAGTATATCTAATATTTTTTTCAAATACATGATGTGCTCATAAAAAGTATCGATTGAGCTCTATTTACCAAGATTGAATGATACAATGAATGAAAATCGGTATTATTTTTTTCAGAATACAAGGTGATGCTCATAAAAGTTCAAAATTTAAAGTTGATTTATTAATTAAGAAGTGAAACAATGAATGGAATACTTCAAGACAGATAGACTCTAAGTACAACAAAGCACCTGGATCAGCGGACCAAGGATTTATAAACTTGATACCTACATATATTCTAATTCTAAGTCAAAAATACAACATTAGTGTCCCCAATGCATTTCCACTGTAAAAAACTGCCCTTTCACCTACCAATGGTTCACTACCGAATCGTAAAAAAGTTAGGGTTCATTATGGAGATTAGATATATAAAAAATGTGTTTAAAGAATATAGCTTTTAAATTTGTTTAATACCAGCCCAAGAATGATAAAACAATACCTTGGCATTAAGATAACCTAAGGTAGCAATGCCTGTACAAATCCAACCAGCCAACCCGGTAAACAAAATGCCCAAAGACGATTATGTAGACTAGCAAATATATGCCACCTTCGCGGGATGCTAGGATTTAATTTAATATGATACAATATCATAATTAGGAAAGGCTATGCGAAACTGCAAGAAGAATGTCAGATAAAGACATTTTGGAACAGAGGGCGCTATTGATGAAAATAGATACAACTTGGAAACTAACTCTTCAATCATTACATTACTCCCGTCGTTTCATGGGGTAATTTTTCCTATTTAACTATTAGTTTAAATAGAGAAGTATAGAATAATATTACAGCAGTTCTCTTGTTAATGGGGATTCTTTTTTAAGATTCTATCCCGAGATTTTTGCCTCATATTCAATAAGATAAAACCAAACCAATTAGAAATCAATAAATACTGAAGCATCATATTTATTAAAATCAAATTTTTAATATAATATGCAAATTAGCCTCCCATTCACACATGTATAACCCTAATTTTGTGTATATATAAAGACAAATGCTATGCTGTATGATTAGTATGTAATGTATGGTCAACAGTCTCTAATGATTCAGTTTAAAACAAATTTTATTAATTAATTGGTGTTAATAAAAATATTAAAAATCTATGAGAGAATGCTGATCTAATAACAAGGGAATTGTGATTGGTATAGTATATATAGTTTACGGTTACAGACATACTAAACTCCAACAATCTCCATTATAAAAGATGCGCACTATAATTGGGACCTTGCCTAAGTTTACATGCTCTACCACACAGGTGATAGTTTAGACATGTTAGAAGGTATTTCTTGGCCGCTCCCTGTAGAGATAGCATATTACTCTCTCTTTTTTATCATTTAACTTGTGATTAGATATTAAATATGGTGACACGTTTGGCGTGGATGGCACACAAGTTGGTATCTTCAAAAAGACCCACCAAGTAAGCCTCACTGCAAAGCCATCACAGCAGAACTCTGGAAACGGAGATCGGTCTTGAAGTCTTGGGCGATTTCACGAAAAAAATAAGACCGTCCAAATCGTCCAAGATGAAATGTAAAAAAGTAAATATTGAGTATCTGGTGTTGTTTATCCGCAGAATTCATATCTTTAATGAGTGTCGTCAAATCAGCTAAAATAATGGACCATTCCGTTTTTGTTATAAAGAAAAAAGAAAAAAACGATATGCTGCAAAGAATAAAAAAAAAAAATAGGAGAAAGATATAAAAAGGGGTGATAGCGCTAATCTGTTTCCATTGAACATAATGAAAAGAAGGAACCTAAGAAAAAATGTGAGAGACAGATGAATTAAGCTTATTATGATTTGAACTTATTGAACTATTTTTAATAGCTCTTAAGTAGACATATAAAACGCAGTAATAATTAAATTATCATACTGTAGTATATCCACAGTTACTGCTAATTACATATTAATACGAGTGTACCTTATTTCTCTGAATTTTTGAGATGAGGCTTGATGATTAGTATTATCTGTGTTATTCGGACTATTGTCCTCATCTTCATTATTTGTACAACGTTTCGGCCTTCTTCATGTATTTCTTGTCGGACTCGGGAACCTTCGTTTGGAACTCGGGAACTTTCTTGTCGTAATCGGGAGCCATCATATCGGCCGAAACATTCTACAAATAACAATGAAGATGGGGAAAATAGTCCGAATAACGCAGAGTGTACCTTAATTGTACGAAAGTTTTCATCTTCTGATTAAAAATGAGACTGTTCAAATCGTCCAAGATGGAATGTAAAAATGTAAATTACGATTAACCGATATTGCTTAGCCACCGAATTCAGATTTCTTATGGGTGATTTGCTCCTCCTATTGGATTTGGTGGCTGAATATTCTACTCAGGCCATGGCTCCAGTGTCTAGACTTGATAATTGGAGTATAAGTGTGATTTGCTATAATAGACAAAATATGTTTATTGTACATTCCCGCAGATTTCTTAATAGCTATATTCCTTCCTTCCTGTTGTACTTCGGCATCACTTTTATCAATATCTTTATTTCTTAACATCTTCTCCAAGAATTCTCAGATTTTTTTTTTAATTTGATGCTGTTCTTTTTGCAGACTTCACTATTTTGACCATTCCTCTGTAGAATACTTTTGTGTCAATTTTCAAAGTGTTGTTTTGTTTATAAACTTTACTATGTCATTCATATCTTTTCTTTTTTCTTTTTTCTTTTTTTGGTTCCGTGATTTTTAGTGGATGTTTTGTTTTAGAATATCCTTTGTGGTTAACCTGTCATTTCTCTATCTATTTTATACGTACGTTTTATTTTTAACAATCTCCAACTTTTCACTATTTTTTTTTTTATTTCTTATCCATGATTGGGTGTTATTTTTATAAGATTTCAATTTCTTATCCTATCTTTGCTTGACACAGTGGTTCTTTATCTTTATTTGTTTGGTTACCCTCAGCTTTTCTATTAGTTTTTTAAAATTATTTTATTAATGTTAATTCTGTTGCTGCAGAGAATTATTATCATCATTTTTCTCATTGTAAGTTTTTCAGACCATCGTTACCTGTTGGCCTTTCACTAGAATCTAAGAGACAGTAAATCTCCTCAGGTCTTCAAACGTTTCCTTGTGAGATTTTCAAATCAACATTAGCTGTTGGCTTTTCACTGGAGTATCAGTGACAGCAAGTCTCCTCACGTCTCCAAACGTTTCCCGGTAGATCACCGTAATTAAAACGCAATGAGACTGTTCAATATTTAACTCTTTGCCTATAAGAAAATCATAAAATATATTATTTTTTAATCATGAACTTTATATATGTGTGTGTCTTATTATTATTATTATTATTATTATTATTATCATTATTAATATTATTATTATTGGAATTTATACCATTAAATATAAATTGGTTAAAATATATATTTAAATACATATTTGCTATATACACTACCAATGAACATTAATGGGTATATCCCAATCCTCATAAATACGGGAGTATTATGCTGACGGAGTAGTTTTATACACCTGGCAGTGGTTTACCTCCTTCATGCCGCTGGTGAGTGTTGAATTATGTTAATGTTATACAGATTCAATTTCATTTTCAAATTATTATAATACAAAAATATACATCTAAATATATTTATAAACATATCATAAGAGCTTCTTAAAACCAAGACCACGGAGTGGGAGTCTGAAGAAATTAAGAGTTTACTGGAATCTGAGTCGATGAAATTATAGATTTCCAGATTATATCTCCGTTATTGTCCACATCTTCATTGTTATCTGTACAAAGTTTCGGCCGATATGCCCTCCGGCCTTCTTCAGGTATTTCTTGTCGGACTCGGGAACGTTATACAGATAACAATGAAGATGAGGACAATAGTCCGAATAACGCAGATAATACTAATCATCAAGCCTCATCTCAAACATTCAGAGAAATAGGATTTTTTTTTTTTTACTTTGGTGCTTGAAGTTCCCGTACAGTCGTTTTTCTTTCCTGTTTTTGTTTTCTAGGTTTCTAGGTTTTATAATTGTTGTTTTTTGTCGTTATCGTTGCTACTAACACCACCCCAGCCCCACCCCCACAATGTTTCATTTATTTAACCCATAGATGCTAGTACTACTAGTACTACTGCTACTCCGGCACAAATTTTCGATTATGCTTTTCAAGGCAAGCGGTCTATTTAAATTGTTTATTTTATTTTTTGGCAATTCCTTTTTCTCTCCAACAATAAAACAATATTAGCAATATCTCTTTTTTTATTACATCCAAGTCACACTGAAAACATCAATTCCCCCAACATCACCGGAGTGATGAGCCTGTTCAATACTTAATTGGGTAACCACTTAAGCAACAACTAGTACTGTAAACAACCTGACTCCTTTAATCAACTTTTCTTCGGGGCGGGGGTCCAGTGTGCTTCGGCTACTGGATCAGGGTAAAGTACAAATAATAGCGTCGATCCCAGGGGGATATCCCCCAGGCAATACATGCCCCCTTGGGGGCAGGGCTGGGTTTATTGCCCAGCGCCTGAGACGCCCCCCTTGAGGGGGAATGCCGAGGGGATCGATGCTATTTTTTTCTTTCCCACCCATGAGCTTCGGCTTGTGGGTGGACCCACATTAAAACGAGGCCTTGTGCCCAGTCCATACACGTGGGGTGTTAGACAAATATTACTTTAATCAACTTTTCTTTGTTTTTGTGTTGTTGTTTTTTTGGTGTGTGTGTGTGTGGGGGCTTTTTTGTTCATATACTTATTGAATCCTTGTTTCTCGGTATCCACACAATTATAAATACAGGGGAGTTCTGTTTCTCCTTTCTTTGTGTCCCACAGAATATTTCCATGTCATCTCACGGATGTATGGCCTTTTGTATCGTCATCAATTTCCTTATTCCATTGTCGATATTTCGGAGTTCCTTTCTTGTCCATTTTTAGAAAGGTTCAAAATATCTTACAAGAGAGACTGGCCAGCTTTCCATTCCTTTGATATATTTTCTACTGCAGAATTTGATTTCAAGAGTTTTTCTCGTTATTTTAGGATGGTATTTTCTTACTTTTTCTTTCATCTCCGTTTGCGTGATGCTATCCGCTTCTTCTTCTTCTTCTTCTTCTTCTTCTTCTTCTTCTTCTTCTTCTTCTTCTTCTTCTTCTTCTTCTTCTTCTTCTTCTTCTTCTCATTATTATAATCATTATTATTATTGTTATTAGTTTTTCAAACCAGCGTTGACTGATGGTATTTCACCTATTCGACAGCTTTTTTGAATTCTCAATTTATTAAAAGTTTAAATTTTCTTTTTTTAAAAATTGAAATAGAACACTAAGTATGCCTAAGTCTATTCTAATAGTGACAGGGTTTGGATTTGTAATATTTCTTCTCCAAGACTGGTAGCCTAAATACGGTTAAAAAGCCCACTATGTACTATTTACCCATGGCTGGAGGGAGAACCTATTGATTCATACATTAGATGAGAGTATTAGCGCTATGTGAACCCGGTTTCGTCCAGGAATTGAACTCGTGTCGAGTATGTCACCGCGCTTTCCTAATACACTAACGCGCTTCCCTGTGTACACCACCACGCTTCCCTTATTATTATTATTATTATTATTATTATTATTATTATTATTATTATTATTTACTCCTTTTGAGTTTTCACATCAGCGTTAGCTGATGGTATTTCACTGGAGTCTGAGTGACAGCGAGTCTCCTCAGGTCTCAAGGACTCTACTGAGTATTCTGGCCAATTGCAGCGGTGCAGTGTTCTGAATGGTTTCAATTCTTCCTCTGATTTCCAAACTTTCCAAACCACTTTCCAATCCTTTTGGGACCGTGCCAAGTGCACCAACTACAATTGGTACAACTTTCACTTTCATATTCTATAACTTTTTCAGTTCTCTGGCAAGGTCCAGATATTTGTCCATTTTTCATTTTCCTTTAGCTTCGCCCTGTGATCTGCTGGAACTGCAAAATCCACCAGTTGACAAGTTCTTTCTTTTTTGTTTATCAACACTAGGTCTGGTCTTCTTGCTGGGATAAGGTGATCCGTTTTTATTTCAAAGTCCCAGATAATTTTATGTGTTTCGTTCTCAAGAACATATTCTAGTTTATGCATATACCATTTTGTTGTATGGTCAAAATTAAATTGTTTGCATAATTCCCAGTGTATCACCTTCCGTACCCAGTCGTGTCTAGTTTTGTACTCCCGTTGTGCTAGTTTGCTACATTCGCAGAATACAAGGTTTACAGTCTCATCTCTATTACCGCAGAGTCTGAGTGACAATAAGTCTCCTCAGGTCTCCAGGACTCTTCTGAGTAGTCTATCCGATTGCAGCAGTGCACTAGTTAGGATGGTCTCAATTCATCCTCTAATTTCCAGTCTTTTCCCATGTTTACTAAGACCGTTCCAAGTGCACCAAATTTATATATATTTTGGTATCATTTTCACTCTCATATTCCACAGCTTTTTCAATTCTCTGGCAAGGTCCAGGTATTTGCCCATCTTTTCATTTTCCTTCAGCTTCACCCTGTGATCTGCTGGAACCGTAAAGTCCACCAGCTGACACGTTCTCTTTCGTTTTTTTTTTTTTTTTTGTTAATCGACACTAGGTCTGGTCTCTTGGCTGGTATAGGGTGGTCGGTCTTTATCTCGAAGTCCAAGAACAGATTCTGGTTTATGCATATACCATTTTGTGTATGGTCTTGCACAAAGAAAAAAACAGAAGCTTTATACATCAAACAATACAAACCAACCTTAAAAAAGATTAATTTTCAATGCAGTACTCACATTTGAAAATGCCTATAAAATTTTTCCTACCATTTCTACTCCTTCCATACTCCTTAATATTATTTCTTTGAGTTCCCCTCCTACTTACTCTCACTACTACTAACTTCAAAGAACTGAAACATAAACACATCACCCCTTATAACGGCACTTCGAAGTGCCGAAAGTACTTGGGATATGAACTTTGGTGGTATAATCTACGGATTTCCATCCAAATGTAAAAAGGGTGGCCAGAAAGATTGATAATATCGTTAATAAAATTGTTAAACAGGAGACGGGACTTTTGTTTAATTCTACATGTATAAATGAAAGAATGCAGCCCAAATACAATCACACACACACATAATAGGTCAAAACAACTGTCCAGTGTTCCGCACGTCGCACGCGTTATTCACCGAATTTTCTGGCCCTATTCATTATATATATATATATATATATATATATAATATAATATGTGTGTGTGTGTGTGTGTGTGTGTGTGTGTGTGTGTGTGTTTCTGTATTTGTGTCTGTATCTGTGTGTCTGTATGTCTCTGTGTGTCCAAGTGTGCCTATGTCTATCTATCTATCTACATATCTATCTATCTCTCTCTCTCTCTCTCTCTCTATATATATATATATATATATATATATATATATATATACATTATATACCTATATATGTCCACACACACACACACACACACATATATATATATATATATTTCCAGACATATATCTATGTATATATATATATACGAGTGAGTGAGTGAGTGTGTGTGTGTGTATGTGTGTGTGGGTGTGTGCTCATATGAGTGGGCACATGCGAGCATGCATGTCTCTGTCTATCTAGTCAACCATCTCTTCTCTTCCAGTCTATAACAGATAGTAAACAAGAGTAGGCTGCTTGACTTTAGAAGCAGAACTTCTGTATGTGAGTGTATGTGTGTGTCTGAGATTTATTTTTTGGAGTTTTCGTGTGAATGTGTATATCTGTATGTTTCATACACGTAAACATTAAATCGTGTGTTTTTCGTGTCAGCACAATTCGCTGTGTTGACAATAATGTTTTCATTGCGATTAGAATTATTAATCTTATATCAGGAATCATTACTTAAATTTCTTGGTAGCATTTGCATTTGCAATTATTTGGCGCAACTGCAGAAATAGCCGACTTGATTAAGTTTGTGATTTCCATTTTTCCTTTCTTTTCACACGAGCCTAAATTATCAATTGGATCGCAACGCCTTCCACAAGACTATCGTTAATGAGTTTGTTTTTGCACCTCATTTTCAGCTTTTGTTCGCAGAAACCCACTCGACCAAGTTCAGGATAAATGGTGTTCACTGCGCATGTCTGCATTCTTTTCCCGCCACATGACGTAAAACCATGTCTGACATGAACATTGCATAATCTGTGTTTTAATTACAGACGTGTCATTAGCAATTTATGACCAGACACAATGTCATAGTTTATATCACGCAAGAAATATTGACTTATGCATAAAACTATGATGGAGGCACGTGGTCTAATGGTTAGAGTCATAGGACTCGTCGATCCGAGTTCAATTCCTTGACGAAGCTATTTGAATTTCACATGGCGCTAATACTTGGGGAAAGGTATAAATCCAATTCTCCATCCAGCTATGGCCAAATAGCAGGGCAGACGGGGCTCTTTAACCAAGGCCAGGTAACCAGTCTAGGAGAAGGAAAACCTGTTGAACTCCGCTTAAGAAATTGACCTGGTGTCACATCCTGCTCGTGTGGAGGGGTTGGTAAATATATATACATAAAACTATAGAGACGCTGATTGTGCAATAACCTGGTCGGTTGGATTTTAGGGCATCTCAGTCCTTGTTGGGTTATTTCATGCCGACGACATTTTGTTTTATTCATTCTTGATGGGTATTGAAAATTCTTTCTTTTTTTAAAACTCAGTCTTTTAAACAGATTTTGAAAACTTATGTTTCTGATTCAACCCATAGGTGATACCCTAACAGATAGAACCACTCTGGATCAGAGTGGATCTGGGAGTAATGGCGATGAAGGAGTACACCAAACTCCCCAGACATCCAGAACTGAAACTTCACTCGGTGAGCCGAGTTCAAATCCTGGACGAGGCTCTCTACGTTTCACTTCCCGCTGGTAAAATTGGGGAGGCAAGCATCCATCACTTCCCGCCCACGCAGTTATTGATAAATAGTAGGTTATTCAAGTTATTGTAGGTTATTAAATTGATCTAGCGCGAGTGAAAATGAGATAGACTCCCTTGCTGTATGGTTATTAAATTGGAGGCGTGTATTGTAATGGTTATCGTCGGAGGGAATGGACTCGGGAACACAACTTAAAATGCTGGACATGGCGGTTGCATTTCATATTGCTCTAATAACGCTGGAAAAATTATTTTCTGAAGCAAAAACAAATTACTAATTTAGCATTTCCTTGATGTCTCACGATTTAACTCTTGATATTATTGAAAAAGAAAGTTGGGAAAATCAGAATTAGAATGTTAGAAATTATTTATAATAAAATTTTAACTGAACGGTAATATCTGCTTTCTGGATATAAACGGGAGAGTTATTTGTTTCTAAATAAAATAATACATTTCTTCAAACACTGTTTCTTTGAGTTTTCTTTTACAGAGTATAATTATACACGCGCCACGGATTCGAACCTATTAACTTATGGACCCAGAACACAGTGAAAACAACAACAACAGTTTACCCCAAAACCCAGTTTTTATTTCTTTTTGATCCATCCGTAATAAGAATGACGACACTTTTTAATTCAAACATTATTTTCAAAAATTTATAAAATAAAAACCGACATATATTATGTCATTATCTTTAGCAAGATATATTTATACAATATTTTTTTGGATTAAATAAATACGATTTTGCTGTACATTAAAGAAAAGTATTTATTTTACATTTTATAAATTTTTAAACATCCCTGAAAAATAACATAAAAATGTAGACGATAGGAACTTTTAATATAAAATTATTTTGAAAATAATCTTTAAAAAAAAAAGAAAACGATACATATTTTTTCTTATTTACGAGATTTACGTTTCAATGTTTAAGATGCCCTATTTCCAAAACCGATTTATTAGCGAATGATCTTTTTTTACATATGTCCCGTCATTAAATTGTCTTTGGGTAAATAGTTGGGCAGACTTGGCCCTTTAACCTTGGTTAGGCAACCAGGCTCGGAGAAGGAAAACTGAAAATTCAGACCTGTTAAACCCCACCAATGAACACACACACACACACACACACATACACACACACACACACACTGACACACACATAGGCACACAAACACAGGAATCGGTTTAGCTCAGTCGGTAAAGAGTCCGTCCAAGAACCATGAGGTCCCTGGATCGATACCGGCCCTCGACAACTCAGCGCATGAGTAGCATAGGGATATGGGCGGTAAAGGGAGGAGCTGATGGTAAATGGGGTGCTCCATCGAAGATGCAAAATCAATCTCTTTGATCTAGCACGAGTGAAAAGGAGATAGACTCCCTCGCTGTATGGTTGATACCAACACTAAGCCACCCCGACAATTTACTTTTATATACATATACTAGAATATGTAGTGTTGCTATACCAACTAACCCAGGAGAAAGAGAATTCCAACCAACTCTACTCCGCTTAGAATATGAGTATATTCCCTGTGGTATTGGGATTTAGGTATGTACTGACACTGTTTCAGCATTCTTGATGGATGGTTGGATAAAAGCAGGTTAATTCTATATATTTTTAATGGAAGCGCGTGGTGTAATGGTTAAACTCATGGGAAATGGACTCGTCGCCCCGAGTTCAAATCCTGGATGTGGTAATTGCATTTCACTTAGAGCTAATACCCTTGGGAAAGGTATGAATCCTGCTCTCCCTCCAGCTATGGATAAATAGTAGGGCAGACTGGGATCTTTCATCTTGGTTCAGCAACCGGTCTAGGAGAAAGAAAAACTCTGAATTCAAACTTGTTGAACTCCACTTAAAAAAATGACCTGCTCGTGCGGAGGGGTCAGTAAATATATATAGATATATATTTCGATTGAATAAAAAAAGGAAATCGCTGATATGGTAGTAGCACGTGAGCAGGCGCATGGTGGGGGTGTTTGTGATCATCATGCCCGGTTTTTGGCTATGTAGTATCAAAATGACCCCCGAAACTAGGCAATTGGAAATAAATGCATGAATAGATAAAGTTTACCCAATGGGGCTTGCAGTGTCTCAGATCTCCAGTTGCAAGGGTTTTGCTCTCTTTGATGAATCCATCTATGATCCCCGGGCCTTAATCCTAGATAAAACCCTATTTTCTTGTTCGCAAAACACATTCCAGTAACTGATCCGAGCGTTCTGTCGAATTCAATTTGGTGTTTTTTTTTTAACTATTATTATTATTATTATTACCATTATCTTTTTTTTTTTTGGTTAATGAGTGTCTTCACCCAAGCTTGCCTTTCTGTTCGGCAACTATCGAACTGAATCAACATGGACACGTTATTTGATGCAAAGAATCTAAGCGTGACAACAGTATACATTCTAAAAAGAGCGCAGTGTAACTGAGTTCGGTTGAAACGGTGCAAGAGATAAGTTTTAAGCCAGCGGGAGAATGTTCGATATTAGTAAATGATGTTCATTTCCAAAACTTATTCCATAAAAAATACTTCAAAGTATCCATTTGCTGCTCATAAGTAAGCTGTCTTGACAAATATAATCTTATTAAACGTAGTAGTCGTAGTATTAGTATTAATATATATATATATATATATATATATATATTATATATATATATATATATATATAATATAATATAAAAGTCACTAGAAGTGGAATATTAACCTACTCTAAACAAATCATAAAATCTAAGAAGTCCGTTTAGTGTAGAGGTTATGGGATCGGCCTGTCAGCTTGGCAGTCCGGTTTCAAATCACGCACAGGGCGGTCTTCCGATCTATAGCTCTGCTGATGAGGCCTAATAGGCTGAAATGTACATACAGAGATTGATTTTTCTCGATTTGTTTAGCCATACATTTAATAGGTATTCCCGCCTAATTCATTATTAATTAATTAATTTTCAAAATTAGGTACGACTCCAATTAAGCATATATATATATATATATATATATATATATATATATATCATTCTTATCATCTGTTTGAGATTATATATATATATATATATATTATTTTTGCTTGAAGGCAATTACAATGCGTATATCGCATAAAATTCGATAATTATAGAAGATAATAATGACAAGTGAATTTCGGTAAAGAATTATTCGGTGTGTAGATCATCGTACGGACTGTTTCAACTTTATTAAGTCTCATCAGCGATGTATACATCGCTGATGAGACTTTTATGCGATATACGCATTGTAATTGCCTTCAAGTAAAAATAATAATATATACTTTTTCAACAGTGCTTCTAAAAAAAACATGCGAAAATCTTATATATAAATATATATATATATATATATATATATATATATATATATATATATATTCACAGTACCTTCATATTGGTTGGATCGAAAACGGTATGTCCGAAAAGAAGTAAATAATAAAATTGTTTTTGTACGCAAAGAGCGGGCAGGAATCTGTTGATGAGGAGGGCTTCGAGTATAGCCAGGTGCAACCCCTTTGTCGAGGATGATAACATCGAGAACATTTCGGGTTTATATGCTGCAGCACAATTAGGATTGTCCAACAGGTGTCGCCCAATGGTGGAAGGTGAATATGAATTTCTTGGTAGAGAATATAATATATATATATATATATATATATATATATATATATTAGATAGATAGATAGATATAATTGTGTGTGTGCGGATAGACAGATTATATATATATATATATATATATAATATATATATATATGTGTGTGTGTGTGTGTGTGTGTGTGTGTGTGTGTGTGTATTGGGTGCTTTTTCTGAGACGCTATATTCTTTATTTTACTTACATCGTCCTTTTGCATGATGGTATCCGTTTCTAGTATTCTACTTCTAACTTTTTATTTTAACATGCGAGTTTTTTTCCCCACTAGCTTACGCTCGTGAGACATCACTGGAGTCTGAGTGATAACAAATATCGTCAGGTCTCCGGACTCTTCTGAATATTTTAGCCGATCCTAACAATGATGTTGTCTGAATTATTTCGATTATCCCTCTGATATCCATTTCCTCTATTCTGTTTTCTAAACCGTTGGGGGACAGTTCTAAGTGCACCCACTACCATCCGTCACACTTTCACCATTATATTCTACATTTTTTTTTCATTTCTCTGGGAAGTCCAAGGTATTTGTTCGTTATTTTGTTTCCTTTCACCAATAATAGGTATGGTCTTCCGTCTGTGATAAGGTTATCCGTCTTTATCTCATAGTCCCGGGGAATTTATGTATTTAGTTCTCAAGAACAGATGCTGATTTATGTATATACCATTTTGTTGTATGGTCAAATAGAGTATATTGCACAGTTACCAGTGGATTCCTGTCCAATCTAGTTAAACCTACCCTTGTATTCTCGTCGGGTTAGTTTGCTGCATTCGATTTATACATAGTTGATTGTTTCACCTCTATCTCCAAAGAAATTGTTTTGTTATGTAATTATTATTATTATCATTAGTTTTTCACGCCAGTATTAGCTGGAGTTTGAGTGACAACAAGTCTCCTCAAGTCTCTAGGACTCTTCTGAGTATTCTGGCAGATGGCAGCATTGCAGTATAATGGATGGTCTCAATTCTTCATCTGATTTCCAGATATTCCAGTTTTTCTTCCAAGCTTTTTGACTGTACCAAATGCACCAACTTCAATTGTTATCACTTTGACTTTCATATTCCATCATCATTATTTCACTACTTGTGAGTTTTTTTCTCATCAGCGTTAGCTAATCGTCTATCACCGGAATCTGGGTGACAATAAGTCTCCACAGGTCTACAGGACTTTGCTGAGTATTTTAGCCGATTTCAATAATTCTGTTGTCTTGATGGTCTCTATTCGTCCTTTGTTTTCCACTTCCACCAGTTTGTTTTCTAAACTTTTCAGAAACGTTGCAAGTGTACCAACTACAATTGGTATCACTTTCACCCTCATTATCCACAAAGTTGTCATTTCTCTAGCAAGGTCCAGAAAATAAGTTTTTTTTATCTTCACTCTGTGATCTTCTGGAACTGCAAAACATACCAGTTGTTCTACCTAAAGATCTCTTTTGTTTGTTTACGAATACTATGTATGGTCATCTGGCTGGGATCAGGCTTTGTCTCAAAGTCCAAGATAATTTTATGTTTCATTCTCAAGACCAGATTCTGGTATATGCATACACCATTTTGTTTTATGGTTAGAATTTATTTCTTGCACTGTTCCTAGTGGATTACCTTTCCAACCCAGTCATCTTCTTTTACTCCTTATTATTATTATATTTCTCCATGCGAGTTTGCATCGGCTGTAATAGATATGTTCCCCAGATCCCTTCTCAGTAGACTAACTGATTTTAGAAATATGCATGGTATTAACTTTACCTCTGATCACCAGCGCATCCTCGTATCCTTCCCGGGCATGTAGAAACGGCTATAAGGTTTCCAACGACGATTGATCTCAGATTCATGTTCCTCATATTGAATTTGTCTCTCTTTCTCTCCCTCTTTTCTCATTTTCACGGTCGGAATATCAAAATCCACTAGATGACATGTTCTTTTATTGTTGTTAATTAAAACAATGTCTGGACATCTGACCGGGATTTGGTGATATGCTGATATATCAACATCGCTGAGAATTGTGTTCGTCTCATTTTCTACAACATATTCTGATTTTGGCATATGCTATTTGCTTTTCTGGTTGAATTTCAGTCACTTGCACAATCGCCAATGCTTTTTTACTACTACTTCCACAAGCAACACAACTATCACCACTACTACTACTACTACTACTACTACTACTACTACTATTATTATTAATCTTCACTCCTTGTGAGTTTTTTACACCAGCCTAAGCTGATGGTCTTCGACTGGAGTCTGAGTAAGAGGAAGTTTCCTCGGGTCTCCAAGATTCTTGGGGATATTCCAGCTGATTTCAATAATGCTGTTTTCTGAATGGGGTCAATTTCCCCTCTGATTTTCAGCTCCTCCAAGCTTTTGGGGTCCATTCCAAGTGCACAAACTACAATTGCTATCACTTTCACCCTCATATTCCAGTTTATTTTTTTTTCAATTCTATAGCAAAGACAAGTTATTATCGATCTGTTTTGTTTTCTTTCATCTTCACCCTGTGATCTGTTGGAACTACAAAATCTTCTTGTTGACTAGTTCTCTTTTATTTATTTATTTTTTTTTTTTTTTGTTAATCAATACTAGGTCTGGACTTCTGGCTGGGATATGTTGATCCATCTTTATCTCAAAGGACCAGATAATAATAATAATTATTATTATTATTATTATTATTATTATTATTATTATTATTATTATTATTATTATTATTATTATTATTATTATTATTATTATTATGTGCTCCTTTTGAGTTTTCACATCAGCATTAGCTGATGGTCTTTCACTGGAGTCTGAGTGATAGCAAGTCTCCTCAGGTATCCAGGACTCTTCTGAGTATTCTGGCAGATTGCAGCAGTGCAGTGTTCTGAATGGTTTCAACCCTTCCTCTGATTTCCAAACTGTCCAGACCCTTTTCCAATCCTTTTGGGACTGTTCCAAGTGCACCAACTACATTTGGTATCACTTTCACTTCCATATTCCATAACTTTTTCAGTTCTCTGGCAAGGTCCAGAATCATTATTATTATTATTATTATTATTATTATTATTATTATTATTATTATTATTGAGTTTTTCACACCTGCCGTAGCCGATGGTTCCCTGAGGCTAAATGTCAGCAAGTCTCCTCAGGTTTCCAGGTCTCTTTTGAGTATTCTAGCCGATCTTAACAGTGCTGTATTTGGATGGTCTCGATTCTTTCTCTGATTTCCAATTCCCGCAATTTCTTTTCCAGACCTTTGGGAAACGTTCCAAGGGCACCAATTACAATTGGTACGACCTTCAACTTCATGTTCCTGTCGCCTGGAGATATAGAATAACCGACTGCACCTCTGTAGAGGTGTAAAATCTTCCCAATTAGGCCGCCTGTTGGCCGTGGGTGGAGAATAGTTATACTTAACGTATCACTGCTTATTAAAACATACATCTACAGAACAGTAATCTAAGCTAAAATATTAGCAAATAATTTGTTACATAATCATTAGATACCTAATGATTATGACAATAGTGTAGAAATCATATTAGTGCAGCTGATGACCTTGAGAGTGAGTGACAATACTTGACCTCACTCTGACCTTACCTTGCGAGATAGACTGTGAGAAACGGAACACCGATAGAAGCCCCCTTCCGGTTTAAGGGGTAAACAACTCAGTTAGTTAGAGTTAGAAGCCAAGCTAGCAAGATGTGAGTCTCACTGCGTGATTGTCTGGTCCGGGGAATCTACGAATAAAGTAACATCATCGTAAATCGAAGTCTTGTGGTTATTACTAAAAGCTAACAATAGCACAGGGCTTCTGATAACAAGAAATCCCTAGCAACAGAAACCAGACACGGAATCCTCAATAGAAGACCAGACGAGACCTTAGAAGATATACCAGACCAAGATAGATGATAGAAGAACCAAGCCGGCCAGACGAGTAGACGACCAGAGTAAGACGTAAGAGAGGTATATAACATATAGATATTTAGTGCCGGTAAAGAGGGCTATATAAAAAAATGACCCTTCATAACTGCAAAACAATTCAGCCAGAACAAGATTAGAGGTTTATTGGATACCTGTTTTCGAAGGGGTCGCATGCTTCTACAAGCAATTAAGCTCTCCACTTAAAAGAGAAGAATCTACGCCCAGGGAACCTTAACAAAGTCATCCATCATTGCGGAGTCGTAGCATGTGACCACCTGATTTAAAGGGTGGGGCGTGAACAAGCATGCATTAATCTGCCTGGAAATTTCAGTTAAGCGTGCCTGAGTAATTATTCACAATACTAAAACTTTGGATGGGGTGCAAAGCTAAACGCCAGGGAGAAGATCCCACTGGAAAGAGAAATTCTAATTGGATGAGCAGCAAGTAACTCAAGAATATGAGGCCGCAGGAGGTAATTACTAACTAAGCTTCGCTTAGGTGTGGAACAAGGCCAGAAGTATTTGGCGCCCAGTAAGAATCGAACTCACTAACAATGGTTTGTGGTTCTAGTTTGTTCAAACCAACAGTACACTAACTCACTTCAACAAGTCTTTCCTTGCCGAATGTTCTGTGTTTTATTGTATCCACGGATGTACTAATGTATTATAAGGACTTAGAATTAGACATAATCTAATACCCACTATTCTTATATCAACTAGCAAATATATGCACCCTCCGGGTGCAAGTTTTTAAGTTTTAATATAATAAAAAATCATGTTAAATTTTAATATAATAAAATATCATGTTAAATTAGAAAGGCTAATGAAAATGAATAAGAATGCAGATAAGAACATTTGCAACAGTGGGGGTATAATCGAAAAATAGAACAACTTTGAAACTAACTCTTCCATCATTTTCCCTTACTCCCGTCTTTCATTGGTAAATTTTCCTAATTTAACTATTTAGTTAAAATAGGAAGTAAAGAATACAATTACATTTATTTATTCTTGTTAATGAATTTCTTTTAAGGTTTATCCCCGAGATTGATGCTCATATTCAATAAGAAAAAAAACCCAAACAATTTGAAATCAATAATAATAAGCATATATTTATTAAAATCAATTTTTTAATATCAATATGCAAATTAGCCTTCCCATTCATACTGTAAATCGCTATTTTGTTGTATATTTAAATACAATTGCATGTTATTAGTATGTAGATATGGTCAACAGTCTTAATGATGTAAAACAATTTTATTAATAATCGAGGTTTAAATAAAATAAAATCATGGAGAATGTGATGTAATTTGTGATTTGTTTGGTAATATAGTTTCGGTTACAGACAGAGAGACACATAATCTCCATTATAATAAGATATCAACCAGGGCTCTGGAGTCAAAAGCAATTTTATAAGCCCTAGTTTAGTTTGTAAAGTTATACAGTATACACTCCTTATAAATAGATTGTAAAAAAAATCATGTTCTTATATGTATTTGGAGGCCATAATCACTTGATTACACAAAGAGGAGTCAGAGTTGGAGGAGCAAAAAAAAAAAGAGTTGTTGGAGTTTGAGTCAAAGGTTTTGTGTTACTATTCCACAGTCTTGATAGTTTTAGATCTTTATTTGGACATGTAAAAAAATAAATCAACAATTTACAGTGATTTGAATATTTTTAAAAATACAAACAAATAAAAAACAAACAAACAAAAAACAATAATGTTTCTAGTTTGCTAACCATAAAACCACGTGGGGTTCCCAATTATTTGCCTTGCTGGTAAAATAACACTATACTGATTGACAAATCTTGGATGAGACTGTTTGCAGTAAGAATCGAACTCACTAACAATGGTTTGTGATTCTAATTTCCTAACCATAACATCACGTGGGGTTCCCAATTATTTGCCCTGCTGGTAGAATAACACTGAATAATGGTAAAATAACACTAACAGCAATAGAATGCTAGGATTTTTCTCATTTTTCTTTTCATATCTAAAATTAAATATAATTCAGAAAATACATCACACACGACACACGTGTGTTAGCCTCTTACTGACAGTTACCGATGGCCGAGACAGTAAAAAGCTGGACTGACAAAATTCAGTCAGATTTCGCTCCCAGCTAGAAGTAGCGATTATGTCTAGCCACACTTATGAGATGCAAACGTTGAAACACTCTGCCTGTAGATGACTAATATATATATATATATATATATATATATATATATATATATATATATATATATATATAATTAATAAGTCATCCACAGACACGTGTTTCAGCATATCATGCCTCTTCAGTGTGGCTAGACACAACTATCCTTGGGTAGGGTCGAACTCAGATGACCGTATGGTAGTCCGATATCTTATACCCTCGCCCACTGACAGCTGATGCGGGGACTGGTGTTTTTTTAACTATTAAGAACATAGAAATGTATGTATCTTTCGGTCACTGAGAGATCAAATTTATATATATATATATATATATATATATATATATATATATATATATATTTCTCAAAACTTGACTAACATAAAAATTTAAGAACTAAGTCATTACAATTCCCTATGTAGATGGGTACTTCAACTAGATAAATATAATTTTTCTCTGAATTTTGGGATGAGGCTTGATAATTTGTATTATAGTCCAAATAATACAAATACTGATTGACAAATCTTGGATGAGGCTGTTTGCATTTTAAATAGCACTAATAACCGTGGGAAATGTATTTATCTAACTACTCTCCATCCAGCTATGGTTAAATATTATGACAAACTGGGCTCTGTCACCTCTATTGGGCAACGAGTCTAGGAGAAGGAAAACTCTAAATTCGTACCAGTTAAACTCAGTTTAAGAAACTGACCTTGTGTCACATCCTGCTCGTGCGGATGGATTAGCATATATTAATTAGAGTTTTATGTATGATTATATTATATCTGTTTAAGATATATTTACATTCAATATTGCCGTGCCCTTATAAGATAAGACTTAGGAAGCGTGTGGTGTAATGGTTAAAGTCAGGGGAAATGGACTTGTCGGCCCGAGTTCAAATCCTGGACGTGATAAGTGCATTTCACTTAGCGCTAATACCCTTGGGAAAGGTATGAATCCTATTCTCCCTTCAGCTATGGGTAAAATAGTAGGGCAGACTGGACTCTTTAACCTTGGTTAGGCAACCGGTCTAGGAGAAGGAAAACTCTGAATTCAAGCCTGCTAAACTCCGCTTAAGAAATTGATCTTGTGTCGCATCCTGCTCGTGCGGAGGGGCTGGTAAATATCTATAAGATGTCTTTAAAATAAATACACACAAATATATGAATTAACACGATTCTCTAAAATATACGGATGAAATAACCCTATACGGGTTGATATGCCATTGAAATAAATGAATTGCTGACTAAGGCGAATTACTGGTCTAATTGGAAATACTCTGAATTTAAACCTTTTAAAACCCTCTTAAATTATTAACCATGTGTCATATCCAGCTCGAGCGGAGAACTTGGTATATACGAAGGTGAGTAAAAAAGTAACGCCATTTTGTTTAATACACATGTATAATTACCAATACAGGAAAATGTATCATACATCAAAATGAAGCTGCACTTCTGTGGATCACAACTCTCTTACTCCAAATAGTCACCGTTTCTCTCAACCTCACGGGAATAATGTTTGTCTCTCAAGCGGCAAACATTCATCCCGTGAGAAGGAAGTAAAATCTGTCGTGAACAAGTGGCACAAAGAACAGTCAACATAATTATACGGGGCAGGAATAGATGCTCGCATTCGAAGGGAACATTACTATTGAGAGAAACGGTGTGGAGAAGTAGGAATGTGATCCACAGAGGGCCAGATTCATTTTAATGTATGATACATGTTCCTGTGTTGGTAATTGTTGTGATGTTAGTTCAACAGTAAAAAAAGAAGTCAAGTCGAGGTAGGGTAAATGAGACAAGTGTATTTACAAAAAGGTACAAGAACGGCTAGCTTGCCGCTAAACGGTAACAGTACAACCTTTTCACTCGGTGTCTCACTATTTATAGTGAGAACCGGTGTATATTCTCCACTGTAGGAACGGCCGGTGCAACAGTAATTAAACCTGCCTTAAACAAAATAGCATTATTTTTTACTCACCCTCGTGTACATACGGGTTGACATGCCATTAAAATAAATCAATTATAAACTAGACAAAGGTGAATTTCTGCTCTAATTGTTTAGGCGAATCTTAATATCGACATCACTTGCTTTCAGCCATGTCAGCTTCCTATCTCGATCAGGAACAGGAAACACCAACCACCTATAAGATTACCAATTTGAGACATTCAAACAGTTAACATCCGTCTCCCATTGTCTTGTCATATCGTCAAATGGTTCATTAATCAAGGGTAGGTTCTACTTGGCCTGGTGTCAGCAAGTGCTTAAGTGCAGACGCTGTCGCATCATAATTTGGTTAGTAGATTTGTAGGTTAGATTTTACGGCATTTACAACCTTCTTGGGTCATTTTATACCGAATACATTTTGTTTGATTAAATTCTTAATTCCTATTCAATTTTTTTGTCTAAACTCAGTTTTTAAAGACATTTTTACACTTGTTTTTTTAAATTTTATATTCAACCCAAAAATGGAAGCCTGGTGCTTTAGAATACATTAGTAGATTTGTAGGTTAGATTTTTACGGCATTTACATCCTTTTGGGTTATTTTATTCTGAATACATTTTGTTTGATTAAATTCTTAATTGCTATTCAATTTTTCTTTTCTAAACTCAATTTTTAAATATTAAAGTCAACAATTGGTTTGAACAATGTGACTAGCCAAGCACAACTGGATCAGTGTCAAAACAACCGGCACTTATGGGAGTTCAGAACAGTCCACTTGTGCATTTGGGTGATTCTATTCCCTGAGTCCTGATTGGCTGCTTGGTTTGTATGATCCTCTGAGGTTTCATAAATCCTGCCATTTTGCAGTGGTCTTTACAGCATACCAGAATGGCATTGGGTTACCACTGCTTGCTGTCTTGTCTTGCCAATTCGACGGTTATTGGACTTAGTATGATTATTCTACATTAAAGACATTATTCCACTCGTTTTTTTTATATTCAACCCAAAAATGGGAGCCTGGTGCTTTAGAATACACCAATTAGACCTCTGCATAGGGTAAGACTCCACCAATGGGGCCACCTGTTTGGCCTGTGTGGTAACCCGTGGTGCTTAAGGACGACATCCTAGTGGATGAGCAGTCCATAACAGGCAACACTCAACTTAGACCATTACTTAGGCTAGACGGGCGGTTGGAGAGCCCCCCCCCGATCAAGCGGCTGGTCATGTCAAGCCTAGCACCGATATGATTGCCCCAACCATTCTACCCTTATGACAAGCCCCAAACCTTTTTATCATATGTGCGAGAAGGTGGTGGCTGAGTGCCTTCATGTCCTGGGAATGACGTTAAACTATATCTGATAGTGAAGTTACAGTTCTGGATGTCGGGGGAATGTGGAGCACTCCTTCATCACCATTGCTCCCAGGTCCACTCTGACCCGGAGTGGGAGTTTCTTTTAGGGTCTTCTAAATAAATAGATAGAAAAATGTGTTGTTTTTTTTTAAATTAAAATGAATTAAAATGAATTTATTTCAAAACTTCGTCGGCATTAGATAACCCACGGAGGTTGATATGCCGTAAAACATACGAAACCAAACCAAACCAAAGATGGGACCCTAATATGTACTATTATCGGTGTTTGATGACAGTGCGGAAATTCGTCAAGCCCTAGCACCTATATGATTGCCCCAACACTATTGCCCGTATGGCAAGCCCTAACCCCTTTTTATCATATGGGTGCTAGAAGGCGGTGGCTGCGGGTCTACATATCCTGGGAATGACGTTAAACTCTATCTGATCGTGAGGTTCCAGTTTTGGAAGTTTGGGGAATGTGGAGCACCCCTTCATCACCATTGCTCCCTGGTCCACTCTGACCCAGAGTGGTAGTACCTGTTAGGGTCCCATCTATGGGTTAAATAGAAAAAACATGAGTTTATAAACGAAAGTGTAATATCCATTAAAAATGAATTTATTTCAAAACTTTGTCGGCATTAAACACTTTTGAATACCAAATTACCAATAGAAGCATTCGGCATAAAATAACCCAACATGCCGTAAAACCCAACAAACCAAACCAAGTGCTGAAATTATGTTGAAAGTGTTTATAACTATTTGACGTGCATGGTAGTAGAATGTGATTAATTGTTTAAGATATTTGATAAACATGAATAGGGATTTGCGAGATAATTGGTTTGAAAGGTTTAAATGGTTTATATATTTGTCTTTTCTTTAGAGATTTTGTAATTACCGATAACCTTTTCAATTTAAGAAAATTTTATTTCAATGTTGTTAGTTGTAATGATTTGTATGTGTTTTTGTTTTTTTAAGAAGGCCAGTGTTTTTCTTTTTCTTTTTTTAAAAGTTTTAATGTCAAATCGAATCATCTAAAATGTTTTGATGTTCTGAATTGCAATCATTCTTCTTTAATTTGATAAATATTATTTGGTCACCATTTCTAAGAGCAATGTTTTTTTTAGGAGTCGACCAACCTATCGGCTGAGCCACTTGAGAGAGACAGAAAAGTGAAAGAAAAATGGTAGAGAGAAAGAGAGGGAAAGAATAGAAAAAAAGAGAAAGAGAGGGAAAGAAGACAGAGAGAGAGAGAGAGAGAGACAGAGACAGAGACAGATCAGAGAAAAAGGGGGAGAATAAAAAGAAAAAAAAGAAAGATAGGGAGAGAAAAGAGAAGAAGAGTGTTGTACCGGCCGTTCCTACAGTGGAGAATATACACCGGTTCTCACTATAAATAGTGAGACACCGAGTGAAAAGGTTGTACTGTTACCGTACTGTTACCGTACTGTTAGTGTTTAGCGGCAAGCTAGCCGTTCTTGTACCTTATTGTAAATACACTTGTCTCTTTTTACCCTACCTCGACTTGACTCCTTTTTTTACTGTTGAACTAACATCACAACAAAGAGGAAGAAAAAAGGAAAAAATAGAAAGAGAAGGAGAGAATAGTGAAAGGTTGGTTGGTTGTTTAGATTTTACGGCATGTCAACCCTTGTTGGGACATTTAATGCCAAAGACATTTTGTTTTATTCATTCTTGATTGGTATTCAAATTTGTTTTAAACTCATTTTTTTAAGCAGATCTTTTAAAACTCATATTGTTTTCTATTTAACCCATAGATGGCGCCATAATAGGTACATTCAATCCGAGTAATGCTGATGAAGGGGTACTACACACTCCCCAGAGCTCAAGAATTGGAACTTAACCATTAGATGCAGTTTAACATCTTATACATAGGACACAATAGATAGATAGATAGATAGAGAGAGGGGGGAGTGAAAGCGAGAAAGAGGGAAAACTATAAAATACACCGTCAGCACCTCGGCTGAATGGTAAGATCCCCCGCCAATGGCACTATAAGAATAGGAATGGATGGTTCCTATAATACGCCAGAATGCTCTAAGTAACCTTACAACGTAGGTGAATATATATTATATACACAAATGAATCCGGACATGGAAGTTCATCATAGCAATACAGACTTTATTGTCTGAGCACGTGGAGAATGACATACATGAAAAATTACAAACAGAGAGGATTCAAGTCCATTTGAAGTACGAAAAAGTTCATAAATAATATGAGAGTCACTTACTGATAGTTGTGGGGCAAAGCCCCCACTTAATGGACTGAGACACCACGCGTCTAGTCCATCTTTTGTGGATGCTAGACCAAGGGAAAGAAAGAGAGAAATTCCCTGGCTGCAGTTTAGATACTCAGTTGGTAGACTCACCTATTAGCGAAAACATGGCGACAGGGCCCAAGTTTATCCTAACAGGGACAGACAATCGCTACAGGGCTATCTGTTGGCCGTGGGTGGTGAGCCGTGAAGGGTAAGGACGGAATCTTAGTGACTGAGTAATCCATGATATGCAACATCACCCGTTCACCCATACTTAGGCGGGACGGGTGGTCAGAGATTTTTTTTTTTACGTAGGAATTTTAATGGGGCATCCAGTAAGGGTCTGATTCACGATTAGTTATAATGGATCTGAGAGACTAAATTTTTCTATCCTCCCTCTACGCAGGCGATACTTACCTACCCGGTTTCGACTGGGGGTCCGGCGAGCTTCGGCTGCTGGACCGGTAATGTTATAATAATAGCGTCGATCCCAGAGGGCCATCCCTCCAGGCAATACCTGCCCCCTTTGGGGACAGGGATGGGTTTATTGCCCAGCGCCTGAGGCGCCCCCTTGAGGGGGAATGCCGAGGGGATCGACGCAATTTTTGTTCTTTCCCACACATGAGCTTCGGTTTGTGGGTGGGCCCACGTTAAAACGAGGCCTTGTGCCCAGTCCATACAAGTGGGGTATGAGACAAATATCCTCTACGCAGGCGATACAGTGTAGCCGCTTCTAGTTATTACAAAAGAGCGATTTAAAAAAACAACAACATTGAATACAAAACAAGAATGAATAGATGTCATCGGCATAAAATAACCCAAAAAAGGTTGACAAGCCGAAAAATTTCAACCAACCCTCTATGAAAACTGATTTTCTATTCGTTCAAATACTTATGAGTGATATTTTCTACCGGTTAATATTAACAATGGCTATACTTATTTGGAGAGGCATACAAACAATATCTTATTAAATTATTGAATTATTGAATTGACCACATCCTTTTAGTTTTGGGGTGCAAAATATCGGTGGGGTTATATATGACTGATACTAATTGTTGCATAAATAAATAAAAAACCAAAGGAATAGAAGAAAAAGAAAATTTATCGATACTACTCTGGTAGAAAATAAATATCATAAATCGGAAAATAAAATGAAAATAAAATCTTTAAAAAATAATTTTGGGTATATATATATATATATATATATATATATATATATATATTATATATATAATATGGGAGAATAAGTAAATGTTATCGGCCTGTCAGCTTGGCAGTCCGGTTTCAAATCACGCACAGGGCGGTCTTCCGATCTATAGCTCTGCTGATGAGGCCTAATAGGCCGAAATGTACATACAGAGATTGATTTTTCTCGATTTGTTTAGCCATACATTTAAATAGGTATTCCCGCCTAATTCATTATTAATTAATTAATTTTCAAAATTAGGTACGACTCCAATTAAGCACTTATTCTCCCAAAAATTGTCGGCAAAAAGCCATTCCAAACAAACCGTGTTTACAACTTAATATATATATATATATATATATATATATATATATATATATATATATATATATATGGGTGATGGTTTGCTATATTTATGAATATTTAAAAAAAAGGCTTTGAGGTGGCGGGGAGGAGGTTGGCTACTAAATGCTTACATCAACCATGATGAACCCATTAGTCACATTCAAATCACAGTGTATAATAAAACAATTAAATGTGTGAAAATTGAGAGAAAGAAAGAAAGAAATTATTATTATGGCCAAATAAAAAAAAAAGTTTTATTGTTGTTTTTACTTACAATTCCTTTAACATTGTCATCCTTCATATTAACTCTGTTTACTTTAAGTATATGATAGCAGAAATCAAGGGCCTCGAATCTTCGCTGTTGGCCAAGCAACACAATAAGGGCACATCCAGCCCAATTCAAACCTTCACCATATAATTATGTGGAAAAAGAAACAAATCATTCATTTAGTTTGCTTTATTAAATTGTACTAGCAAATATATGCACCCTCCGGGTGCAAGTATTTAAGTTTTAATATAATAAAATATATTAAATTAGAAAAGCTAATGAAACTGAATAAGAATACAGATAAAAAAATTTGAAACAGAGGGGATATGATTCAAAAATAGAACAACTTTGAAACTAACTCTTCCATCATTTTCCGTTACCACCGTCTTTCATTGGTAAATTTTCCTAATTTAACTATTTAGATAAAATAGGAAGTAAAGAATAATATTACAGTTATTTCTTTTAAGATTTATCCCCGAGGTTTTTGCTTATATTCATTAAGATAAAACCAAACAATTAGAAAATCAAAATATTAAGCTATATTTATTAAAATCAAACTTTTAATATCAATATGCAAATTAGCCTTCCATTCACACTGTAAAACCGCTATTTTCTGTGTATATAAATACAATTGCATGTTATTAGTATGTAGATATGGTCAACAGTATTAATAATGTAAAACAATTTTTATTAATAATAGAGGTTTAAATAAAAATAAAATCAGGAGAATGTGATGTAAATAAACTAAGGGATTTGTGACTTGAGTAGTAATATAGTTTCGGTTACAGACAGACAAACCCACAATCTCCATTATAATAAGATATCAACTCATATCTTTCTAAAGAGTAACGTGTATCCGATTTTTGAGTCAAACTTTGAACAATTATTTAGAAGTGAATAACAACATTGTTTATTTGTTCGTTTTTTCTGGGGTTTTCTTTTCCAAATTTAATTATATTTTTTAAATTCCGGAACTTTCGAATCCAGGAACCAATACAAATACATATTATACCAATTTAAATAACATGTGCTTTGCACAATCCGTATTTATTTATTTAATTATTTATTTTACACTTGCTCGTATAATCAGGAGAATATATATATATATATATATATATATATATATATATATATATATATATTATATATTATAAAAAAGAAGGTCCGCAAAATGTATTATGTTCTCAGAAAAATGTTTTAATTCTTTTTATCTTACATACGCGACACGTGTTTCTATTACAATAGAAAAGTTGCAGAAACACACACAACCTATCAAATATCGGATATATTATGCCAAATTAATAACTCAATGCCTGAAGAAGACAACAGATCAGAAACACGTGTCGCGTATGTAAGATAAAAAGAATTTTAAATTTTTTTCTGAGAACATAATACATTTTGCGGACCTTCCTTTTTATAAAATTTTAAATTTTCTCCCGTTGGAACCAGAACAACACACACACACACTTTTTGTTTACATTTAAAATATCATTTTAAAAAGGTACTCCTAAACTTGAGTGTCTTGAAATATATTTTTTCAAAAACTTTTTGTATATATGACAAAAACTTAAATTCAGTTGCTTGTTGCGTTAAAGTGATAAAAATAAATTCGTTTAGTTTATTTTCTTTTTTAAAGTGGTATGTTGCATGTCATAGACTACTTAGCTACCAGGATTCCATCCCTAAGCATCACGGGTCGCCAGTCACGAACAACAGGTGGGTCATTCGGGATGTTACCCCTCTGTAGAGGTGCAGTCGGAGTAATCTACTGCCTCAGCAGAGGGAGATACATATTCTGGTAAATAGGTCTTATTACTTAGGGCCAGTTTTGCTCAGTCGGTAGAGCGTTCGGTTAGGAATCACACGAATATTATATGCCATTAAACAAAGAAACTAAATCTCTCTCTCTCCCACTCTCTCTCTCTCTCTCTCTCTCTCTCTCTCTCTCTCTCTCTCTCTCTCTCTCTCTCTCTCTCTCTCTCTGTTCCCCGCTTCTACTTTTACTATCCGTTCCTTTTTTTTAATGGGTTTTTACTTCGTTTCTTGTTTTCTGTAATTATGGCTTTGTCATTAAATAACCCACGAATGTTATATGCCATTAAACACATAAACTAAATTCTCTCTCTCTCTCTCTCTCTCGCTCTCTCTCACTCTCTCTCTCTCTCTCTCTCTCTCTCTCTCTCTCTCACACACACACACACACACACACCACACACACACTCCTCTCTGTCTCTCTCTGTTCCGCCTTTTACTTTTACACCTGTTCATAATTTTTTAATGTGACTTTAACTCGGTTCTTGTTTATTTTGTCATTCTTTTTATTTTTATTCCTTCAACAATGTCTATTTTTCTTTATCTTTCTTTATTCTAACATTGTTTTCCTCGCCTATTATTTCTGTATTTTCTCCATTCACTTATTCTCAAACTAAAATTACCCAAATTATACTTCCTTTAAAATATTTCGATTTCTTCCACCTATTCTTTTTTTTTCTTCAATTATATTCACACATGAAAGAAGATATCTGGAATTACTGTCTTTAATTTCCATTGTTGGCGCTTCTCGGTCCGTTCTACTTCGAAATTTGACCATTTACAATCCAACCAAATCTGAACGCAGAGAAGAGACAAAACTTGTTCATTGCCACAAATGACAAGAAATACTAAAATAATTCTCCATCAGAAATACCATTATTATCTCTAAAATAGATAAAAAGTCAATTCATTTTTCTCTACTCAATTCATTATGTCATTTACGTTCATTTTTACGGCAGGTTTAACGCACGGATATTGTGTTTAGACGAACCGACACAAAAATATCTTCGAAAATGGTATTAGTTCCACAATCAAATGTTTGAAATACATCAACGAATAAAAATATATCACGTAACGGAAATCCATTGGCTTTCTGCTTTTGAGGATTCTTCAATTTGAAACTTTAATTTGAATTTAAGTTTTATTTGTCTCAATTTCTGTGATGATGTTTAATAATTTAATATTGTTTTTGATTTTTGGACCATTCATTTTATGTAATCAACTTTTCGGCCTGATGTCTCCTCCTGACTTCGACAAGACGATCTGCGAGTATATCGAGTAGGTTCGAAATTGGGAGCGTATAATAGAGTAAACTAAGACACGTGTTTCGATGTATCACCTCTCATCAGTGCAGTTATACAATTTTAGCAGCTACCTCTGGCCAGGTTCGAGACCCAAACGAACTTACGCTCGCCAAACCTCTTACCCATACGGCCTTATTCAGCTGCCAAGTATAGCAGGCTATTTAATCGCTACATATCTAAGCGGAAATTAATTCACCTAGAGGTCTCAAACTTTGTAAACAAAGTTATATATATATATATATATATATATATATATATATATATATATATATATATATATATATATATAACTCAGTCGGTAGAGCATCGCAAGATTCTTAGTTCGATACCGGCCCCAATCAACAAGCGTATTAGTAGCACTGATTGGATAATCCTATCTGTGCAGTAAGTGAAGGACTGATGGTCGGTGTGGCGTCCTACCTCAGCAAAAACAGCGCTAGCGAAAAGGGATAGATTCCCTCACTGTACAGCTCATACGGACAATATGCCACTCTGCCCACTTTACACACACACACACACACACACACACACACACATATATATATATATATATATATATGTATATATATATATATTATATATTATATATATATATATATGTGTGTGTATATATATATTATATATAAATATAAATATATATATATGTGTGTGTGTATATATATATATGTATTATATATATAAATTGTCCGTATGAGCTGTACAGTGAGGGAATCTATCCCTTTTCGCTAGCGCTGTTTTTGCTGAGGTAGGACGCCACACCGACCATCAGTCCTTCATTACTGCGAAAGCGATAACGCTAATCATCTTCAATCGGACATACTGAAAGGAGGAAAAGAAAGAAAAAAAGAATGAGTGACATTTAAATCAAGATTATTATTCATTTTACATACAGAACTATTTCGCAATAGCTCTAAAGAAACCATATCAAAATTTGTAATAAACTATTAAAAATGGAGATTCAGTCTCTATTTGTGGGAAACCGAAACTACGACACTGCTTACATCACATTACCCAAAATCGTGAAATATAGAATAAGGAGCAACCTATGAAATCAATTAGATAAATTGTCTTATTACTTTAAATGAAAAAAAATATTTGCGAAATTTGGTATTAAATTTTTAAATTATTTCTTACTCTCACCTTTTTTTCAGTAACATGTGGTATACTGAAAAGTTTACAAATGAATAAATACCTACGATTTTGTTTAAAATTTATGTGTAAAATATTCAAAATAATTATTTGATTTATAATCAATAAATCCATGCAGCATTTTATTTCAGTGGGCAGAACTAAGTTTCCATATCAAATATATATATTTTTTTACTCCTTTAACAAACTATATGATTTTACTTACTACCACCCCAACCCCACCGACACTATATTTCAAAGATTTTTTTTTTTTTTTTTGCTAGTTAAATTAATATGCTGTAGTATATCTACAGGTCCTGCTAGTGAAATTATATTACGAAATTACATTTCTCAAAGGATAACAATTAAAAAAAACACTCTGTATATATATATATATATATATATAGTATATATTTTATATATATATATATATATATGTATGTACATGCGTAAAGAGGTTGACTCTAAATTGCTAAAAGTACATCTAAATAAAATAAAAAATACAAGTTGGCTCTCAGAAATTATGCTTAAGGAAAGCGAAAAAAGCGGTGACAAATTAAAGCGTTGCTTTCTCTTTTTTATCGTGAACTTTCACAAGGTCAACGTGACCTTAAAGCACCGAGTTCATTTTTCTCCAACGTTGTTCTATTTCTCTTTTCTTTTTTTTTTTTTCCTTTCGCTTTAATCGGAATTTCCTCTTTTGGTATTTGTTTGTGTTTCTTTTCCTTAAATGCACGAGACTTGTCAAATCTCCCACCACCGCCGACGGTAAACGCACATATCGAAGCCTATACTCCAGATTTCACTTTAGCCTCTTTTTATTGCATTCCGTGGAAGTGTTTGTAAACAGCTAGACGTATTTTTCCTGATTCTTCTTCTATTCCTTCAATAGACAACAAGTCACGAAACTAAGCCGCATTTCTCAAACGGTAGTGCCTTTGAGCGACTACCGCCAACACGTTGATCGGTGAAACATCTCCCATCCATTATAGTCAGTCCTTCGTGATGGATGGAATGAAGAGAGTATCAAGAGCTGGATTATGTGTTCCAAGTTGCGTGTTGGGAAAAAGGATTTTTGCCTTTACTTGCCTTTAAATAAATAGCGGCCAACGACTGTGGCGACGACAAAAATAACAGAAGAACACGTGACCGAAAGTGGACACGACGAGGACCGTGAATGGGTTAAGACTTTCAAAAAGATATCACGGAAATGGTTCGCGTTTCGTTTGATACGGGTTTTTGGGATTTAAAAGCAAAAACGAGTCGACAAGGACTTATCTCTGCTGATCCGTACAACATGAAAAAAAGCACCAAAAAAAAAAAGAAAAGAAAAGAAAGAGAGAGAAAAAAGAGAAAAGAAAAAGAAAAAGAAGAAGGAAAAGAAGAAAAAATGATCTTATCTATTAAAAATACGTCGATTTGCTTGTTTTTCTTTTTTTTTTTCTAGAAATACAAAGGTGGCGTACAGAGGGAAGGTTTACCATTACAAGCACGGCTTATAGGCGTTGATTTACATTACTTTCTACACAGAGCAAAACACGATTTAAAAAAGCTAATCTATTTATTGGAAAAAATAAAACAACCTTCTTCTATGCAGGCAACGAAAGGTGTTCAGTGAGAGAAATTTAATAGAAAAAGGCAAATGCTGATCTTTACGCTTTATCATCTTACCTATCTATATCTACAAAAAGGGCTGTTGATATTGTTGGGTTGTCTTCCCTTTGCCTGGAAGAGTTATCTTCCCTCTGGGTTCCCGTTTTTGACCACCAGTTTTTTTTTGTATTTAAACGCCTGTTTTGAACTTTCGGTCTCTTCTTCTTCTGCGGCATCTCACGCACATGGATTAGACATTTATATCTACACCCTTACTTGGTGTGGGAAGCGCGTGGTGTGATGGTAAAAGTCATGGGAAATGGACTCGACACTCCGAGTTCAAATCCTGGATGCGATAATTGCATTTTACCTTGCGCTAATACACTTCGGAAAGGTATGAATCCTACTATCCCTCCAGCTCTAGATAAATAGTAGGACAGACTGGGCTCTTTAACCTTGGTTAGGGAACCAGTCTAGGAGAAGGAAAACTTTGAATTCAAACCTGTTGAACTCCACTTAAGAAATTGACCTTGTGTCACATCCTGCTCGTGCCGAGGGGTTGGTAAATATATATATCTACACCCTTCTCGGGTGGGGGCTTCTGTCCCCAACACAACGCTAGTAAGTTACTTTAACCTATGGAATCTCCATAACTATCCCTATCTTTTGTATGTACATTTAGATAACCATTGTATACGTTTTTATTGTATCTTATTCCTTTTCTATATATGTGTATATCTCCTATGTAACTTTCCTCGGGTATCTTGGTATACGCATATTTCTTGTCTTAAATGCTTCTCCCTGTGCTTGTATTAAAGTCATTGTGTGTATTAAACACTCGTGTGGGAGTTGTTTGTTTAACCAATTATGATTGATAGTATAACCTTGAACCCAACAATATATATGTGTGTATATCCGCGTGAAACTACAAAAATAAAAGCAATTAACGACAAAGTAAATATATATATATATATATATATATATATATATATATATATATATATATATATATAATCCAAAAGTCCAGAGAAGAAATCTTCCTTACGACATAGGTTTTTTTTTTTTAAATAACTTGTCGCAGTTTGAGAGCTCAATGTGTGCTCTTATTGTTAGAGTCACAGAGCAAATTTATATTTAAATAAATAACAAAAGACTTAGAGATCCTGCATTATAGACTATTTCAGGGAGCTTAGACAAAAATGTCTAATTCTCCCGACTCATCAGATGCTATATATATATATATATATATATATATATATATATATATATATATATATATATATATATATATATATATATTGAATATCAACAGTTTCTGCCATTTAAGCAAAAATATAATTTGATTTATATTCGAAGATATCTAAAGATTGATATATATATATATCGAAATAGCATCTACTTAAAATGGCCAGCACTTGCAAATCTCAAAAGTAAACAAATTAATACACCTGACTTTGCCCCACTCTAACCAGTCGACACTGGGTAGCCTCCTCTATTATCTACATAAAGGACAGTTGATGTGTATGTATGTCTGGAGAAAAGTTCGGAAAGAAAACAATAAGCTACTAAGTAAATATATATACACATTTACTATCATCAGATCTTGCTTTTTGAGCCAAACTAATAAGGAATTGATTTATATTCATGAGGATAATTAAACAAGAAAATCTAAATAATAACAGAACGGATTTTTTTTTTTTGGCATTAAATATTTTAAATAGGAGACATTAATTTTTCTTTTTAGAATGTCTGTTCACTTTCAATAAAGCCTTTTTAGTTAAAAGAAATTACCACGACCGGAAAATTGTGCAAACACCGTTTACAACATGCGGAATTCTAGACAGCTGTTTCGACCTTATTTGGTCTCCTCAGCAGTGTATACCACGATCTCCGTCACTCGGGATCGAACCAGTGACCTCAGAATGCAGAGCCGAAACTCGGAATGGTCGCTGGTTCGATATTTTTAAAAAAATTAGATAATATTGATTTAACTCACTCTGATTCTTTTTTATTTCCTTCTTTTCCTCTTTTCATTATGTTCGATTGAAGCAGATTATCATTAACGCTTCCGCGCGCTCAGCCACTCTCTATATTTTCCCATACTCCCATTCTTTCTTTCTTATTATATTTTTTCTGTGTATACTGCCTATTTTCTTCCCCTTCTATCTTTATATTAAAAACGGAATGGTCCATGAGAAAATAAGAACTCGGTGGATAGGCAATATCAGATAATCAGGATCTACATTTTTGCATTTCATCTAGGGCGATGTGGACGGTCTCATTTTTAACTAGAGGGTGTTGCAAGATGATAACGGTGGTACAATTAAGTAACACGAGTATTAATATATATTGCGTGTTCGGGATAAATTTGACATATTTATATTTGATTATTTTTCTCCTTAGGTTGGAGGTATTGACGCACACTACGCATCATTCAAAAGCTTGGACCCTTCTTTATTGATATATGTGATTACAGTTAGAATGGATGACTGGAACCCACGTGAATCATGGAAGAGATGTGTGCCGGCCATCAAAATAAGGAGATTATGGTTGCTGTCCAATGCTCCCTGAACACTGTAAAAACAATCAGGCATGAACTGGAGAATTGCAATGGAGAATAGGAGGCGGTGGCTAGAAGAAGAAAGCAACATAACAGAGGATCTGATTGCGTTTCTTGAGCAGAATTCCTCGAGATTGTTGGAGTGTTGGAGGACTCTCAGATGCCTACGTGAAGTTGCTCAATCCTGTACTCAAACCCTGGATAGGATGGGTAGCCAATGGTAGGCCATATGTATGGCAGCAGGATTCGGCCCCACCTTTCAGAAAAGTCAAAAATGGTTGTCGGCGAATTTTTACGACTACACCAGTTCAAGATCTTAACGTCATGGATTATTATGTATGGGGCGCTGTGTTGCGTAGCCGTTCGTCACGGTACCAAATAGATACATCTTACGTCTTACTCTGGTCTATTCTTCCGGCCGTCTTCTGATCGTCTAGTCTTCTGTCTTCTATCTTCTAATGGTCTCGTCTGGTCTTTCTTATCTGGGGATTCCGTGTCTGGTTCTGCTGGGGACCATTTCTTATCAGAAGCCTTGTGTCATTGTTAGCTTTTAGTAATAACAACAAGACTTCGATTTACTTTTGATGTTAGTTTATTCTGGATCCCCAAGACCAGACAAATGCGCGCGGAGAGTCACATCTTGCTAGCTTCTAACTCTGCAACTGACTAACTGCAACTAACTACTGCAACTGACTTACTGAGTTGCCCACCTTAAACCGGAAGGGGGGCTTTCTATCGGGGTTCCGTTCTCACGATTCTATCCCCAGAAAGCAAGGTGAGAGTGAGGTCAAGCATTGTCACTCACTCTCAAGGCCATAAGCTGTACTGATCGCCATAACGATTTCTATACTACCTTAAAAAGTAATAGGGATCCAATTAATATGTAACAGCTGTTGAGAAAGACACCAATAGCCGTGCCAGTACTCCAAATGCCCAGTTAATCGAGAGAATTAAGGTAGTTTTTGAGACTCTTCTCAGGCAAACTGTAACATCAGCTTGCTCCCGGTTCCGGAGCAGGATTGAAGCTGTGATCGACGCTAATGGTGGGTATTTTGAGTGAAGCATGTTGACGGTAGTGTAATTTCCGTGCCGGTTGAATTTCTTTTTATTCCATTGAATTGTGTAATTACCAAGCACTCTTTCCTTTTCCTTATGAAACAGGGAAATTTATCCGACCCCCTCTCTCTCTCTCTCTCTCTCTCTATATATATATATATATATATATATATATATATATATATATATATATATATATTTACCACCAGACTAGGCAGACACATAAAAACACCGCCAACAATGCAAAGGAAAAAAAATTCCACCAATAAAAAAGAAACTCGAAAAGAAAAAATGCAATAATAAGATCACCCCTGGAGGCGGGGGAAATATATGAATATAAGATGAGTTTGGCCATGTGCCTGTCTAAATTAAAGATATCAGTGGTCTGAAGAAGCTCGTGGGCATACTCACGAGTGGTAATGATCCATAACCACGATACCCATGGTATTTAAGGCCGTTTTATTCACAAATATATATATATATACATATATATATATATATATATAAAGATTTTTTAGATCATTATTTTTATAGTGAGTTCGAAGCATTAATTAAAATGTAATAATATATTTTTGAAGGCGTAATAATGCACATTTATGTTTAAAAAACATATTTATTTCTTTTTTTTTTCCTTTTATGAGTCCTAAATATTTTCAGGCCAATGCCCATCTTCAGAGGATTGAAAGATTTTTTTATAATTTTCATCTGTATTTGATAAATTCAACTGTGTTGTTGATCCGTTGAATGTTTAATCGTAAATGCGAACTTTTTTTTTTCCGGCGAAGATGTAGTTACGCTCGGCAAACTCCGTAAAAATCAGTGCGGCGATCGTGTTTCGGATTTTTACGGAGTTTGCCGAGCGTAACTACATCTTCGCCGGAAAAAAAAAAATTCGCATTTACGATTAAACATTCAACGGATCAACAACACAGTTGAATTTATCAAATACAGATGAAAATTATAAAAAAATCTTTTAATCCTCTGAAGATGGGCATTGGACTGAAAATATTTAGGACTCATAAAAGGAAAAAAAAAAAAAAAAGAAATAAATATGTTTTTTAAACATAAATGTGCATTATTACGCCTTCAAAAATATATTATTATTATATATATATATATATATATATATATATATATATATATATATATATATATATATATATATCCTGTAGATACTTGGGCCTGGAGTGTGCATATTTTTGTTAGTTTATACTAATTTCCAAGTGTTTGTTGCAAGTGCACCTGCTGCAGCCGAATTTATGCAGCTTCCTCTCAACACATTGTTGGGAGGATCGACTTGTTTACAAGGATTATTTTATATCAAGCCAATGGCACCTGCATTTCTATGTTATATAAGCACACTATAAAAAAATATTTTTCAAACCCCGTAATTCTTTGTGACATTGTAAGGGGGATTATCCCATTTACAATGATATATATATATATATATATATATATATATATATATATATATATATATATATATATATATATATATATGCGTGTGTGTGTGTGTGTGTGTGTGTGTGTGTGTGTGTGTGAAGAAAATAACAGATTCAGAAACTTCCGACAAAATATGTAATAAGTAGGTAAACACCCTTTGATTGTTTACCTCCGTCCATACTTGAATTATCTATACCCCCCTCCCTCTCCTGCCAATCCTCTGCAATTTTCTTCTATGTACACACACGCACTTACACACACGCACACACACACACACGTACACACACACACACACACACACACACATATATATATATATACATACATACATATATATATATATATATATATATACATACATGTTTATATATATACATACATATATATGCATATATATATGCGCATATATATGTGTGTGCGTGTGTGTGTGTGTGCATATATATATATATATATAATATATATATATATATATATACGTTAATTTAATGTCATTAAACAACCCATATGGTTGATATACCGTTAAAAAAAAGCAAAGCATACGAAACCTCTCTTAAGTTTTCACTGCAGAGTTTGACACGAGGATTTGCAGCCCGAAAAAGGAAAGTGGTCGATCAATAAGTTGGCGGGAATCCTCGACGGCATTTTAAGTAAGAAATAATTGTATTGGTATTAGACGGAGAAACCCTGGCACTTTATACATCAAAAGAATGTGAGACGACTTTGTAATCGGCCATCTAATCAGTCGATTCTCGAAATGAGGATTCGACTCCACTGGCTTCCTTGATGTCTGCGGATAGTCTAAGCCAAAATACGGGGCTGGAAATACTGTGAAGAAAACTATGAGCCAACACCAGGCATTCAATTCACGGAGGGCTGAACAAGAGTACATAGATAAACAGACTCGCTTTCTCTCTTTAAATGTGTTGGCTTCCTTCCGTCTACTAAAGACGATGGCGTAGTGTCCAGTTTGTTTTATCTGCAACTGCGCGAGTGGATGAACAATCCATTTTTTTTGCACAGCAATCTCTGGTGCAGTGATTGCAAACACACGGTGATGCTTGCTGGAGATGCTGTTGTCTCTTCTTCTTTCTGGCTCTCTTTTCTGTGGCGACGTCTTTCCTCTCTTGTTCACTCCTTTTCGTTCCTTGTTTGACGAGGAGGCGCTAGGTCACACGGGCTTCCTCACAAGCCTCCCATGTGTTGGTGTTGATGTGGCATGTCATGTCCCCCTTGAAGACATCTTTAAAGAGCAGGCGTGGTCTTCCTACCGGCCGGGTACCCTCTACTAATTCACCATACAGTAGGTATTTATGGATGCGGCCGTTGTCCATCCTCCTGACGTAACCAAACCAACGCAGGCATCTTTCGCAGATGATGGCGAGCATGCTGTTCATGTTTGCTCGTTCCAGCACGTCTGTATTGGGCACTTTGTCCTGCCAGCGTATGTGTAAATTGTGGTGTAGGCATCTGAGGTGGAAATTGGCCAGTTTCCTCACTTGGCATGAGTATGTGATCCAGGCTTCGCTACTATATAAGAGAGTACTGAGAACGCACGCCATGTAGACGCGCAGTTTGGTTCTTTTAGTAAGGCTGACATTGTCCCAGACTCTCTTGCTCAATTTGGCCATGACTGCCGCCGATCTGGCGGTTCTGCTGTTGACTTCACAGTCAGTGGAGACTGATATTCAGTCTCTCGTCATATACCACTTTATAATCACTTCATTCATTTTTTTTTTCAAAAAATTATGAATTATTGAATTCAAATGTTTGTAGGAAGTAGAAGGAAAGATTTTTCTTGTGTCGAAGAACAAGGCATGTCTAACGGTTTTTCGAGTCCATAGAAGTCAATGGATTGACAGCTGAGTTGAACGTCGAATGTCACTCACGTTGATTTTGCCAATGCTGCAACACATTACTTATCGACCATCTGTGCTCATATCCACTCTTTTGTTTCTTCAAACGTTCAGCAAGTGTCGATGAATCTCATTTCGTGATTTAATCAAAGAATAAGACCACTAAAATTAACCGATAAAATCAGGAACGTTTAAACAAGGTTCTAAATCATTGCTCCAATTCTAAACCGCACTGCAGCTGCTGGGTGCTTTAGTTGTAGAAGATTTATTAATGAAGTTCGTTCCAAGTGAACGATTTTCATTTTTACATCTCCCGTTAAGTAATAAAATAAGATAAAACGCTCTAATCGAGTGAGTATCGTTGACAAGTTAGTGCAATTATTATTTTTGTCTTTACTCAATTATTGGAACAAAAACTGAGGTACGTGTTTTCAGATATACCTGAAATTCAAAGAAAATATTCTGAAATTAAACGAAACTCCAGGATTCAACGAAGTCGCAAAATATACTACTAAATTTAGTTATATACTTTTGCTTCCATGTCAGATGTATTTATACCAGACCCATGCTCGTCACAGTGTGGGTTTAATTTTGGATATATACAAGCTGCTGTCACTAAATTTGATGGGATTTCTTTCACTTAAATGAAGGGAACTGTGTAAAATAACGGTATAAAATGATTGATATTTATTCAGCCAACGCTGCAGTGTTTCAATCCGTTTAGTAGATCTTCTTCAGGGCTTTTGTTGATATAAGGAAAAGGAAAATTTATCACAGAATAATAAGGAGACTGTGATAGTTTTTGATGGTCAGTTTGATCAAAAATGTTTTGAATGGAAAATTAGCGCTTCGAAATTTATGAGACGCTGGGATAAACGGTTTTGAAAGATGACATCGAACATTCACTAACGTTGTGTGTGTGTGTGTGTGTGTGTGTGTGTGCGCGCGCGCCCTTTTGTGTATGTCTGCGAGGGGGAGAGAGTGATAGTATGTATGGAAATGTGAGTACATTAATCGTTTTCATTTGGCTGTCTGTGTGACCGTGTGTGTAAGTGAGCGCATGTGATATATATATATATATATATATATATATATATATATATATATATATATATATATATCCAAAAGTCCAGAGAAGAAATCTTCCTTGCAATATCAAGGATTCGTTTGCAATTCATATCACTGGACTGTAAAATTTAAAAAAATTAAAAAATAAAAAGACAAAAATCTGTTTTCAAATGCCTTTCAAGTAATAAAGAATTCATCATTCGCATCTGATGAGTCGGGAGTTAGACACTTTGTCTAAGCTCCCTGAAATAGACTATAATGCTAAGTCTTTTGTTATTTCTTTACTTATATATATATATATATATATATATATATATATATATATATATATATATATCAGTAAAAAACAATATTTCTGATGAAGCCTCGTAAATTCACAGAGGCGAAATATTAATTGATTATTTTAATTGATTTTTTGTTCAATGTTTTATCCACCGTGTTCCTCAACTTTTAGTCACATATGTAGGTATGTGTGTACATAATTTCTACCTGATTTCAAACTCTGTAGTTATATGTTACGTGACCACACGTTGAAAAACATTCATTCTTACAATTCTAAAAGTGTTAAGCAGGCGGTTGACAATTTGTTTCACCGATAATCAAATTTTCTGTCTATTTTGTCGGTGTCATAAAAATAATAAATAGAAATAATTAACAATTTTGAAACATCCGAATGTTAGCAGCCGTCGGTACTTTAGTCATAAAATTATATTTATCTCTTTTCCTATAGCATAAACAGAAGAATTAGTCCATTATCGTGAGTAATTGAAAAATTTGGCATTCTGCAAGTTATTTTCTTAAATACTCTTCAACAATGACAATCAATTGATTGGCGCAGTCTTTTCCTTTTTTTAAAGATATTATTTAACGTCTTTACTGCATTTTCAATTTAGAATTTTATTTTCCGCCATTTGCATTTTAGAACAGCACCAATTGATTTAAACCAGTGGTGCGCAAACCTTTTTGGTCTACTGCTTACTTATAGACAGATCAGTGTTTACTGACCAACAACAACAAAAAAAAATTATATTCATCAACGCTATACTGACAATGAGGATACCCTAGAGGAGTCTCGACGTGAAATGGTCGATATGGACGGATGGCGAGAATGAGAAAGAGACCAAGAGAGTGAACGATACACACACACACACACACACACACACACACACACACATATATATATATATATATTGCGTCCTGGGTTCGCCGGTTCGATCTCTGTCGGGGGAGATCGTAGGTATACACTGCTGATGAGACCAAAATTAGGTCGAAACAGCTGTACAGTGTTCCTCACGTCACACATGGTATTCGCCGAATTTGCTTGTCATGATTAATTAAAATTATATGAATAAAATTTCTCTCCACAAAAAAAAAATTAAAAATTACCTATATATATATATATATATATATATATATATATATATATATATATATATATATATATGGGAGAAATGTGAGGAGGTTAATCCGACAATATGTGGAGAAAAGTAGACAAACACGGGATGTTATGGAAACTGGATGTTTATTGTCGACGATGCAACGTTTCGGCCATTTAGACCATAATCTGGGCTGTGGTCCTGATGATGGTCTAAATGGCCGAAACGTTGTATCGTAGACAATAAACATTCAGTTTCCATAACATCCTTTGTTTGTCTACTTTTCTCCATATATATATATATATATATATATATATATAGAGAGAGAGAGAGAGAGAGAGAGAGAGAGAGAGAGAAAGGGGGCGTCGGCCAATTAGTGCTGCCAGTACGTCTTAATGATGATGATGGTGATCATCATCATCATCATCATCAACAGCAGCAGTAGCAGCAGCAGCAGCAACAACAGTAGCAGTAGCAGCATGCATATCCAAGACTGCATAAATAGCTCCTGCACACGCTCCTGCAGCTAGGCTGATCGTGCATTTCGTTACAGGTGCTGTTCATATTGCAAATATGAAATAAAATAAAATTCTAACTTTCAAAACAGTCTTAGAGAACTCTGACTGTATTCCCTGGAAAGGAGTAAGACTTCTCCCACCTCACACCCAAAATTATGTGTCCTGAATGTGACAATAAACTAATTATTTCTATTCGGTAGAAATGCTTGATACTATACAACTAGCAATATTTTTGCAAGACCAAAATATTTCTTGCTATAAACCCATTCACAGGAATACCGAGTTTACATGTAAGGGACAAGTTCAGAAAAAATCCTGATAGCCCTCTGTTAGAGCTTGGGTCGCTCTTTTTTGATTTTTCACCATTTTAAGTAGTCTCAAAACAAATGTTGCATAGCCCTCCTTTACCGGCACTAAATCGATATAATGTTGTATACCCTTCATTACTTCTTTACTTCTTACTTGCTTCTATATCTTGGACATCTATTCTTCTGGCCGGCTTGCTATTCTGATCGTCTATCATCTTGGTCTGGTCTAGCGTCTAGTGGGGACTTCGGGTCTGGTTTCTGTTAGGGATTTCTCCTTATCAGAAGCCCTGTGTCAGTGTTAGTTTTTTTAGTAAACACAAGACTTCGATTTTCTTTTAATGTTACTTTATTCGGTAAATCCCCAACCCAGACATAACATAGCGCGCGTATGCAGAGTTACAGTTTAGACAGAGCATCATGGCCGACTGCTCTGTCTGACGTCCACTGCAAAACTAAACTGAAGCTCCTTACTATTCTTAAACGGGAATAGGTTCTTCTATGCCTTCCGGTTCCCACGATTTATCCCCGGAAGGCAAGGTGAGAATGAGGTCAAACGCCGTCACTAACTTTCAGGGCCATCAACTGCACTGATCGCCACCATATTTCTATACTACCTTACATAAGTATGAAAAGGTTCATCCCCTCAGAATTACAGGGGATTGACAATAATCTTATGCCACCGCATATATTATCTAACGCAAATATTTATACGAGATTAAAATAAGTTTTGCTATAAAACATTTGCAACCAATGCAGAGTTTATATTTATTAAAAAAAAAACATTCTTATACAATTATTTTTCAAAAATATTCCCTTTATTTATTGAATGACATTCGTATATTGATTGCAGCAGTAGTAGCGTTGAAAACTGATTCTGAATGTGGTTTTCTGGCACATTGACTCCTATATACAGATCGTGTGATTCCAAACAAGGATTTTCAAATAGATACCTGATACTATATAAATGTATGTATGAAAATTATTAGTATTAGATAGGAATGCTTGATACAATATAATTGTATATAGGAAAATTATTTCAAAAATATTCCCTTTATTTATTGAATGACATTCGTATATTGATTGCAGCAGTAGTAGCGTTGAAAACTGATTCTGAATGTGGTTTTATGGCACATTGACTCCTATATACAGATCGTGTGATTCCAAACAAGGATTTTCAAATAGATACCTGATACTATATAAATGTATGTATGAAAATTATTAGTATTAGATAGGAATGCTTGATACAATATAATTGTATATAGGAAAATTATTTCAAAAAATATTCCCTTTATTTATTGAATGACATTCGTATATTGATTGCAGCAGTAGTAGCGTTGAAAAGTTACTTCTTTGTTGAATTAGATTACAAAGTTACACTACCGGCACTTAATTAATTAATTACAGCATCGCTAAAATTTCTTAATTTATTTTTTAATGTCACCGTGGAATTAACAACATTTTGACCGGAAGCCAGTGTAGAAAATCAAGAAAGTTCATTTTGATTTGATCTCACCAAAATAAATTTCATTCCAATTATCTTTTATACAACGTCAGGTATTTTCTGAAATACGCCAAGAGCAGCCGTAGTTTCTAACTGAATTTTCATCACCATTTTAACATGTGTCGAAGTCGGTTGAAATAATATTCAGCCAATATCATAATAAGAATACCGATGTCTCTGTGGGGATTACCTCCCTTGCCTGCCAAGGACTTTCACTTAATAACTGCTAGGTAGCCTTATTAAAATAAGAGAAGCTAGCGTTGTTAAATCAATAGAAGATCGAGGTATTAACCCGAACCTACTGCCACGGGGCCGGGTTAGCTCAGTCGGTAGAGCGTTCGGCTAGAAACCACAAGGTTCCTAGTTCGATACCGGTCCTCGCCAACTCAGCGCATGAGTAGCACAGTGATCTGTGCGGTAAAGTAAGGAGCTGATGGTAGGTGTGGCGCTCCACTTCAGACACCCAAAACATTCTCCTTGGTCTAGCGGTATTGAAAATGGGATAGACTCCCTCGCTGACTGGCTGATACCGACTTTAGGCCACCACGACGTCTTTACTTTTTACTGCCACGAGTAGGATGTGACACAAGGGCGCAAGTATGGGCCATCCAGCGAGAATCAAGATTCCTATTCCAGCCGTTTGACCTGACCAGCTGATTGATTGAAGGACCTCTCCGACCACCCGTCAAGCCCAAGTAACGGTCAAAATGGAGTGTTGAATGCTATGGACTGCTCAACAACCAGGATTCTGTCCAAAAACATCACGAGTTGCCAACTACGGAGAAGAGGGTGGCTCAATTAGAAGGGGATTTTAATAAGCAGAGGTGACGTTGGTGTATTTTACAGCCTCAGCCGGTAGAGCTAGATAAATAAGGACACATGTTTTATACTTGGATTCTTTTAGGTGTGCAAGATTCAAAGTTATAACAAAGTCATAACTAGTTGAAACAACAAATGTTGTATACCCTTTCTTACTTCTTACTTGCTTCTATATCTTGGACATTTATTCTTCTGGTCGGCTTTGGTTCTATCTTCTAACATCTTGCGTCTGGAGTTATCGTGGGGACTTCGGTCTGGTTTTCTGTTAGGGATTTCTCTTAATCAGAAGCCCTGTGTCATTGTTAGTTGTTAGGTAATAAACACAAGACTTCGATTTACGTTGATGTTACTTTATTTTCAATTCCCAACCCAGACATCTGCGCAGATCGACTTACCCTATCGGGCTCCTACCTTCTAACTGACTGAGTTGCTTCTATCCTTAAACCGGAACAGGGTCTTCTATGCCTTCCGGTTCTCACGATTTATCCCTGGAAGGCAAAGTGAGAGTGAGATCAAGCGCCGTCACTCACCCTCAAGGCCATCAGCTGCACTAATCGCTATTATGATTTCTACACTATTGCCATAAATATTAGGTAACTAATAATTATGTAACACAAACTCCGACACGGGTTGAGAGACAAAACATTTTATATAATAGAGCTGATGAATAAACAAGATACATAAACAATAGAAGATAGAATAGAATAGTGTACATAAACATACATACATAAAAGTTACAGACATGAGACTAAGGATAGTCCATGCTGTAACAATCACTTACAGTGACGAGGGGGGGGTGAGGCCCCACCGAGAAAGGGGTAGATAGTGGTCTAACCCATGTGCTCGTTCCGGAGATCTGGCTAAAAAGAGGAAGAGAAGTTCAAATAAGGCACTTAAAATACCAGATGTCCCCTAGTGAGAACAAACAACGACACCGCGGGAAGATAACTCTTCCTGGCAAAGGGAAGATAATCCTCACAGTTGTTACTTTTTAGGGGCAAAAAAGAAAATAAATTAAATTTGAATTTTTATCCCTTTAACGCAACAAGCAATTAAGAAAATAAGCAATTACGAACTGAATTCAAGTTTTTGTCATCTAGAAAACAGTTTTTAGAAGAAAAAAAAAGGAATTATGTTTCAAAACACTCAAAAGTTATGGAATACATTTTTATTCTATGAATTATTTTCCTCTTATATTGAAATTTTATATTACTAACTACGGTCTACATCGGGACTTATGCCCCTAGGGGACTGTCACCGACACAGCAGCAGTAGCAGCCATCATCATCACCGTCACGTGGTGATCTCTATAAATAGCCATGACCATAGTAATTCTTCCTCTTTTTAGTTGTAACCCTTCTGAGGATCACTGCTGGGTTCGGCCCTCCACGTGTCCCTCTCTTTTTGGTTGATATCCTTATGACTGCTAATACAGGTAAGAGCTTTGCTCTATCTCTCCCTACGAAATTGGCTTACTGATAGAAAAACCCACGACGGACTTCTACCAAACCCGGCTTCTCAAGAGAGATTGCTTTCTTTTTGACCCGTGAAGGCTGACAGCAAATTACCTTTATCACCAGGATAACAACTAAGGGAGCCGACGAGATAATTTCAACATCGGACAAGCTTTACACTTTGTTACCATTGCAGTCAATAGGCTGCTAGCAGAATAAACGTTTGCAACCTAAACAACCCTAAATTACATTAAAAAAAACCACAACAATTAATTACGGCTTACCCAGAACGGTGCTGTAACCAAAAACTAAGACCTTGTAGAGCTAAGAACTAAATAACAACATTACGGCTGATACCAAACGAGGAGGTGCCGCTAGCTTCTTAAAGAAGTTATTAAACCTCGGGTTGCTTGTACGAACTAAACCAGAACTTTTCTTCTCTTGGTGTACCATTTTATGTGCATATTTGTAATTAAAACTGTTGCATTTCATTTCGTTGCTCTCTCGTTCCTTGACGTCATAATTCCGCCCCTTCTCTTCTGCTTACTTCACAATTCGTTACTTAATTTTTATACTTATTCTTTCTTACCCACTTACTCCGTGGTGCTCTTAAAACAAGGTTTGTCCTCCCATGGCCTGGGTACATTTGCTAGTATATATATTTTCACTAATAAACATATACGCATTACTAGAAATCTCTGTATACATATACACAAAGCGATTCTGAGAAAATAAGAAGGTGTGAGTAATAGATATAGATATAGATTTATAAATACTAGACTTTTTGATCATGAACTTTTTTCTTCAAAAGAAAAATGTCTCTGAAATTTGGTTGATTTAATAATCTCTAATAACACAGGCGCAAATACGTATCGGCCGGCTTTATTACGAATTCTGATTTATGACAAATAATTATTTAGAAGTTAAAGTTGAAATGGTTAGACGTTTCTTAATTACCTGACTCTAGATCAAATGAAATGCTATCACAGTATGTTTTGCTTGATGTAGATATTAACTCAGCTTAGTTTAGTCTGGTTAAATATAGAAAAGCGTAAAGCAGGAGATATAAGGCTTCAAATGTCACATAATTATACCTTAAAAAGAACATATTTTTGCGCATATTTTAGGTGTCGATTTTATTATTTTCGGATAGATTTCCATACGTTGATTACAATGATACCAACGAAAGCGGTCAATTCGACGAACTCGCAGAGATGAGAAATTTAAAAAAAAAATTGACAGTGCGTTATTTGTCGCAAATTTTTGGTGTTGATTTTATTATGGTATTTTTTCTGATAGATTTTCATGCATAGATTAAAATGATACCAAAGAAAGCAGCAAATTCGATGAATTGGCGGATATATGATGTTGGATTATTTCTGAATATATATATTTACCAATCCCTCCGCACGAGCAGGATGTGACAATTTCTTAAGCAGAGTTCAACAGGTTTGAATTCAGAGTTTTCCTTCTCCTAGACTGGTTGCCTAAGCAAGGTTAAAGAGCCCGGTCTGCTCTACTATTTACTCATAGCTGGAGGGAGAATTGGATTCCTACCTTTCCCTTATTTTTGAATATATATATATTTCAGCGGAGTTAAACAGATTTGAATTCAGAGTTTTCCTTCTCCTAGACCGGTTGCCTAACCAAGGTTAAAGAGCCCAGTCTGCCCTACTATTTATCCATAGCTTGAGGGAGAGTAGGATTCATACCTTTCCCAAGGGTATTAGCGCTAAGTGAAATAATTGCCATGTCCAGGATTTGAACTCGGGTCGACGAGTCCATTTCCCATGTCTTTAACCATTACACCACGCACTTCCTACAAATTTATTATTTTTGAATATGAGGTGTGCTGCAATACACCACTTGAACTTATAGACTAAGCGAGGTCATGTGAGTTAAACATCAGCCAATCAACAGACCGAATACGTGGTTGGTTAACTACATAATCGGCTGATATTGACAGACGACCATTTGCACGCATTGACGAACGACCTACCAGACTGTGGAGCACCAACAAACAACCAAAGGATCATACCCGATATCAAGGGACACTAAGGACTTGGCTCTGCTTAACACAAAGGATCTCCGCTGAACAGTGCTCTTGCTTGAAGCCTAAAGGATGGCCACAAAATCTTTTCAAAAATTAACATTTTAATTCGGGACTTTATTTAATGCTTGAACACTGACTATTTTTGTCATTATTTGATATACAGTATCCTTAGACATACATTATGGTTGGTTGGTTGGTTGGGTTTTACGGCATGTCAACCCCTTGGGTTATTTTATGCCGAATACTTCTATTGATAAAAAAAAATGTTTAATGCTGACAAAGTTTTGAAATAATATAATTTTTAATGGATATTACAATTTTGTTTATAAACTCATGTTTTCTATTTAATCCATAGATGGGACCCTAATAGGTACTACCACTCCAGGTCAGAGTGGACCAGGGGGCAATGGTGATGAAGGGGTGCTCCACATCCCCCAAACCTCCAAAACTGGAACCTCACCATCAGATAGAGTTTAACGTCATTCCCAGGACATGTAGACCCGCAGTCACCGCCATCTAGCACCCATATGATAAAAAGGGTTGGGGCTTGCCATAAGGGCAATAGGGTTGGGGCAATCATATAGGTGCTAGGGCTTGACGATACATTATGGATTTTACATTTGATATAAAATGAGTATACATTAAGAATGTTATTTCAAAACTTTGTCGGTCGTAAATGACCCACTGAGGTTGATATATCATAAAACAAACTAAACCAAACCAAACCAGTGTAGCAAGATAGGAAATATCCTGAGTTTTGCGAGAACTACTATTAGAAAAGAGAGGAAGAAGAAATAAGAGATAGTATAGGTTTTTTAAAAAGTGATGAGCACAAAACGGTTGTGGTGAGTTTGAGCGGGGCGTGACCCCCCGAATGGAGAATTGAATGTCAACTGGAAGTTTCGAGTGTTGACCGGAACCGGAAGTCACGTGGTGACGTGGAACGACGAAGAAAATTACCGGCCTCTTTTTGCTTTCCGAGGCCATAGGGAACGGAAGGGCCTCTGGTCCCTAGTGTGGGATACAGTAATTTAAGTGTCCCCTCTCTCTTTCTTTCTCTCTGCTTTTCCTCCTCTCCAAAACAACCCACGAGTCGAGCCTGGAAATAAAAGCTAAGCAGCTTGTGACGATATATTTCTCGCGTTGTACTTTTTTATCGACAAGATGACCGCCACGTGCTGAACACCTTTTTAGTGTTGTGAATTTGGAGGCACGTTGACAAGACCCGCTATACAACATATATCGATATTAGAACGTTACGGATATCGCTTTGGGTACGGTGAATATACCGCCACGTTACACCAGAAGTGTCAAATATTATAAATATTACATTAAGTTTTAATTTGTTATGCAGCAAAAACAAGCACACCCATTACTTTGAACTTTTTATTTGTATTATTTGGTTTATTCGGTTTATTGTCCTCATCTAAACTGTTATATACATGACTTTTTGACCGATCTTGCCCTCCGGCCTTTTTAATGTGTTTCTTATTGAACCCGGGACCCTTCTAGAACTCGGGAACCTTCTAGAACTCAGGAATCTACTCTTCGACTTTTGGAACTTTCTTGTCGAACTGAGAAGCCTTAATTCAGGTCCACTCTTTGCCAAGGTCGATAATAACGTAGAATACTTAATATGACACTTGTACCCGGTGTACATGTTTAATGGAATAAGAATAATCTCTTAGCGTTGATTGAAGGGTTCGTTTCGAAGTTCCGTGTAGGTTCCCGATTACAACATGAAAGCTCCCGATTTCGAAGAAAAGGTTACTGAGTTAGAAGAATAAGTTTAGCAGTTGGAGGAGATTCCAGGGTTTGACAAGAAACACACGAAGAAGACCGAAGAGCACATCGACCGGAAATTTGTGTATATAACAATAAAGATGAGAACAATCTTCCGAATAATCCAAAGACTACAAGCACACAAATTTAGTTTGGTATACGTTTTTAATTTGGGTTATTTTTGTACCTTGAACAAATTCTAAAAGTACTTTTATTTTGACATTTCCCCAGTATGTCTTGTTCGACTTACGCGGATGGTTTGTTTGATAAATGGAAAGTAGTCGTACAGCTGTTCTTTTGTGTGGTGGTGGTGGTGGTGGGGGAGATGCTTCCAGGGTTGTTCCCGGTATCAAGCAGCAACGTTGTACAGTTAACATCTAGCATTTTTCAAAGCATTTTGTTTGAGTCCATTGTGGTGCAGTCGTATAGTAACACTTACACGCCTACAGTTTGGAAGAATTTTTGCTTTGAAACTATTTTCTTCCTCAGTGCCGACAAGATTCTTATTTGTTTTGGTACTTGTAGCAACACCTTCTCAGTGGGTAACTAGTTTAAATCGATGACAGATCTAGGAATCATTGACTCGCAGGCTGATAATCGTGAAGTGGCTCGTGAAGAATCAGTTTTGAAAAGATTCCTTTTGGTGTTATTTATATAGAAACATGAAATGTCCTAGATCCTCGATCAGCCTACTTACTCTAGGGCTAGGTTCATTGCCCAGTGCCTGAGTGACCTCCTTGAGGGAGAATGCCGACGGGATCCTTGAGTGACCTCCTTGAGGGACAATGCCGACGGGATCCACGCATCCTTGAGGGAGAATGCCGACGGGATCCACACATTCTTTGCACTTTCCATCCCATCAGCTTTGGTTCGTGGGTGGATGGACATTAAATAGACCTTGTGTCCCACGTGGGATTTGTTACGATGTTACGATTTTTGTGGCCATCTTTTAGACTTCAAGCAATAGCACTGTCCAGCGGAGATCCCTTGTGTTACGCAGAGAGGGATCCTTAGTGAAATATCCTTGCGTTCCTCCTTAGAGTTCCTTAATATTGGGTATGATAATTTGATTTTTCTTTGGTGCTCCTCAGTCTTGCACGTCGTTCGTCAATGATTGTAGCGCGCGATTAGACGTGTAAGAATTAGTTTAGTTCAGATGCGACCAAAGATTCAGACCAAATGGAATTGAAAGTCGCTCGCTCTGGAAGTCACTCTCGATGCCCCGTGGCGGTTAAGGATGGGCTGGGTTGTTGAAATGAAGTTTTATAAGAAAAACAACTAAGTCTTGTTGAGTTAATTTCAACAAGAAATGCCGAGCTCGAAGAAATAAAGAAGAGTCAAGCTGAGAAAGCAACTCACTGGATCAACTAAAGAACATGGCGACCGAATAAGCAACAGGCACTAAGCGGACGAGTAAAAAAGTAAGAACACTTATCCCATCACTACTCTGTCAGTCTCTCTCTCTCTCCCTCTCTATCTATCCCTCTCTCTCTCTCTCTCTCTCTCTCTCTCTCTCTCTCTCTATCTATCTATCTATCTATCTCCTGTTTATATACCCGATGTGTTATATGAGGTGTATAACACTCCCATCTTTGAATGGTTCAATCTGTCTCCATAGACATGACCGATTATCTCCTCATGCCCCTGCCACTAAAAGTGTTGTGAGAAACCCTGCTGCTTTAATTTGGGTTCACCGTATATCAAACCCACAATTCCGCCTTCCGTCGGTGATATTGTCTGACCAGCTTCCTCAAATGGTTGATTGTGTCTAAAGTATTTTGTTAATTGTAAGCAGGATGCTCGATTTAGGATATTTTCTCATACCTAGACTACCTGAGCTGATCATGAACATTGTCAATTATTAATTTTCTGGTTGCTCACTTAAAGCAGTTATTCATTTGAACCCCCCATCTGACTAGTCCTTTACAATTTTACAGAAATCTGTATTGTCTAACCGCTATTTCAGATAATGCCCATCGCCATTCAACGAGACAAGGCGTTCTTTATTCGTATGTCTGGCTTTGTAAATAATTTTACCACCCACCACCTCTCTCTGTCTCTGTCTCTGTCTCTGTCTCTCTGTCTCTTTCTCTCTCTCTCTCTCTCTATCAAAAATAAACATTGTTTATTGATTGATTTTAAGTATGTATATATAAGGTGACCCAGAAAACAGCTTTTTTTATAGTCAGACCTGTCTTTTTTATCACGCTATATATATATATATAAATATATATATATATATATATATATATATATATATATATATTATGTGTGTGTGTGTGTGTGTGTTGTGTGTTTTTGTGACACAAGATTAATTTTACGTGGAGTTCCGAAATTCAACAATCCTCGTTAAGGATTTGAACTAGTGCCGCCGGATAAGGAACCTCCAGAATCAAATCTCTGCTAACTTGTAGATATACTTTAACGGGAAAAGTTGAAGATGAATAAAACTTGCAGTTTACCTAGTCCCCAATTTACTTTCTATTGTTGTCATTGTGTTTAATCTGTTGGCTGGTTGATTGGTGGATTTTAACGGCATATCGACCCGTATGGTGTCATTTTATGCCAAGCGGTTCGGAAGTAATCTATATTATGTATCTATTTTTAGACATTTGTAGTTAATGGTTTTAACGATGTGTTAGCATGGGTTGTGTTGAGTGCTTAGTTTTATAGGGTATTGATGAAGTACATGTTTATATTCTGGAGTATATTATTGACCTCAAAATGACAGAATGTCTTCTAAGTTGATTTTTCCAAATAGATCTTTAATATTATTTCCATTAAGATAATGGTTTCTGATGAGAGAACAAGTCCCACATTCTATGAGTAAGTGTTTTATAGTACAAGGCGTTTGACATGTTTTACATTGTGATTGTTTTTCTTGTTTGAGTATATATCTGTCGCTGTTTGTTAATCATGTTTGAGTATTTAGTTGTAGCACTGTAGACCCAAAGACGGGCATAGAAGTCATGCAAACGTATGTGACTAAAATCCTACAGCATACAGGTGTTTTACTACCTCATCATCTTACACATCTTGTACTTTTTTCAGAAGTTGTTATTAATCAGAATGTGCGTGTTGTAATTTAGCTAGTGATGACAGCTATCATCTGTCAAGACGTGACAGTCATCATTTTATATTCGAACTGCTATATCCTCCATAATTATCAGCTCGGTGGATATCATAATCTGTCAAAATGGTTTTCTACCCAGAATTAAATTCTGATTCCTTCGCCAAATTAAATATCCGTGTGTCTTTATCCTCAAGATAAATCTCTACAAAAATCCTCACTAAATGTTGGTTGGTTCGTTGGTTGGTTCATTGCTTGGATTTTACGTCATGTCAAACCTTGTTGGGTTATTTTATACCGTAGACGTTTTTTGTTTTATTTATTTTAATGGAGATTGACATTGTTGAACTCAGTTTTCAAAAACATTTTTGAACTCATTTTTCTATTCAGCCCATAGATGGTTACCTAGTAGGGACCACCACTCTTGGTAAGTGTAGACCTGGAAGTAATTGCGGTAAAGGAGTACTCCCCACTCCCCAGAGCTTCAGAATTGGAACTTCTTCACCACTTGATGTATTTTAACGCTATACCTAGGACACTCAGCCATCGTCTTCTAGCACATATAAAAGGTTTGAGGGTTTGCCAAGAGAACAATAGAATTGGGATAATTATATAGGGGCTTGCCTAAGTAAGGACCAAAGTGGAGTGATGAATGTCTTGGACTGCTCAGTCACCAGGAAATCCCCCCTTAAACATCACAGGTTAATACCCACGACCAACAAGTGGTGCTATTGGGTGAGTTATACCCATCTGCAGAGGTTCAGTCTGTGTATTCTTCTGCCCTAACCGAAAGGGCTATCAATAGATATACAAAAGATGACATATCGGGATCATACAGTGGAACCTTGACTTGTGGATGACTCAACCTTTTTCTGAATTTTACGAGCTCTTAATTGCTCGATGTTCAGATTTGAGTTTCGAGCACGAGCAACTCTCAGATACACCTATCTTCATCAGTTCATTCAAAACATTTCTGTTTCAAAATGCATTGCGCGAAAGATATATCATCATTTATTAAATGAATAATCACTGAAACTCATAAATCATCTAATTCAATTTTATCATAATTTTAATATTAAAAAGAAATAGACAAAAAATAGGGGGTTTGGGAGAAAGGGTGGAAAGAATTATTGAAATTTCAGTTAATTTCAATATATTATATAATATATATATATATATTATATATATATATATATAATATATATATATATATATTATATATATAATATTGAAATTAACTGAAATGTCAATAATTCTTTCCACCCTTATATATATATATATATAATATATAATATATATATATATATATATATCACGGTGTCTGTCAATAGTAAATCTTCAGGGAATTCCATGAAGATTCGCTATTGTGTGAAACTGCAGTCACACTATGTTAACCCATTCGTTTTTAAAACGTATATTTAGCTCTTTTTATTGAGCACTCTTAAATCGATTTTAATAAATCGAGAAGTAAATTCATTTGTTTGCTTCGTGGATTGGCAAGTAACTGTCATCTATCTATCTATCTCTCTCTCTCTCTCTCTCTCTATATATATATATATATATATATATCTTATTATAATGGAGATTGTGTGTTTTTCTGTCTGTAACCGAAACTATATTACTAATCGAGTCACAATTCCCTTCGTTATTTACATCACATTCTCCATGATTTTATTTATATTTAAACCTCAATTATTAATAAAAATACTTCACATTTTTATTAGTGTTGTCCATATCTACATACAAATAACATGCAATTGTATTTATATATACAAAAAATAGCGGTTTCAGTGTGAACGGGAAGGCTAATTTGCATATTGATATTAAAAATGTGATTTTATTAAATATGTGCTTAGTATTATTGATTTTTAATTGTTTGGTTTTATTTTAATGAATATAAGCAAAAATCTCTTCAATGAATCTTAAATGAAATCCATTAACAAGATAAAATAACAGTCATTTTATTCTTTACTTCCTATTTTAACTAAATACTTAAATTAGAAAAAATAACAATGAAAGACAAGAGTGATGGAAGAGTAAGTTTCAGTTGTTCTATTTTTCGATTATACTCCCTCTGTTTCAAATCTTTTTATCGGTATTTAGTTTCATTAGCCTTTCTAATTTAATATAATATTTTATTACAGTAAACTTAAATACTTGCACCCGGAGGGTGCATATATTTGCTAGTATATTATATATATATATATATATATATATATATATATATATATCAAAGATTAAAAAAGAGGCACGAGATCAAATGAATCATGATTTAATAACAATTTCTCCTATAAATAATCAGACAAAGAAACAATCTGTTGTTTACTTTGTGTCTTATATCATACACAAAAATATAAGACCGGTGGGTGGTGGCCTCAGATACGTTTATATTTAATTCCTATATTAAAATTATGGCCATATAAATCGCCTTAACCAAAACATTCGATGAATTAAAATCCTAAAAAAAAACCCAAAGCCAAAAAAAAAATAATAAATAAATAAAGTGAATTAAAAAAATGTGCAAAGTAATAAAATGATATTTTTTTTGCTATTAAGATTTTCGAATATATTTTTCTGCTGCAACGGTAAACAAACTTAGCGACCCTGCCCAACCTTGATTTATGGGAGCGGTTGTTGGTCAATTGGCTTTGAACTTTATACAAAGATGTCATAATATGAAGTAAAAAGAAGTGTACAAACAATAATTTCCCCTTTGTAGATAATGATTCATTGTCAATCGGAATTCATAACGAACTTGGCAAATCTCCCCTTATCGATTTGCTGTTGAAGATTATTAAATTCACCGACTCTGAAAAATAAAAGAGATTTTTCCTCTTAGAAAAGCAAAACGTTTTTTTTCTTTCTTTTTGTATCTTAAGAAAGTTTCAGCTTTTATAGCTGGCAGCTTTGTCAATTCAGAATTTATAATGAGAGAGCAAATAAATAAATCGTTTATTATGCTTGTCAAAAAGTAGTGTAGTACACCAAGATACTGATCAATCGTTGTACAGAGATGCTTATATGTACGAGTCCTGCGTCCCTGACGTACAAAAATCTGAAAGGACGCAGAAAAAATCGTATCCATGCGTTCCAGTGTTTTTCTTTTTTCTTCTTGCACCATTTCAAGCTAACTGTAAATACATTTCAATAGACCGCCCTGTCGGCTGGGGCGTTAGAATGCACCGACTGCACCTCTGCAGAGGGGTAAGACTCCCCCAATGGGGCAACCTGTTGGCCGTGTGGGGCGACCCGTGATGATTAAGGATATAGCCCAGGTGGATGAGCAATTCATGACATGCAATACTCCACTTTGGCCCTATCTTGGGCTAGACGGGCGGTCGGAGAGGCCCCCTCCGATCAATCGGCTGGTCACGTCAAGCCCTAGCGCCTATATGATTTTGCCAACCCTATTGCCCTTATGGCAAGCCCTAACCCCTTTTTATCATATGGGTGCTAGAAGGCGGTGGCTTCGGGTCTACATGTCCTGGGAATGATGTTAAACTCTATCTGATGGTGAGGTTCCAGTTCTGGAGGTTTGGGGAATGTGGAGCACCCCTTCATCACCATTGCTCCCTGGTCCACTCTGACCCGGAGTGGTAGTACCTGTTAGGGTCCCATCTATGGGTTAAATAGAAAAATGTATTTATAAAAAAATTGTATTATGCATTAAGAATTGATTCATTTCAAAACTTTATCGGCATTAATTGACCCACTGAGGTTGATATGCCGTAAAACAAAACAAACCAAACCAAACCAAACATTTCAATAGTTTCTTAGAAACGAAGTACACAGGATAGATTACAAGGTAGGGGTTAGGCAGTTTTAGTTGTTTCCCCAGATCATAAATGAAAAACCTACAATTTATTAAGAAACTTTACTTGGGACACATATATTTTCCCGGAAACTCATTCGATGCAAATATGTGCGTCCTAGGACGCACTTAATCAAAAGGCTATCAGTATCGGTGGTTGTGAAGTTATTCGCCGAGAAAACAGATGTTCTATTTTTATATTTCTCGCTGATGGTTTCTTGATTTGGATTATGTCGTATCCCCTAGCTTATATTCCTCACCGGAAGTACTCTAAAAGCCCAAACCCACTGTTTGTCACTAAAAACAACGGAATTCTGGGAACTCTACAGGAAATTATTCTGACTATTGTCCTCATCTATATTGTTATCTATACAACGTTTCGGTCGATTTGCCCTCCGGCCTTCTTTAGGTATTTCTTGTCGGACTCGGTAACCATTTCGAACTCTGGAACCTTCTTTTTGAACGTTCTTTTCATAATTGGGAGCTTTCACAGAACTCAGAACCCAACCCACTATTCAATCCACGGGAGTATCGGCCGAAACGTGGTAACAATAAAGATGAGGACAATTTTCCAAATAATATAAATAATACAAATTATCAAGCCCTATTTAAAAAATTCAGAGAAATAATATATAATCGGTACGGACCCGATAAAATCCGTCAATGCAAAATCCTAGAATCAGAAGAAATGTTCCTCAGATATCAATGAGGATGAGGAAAATAGTCCGAATAATACAAATTTTCAAGCCACGTCTAAAAAAATCAAAGAAATTCTACAGGAGGTTAACGCTTCAACGTTTAAAATCCATCTGACGAAGGTTCCTTTTTGCGCAAGGGGCCCGAAGCACCTTTTCCGGTTGCGTTTGGTAGTTAAATTATAATCAAAAACTTATATAAAAAGAGAAAGAAATCACAATCGGATCCATGTTTGCCAACATCGCGGCTATAAATAAAGCCAACATTCTATTCTCAGACTCACCCACTTCGCCACCGACTGAGTCATTTAAGAATTAATATTGCCGCCTGCGTCACATGGGCCATCTAAAATGCCGAGGCACTAGCTCGAACTCACACCAAGGCAATCCTTTTTATGCCTATAAGAACTCGCTTTGTGAGCAGACGGCTTGGAGTCAAATATCGGACGTAAATATCGTCGAGGCGGCAGCCAATCAGCGAGGGAGTATATCCCCTTTTCACTAGCGCTAGACGAAGGAGATTGTTTTTGTATCTGAGGTGGATTGTCACACCTACCATCAGCTCCTTACTTTACCGCACAGATCCCTGTGCTACTCATAACGCTGAGTTGGCGAGGACCGGTATCGAACTATGAACCTTGTGATTTCTAGCCGAACGCTCTACCGACTGAGCTAACCCGGCCCATTATGTCCTTTTTGAAGGAAATAAAATTATACCATAGATTATAGACATGAACCTAATCAATACCATACACCATGATCCCAAATGATGCTTACATATTGTTAAAACCAATTATTTCAAAAGTGTAAATATAGATACACATAATATATTTCTTCCTAACGGCTTAGTATGACATAACCCCAGACGGGTTTATATACCGTTTAAATAAATCAACCTACCAACCAACTTAAATTAAGAAATTACTACTGCTTACAAATACATATACATAGTCAAACAAAATGATCTCACACATTTGTAAGTTTAATATCAAAACAAACGAATCTGTAACTGCAACACCAAGAGCGTTCCGTTTGCACTTCAATCTTGGTAGACATGATCCGGTACAAGCTCAAAACACGATCTTGTTATCGGTTACCAACTTCAGAGCTACTGGATCTGAATTGAAACGAGAATCAGCCGGCCGACCTCGCACCGCCAGAACTCCAGAAAATGTGGCAGCGGTAAGAGCTTCAGTTCAACAGTCTCCACTCCGTTCCACATTTAAACGCGCCCAGGCTCTTAGACTTTCCGAAAGAAGTTTGCGAAGAATTCTTCACAATGATCTTCAAATGCATCCATACAAAATAATGTTGATAAACGTTTCCACAATGAAAGCGCGATGCTCACAGTCCAATTTATGACAGCAACTGAAAAAGAACGAAAAACAATGGCATTATAAAAAACAAAAAACAAAATGGCATTATATGAAAAAAATGGCATTATATGTACTTTTCGAAAATAAAACACTTTTTTGTTTCTTTAATTTCTTTTGCTTTTTATTTAAGCTACAAATGTGTCCGATCATTGTTTCTTTACTTCATTTACATTTTATTAAACCTACAAATGTGTCAGATCATTTTGTCTGACCCTGTACAAGAACATTTAACCCATAAATAAAATAGCTAATACACATATTCACAGGTAATACCTTTGTATTTTTCTTATATAGATTCTTGTTATTTGTTATTTTGTTATTGCCAACTAAAATTGGCAACCTGTAACCTAATCAGTTATCTTGGTTCCCCTTGCCTTAGTTGTTGACATTTCTCTCTAACGCTCGCAGAACTCGCATTAGCGAACCCACAACAGGTATTTTATCAAACATCTTAGTATATACATAATTTCGAAGGATATACAAATCGTATTAGAATTTTATGCCTAAACCTTAAAACCTAACATTATTTATTCTAATATAAATTTTATTTTTAAATTAATTATCAATATTCTATTAAGCATTACACATTGGATTTATATTTACTAGCAAATATATGCATCCTCCGGGTGCAAGTATTTAAGTTTTAATGTAATAAAATATCGTATTAAATTAGAAAGGCTAAAGAAACTAAATAAGAATGCAGATAAAACGAGGGAGTATAATCGAAAAGTAGAACAACTGGAACTTACTCTTCCATCACTGTCGTCTTTCATTGTTATTTTTTCTAATTTAAGTATTTAGTTAAAAGAGGAAGTAAAGAATAAAATGACAGTTATTTTTCTTGTTAATGGATTCATTTAAGATTTATTGAAGAGATTTTTGCTTATATTCATTAAAATAAACCAAACAGTTAGAAATCAATAAAATTAAGCACATATTTATTGAAATCAAATTTTTTAATATCAATATGCAAATTAGCCTTCCCGTTCACACAGTAAACCGCTATTTTGTTGTATATATAAATATAATTGCATGTTGTTAGTATGTAGATATGGTTAACAGTATTAATAATGTAAAACAATGTTATTAATAATTGAGCTTAAACAAAAAATAAAATCATTGAGAATGTGATATCAATAACAAAGGGAATTGTGACTTGAGTAGTAATATAGTTTCGGTTACAGACGGAAAAACACTCAATCTTCATTATAATAAGATATGTTAAACTTGGCGATAAGTAACTTTGTTACGACTAACTGAACGTATTGTCTGCCAGACTTTGTTTTGTGGGGTAATTTAAAAATTAAGGTTATTTGGAACCAGGATGCATCCAAGTTGTTTTATATTTGTTTTTCTGTTGAAACATGGTGTTACCAACATAAAAAAAACATCTCAGAGCAGAACTGGAATGAAATTAGACCATTGCTGTTACATTTGCCCATGCCGTGTTTACCCATTACTGTACAAGTTTCAAAATCCCTTCCTACCTACACACTCACAAGGGTCACAAAGCGACCGTTTATCAAAGGTAACCTCATGGTTATGATCCGATCACTCACTCCACATGGAATTTCTTCCAGGCTTGAGAGAAGTGTAGTCTTCACAGCAAACGCCACACCAGATTCCCTTCTACATCACTCCTCCTTACCACTCCAGAAAAAGGTGTAGCCCCCACTCCAAATGTATTAATGGTGGTTCTATACAAGGAAAAAGGTGCAAAAGATGATTGTGGAAATTATCGGTGCATCTCATTGCTTTCAGTAGTTGACAAGGTGCTATGCCGAATCCTGCTTGATAGAATACTGGAACACATTGTTAATGATGTTTTACCTGAGTCACAGTGTGGTTTTAGAAGTGGCCATGGGACGGTAGATATGATCTTTACAGCCAGGCAATTACTAGAGAAATGTGTAGAACAGCGCATGGGATTATATCAAGTGTTCATTAATTTAACAAAAGCATTTGATAACGTAAATAGGAAAGCTCTTTGGGAGATTCATAAAAAGCTTGATTGTCCTGACAAGTTTATATCTATTTTAAAACTTTTTCATGATGATATGAAAGCTGTGGTCAAGATTGGAGAGAAACTGGCTGATCCTATTTCAGTGGAAAACGGTGTTAAACAAGGGGATATTACAGCACTCACTCTCTTTGCTTTGTATTTTACCATGGTGTTTAGAATGACATTCAAGGAGTGTTCTGATGGTGTGTATATTCGGTATAGAACTACTGGGAAGCTTTTCAACATCAAACGTCTTAGTGCACACACCAAGGTATTTACCAATGCTGTTCGTGACTTGCTCTATGCAGATGATTGTGATCTTGTTGCTCATACACGGACTGATATGCAACGCCTCGTTGGATGCCTCGTTGAAGCTGCTTGCAGTTCATTGGGACTTAAAATTAGTTTGAAAAAGACTGTTCTTATGTATCAACCGGCACCAGGTCACTCATACTATGAACCGGTTATATATGTCTATGGACAGAAGTTAACAGTTGTAAATAGGTTTGTGTACCTGGTAAGCACGCTCAACATGACTAGTACCCTTGATGATGAGATCTGCTTTCGGATCAGCAAGGCAAGTGATGCATTTGGAAAATCAAACATAAGGTTGTGGATTTGCCGTGGTATTTCAGATGCAACAAAAGTCAAGGTAGATGTTGCATGTATTTTATCTGCTCTCCTTTATGCTTGCGAAACCTGGGCCACGTACAAGAAACATCTTAAACGTCTCGAGCGCTTTCACCAGCAATGCCTACGACAAATATTAGGGGTGCGCTGACAAATATACGTCAGTTCTGAATCGAGCCAAGTGTCAAAGCATAGAATCTCTCATAACATAGATTGAGATGGAGTGGGTATTTGGTAAGGATGAACGATGGGCGACTTCCTAAACAACTGTTCTATGGGGAACTTATAAACGGCAAGCATTTGGCTCAAGGGCCCAAGATTAGATACAAGGATTGCCTGAGGTCGACATTGAAAAAAATGTAACATCGATGAGAAGACCTGGGAGACTAAGGCTTTGGACGAGGAGAAGAGCTTTACAGGAGGGCACAAAAAGGTTTGAGACCAACCGAATAAAGCATGACCAGTTGAAACTAGATATTCGCAAGAATAAAAAAGTAGACAACCAAGGGCTTCAAATCGGTCTACTATGTGACCAGTGTAGAAGGCTATCTATGAGCAAGGCAGGCCTGATCAGTCACCAATCTGTGCACCGGTGGGATGGACTAATAAAATATCCTGTGCTCCCTGGAATTACCTGTAAATGTGGGAAGATGTGCAAGACTTTGGCAGGACTAAAGAACCACTTTCCTGCAGCTCATTGTTGAACCCATTATATTCTTTGAACTGTTGAACATTTTTTTAAATATATCAAGCAATGGCAATATTTGAACACGAGTTTGCTGCCATCATATATATATATATATATATATATAATTATATATATTATATATATATATATATATATATTAAGCATACACATTAATTTCTTTTCACATGAAATTTACACCGACAAATTTGGTTCAAATTCAGACAGACATAAATACTTAATTATTTTGAAACAAATATTCGCAGTAAATAACAGTGAGATTGTAAAATAAATAACTAAGACAAAATTAAAAATCTAGAAACTAAAGGACAATTAATTATTGATAATTATCCAGACAGTTAAACTTTGTTTTATAATATTTCATTGTTTTATTAGGTATTGTTTTATCCTTTGGCTACACTTGTCCAATTACGCAAGATACAAAAAAACTAAGAAGATTTTATCTCGTTTTGTGATTATTTGGATAATCTGAATCTACTCAGTGTAATTCTTAAACCACATGTCAAAGCGAGTAAAATTTCATTATCACTTACTAAAAACCACTATATATATTATATATATATATATTATATATATATATAATATATATATAATAGAAAGGTTGCAGAAACACACACAACCTATCAATATCGGACATATTCTGCCAAATTAATAACTCAATGCCTGAAGAAGACAAAGATCAGAAATACGTGTCGCGTATGTAAGATAAAAAGAATTAAAAAATTTTTCTGAGAAATTAATACATTTTGCAGACCTTCTTCTTTTTAGAAAATATTAAATTTTCTCCCGTTGGAACCAGAACAAACACATACACACACACACACACACACACACACACCACATAATATATATATATATATATATATATATATATATAGGAGGCGCGTGGGCTAGTGGTTAGAGTCGTAGAAAATGGACTCGTCGATTCGAGTGGCATTTCACATAGCGCTAATACCCTTGGGAAAGGTATGACTCCATATATTCTCCCTCCAGCTATGGGTTTAATAGTAGGGTAGGTAACCAGTCTAGGAGAGGGATAACTCTGAATTCAAAATTCCTGAGGTCGGTCGTTGATTGGGTTTGTGGCAACCCTTGATGCACCAATTCTTTCCTATCGACTGTGCCAAAAAGTGTGGATGGCCCAACACAAGCCTTCACCACTATAAACAAATCCATGTGTGAATGTTCATGGTATGAACACTCATAGGTCGATATCGACGGGAGATTCCATCCTCATACATATGAATTTGACTGTACCAAAAATCTATTTCAATATATATGCAAAGAGCGGACAGGAATCTGTTGATTAGGAGGGATTCGAGTATATCCAGGTGCAACTCGTTGGATGAGGATGCCAGAATCGAGGACATTGCGGGTTTATATGCTGCAGCACAATCAGGATTGTCCAACAGGTGGAATATGAATATAAATTCCGTTCCTCTTTTTGCAAAGAAAAACAATTTTATTCTTTACTCCTTTTCGGTCATACCATTTTTGATCCAACCAACATTATATATATATATATATATATTATATATATATATATATATATATATATATAATAATCTTCATACAATGACTGCTATTTACACAGTAGCATTGCAACCAACAAAGCTTTCATCAGATGATGACTCTGGGTTCAGGCATGGTTTCGGGGCCGAAGCATCATTACCATTAACCCAGAGCGTCCCAGCAGTATCTCACGATACCACCAGACTTTGTCGGTTTGATGTCACAATATAGGACTGCCATATCCACGCTGATGCGAAATACATCCGTTATCCATCCGTTTCTGGCGCATTGTTCACGTAGGTCTTCACATTTTTCCAACTTCCGCTGATGGGCCCAATCCGGATTTTCTTCAAATGGAACTGTCAACTCAATGATAAAAAACTTTCTTAAGATTACCAGACCAAATGACAATATCAGGACGCTGGGCCGTTAAGGTTATTATATATATATATATAATATATATATATATATATTATATATATATATATATGTGTGTGTGTGTGTGTGTGTGTGTGTGTGTGTGTGTGTGTGTTATAATGTACAAATACATTGCTGCTTTTCAGACATACCATTTTTGATCCAACAACATTAAGTATTATATATATATATATATATATATATATATATATTATATATATATATATATATATTATCTATTTTCACTCTGATATAATTGGTCCCTAAGGCATTGATTAGAAATTCGGTCTATCCCATGAGGTTTCATTTTCTCTGCGTTTAATCAATGCGTCTATTTTGCGTTCTCATTAAGGAACACGAATGTTCATTTTACCTTTGACGTCTTTTACTTTCCTAGACCCAACATTCCTGTGCACGGAATGAAAGGACACCATCGTTTAGCGTCTGACTCTTCATAGCCCCTAAAGACAACTCACTCGTTCTAATCCTTTTCCCACGGATTCTGCTCTCACGGGACATTCTCAACGAATCACAATGCGACGAAAGGATCAACACTTGTAAATCAAACTACTGGTTATTTCCATGACTGTTCGCACAAATTATAAGTTTTAATATTACACTTTATTACAAAATGAATAGGATGCCTACTAATTATGTACCAATATTAGTCGGTTTTTGTTTGCTGGATTTTACGGCATGTCAACCCTTGTTTTTTTAATATGCCGAAGATGTTTTTTTCTATTTATGCTTGATGGGTTCTCACCTTTTAAAACACATTTTCTAAACTCATTTTACTCTATTTAACTTATAGATGGGGTTATAACCATTCCAGTAAACAGGGGTCCTGGTAGTAATGGTGATGAATGGGTCCTGGGAACATCTCCCAGAGCTCCATAACTGGAACCTCACTATCAGATAGAGTTTAACATCGTACCTTGGACACAAAGACCCTCAGTCACCCCCTTCTAGCACACACACACACACATATATATATATATATATATATATATATATATATATATATACCAACCCCCTCCACACGAGCAGGATGAGACAAGATCAATTTCTTAAGCGGATTCAACAGGTTTGAATTCAGAGTTTTCCTTCTCCTAGACCGGTTGCTTAACCACGGTTAAAGAGCACAGTCTGCCCTACTATTTATTCATAGCTGGAGGGAGAGTAGGATTCATACCGTTCCCAAGGGTATTAGCTATAAATAAAATGCAATTACCACATCCAGGATTTGAACTCGGGGCGACGAGTCCATTTCCCATGACTTTAACCATTACACCACGCGCTTTTAGCACATATATGATAAAAAGTGTTGGGGATTGACCTAAGGGCAGTGGTCATGACAATCATAGGTGCTAGGTCTTGACGAGACCAGCCGATTAATTGGAATAGGTCACCCCGACATTCTGTCTAGCGTAAGTAAGGACCAAAGTGAAATGCTGAGCATCACGGCTCGCAACCCATTGCCAACGGGTTGCCCTTTTGGGGATATTAACCCTCTGTAGAAGTACAATTGGTATATTCTTCTTCTTCAGCCAACAGAGCGATAAAATATTTGTAAAAAGCAATTAAACAGATTAATGGAAGACTTGTATTTATTGTGGATATTCTATAATTTAATTGAGAACGGACATGAAAAAAGACAATGGACGTCTATTAAAAAAAAAGAAACAAAATTGTAAATGATTAAGCAGGCAAGAGGATAATTATAATAAAAATAAAAATGCCACTTAGATTTCATTATGGTAATTAAAAACGATCTACGCATTAATTATTATCGTGAAATTGAATAGAATGAATAAATATATTGAATTATATTATTTAAAAAAATAGTATCAATATTAACATTTTTGAATTGCACTATCAGCCCTAATAAGAATAAAAGAAATAAAATATCAATCTTGATAAAAATGAAGTTAAAATGAAGTTAAAATGAGAGAGGGAGAGAGAGAGAGAGAGAGAGAGAGAGGAGAGAGAGAGAGAGAGAGAGAGAGAGAGATTTAGTTTTGCGTTAGAAAGCATAGCCCTTACGGCGGGGCTTAGCATACCAAACTCTATCCAGTACAGAGAGGTAAGGCATCTAAAACATGACCTTAAACTGAATGTAACGGTAAGACTACAGTTCAGGAGATCTGGAGTTTTGGAGTCTCTGCTTTATTGACATTACTCCCAGATCCACTCTGGCCCAGAATGGTAATAATTGTTATGGTCGTACCTTTGTGTCAAATAGATCTGCTTAAATATTATTGGTATCTATTAAAACAACATACACACATACACACACAAACACACACACACACACACACATATATATATATACATATATAATATATATATATATATACATATATATACACACACACATATATATTATATAATATATATATATATATATATATATATATATATATATTAATAATGGAGATTCGCTTCCGGTTTTGTCTGTAACAAAAATTACGTCACTGCTTACGACACATTACCAAATCGTCATAAAATAGAATAGATACACTCAAAATTTGAAATGCAACATTAGACAGTCCTCATTGCTTTAATAAATACATGACTGGTATTATATATCTATATATAGTTTGTTTTATTTTAATACATATTTAAAGTTTATATTTCAAATTGTTTTATTTTTTAATCCTTTAATGAATTTGATGATTTTACTTACTTAGGGTACAAACTAGCTGACATTGAATTTTTTAATCCCACCCCTCAGGCAATATGTTTCAAAAATCTATTTTTACATCGCCCGGAGGACGTTTTTTTCATTTGTACTAGTATATATATATATATATATATATATATATATATATATAACTATAGTCTGGGATTTTTTATTTTTTCATTTTTTTGTTCTTTTTGAGTATTTCATTTTTTTTCAATTTACCATTCTGTCGTTTTTTATAGATAGATAGATAGATAGATAGATATGGGAGAAATGTGAGGAGGTTAATCGGACAGTATGTGGAGAAAGGTAGACAAACACAGGATGTTATGGAAACTGGATGTTTATTGGATATTTATTTTTTGATAATCTCCATCATTGAAGCTAGAACTATATCCAAGTCCTGAAGATAGTCTAATAAGAGACCGAAACGTTGCATCGTCGACAATAAAATTCCAATTTCCATAACATCCCGTGTTTGTCTACCTTTCTCCACATAGATAGATATGAACAAACTGAGATAGATAGATTGATAGAGAGATCGATAGATATGAACAGACTGATCTCTCTCCCTCCCTCCTTCTCTCTCTCTCTCTCTCTCTCTCACATACACACACACACACACACACTCCCAAGACCTGGTAGAGCTCTCTAGGGGTGACCTAAATTAACTTGCACTGCCAGCATGAAGCAATGTTCGTATGTTGTTTACGTATTGGATCTCTCTGGTGATCGTATAATATATACACAAATGTATGTATTTAATAGTTTTAACACCGCCCCGTAACGGCATCTGTCAAAAGGCCGAGTGGCTTCTCTCCTGATCAGAGGTAGTTGCCGTGTCTAGCCACACTGAAGAGACGTGAAACGTTGAAACACTGTGTCTGTGGATGACTATATATATATATATATATATATATATATATATATATATTATAATTCATATACATTACTGTTTTGCCGTTTCTCAGCTCTTCAGTGTGACTAGACAAGGCAGGCTGATTCACGCTAGGTTCGAAACTCAACCGAATTGTTATCAGTTCCACATCTTACCAACGCGCCATCTACACACCCACTTATTTTAGAAATTAAATTTTGCTGTTATAAAAATACTAGGCCACTAGGGACTGCTCTATCCATTTTAAGGAGAGCGGCGCAATTTTTGCTTATTTGGCGGTCAGAAAATTCCATCTCCAGAGAGCTCAATCCACCACCGTTGGAGAGCATATGTATTGTTATTCACATATATAGAGAGATATATATCGACAGACTGAGATTGATATTTACATAGATAAATATAGAGAGACAGATAGATGCATATATACATAGGTATTTGTAGGAAGTCCGTGGTGTAATGGTTAAAGTCATGGGAAATACACTCGTCGCCCCGAGTTCAAATCCTGGACGTGGTAACTGCATTTCACTTAGCGCTAATACCCTTGGGAAAGGTATGCATCCTACTCTCCCTCCAGCTATGGGTAAATAGCAGGGCAGACTGGGTTCTTTAACCATGGCTAGGTAACCAGTCTAGGAGAAGGAAAACTCTGAATTCAAACCTGTTAAACTCCGCTTAAGAAATTGACCTTGTGTCGTATCCTGCTCGTGTGGAGGAGTTGATAAATATATATATACATAGGTATGAATAGATAAATAGATATAAACATAGATAGATAGATAGATAGATAGATAGAGTCGGGTCGGGAACAATGTTTAATTTGGTAATTCATTTTTTTATAAACATTTTTTCTAAACTTTTTAACCGTATCGTTCCAATGAAGTAACGCAAGGGCTATAAAACACAAATTTTAGAATGGCGAAATCGATTGCTCGCTGAGTGAGCACAACGTCACAACGAGTAATCATAATTTGATGACGTCCTTCCCCATTAACAAATTGAATGAAAATGAGTTATAAAGGATATGGCAGGCGTATTGCAGATTTGAACATTATCTGACAAAAAAGAAAAAAAAAGGTCCTTAATGTTTGATAATTCCTGTTCTTCTATCGCAGCATCATGGTACTTTTTCAGATTTCAACGTATGGTACTAATGCAGAGGGGCCGGCTTAGCTCAGTCGGTAGAGCGTTCGGCTAGAAACCACAAGGTTCCTACTTCGATACTGGTCCTCGCCAACTCAGCGTATGAGTAGCACAGGGATCAGTGCGGTAAAGTAAGGAGCTGATGGTAGGTGTGGCGCTTCACCTCAGATGTAAAAAAAACCAATCTCCTTGGTCTAGCGCTATTGAAAAGGGGAGAGACTCCCTCGCTGTCTGGCTGATACCGAATTTAGGCCGCCCCGTCGACTTTACCTTTTACATATAAAAAGCATTACATTTCATTATTTTTCACGGAAATATCCGAAATTTTTGCTAAGCTAGAGTTAGGGTATGTGTTAGGGTTAGTTTATGATTAGGGTTAGGGTTAGGGTTAATTTTAGGGTTATGCTACTTCGAGAGTTTTCGTAATCTATGCTATTTATATGTAAAATACATTTCTAATGATATTATATCTTGCGCACTATTCTGCATTTGTACCCAATATTTTTTTTATCTGTGGTCTTCTGAAACAGATAATTAACAATTTCCTAATTCATCAAAATAATTTCGAATGCGATATTCGTTCTATTGGGCCGGCTTTCGCCAACTCAGCGTAATAGTAGCACAGGGATCTGTGCGGTAGAGGAGCTGATGGTAGGTGTGGCACTCCATCTCTGACGCCAAAACAATCTCCTAGTTCGATGCCGGTCCTCGCCATCTCAGCGTATGAGTAGTACAGCGTTCTTAGCGGTAAAGTAAGGAGCTGATGGTAGGTGTAGTGCTTCATCTCAGATGCTAAAACAATGACCTTGGTCTAGCGCTATTGAAAAGTGGATTGACTCACTCGCTGACTGGCTGATACCGACTTTAGGCCGCCCCGTCGACTTTACTTATATATACTAGCAAATATATGCACCCTCCGGGTGCAAGTATTTAAGTTTTAATGTAATAAAATATTGTATTAAATTAGAAAGGCTAATTAAACTAAATAAGAATACAGATAAAAGATTTGAAACAGAGGGAGTATAATAAAAGATTTGAAACAGAGGGAGTATAATA
>CM042155.1:83374281-83379281 GCA_023376005.1 Doryteuthis pealeii | reverse complement strand
GATATTATGTAGATGGCACTATAATTGCGACTTGCCTAAGTTTACATGTACCACACAGGTGATAGTTAGAATGTTAAAGGTATTTCTGCCGCTCCCTGTAGAGATAGATATCAACAAAGAAAACATTATTACTTTAGCCGAGATCAAAACCCAGCTGGAGTTGCACGCTAATTAAGACTGCAAGGATTTGAATTCAATTTTCCTTCTCCTCGACCAGATGCTCTGCTAAGGATGAAAATCCTAGTCGGACTTATTAATTATCCATAACTTTGGATGTTTGCATTTCACATAACGCTAATACACTTGAGAAAGGTATGGATCCAACCACACACTCTCTCTCTCTCTCTCTCTCTCTCTCTCTCTCTCTCTCTCTCTCTCTCTCTCTCTCTGTGTCTCTGTCTCTCTCTCTCTCTGTCTCTCTCTCTCTCTCCAACTATGGGTAAATAGTAGGGCAGGCTGGTCTCTTTAATCTCGGTTAGGTTAATCAAAAAAATGAATTCAAACCTATTAAACTCCGCTTAAGCAATTGACCTTGTGTCACGTCCTGCTCGTGCGGACGGGTTGGTAAAACGTATATATCGGATATAAGTAGATTTCATCTAGTGGCTGAGCAGTCCATGACACGTAACACTCCACTTGGGCCCATACTTATGCTAGAGAGGCGGTCGAAGAGCCCCACCCCCGATCAGTCGGCTTCTCAAATCAAGCCCTTGCACTTATATGATTGTCCGAATCCTATTGTCCATATTACAAGCATCAATTCTTTTTATCATAAAAGTGCTAGAAGGCGGTGGCTGATGGACTTAATCGTATGACGTTAAACCATATATGATGGTGAAGTTCCAATTCTTGAGCTGTGGGGAATATGGAGAACCCCTCCATCACCATTACACCCAGATCCACTCTAACCAGCAGTGATAGTACCTATTAGGATTGTAGCTATGAGTTGTGCAACCAAACAGTAGCACTGGCACTGGTACTCGTTATATCTTATCAGGGAAAATTGATTTCTAAATAATCGATTATTTATAGCAATCTATTTAGTGGTTTTCATTTTGTTTACTATTGATATATGTGTTGTTTGAGTTTGAGTTTTGTTTAACGGCATATCAACCTCTGTGGGTCATTTAATGCCAAAAAGGTTATTTTGGATTTCAGACTTTAAAGTAGTGGTTCTATGGATATAGTTGGTTATGTTCTGTTATATTTTGTTGAAAAGGTTGCTTTTTTTAATAAAATTTAAAATGTTTTCAGGGTTTGTATTCTTGAAGATGTCTTTCAGGTTTCTAGCTTGATAGTAATTTGCGCGGATATGTTTAAGTCTGTTACAATTTAGAAGGATATGCTTGGTTGTAAGTTGTACTTTGCATGTTGGGCACACTGGGGCACCCTCCCCTTTTAACAGGTACGAATGGGTAATGTGGGTGTGCCCAATACGCAATCTGGCGAGTATTACTTCTTCTCTTCTAATACTTCTGTGACCCGTCGGCCACTCTCCAATAACTTCTTGTATTTCATGGAGCTTGGTTTGAGTCAGATTGTCCCATGATTTCTGCCATTTGTCTAATATGAATTTGTTTATGGTTGGTTTCAGATCTGTATATGGGATTTTAGATTTGCTCATATGTGTCTGAAGTGCCTTTCTTGCGGCTTTGTCTGCCTTTTCATTTCCTTGGATACCAATGTGACTTGGTATCCAGAAGAATATAATGTTATTATTTTCAGAGAGGGTGTTTAGTTTGTTTAGGAGCTTCGTGATCAGAGGAGATGATGTGTTTTTGTTATGTAGTGCTAATAGGACTGATTTAGAGTCCGTGCATATAATAAATTTGGAAGCTTTGTGATTTGCTATGATATTCATAGCTAGATCAATGGCTGTGGTTTCTGCACTGTAGATTGAGGCTTCATTTGGTAGACGTTTTAAGGATTCTTGTTTTTGAGAAATAGCGGCACAGCCAACTTTTTTTCCTTGTTTGGATCCATCTGTATAGATGTGATAATGATCTGGGTACTTATTTTGTATTTTAATGAATTTCTCTTGGTAAGTGATATATGTGTTGTATTATCTAATTATACGTATCTAATCAAAATAACTATTTTGAAGTACAGAGTACCCTAAAATTTACCTGGCCAAAATATTAATAAATCATTGGATAAGGGAATGTTTGGACCACCCTGTATAATATATTGTTTTCCTCGCAAATACGAGAGATTTGGATTGAATATGAGATCACTCAGTTCTCGAATAAATATAGTGGGCTTCATTTCTTTTTTTTTCTTTTTATTTATTTTTTATTTATTTTATTTATTTTTTTTACTATTGATCCATTTGTTGTATTATATAATTATTCTGATTTCGAATAAACATCGTTTTATGAGAAAGCTGCGCCGAGTGTTCATATATAGAAACGGATTTAAGCGTGCATTTTCGAAGAACCACACAAACAATTAAACAAAATACCTGATTAAGATATGGAAAATAAAGTGCACATGTATTTATGCTGCATCGAATTGTTGCCAATGCAATATAAATATATTAGGAAAAAGGAAAAAAAAATTGGAAAACTTGATACAACAGAGCGTAATTAATGTCGTATCTGTATATATTAATCTCTTTGCATCATGCGAATTACTCGAAAAAGAATTACACCATACGACGCAATGATCAACTAAATGAAGTTATTAATCCGATGACGAAAAAAAAAACAACAAACAAACAAAAAAATAGGAAAAAATAAATTTGGTTCTAAACTGAAGTTAAAATATGAATTCAAACATTCTATTCAATTATTTTGCAAAGCGTTTGCTTATATTTTTTACGTACAATAATAGGATATATATATATATATATATATATATATATATATATATATATATATACACAGGAAATATGCATATAAATATAAATATATACAAATATATATAAATATGTATATATAGATTCGTATTTATAAATATATATATATATATATAAATTATGTATATATAAATTTGTATATATAAATATATATATATAAATTATGTATATATATTTGTATATATAAATATATATATATAAAATATGTATATATAAATTCGTATATATAAATATATATATGAATATATATGTATATATAAATATATATATATAAATATATATGTATGTATATTTATTTACACGCACACACACACACACATACACACACATAATATATACATACACATATATATTTATATATATATATCTTTTTTTATATACCAAACTTGGTTGTAAACTGAGGTTAAAATATAAAATTAAAAACCATCAATTCAATTATTTTGCAAAGCGTTCGCTCATAATAATTTCACGCACAACAATAAACACACACACACACACACACACACACACACACACACACACACATATATATATATATATATATATATATATATATTATATATATATATATATATATTATATATATATATATATATATATATATATATATTCGATTCGTTGCTTATTTCAAAGAAGTTTATACTTTTGCTTTTTATTTGAAACACATCATAAATTATTGAATAAGCATTAATCATTTCTTTGTGTCTGGTAAATTTGAAATCTAAACGCAAATGAAGTCGCCCAACTCCGAAAAACAAAAAAAAAGAAAGAAAGAAAAAGTTGGCGTTTTGCTGTGAGTCTGTCGTTTCTTGGTTTACATAGATTTTATAATTGTAGCTTTAAAGTCTGGCATTAAACCAAATTGAAAAATATAATTGAAATTGAAACCACGAAAATAACAGAATTCTGAAAAAATATGTCGAATGATTTGGTTTCATTCGAAATGTTGCCATTTTGTTCTGAGATTGTAATTTCGTGGTATATCTTCCGTGTTTCCACGAAAATTAAACATTTGATCCGTTTTAATTAGAATCCTTGCTTTCTCCTCAGTGTTAAGCAGAAGTCTTGGCTGTACCTCAGTGTTAAGCAGAATCCTTGGTTGTTCTCAGTGATAAGCAGAATCCTTGGTTGTTCTTCAGTGATAGCATAAGCCATTGTTGTTCCTCAGTGTTAAGCAGAATCCTTGGTTGTTCTTCAGTGATAAGTATAGTGATAAGCATAAGCCATTGTTGTTCCTCAGTGTTAAGCAGAATCCTTGGTTGTTCCTCAGTGATAAGCAGAAGCCTTGGTTGTTCTTCAGTGATAAGCATAAGCCATTGTTGTTCCTCAGTGTTAAGCAGAATCCTTGGTTGTTCCTCAGTGATAAGCAGAAGCCTTGGTTGTTCTTCAGTGATAAGCATAAGCCATTGTTGTTCCTCAGTGTTAAGCAGAATCCTTGGTTGTTCTTCAGTGATAAGCATAAGCCATTGTTGTTCCTCAGTGTTAAGCAGAATCCTTGGTTGTTCCTCAGTGATAAGCAGAAGCCTTGGTTGTTCTTCAGTGATAAGCATAAGCCATTGTTGTTCCTCAGTTTTAAGCAGTAGTCTTGGTTGTTCCCCAGTGTTAATCAAGGAGCAACTGAACACCTTTCAAGGTCAGCCATTAAATAGTTAACCAACCACGTATTTGAGCATGTTGATTCGCTGATTGAATCCATGCGGCCACGAAAGGTGTATAAATTTAAATTGTGACAGTTGATATACGGTGTGTGCTAGTTCCCCACCTATACTTATAGACTAGCCATGGTCACGTGATTGACTCTTATAACCAATCACTGGCAGTACTACTGGCCTGATAAGATACTTACCCCCCACATATTGGTCATAATTAAAACTGCCCTCTTTGCCGACGGACGCACATAGGATTGCTAGGATCTTTACCAATACTCACGAAGGATTATATGATTACCAGTAACTGAAGACACTTTAGTAACCAAAGGATTCACATTGTCGACGGACTCTTTATCAAGGATTCCAGCAGATAAGCGCTTCTGTTATAAGGCCAAGCAATGGCCCTTAAAAACTTAACACTGACCGACAGCTCATCTTATATATCAAAATAACCCAACAACCCTCCAATTAAAATACGCCCTAGTGGAGAGCAA
>CM042155.1:83331781-83366781 GCA_023376005.1 Doryteuthis pealeii | reverse complement strand
CAGAGGGTCCGCCTATTGTTGTATCAGCCATACAGCGAGGGAGTCTATCCCTTTTCACTAGCGCTAGACCAAGAAGATTACTTTAGATTATTTTTAGTGTGAGCACCATACCTACCATCAGCTGCTCACTTTACTGCACAGACCCCTGTGCTACTTATACAGAGTTGGCGAGAGCCGGTATCAAATCAGGAACCTTGTGATTTCTGGCAGACGCTCTTACCGACTGAGCAAAACCGCCCCACCTCAAGGAAAATAGTCCTTGAAAATAGTGGAGTTATATCAATTAAGAGGTTATCACTTACTGTTCACTTTACGAAGGATCGACGTGCGTGGCTACATCTCTATGGACTCTTTCGTCGATTTCACGCATGAGGGTTCATCCAATGAACAACCTACACAGGGTTTTATTTATAGTGATGAAGACTTGTGTTGGAGCATCCGCACTTTTTGGGCACAGTCGATAGGAAATAATTAGTGCACAAGGAATGCCACAAACCCAATCAACGATTGACGTAAGGTTTTTCAAATTCAGGGTTGTCCTTCTCCTAGATTGGTTACCTATCCAATGTTAAGAGCCAGTCCGAGCCCATTGAGTATTCAGATGGGTTAGGTGGAATTTGGAGTTTTTTTAGGGGGAAGGGAATGACAGGGTGTTAGGAGGTTATCTCATTTTAATTCTGTTACCTTGAACTTTTTAGATGATGGGAGATAGTGTACCATGTACGAAAATAACTTCTGCAGAAGGGTACATTCCCTCAATGGAGACAGCTGTTGGCCGGGGGTAGCGACCGTTTAACGGCGGAATGCCGATAGCTGAGCAGTCTATGACATAGATAACCCCTCTTATTATTAAGTATATTTAATTATTATTAAGTATAATTTAACTTAGGTAACTCTTGCATATTTTTTGGCCGTTTTTTATAGTATCAACTGATTATTTTCAGCGGGTGCGTATGAATTGGTATTTTCTTTTGTTTTTAATATATTTTTTTCTCCATGCGAAAGTTGTATTGCGTAATTACAGACTATAAAGCCTGGAGTTTTTGTACTGTCGGAGTTTAGAAATATATATATATATATATAATATATATATATATATATATATATATATAGATAAAGAAAATACAATCCACGGAGTTAGAGTGATAGGAAATGAACCCGAGTTCAATTCCTGGAGGAAGCTGTTTGAATTTAACATAGTGCTAATCTCTTGGGAAAGGTATGAATCCAATTCTCCTCCAGCTATGGGTAAATAGCAGGGAAGACTGGGCTCTTTAACCTTGGCTAGGTAACCAGTCTATGAGAAGGAAAACTTAGAATTCAAACCTTTTAAACTTCGCTTAAGAAATTGGACTTGTGTCACATCCTGCTCGTGCGGAGGGGTTGGTAAATATATTTAATCCATTTGGATTTAATATGAAATTTAGTCACCCGGTCACTAAATTTTTTTACAATGAAGTAAATAACAATAATAAATGAAAACATTTAATTTAAGGATTAATAATAACACAACTTTGTTTTTATTATATTAATACTTTCATTTTAGATTAAAATATATCCATTTTTAATCAGTATTTTATTTTTTCGTATGTACAAAAGCGTTTTAGAAAAAAAAATAGAAAAGAAAAAAAAAGAAATTGTAATACGAGCAATTGTAAGTATTTCATTCTTAGCATTTTATTGTTGCATACGGTAAAAAAAGAAGGAATTAAACAGATACCTTTCATTTCTACCATATGAAATCAACAGGCAAAGAGGCTCGCTTAAAAAAATAAAATTGTTTAAAAAATGTAAACAACAAAAAGAGACTATTCTTAAGATAAACGAATATTATAATACACTAATTCTTAGTTTCGTTTATCGTTAAATCTTTAATAGAGTTTAGGAATGCATTTTTTTATCCTAGGAGGCGTGCTGCCAAGAAATAGTGATACGTAGGTTTTTGTCTTATCTCAATAAAATGTCTCCTCCTTAAAAGAATCCAAATGCTTTATTTATTAGCTCGCTTTTTCTCTCCTGTACCTAAATAATCTTTCACGTAGTAGGACACAAAAGAAATTAACTTAAATCATTTCCGAGGGAGATGAAAGGCTTTTTGAGGTTCACTCAAAAAGCCAAATCGCACAAAGAGATCTCAGTCGTTCATTTAATTTTGGGTAAATTAGCCCCGGGTGCGGCCTCTGAATTCTCTAAAATAGGTTGGGCGCGACGAGGCTTCAAAGGATGGTGATGTGAAGACCGGAAAACGGAAACGGATGTGATGTAATTTTATTTCAGAATTGGCTAAACCGTCTCGCAAGGGGTGAAGCGGTCATTTCCTGTGTAGTTCAAAGCATTAAATAAAAGAAATCGTTAAAAGATTAACAGACGGGGTCACTCGTTTAATTTCGATCAACAGGCGATAGCCGAAACTGATTAAAGGTATCTGAAATTATAATCCTTAATGTAAACAGAAAAGAAGGAATAAAAAAATATACGGGAAGTCATATTTTTTTTTAAAGTGTATTTCTTTTATTTAAGAATAAGATTATCCTAACTACAAAAAGTTTCCATCTATGGCCATCTATGGCCATTAGTCCCGTCAAGAATTTGCTCATGGGTTACTGTTTCCATTTCATACGACGATAACCGTTACGTTATGAATGCCTCCATTTTGTTTTTATTAAGATAATTTTTCTTTGTTCTACTTCTTCTTTAGATTTTTCATTCTACTTCCTCTAATATTATTCTCGTGCACTTTTGTATATATTCACCAACCACTCCGCACAAGTAGGATGTGACATAGGGTAAAATTTTTAAACAGAGTTTAACGGGTTTAAATTTAGAGTTGTCCTTGCTGGTTCACTAGCCAAAGTTAAAGGGTCCAATCACCCCTACTATTTACTCATAGCTGTAAGCAGAGTAGTTGGATGCATACTGTTAAGTATCTGGTCGCCATCCTTGGCCAGTTGTAAAGAACTTAAAGTAAATAAGTAAGTAAGTCCTGAGTTATAGAATCCTTTGGTAAGTGAATAAGTCCTAAATTATGGAATCATACGTAGTGTCAAACGGTCCAGTGATATAATCCTATGTTCCGTCGTCCACGAAGATCCAAGTAGTTATGAGTAAATATAACCAGAACATCCAGTATAAATAACAATATCAGCAGCAGAGTACTGCCAGTGGTTGGCTAATAAGTTGGTCACGTGCTTATCGGCGAGTCTATAAGTAGAAGTGGGCTTTTGTCACACGCCTTATATTACAAAAACTCCAACACATACCTTTTCCAAGCGTCTAAGTGTTATGTGAAATGCAAACAGTTTGGTCCAGAATTTGAACTCGCGTCGAAGAGTCCATTTCCCACGACTCTAACCATTACACCAGGCACCTCCATGCACTTTTCTAGATTCACATCTTATTATAATGGAGTCTCGGTGTTTGTCTGTCTGTAAGTGAAACTACGTTATTAATTATGTCACAATGCCCTCATGAATTGCTTAAGTATATAAATAACTATTTAATTTCTATAAAAATCATTATTACATAAAATAATACAGAACAGAATGACACACTTAGAAGAATAAGAAGGGTTGAAACAGAATCGGATAAAAGTTACACAAAATGTAAACGCGAAAAAAGAACAATAAATGCGATTTTTCGATGATAACCCTAACACAACACGCGCCTCCATTTAAGGGAAAGTAAATGAGCATACTGGAAGACTGTTAATGGGGAAAGGCATTGCGATGAATTCGTTAGAGTGAATTTTTAATTAAAATTAGTGAAATAGATCACTAATTAACACTGAGCCTATTCTAGTAATAAGCCCCCAGAGCAGAGTTAACAGGTTTGAGTTCAGAGTTTATCCTTCTCCTAGACTGGTTGCCTAAACAAAGTTAAAGAGCCCAGTCTACACTACTATTTACCAATAGGTGGATGGAGAGTAGTTGGACTCGTACCTTTTGCTAGGATATTAGCGCTATGTGAATTGTAGCTTCGTCCATAATTTGAACTCGAGTCGACGAGTCCATTTCTTACGATTCTAACCATTGGATACTGCGCCTGCAAGGGTGTAATGTTAAAGAAATCAGTCCATTTTGCCTGCTTGTTTGGGTATTAAAACCGTGTCCCTTGTAAGGTTTGGAAGCAGTGTTCATGTTCGTTCATATTTACAGTTTTATGGAGTTGTGATTAAATATGTTTTTTTCTTTGTGGGGGGGGGCATTTTTTTTTTCTTCTTTTTTTTTTTTGAGGGTGGGGACAAATACTCCCTCGAAATACGAATCTTCTTTAATAAACATAAAAGTGCAACATGAATTCGAACTCGTTTACTACGATGTCGCAGTCCAGCACGTCAGCCAATACGCGTTGAGGATGAATCTTATGAGAAGTTTTGGACCACCATTCAGACATATCAACATTATGCCTTGTAGAGATTGACTATCAACTGACTTACTAATATGTTGTCTGACATGATATAGCAACATATTCTTGGTATACGTTAAGTTACCATGATTACCATGTTTATTCGAAAATAATAAACAATAGGTAAGTAGAAAGGAAAGGACAAAGAAAGAAAGCAAGCAAGAAAGAAAGAAAGAAAGAAAGAAAGAAAGAAAGCATGTGTATATCGATGGAAAAAAAGAAAGATAGAAGTATAAAAGTAAAGAAAAAATGAACTAGACCAAGAGAAAAAAAAGAGAGAAATTCCTGTGCTGCTATTTAAATACTCAGCCAGTAGTGTCACCTATTGGCGAAACCCTCATGGTAAGGGAAGATAAACCTTGTGGACACAATTCCTTCACAGCAGGGGCAGATAATCGCTGCAGAGGCTTTATTTCACTTATATAAGAAATTAAGGATCTCCAAATGCTTTTGACAGGTAATGTATTTGACAAATAGTGTATTTAGCAAAAGGGAAAAATGATAGTAAGTGCGTAGTTAGAAATTACGAATGATGACTACACAATGACATCAAAGGCTGAGTAGGGGCTTTAATGTTTTGTCTCCGTCGAAGGACAGATCTGGCTTTTGAACCCAAAAAGGTCAGTTCACAATTTGGGATTCAAGCTTTGAACTACCAGGTTTGAAATCGATTGTGGGATTCCGTGTGTGCAGTTTTGGCAAAACGAAGAATATATATATTATATATATATATATATATATATATATATTATATATATATTTGTATGTGTGGTGTGTGTGTGTGTGTGTGTGTGTGTGTGTGTGGGTGTGGGTGCGTGTTGATGCTGCGTAGGTTTCTGTGTTTGTGTGATTGTGAGCAATGTTTAAAATGTGTGTGTGGTGTCTGTCTGTCTGTTTGTCTGTCTGTGTGTTCTGTGTGTGTGGAGCGTTAGAGGGTTTTGTGTATATATATGTGTGTGTGTGTGTGCAGTTATATATGTATATATAGTGTGTGTGTATGCGTGTATATGTATGTGGATTCCGTGTGTGCAGTTTCGGCAAAACGAATAATATATATATATATATAATATATATATATATATATATATATATATATATATATAACTCGGCAGAGCAGGAGGTGACACAAGGTTAATTTCCTAAGCGAAGTTTTAAAGTTTTGAATTCACAATTTCCTTCTCTTAGACTGGTTACCTACCCAAATTTAAAGAGCCCAGTCTGCCCTACCATTTACGTATAGGTGGAAGGAGGGTAGTTTGTTGCATACCTTTAAAGAGTATTAGCGCCTTGAGAAATGCACACAGCCTCGTCTAGGATTTGAACTCTGGTCGAAGATTGGTAGCACCTGAAACAAGTAAAGGAATTTTATTTGTTGTTAAATGATGATGGATGTTTTGAATGATCTAAAATTGGAAAATGATTTCCTCATTTTACTCCATATATATATATATATATATATATATATATATATAATTGATAATTGAATCATATTACCACGACAAGACCAACTCGGCAAACACCATTTGCGACATCCGGAGCACTGAACAGCTGTTTCAACCTCCTTTGGTCTCATCAGCAGTGCATACCACAATCTCCGCCACTAGAGATTGAACCAGCGGACCACAGCCTGAAGAGCGGGGGACTCAACACACTGGGCCACCAGCCCATGCCACAAACGGAGAATGCCAAATATATATATATATATATAGGCAATGACCACACACGTGAAATCGACTGCTATTAATCGGTGTCTCGATTAATTCAGTGGATTTAACCCTGAAGATCCTTATGGTGAAACTCGATTAGGTTATCTCTTTAACCCATTTTATAATAAATTTTCTCTACTTAGTATTGAGCACTTTGTATTTGTTATATCGCCGACTTACCCCTCTGAATTCGAAACTTACTAACCATCGTGACCAAATACACCGATAAGTCAACTTTTCCTTTATATATATATATATATATATATATATATATATATATATATATATATGTAAACACGGTTTGTTTGGAATGGCTTTTTGCCGATAATTTTTGGGAGAATGAGTGCTTAATTGGAGTCGTACCTAATTTTGAAAATTAATTAATAATGAATTAGGCGGGAATACCTATTAAATGTATGGCTAAACAAATCGAGAAAAATCAATCTCTGTATGTACATTTCAGCCTATTAGGCCTCATCAGCAGAGCTATAGATCGGAAGACCGCCCTGTGCGTGATTTGAAACCGGACTGCCAAGCTGACAAGCCGATCCCATAACCCCTACACTAAACGGACTTAATTCATTATTAATTAATTAATTTTCAAAATTAGGTACGACTCCAATTAAGCACTTATATATATATATATATATATATATATATATATATTATATATATATATATGTGTGTGTGTGTGTGTGTGTGTGTGTGTGAATGATCATTTATTCAAAAAATAACCGTTGGTCTTTTCAACATATCTGTTGCGGTACAGTATTGTTCATTTTCATTTATGTAAAAAAACAAATAAACAAACACTCTCTATTTAAGATAGTATGAGTAAGGCAAGCCTATTTCCTTTCAAATCAGTCAACATATTTAGTGATTCTTTTTTTCACATGATTAATTCTCTTTATTTTCATAATTCCCAATGGCGGAAATGAATATTCATACATTCAGTTGTATTCAGTGAATAGATCCACTAGGGAATTATTTTTTTTTTAGCCGGATTTATATCGCACATTGAAAATTACATTCAGGAAAACTATAGAGAATCGACAGCCATTAATGCTATTAACTCATACGGATAGAATACAATGAAATAGTAGGCAGAAATGACTTGTTTAAAATGATAGAAACTCACAATTGGTCGACTGATGTTGCCGAGGGAAATATACAAAATATTTTACACATAAAATTCTATATATGTATATTTTTTTAATCATTAATTCATTTAGAACTCCACCGGCTTTTATTAAATATCGAAAGGAAAATTAAAATTTTTGATATCCTAGTTTTCTTTAGGAACAAGCTTTGCTGCTGATATAATTGACAGTGAAATACGTCATGTCGAGTTTTCAGTGTACTGAAAATTTCAAACACAAAGAAACTCTGCATAATTCATCGCTTATCTATTTTTCGAGTGGAGGCAATTTATCGCAAAATCGGAGATAATGCTATGCGATTATGAAGATTTTATTATCCAATAAAGATATTTCTATTTTTCTTGCCAAAATGATGAATCACTCTTCCTCTGCTCAATTATAATGAACTAAACATCATTATGGGTAAATTGTAGGGTTGACTGGATTATTTTGCCTTGGTTATGCAAACAGTCAATTAGAATTAAAACCAGCTGTACACCTTTTGAAAAATTGAGATTGTCTCACATACCGTCCTTGGTGAAAGAGTTAGGTAAATACCATTAATTGTTAAATAGTAGGGTAGACTGGATTATTTTGCCTTGGTTATGCAAACAGTTAAATAGAATTAAAACCAGCTGTACACCTTTTTAAAAATTGAGATTTTGTCACATACCATTCTTGGTGAAAGAGTTAGGTAAATACCATTAATTGTTAAATTGTAGGGTTGACTGGATTATTTCGCCTTGGTTATGCAAACAGTCAATTAGAATTAAAACCAGCTGTACACCTTTTTAAAAATTGACATTGTGTCACATACCGCTCTTGGTGAAAGAGTTAGGTAAATACCATTAATTGGTAAATTGTAGAGCTGTGTAGGGTTGACTGGATTATTTAGCATTGCTTATGCAAACAGTCAAGTAGAATTAAAACCAGATGTACACTTTTTGAAAAATTGACATTGTGTCACGTACCGTCCTTGATGGAAGGAAGAGTTGGGGAAATACCAGTTATGGGTAAATAGTAGACTAGTCGATATTATTTAGCCTTGATAAGGCTACTATGTTTGAGAAGTAATATTCTGAATTCAAGCCTGTGTCACACCCTATCCGTTGCGGAGGAGTTGAATAAATAACAGTCATGTGTAAATAGTAGGGTAGACTAGATTACTTAGTCTTGGTTATGCAACTAGTCTCAGAGAAGTAAAACCAGCCTCAATCGTCGTAAAATTGCCCTTGTGTCACATCCTGTCGTTGGTGAAATAGTTGCGTAAATAGCAATTATAGATAAATAGCACATACTTACTAACCCATCTGCACGAGCAGGATGTGACACAAGGTCAAGTTTTTAGTCACAGTGTACCAGGTTTCAATTCAGAGTTTTCTTTCTTCTAGATTAATTGCCTAACCAAGGTTAACGAGTCCAGTCTGCCCTGCTATTTACTCATAGCTGGAGGGAGAATTTATGGGTAAATAGTTGAGCAGACTGGATTCTTTAGTCTTGGTTTACCAACGAGCCTAGGAGAATTACAAATCTGAATTCAAACCGGCTTTATTCCACTAAAAGGTGTCGTTATGTCACAGTCTACCCGTAGTTGAGTGATTGGGTGAAAACGTACCCATAGCTGGAGGGAGAGTTTATAGATAACTAGTAGAGCAGATTGGATTTTTTAGTCTTGGGGAACCAACCAATCTAGAATTAAAAATCTGAATTCAAACCAGCTTTACTCCTCTAAAAAAGTCTTTGTGGGTCACATTCTACCCGTAGTGAAATGGTTGGGTGAAAACATATAAACGTTCTTTTTTTTCTTAATATATAAATAACCGTATCCATCTTAATTTAATTCACCAGCATATTTCGAACTTCTAAAGGTCAGAGTGCGTCGTCAGACTCGGTCATGTAAAATGGAATGTGTATTTGTTCCATTCTGAGATTTTTGTCCGGGAAATTATTTAGTCTGGATGAGAAACAATAGCTAGCGCCTGGGAGACGCCTGCGGGTTATCCTTGTCACTGTACACGCCCAGCTCAGCAGCCATTATTTTATTCTTCTATGCCTATTGATTTTTTCCCCCTCTAGTCCTGAATTCTTCGCTACAATCTATTTTGATCTTTGCGTATGATTGAAAAGTTACAGAAAGCTAAACACGAATTTTTCTCGTAAGTGTCAGGCACAATTTTTTTTCATTTTTTTTTTTTTTTTTTACTTTGCTGCCAAATAAAACTAATCTCATGATAGTCATATTTTACAACAAATTCAAGACAGGACAACAAAAAGTAAAAAGAAGATGACCTGAGGATATAGTATTGTATGCTGTCTCACGAACAATGTAAAACCATTTTAATAATCCTTTTCAAATAAGAGCAACGACAATAGTGCTACGCAATCAGGCACACATAATTTTATACGGCTACTGAGTGAGTCAAAAGTTTTGCAATATTTTGTTACGTGCCTGAAGCCATTCAAGGCGTGGGAGGTACTCGCTGAGATTGATAGTCTCGTGGTAATTGTTGTATGTGATTTGAAAGCCGTACATTGTTAGAATCCGTGTCGCCTTTGTAGGAATTCAGTTGTTTACAGAATCCAGTTTGTAATCCTAGTCTATTACCACCCTGTCGGCTGGGGCGTTAGAATGCACCGACTGCATCTCTGCAGAGTGGTAACACTCCCCCAATGGGGCCACTTGTTGGCCATGGATGGCGACCCGTGATGCTTAAGGATATAACACAGGTGGATGAGCAGTTCATGACTTGCAGTACTCCACTTTGGTCCTATTTTTGGATTCGACGGGCGGTCGGAAAGGCGCCTTTCGATCAATCAGCTGGTCATGTCAAGCCCTAGCACCTATATGATTTTCCCAACCCTATTGCCCTTATGGCATGCCCCAACCCCTTTTTATCATATGGGTGCTAGAAGGCGGTGACTGAGGATCTACATATCCTGGGAATGACGTTAAACTCTATCTGATAGTGAGGTTCCAGTTTTGGAGGTTTTGGGGAATGTGGAGCACCCCTTCATCACCATTGCTCCCTGGTCCACTCTGACCCGGAGTGGTAGTACCTGTTAGGGTCCCATCTATGGGTTAAATAGAAAAATGTATTTATAAAAGATTGTATTATCTATTAAGAATTGATTTATTTCAAAACTTTATCGGCATTAAATCACCCACTGAGGTTGATATGCCGTAAAACAAAACAAAACAAAACCAAACCTAGCCTATTGTGAGTTAGCAATCCCCTGTAATATATAAAAGTCCAAGTCTGTAGTTAGCCTTGAAATATATATATAAGTCCAAGTATGTAGTGTTCCTCGTAACATCTGTCCAAATCTGTAGTATACCTCTGGTATTTATCCAAAGATAGGTCTTGCTGGCAGGATGTTCAAGGAGTAATTGATTCACCGTCTCTCATTGGCCAAGTTTTATCTTAGTTTCCTGCTGTTCTTGGGAAAGTTCATAAACAGAAGTGAGCATTTGAGCTCGGTGTCATCATCATCATCACTAACCCAACCACTTGACCTCTTCTTCCACCCTCCCATGAGCAGAAGAATAATAAAAGTAAAGAGAGTATACAACAATACGAATAAATTTAACTATATCTATTTTACCCATTGATGGGGTAGTAACAATTGCAATCACTCTGAGTCAGAGGGGACCGTGAAGTAATATCAAGGAATTGGTATTCTAGCTCAGAATCAAAAATTATCTAGTGCCATATCCAGGACACGGAGAATTGGGGGTCTTTCTTGGGCACAGTGGGAATCAACATCACTTGGATCTTTAACCCTCTTGCAACAGATCTTTGAGGGTCCATTCTCTTTCAGCCGATTCAACAAATTCCCTCTCACTCTCGTCTCTAACAAAATTGCTAAACAAAAACTAACTTAGAAAAACGTGTACTACTTTTATGAGGGTGTATCAAAACGATCATCTCCAACGTCCCTCTGTGTAGGTGGTCAAATTAATCCGCCCTCACAAACACCGAGAATATTGATGCAACCTTGACGATTTTATCAGCTCTTCTCCAATCATTGTCTTCCCGCTTGGATGTCACCTCTAATGTATTTTATTACATTTTGCCCACCAATTAGACATTTAAACTTTCTAATCTTATCGCTCGTTCGGTTACTGACCCTTCCTTTATTATCTGTCCATTTACACCTCACAATCTTAACTTTAAAGATGAGGACAACAGTCTGAATAATCTGAATAATACTATTATTGTTTTAATCTACTGTAGGGATTACATTCCTTACTTGCCATGCTTCACCTATTTGACACTAGGGGACATGAGAGGTAATTACCTCCCGTGTTTGCTAGTAAGTGCTACTAGATTAGCACTTATATTATAAAATGTGATTGTGCTATTCTGGACAAACCAGAAATTTAAAAGTAAAGTTGATGTGAGCCCTACTGTGGCTTCACTTGCTATGATGGTGTTAGGATTACATCTCTCAACTAATAGGAGATACGAGAAATAATTACATCTGTGTCTGCCAGTTGGTGCTAGGTGGCATAGCCAGTAGTTTTCTAAAGGAAGAGGCAGCAAAGTCAAAACTTTTTCACTCTTCTGGCTTCAAGGGAAGTAACAACATACCTGTTGTGTTCCTGTCTAAAACTTTAGCGCTTATCTTACAATATCACTTTAGGGGATTCAGATGAAACGATTATGCTCAGTCACTTTGGCTAATTAAATTGGGTTTGTTTTTGTTTTACGGCATATCAACCTCAGTGGGTCATTTAATGCCGATAAAGTTTTGAAATAAATCAATTCTTAAGGAATACAATTTTTTTATAAATACATTTTTCTATTTAACCCATAAATGGGACCCTAACAGGTACTACCACTCCGGGTCAGAGTGGACCAGGGAGCAATGGTGATGAAGGTGTGCTCCACATTCCCCAAACCTCCAAAACTGGAACCTCACCATCAGATAGAGTTTAACGTCATTCCCAGGACATGTAGACCCACAGCCACCGCCTTCTAGCACCCATATGATAAAAAGGGATTGGGGCTTGCCATAAGGGCAATAGGGTTGGGAAAATCATATAGGTGCTAGGGCTTGACTTGACCAGCAGATTGATCGGAGGGGGCCTCTCCGACCGCCCGTCTAGCCTAAGATAGGGCCAGAGTGGAGTATGGTATGTCATTAACTGCTCATCCACCTGGGCTCTATCCTTAAGCACCCACGGCCAACAGGTGGTCCCATTGAGGGAGTCTTACCCTTCTGCAGAGGTGCAGTCGGGGCATTCTAACGCCCCAGCCGACAGGGTGGTTGACTAATTAAAGTGGGGTTGATTGGTTGGTTAGCTTTTACGGCATGTTAACGCTTGTTGGATTATTTTATGCCGAAGACATTTTGTTTTATCTATTCTTCTAGTAAATTCAATTATTTGCAAGATTATTATATGTATAAACCCTTTCCCCCCCCCCTCGGTTAGCTCAGTCAGGTTAGCTCAGTCGGTTGAGCGTTCGGCTAGAAACCACAAGGTTCCTAGTTCGATACCGGTCCTCGCCAACTCAGCGTATGAGTAGCACAGGGATCTGTGCGGTAAAGTAAGGAGCTGATGGTAGGTGTGGCGCTCCACCTCAGAGGCCAAAAACAATCTCCTTGGTCTAGCGCTATTGAAAAGGGCATAGACTCCCTCGCTGATTGGCTGATACCGACTTTAGGCCGCCCCGATGACTTTACTATATGTATAAGTCAGATACTTGCCCTGATGAGTTACTAGGCGAAACTATTAGTAGGTATATCTGACTCATTAGGTTTAACATTATTATTTACTTAGGTATTGAGCACGTTTTACATTCTAGATTTAGATAATCCTAGCGGTATATAAAAAAGTAAATTTTTCCGTTATGCAATTCAAATATTTTTTGATTTACCATCTGATGAGACGAAATTTTGGGGAGGTGTATTAAATCAACTTTGATTTATAAAGGCCCCAATTTTGGTCGAAATAAAATTTATTATGGAATAACGGTATTGAGTTTTTCCTTCCTTTCAATGATGAATATTGCTCTGTATATAATCTAAAAAGTTTATAATACATTGAGCTCATTTTAGGGATTTAGATATTCACTGTATTTAAACATACTGGATCATACAATAGTAATACAGCGTGTCTTAGAAATCACATTTAGAATCATCCCTTACTACCAAGTTTTGAATACTTCTCATCTGTATATATATATATATTATATATATATATATATATATATATATATATATATATATATATTAGCCAAGTCTTATAGTGTTAATCGATTATTTTCGGTTGGCATGACCCTTTTAGTCTTTTCTTGTTTTCATTTTTCCCTAGTTGAAGTTTGGTAGTATATTTTTACTATCAAACTATTTGCCGGTTTTTTGTTCTTACCGCAAGGGTTTACCAATAAGGTAATATATATATATATAGTCATCCACAGACACGTGTTTTGACTTATCAATTCTCTTCAGTGTGGCTAGACATTTGTAAGCTACCTACAGCCGGGATTGAAACCCAATCGGTTCAGTGTCAGTCAGACACCTGAACCGCTAGGCTATAGTCACCCATAGAATGCGAAGGGGATTGCTGAACAACTTTCTTTATAACCTTCTTAATTCTACCTTGTCCTCTATAAGTCAATAAATTAAATGCATATATTCATAATTGACAAATATATAAAAACTGAATTTACAATCAAACTGACTCACTCACACACACACACACACACACACACACACACATATATATATATATATATATATATATATATATTATGTGTGTGTGTGTGTGTGTGTGGTTCGATTTATGAGTATGTGTGTATATGTAGACAGTAATAATCATATATGTGTATGTCTGTGCATACGTGTATGCGTGAGCAGAAAAAATTATTTCACTTCAGCGTAATTAGATTTTCAGTCGTTATGGTAACACGACTCATTAATATAAGTTGGTTGTATACGTTTGTATAAGCACAATGTACACACATATATGTGCAGGCACACAAGTAAATGAACAGAAAAATGAATTTCGTCTCACGACTAAAAAAATATCCTTTGTTATAATAATATATTTTGTTTATAATTTCATTTGCTGCATTTTGAAGTTTGTCAACTTTCAGATGTTTAAAGTTTCAAATAAGCAACGTTTTTTTATATGTTTATTCTGTTTTTCTTTCAATATATTTTAACTATGATTATCGTCCTGTCAGCTGGGACTGGGTATGACGCCGACTGCATCTCTGTAGAGGGGTAAGATCCCACGCAATGGGACCACCTGTTGGCCATGATTTGCGATCCGTGATGCTTAAGGTCGGAATACTAATTAAGTCGGTTTAGATTATCGAAATCTAAATCGACTTAAAAGTTACTGCTGTTTCATACAGTGCTAAAACCATGTAAATATGTAAAATAAAATTATAAAAATAAAATAAGATAAAAAGGGGGTGTAAATAAAATAAAATAAAATAAAAATTGTAGAAAATTGTATATAGATATAATCTAAAATAAAAATTTGAAAAAAAATGTGAAACAAATCATTAAAATCATTCCTCTCTCGCGTCATATTATCATTCAATTGTCTGTATGTTGTTGTATTGTCTCCATATAAGTACATAGAATTTTAGGCAAACAATCTGACATTACTCTTTAGATTTTCAATATTCAAACTCGGCAATTCTCTGATGGAATTTCCACCAACAATTTAAACAACTGCATTCCAAAAAGATTATTTTTTCAAAATATTTTTCAAAAATATTTCTTTCTTTCATTTTTTGTTCTTCACTGGAAAAGTAGTGAGGCAGGCAAAGATCATTCCTCTCTTATCATTATTAAAGAAGAGTTGACTTACCTAATCATCTAAACCTCGTAATCCGTATAGAAAAAAAGTGTTTCTGGCTACGTATCCCATTTAAATATGGGGTACCGCTCATCTGATTGGATGTTACTAACAACCAATCAGATGTGCGGTGCTTTGTATTTAAATGGGATATAGTTCTACAACCGTCAAAAAAAAAAAGAATTTTTTTGTCAATTGTCTTTTAGCGGCTCTTGTTGGTGGTTGTACCAGAGTTTGATCACTTCTGATAGGGTCAGCAGGGCGAGGGAAGTCTGATGTTGGAAGACCCGAAACTTCCCAATGAACCCTGCGGATTACATAACTGTCGACAACCATCAGTGCTCCAAATGTAGGAGCGTATATTTAAAGCTGAACTATCCATAAATTGCAACACTCCAGTTTTGGCCTTTACATAGGCTATACGGGCGATTGGAGAGGCCTCCTCTGATTAATCGGTTGGTACGTGTCGAGCCCTACTACCTATAGGAAAAAAAAAGAAATGTCTATTATTATTATTTAATTGTATATCATATTGTAGTGAACGAGATGACTTACCTCCCGCAAAGCGCATCTGCGTAATTTGTCATTTTTCTAAAAAAAAAAGAGAGCTCGGTCACCATTAACGACCAGATTTCTGGGGTGTAGTCTCGACATGTCTCGTGGTGTGATAATGGCAGCGCCTATGCAAACCACAACCCTTACGAAACGAGACATAAGACATTTGCTTTGGATATTTGGTCAGTTGCGACTTCGCTACGAAACGAGTATCGATGTTCATTTTTTTAAGTAAGTACGAGCGAAAGGAACATAGGTCTTGTAACGAAGGTGACACTAGCGTAATTTACAGAATGAAATGAATTATGTTTGTTTGGGTCTTACGGCATGTCAACCCCTTGGGTTATTTTATGCCGAATACTTCTATTGGTAATTTGGGATTAAAAAATGTTTAATGCCGACAGTTCTGAAATAACTTCATCCCCAATGGATAATACAACTTCGTTTATAAACTCATGTTTTTCTATTCAACCCATAGATGGGACCCTAACAGGTACTACCACTCCGGGTCAGAGTTGATGAAGGGGTGCTCCACATTCCCCAAACCTCCAGAACTGGAACCTCACCATCAGATAGAATTTAACATAATTCCCAGGACATGTAGACCCGCAGCCACCGCCTTCTAGCACCCATATAATAAAAAGAGGTTGGGGCTTGCCAGAAATAAATTAATGAAATAATTAATGAAATAATAATTAATAAAATAATAATAATAATAATAAATAATGAAATAATAACTATAATTAATTTTATGTAAAAGTACGAGCGAAAAGAACATAGATATGGTAACGAAGGTGACATTAACGTAATGTACAGAATTACCAAGACCACGAGAACGCTAAGGAATTCCTTATCACTTGTACCAGGTATGGCCAAAGTGTTTTTTGAAGATCCTTGAATCATAATTCAGCAGAAGAAAACGAATAAATAAAACTTAAAGCATTATTTGGACTATTGTCCTCATTTTTATATGTGCAACGTTTCGGCCGATGTGCTCTCCGACCTTCTTCAAGTATTTCTTGTCGGACTCGGGACCCTCCTCAAACTCGGTAACATTCTTGCAATCGGGAGCCAGCCCGAAACTTTGAACCCAATCCTTTATTCAATCCACGGGAGGTTGCCTATTCTCCTTCCCCTAACCATAGATGGGTACAAGTGTTAAGCTATGTTAATTATTAATACTAGCAAATATATGCCCCCTCCGGGTGCAAGTATTGAAGTTTTAATGTAATAAAATATTGTATTAAATTAGAAAGGCTAATGAAACTAAATAAGAATACAGATAAAAAGATTTGAAACACAGTGAGTATAATAAAAGATTTGAAACAGAGGGAGTATAATAAAAAATGGAACAACTGAAACTTACTCTTCCATCACTCTCGTCTTTCATTGTTATTTTTTCTAATTTAAGTATTTAGTTATAAAAGGAAGTAAAGAATAAAATGACAGTTATTTTATCTTGTTAATGGATTTCATTTAAGATTCATTGAAGAGATTTTTGCTTATATTCATTAAAATAAAACCAAACAGTTAGAAATCAATAATACTAAGCATATATTTATTAAATTCGATTTTTTTATATTAATATGCAAATTAGCCTTCCCGTTTACACTGTAAACCGCTATTTTGTTGTATATATAAATATAATTGCATGTTGTCCGTATGTAGACATAGTTAACAGTATTAATAATGTAAGACAATTTTATTAATAATTGAGGTTTAGATAAAAATAAAATCATGGAGAATGTGATGTCAATAACTAAGAGAATTGTGACTTGAGTAGGAATATAGTTTCGATTACAGACAGAAAAACACACAATCTCCATTATAATAAGATGTTACTGTCGCCCTTGACCAGGATTGAACCTGCAGCCTACAGATAATTCTCACTTAGAACTGTCTTAAGAAACGCCTATATCCATTACGCTATGTATCCAATTGGACAATTCAGGGTAAATTTTGGGGAACTTATAAACCTAATGTTTTGTTTTACCTAGAATATCTACCTGTTTACTGATGTAGTATTTTTTTACCTTGACTCATATCAAGTTTTTTTAAATTATCTAATCTAGCCTTTTAAATTATAATCCGAATAATACAAATTATCAAGTCATCTAAAACATTCAGAGAAATAGAATGAAACTTAGAATAAGTTTTGATGTATTATAAAGTTGAAGGATTAAAAGAAATAGCATCAAAAAGTTATTCCTTTTATAGTTTTTAAAACAGGAGAAATGAAATATATAATGTCATATGTCACATTTAAAGTTACGTAGGTTTGTCGTTTTTTTTCTTGAAGGTGTACTCTTTTTAACGTGATTTATTTGATAGTTATGAATAAGAATTTCAGGTATTTATTTATATGTAATTTTAGATATTGTTCTTCAGAAGAAAAATTAGAATAAGTGACATTTGCAAATTTGATTTTTTTTGATAAATTAAAAAAAATGGGAAAGTAATGTCGTACGAAAATATTGCCACACCTATTTCCTACTTTATAGAATAAAAATATAAGGAAAATATATACACTACTCAGGGCATACTGATTCTTTACACTTATTCTTGACAAATTGACATAATAATTTAAAGATACAACTAATGAAGGTGGATACATTGAAAAATCGCGATCCAGTTAATTAAAACTCTTTAAATACTAGGATATTCAAAGATTTCCTCTGTTTTTGTAACATGTGTTTGGTTGTATTCTATTAATAATGGAGATTCGCTTCCGGTTTTTGTCTGTTACAAAAATTACGTCACTGCCTACGTCACATTACCCAAAATTGTCATAACAGAATAAATACACTCAAAATGTAAACATGCAACATTAGACAGTCCTCATTGTTTTTTTAAAACAAGTTTTAATAAATACATGACTGGTATTATATATCTATATATAATTTGTTTTATTTTAACATATATTTAAAATTTACATTTCAAATTGTTTTATTTTTTAATCCTTTAATGAATTTGATGATTTTACTTAATTAGGGTACAAACTCGCTGACATTGAATTTTTTACTCTCACCCCTCAGGCAATATGTTTCAAAAATCTATTTTTACATCGCCTGGAAGGTGTTTTTTTTATTTTTTACTAGTTGTTATTAATCTTCGTTTTAATTTAGTCAATTTCAAGTTGTATAAATATTTTAAATGAATTATAATTCTATTAATTGATTATCTTTTTAATCTTATATTTGTTACTATGTTGTTGGCATCCGTCCATCTACGAGAGACGATGGAGTAGTGTCAATTTTTTTAGTGGAACTACCTAACCTGGGTAGTTTGGTATGGAGGATGAGCTGTTGCCCAGACAGCAAATCTCCTCTCTCCAGACTACCGCTGTGATCCAAAGGAAATGTAAGGAACCAATGCACTTTGGCAGCGGTGGTGTCGCAGGAGTTGCTGGATAACACTGTAGTTCAGCATCACACCACCTTAGGGAATCCGGCTCCTGATTTGTTTTCGGGGTTTACGTTTAAATAATTTATATTTATCGGGATTGAAAGCCTAAACCCCTTAAAATGCCGTCAATTCTTGTTTATTTGTAACATCGTATAATTTAAATACTAGAATATTCAAAAATTTCCTCTGTTTTTGTAACGTGTTTGGTTGATTGGTTGATTGATTTTAACGGCATATCAACCCGTCTGGGGTTATGTCATGCCTAGCAGTTAGGAAGTAATATATGTTGTGTATTTATAGTCATACTTTTGTAGTAATTGGTTTTAACAATGTGTTAGCACCATTGAGGATCATGTTGTATTGTATTGATTAAGCTCATGTCTATATTCTATGGTATAACATTATTTGCCTAAAATAGGACAGCATATCGTCCATGTTGACATTTTCAAATAGATCTTTCGAATTGTTTGCATTAAAATAACGGTTTCTGGTGTGAGGAAAAACCTTGCATTCCATGAATAAGTGTTTAACTGTTAAAAGTGTTTGACATGTTTTACACTGCGGTTGTTGTTCTTGTTTGAGTATATAGGAGTGCGTTAGTCTTATATGACCAATCCGTAACAAAATGAATTGTTCCTTTCTAGACTTTTTTAAAGCTGCTCTCCAGTCTCCAAAAGTTGGTTTCATTAGTATTACTGTTCTCTCTCTCTCTCCCTCTCTCTCTCTCTCTCTCTCTCTCTCAATCGTCTCTGATCTCTCTCTCTCTATCGTCTCTTAACTCTCTCTCTCTCTCTCTCTCTCTCTCTCTCTCTCTCATCTGAGAACTCTCACTCCCATGTTTATATACCCGATGATTGATATGAGGGATATAACACATTAATGTTCAAGGGTAGATGTTTGTTTATTGATTTTAACGGTATATAACGGTTAGGAAGTGAAGCATATCGTGTATTTATATTTATACTTTTTAGTAATTGGTTTTAACAATGTGTTAGCATTATTGGGGATTATGTTGTATGGTAGTGATTTGTTTCATGTCTATATTCTATGGTATAATTCTATTTCCCTCAGAAAAGAGAGAATATCCTCTATGTTAACGTTTTCTAACAGATCTTTCATATTGTTTGTTTTAAAATAACGGTTTCTGATGTGAGCAAAAAACCCTGAATAAGTGTTTTACTCTCAAAGGTGTTTGACATGTTCCACATTGTGGTTGTTATTCTTGTTTGATTATATAGGAGTGTGTTAGTCTTGTATGACCAATGCGTAATCGGGACACAATGAATTGTTCCTTTCTAGACTTTCTGAAAGTTGGTATCGATTCTCCAAAAGTTGGTTTAATTAGGAAGAGTTTATTGTGGATATTGTTTTCCAGCGTTGTTGCCATTTTGTATGAAGGATTCTATATTTTTTTGGTTTCAATTCAGTATATGGAATCTTGAACTTGACGGGGTGTGGTAGAATTTTGCAGATCCGGCTGCTTTTGTCGAGCTCGTGAAGGTTTCGAACCACATTAGACTATGAGATCTAGAGCTCGTTTAATGCTCTCCGAGTGCTGGAATGGTTAGCAAGATCAATTCATTCTAAAAATACTCTGCTATCAGTCTTGGACATTAAAATGACTACGAGATTCGCCTTCGCATTCTAGCAGGTCCTCGATTAACAAATCGACTCTAAGCTTTCGCTGATCTACGATGTAATGGTGAACATAAAGTAGTGGCTAACGTTCTGCAATGCGAAATCGTGGTAAGCGAGTTCAGATTCCAGTCGCGCTATTGCATTCACATTCGAACTTGGGACATTTCACAAATTTCACGCCAGCGTTAGCTGATGTTCTTTCACTGGAGTTTGAATGACCATAATTCTTCTCAGATCTCCAGGACTCTTCTGAGTATTCCAAATGATTTCAACAATGGTATTGTTTGAATGGCCTCAATCTTTTTTTATCTATATATTAATACTCCTTTTCCTTAATCTTCTGACCGCTATCAGTTAATTAAAAATGAGACCGTCCAAATCGTTCAAGATAAAATGCAAAAAATGTTATCTGTGTCGCTTATCCATCGAATTATGAGTGTCGTCACCTCAGCTAAGTAATGGACCATTCCGTTTTTATTAGAAAGAAAGAAAGGAAAAAAAAGGACACGCTACACAGATAAATGATTAGCAAAATAGGAGATAGTCTTGGAGATACACTACTAATGAAAAGCGGTTCAAATCCTCACTGGATACTTCATAATTGCGACCTTGCATCACATCATACCCGTGATGAACGGTTCCGGTAGATACCTACTCCCTGAGTACTATTTGCCGGATTTGCTTCCATGTCATGAAGCTCGGTTTCGGAATTTACGTATTTACGCCACCATAATCGTGCCTGATTGTTGACGTATCTTGCAACCTTAACGGGTGTCTTGGAGCAAGGGCTCGGAAGTCACGGGTTTACGCATACCTGATCTTGTCTAATTATTGACATTCTTACATCCGCCGATGAAGGCCAAGAATTCTCAGATTTACACCTACACGACCTATATTTCTGTTGTGATGTTAGTCCCAACAGTAAAAAGAAGTAGTGAGAACCGGTGCATGTTCTCCATTGTAGGAACAGCCGGTACAACAATTTCTCACATTTGTTTAATTTCACTTTTCCACACACAATCATCAGACGTTGATAAAGGGTAAATGTTCACCCATAATATCGGAATATATCAACCAGGGACAGAACAACAGCTGGATGTTGAAACTCTGTTTTTTGTTCTGTTTTTTTTTTGCTTTTGTTCACTTGTTCATTTCCATGCTTCATAATACCAAAAAACAACGTTCACCAGAACAAAGTTCATACGTAATCAACTTTATATATACGGTGTTTAACAGGTTTGAATTCAGTTTACCCTCTCCTAGACCAGTTACCTAGCCAAGGTTAAATAGCCCACTACACCCTACTTTTAACACATAGCTGCTGGGAGAATCGTCGGATTCATACATTTCCCAAGGGTATTAGCGCTATGTGAATTGCAAAAAAGTATCGTCTTGAACTCTTCTCACTGTGTCTAAGACAGTAACCATTACAGCACGTACCTACTGCCTCGTGGTATACGGGCCACGAACTTGCACGTACCAAAATATTGCAATAATTTTAACTAACCCCAATGAAACCTGATAATGACTCGCAGAAATATCTGAAAAGCAAATATTAAACGGTTCTGTTTGATATTAAGTTTGACAGTAAGTGTAGATTATTTTATGAAACCTTAGGAGAATAAGAATTCGTTCAAGTAATTTAATATAAATCTTTAAAAACCAGAGACGATGACAGGAACAGGTGCGTCTTCAATCATTTCTGTATTGGGAAGAATCTTACAATTCCAGTCGTGAAAAAATCATTACAAATAAAATTACAGTAGCAGAACCTGTGGAGATACCAGAGTATGATAATTTAATTATTGAAACGTTTTATATGTTTATTTGTCAAATTCTTCCAAGCCGTAGTTGTATGAATACTACTGTACGGCTGCACCAACTGGACCGTAACCAAGCGACTGGAGAATAAACTAGACGGTAGCTACACAAGAATGATGCGTGCAGTCTTAAAAAAGACGTGGAAACAAGACCCCACGAGAAAACAGCTGTAGGACCACCTGCCCCAGATCGCACAAACCATCCGTGTAAGGCGAGCAAGACAGGCCGGACACTGCTGGAGAAGCAAGGACGAACTGATAAGTGACGTTCTTCTGTGGAAGATATCACATGGGTCGATCAGCAAAGACATACATTGACCAGCTCTGTGCGGATACTGGATGTCGCACAGAGGACCTCACAAGTGCAATGCATGATAGGAAAGGTTGGCAAGAGATTGTCATGGATATCCGTGCTGCCGGCGTAACATGATGATGATGATGATGATGATATTAAGAGCTATTGCGAAATGTTCAATATGTAAAATGTATAAAGTAAGTAAGTGAAGTCGACGGGGTGGCTTAATGTCGTTATCAGCCAGATAGCGTGGGAGTCCACCCCCTTTTCCCTGGCGCTAGACCAAGGAGATTGTTTTGCGTCCGAGTTGGGGTGTCACACCTACCAACAGCTCCTCCCTTTACCGCACAGAACCCCGTGCTACATATACACTAGTTGGCGAGGGCCGGTATCAAACCAGGTACACTGCGATACCTAGGCAAGCGCTCTACCGACTGATCTAAACCGACACATTGTAAAATGTATAACAATCTTGATTTAACTCTCACTCACTCTTTTTTCTTTCGTTCCTTATTTTCATCTTTTCATTATGTTCGATTGAAACAGATTATCGTTAACGAGTCCACATGCCCACCACCTCTCTATATATTTCCCCTACCCTCTTCGTTTCTTTCTTTCTTACTTATATGTTTTATTGTGTAGCATGTCCTTTCTTCCCTTTCTTCATTCATAATCTAAAAAAAAAACAGAATGGTCCATTTAGCTGAGATGACGACACCCACAAAAATATGAATTCGGCGGATAAGCACGGGCGGATAATCAAGATTTAATTTTTTTAATTTTATCTTGGACGTTTTGGACGGTCTCAATTTTTAACTAGAAGGTTTTGCAAGATGATAACGGTTGTACAATTATGGTCGGTTTTGTTGGCAACCTTCCGTCTATTTTAGATGATGGTGTAGTTTTTTTTTCTTTTCTCCTCTCTCTCACACTTACAGCTATGTGAGTGGCTGAACAGACCGATCCTCGAATGGCAGTCTCTGGTGCAATGGCTGCAAAAAAAGTTGATGCTTTCTGTAGGTGTTGGGGATACTGCTGTTTCTCCTTTCTTTTAGCTCTCTTTTCTGGGGCAGCTTTCTTCCTCTCTTCTTCACTTGTTTTTGTTCCTTGTTTGACGAGAAGGCGCCAGGTTGCACCGACTTCTGCACAAGCCTCCCACGTGTCTATGTCGACGTGGCATGTCTTCAGGTCTTTCTTGTAGACATCTTTGAAGCGTAGGCGTGGTCCCTCTGCCGGTCGGGTGCCCTCCACTAGTTCACCATACAGTAAGTCTTTGGGGATGCGGCCTTTGTTTATCCTCCTGATAATTATGGAACAAGTGTATTAATATACAGATCTTTTAAAACCACAACCAATGACAGAAACAGGTTTCAATCGAAACATAATAAAAACCGAATGGTCCATTTAGCTGAGATGACGACACCCACAAAAATGTGAATTCGGCGGATAATCACGGACCGATAATCAAGATTTACATTTTTTAATTTTATCTTGGACGGTCTCATTTTTAACCAGAGGGTTTTGCAAGATGATAACGGTTGTACAATTTAGGAAAAAGAGTATCATTATACAGATTGAGTTTGAGTTTTGTTTAACGGCATATCAACCTCTGTGGGTCATTTAATGCTAAAAAGTTTATTTTTGATTTCAGACTTTAAAGTAGTGGTTCTATGGAGATAATTGGTTATGTTCTGTTATATTTTGTTGAAAAGGTTGCATTCTTTTATAAAATTTAAAATGTTTTCAGGGTTTGTATTCTTAAAGATGTCTTTCAGGTTTCTTGCTTGATAGTAATTTGCGCGGATATGTTTAAGTCTGTTACAATTTAGAAGGATATGCTTGGTTGTAAGTTGTACTTTGCATGTTGGGCACACTGGGGCACCCTCCCCTTTTAACAGGTACGAATGGGTGATGTGGGTGTGCCCTCATTATACAGATCTTTTTAAAACCTCAGCCGATGACAGGAACAGGTGTGTATTCAATCATTTCTGTATTGGGAACAATCCTACAATTCCGTTCGTGAAAAACCCATGACAAATAAAATTACAACGGGAAATAGAGAGAAAGAAACCGAAATACGAAGAAAAAAGATTCGGATAAATTTATATATATTTCTAGGGGAAAAAATATAAACATTATAATTTATCATGAAAATAAGGTGTTGGATTATTTTGTATATAAGCCGTGCGGCAATCCACCACTTAGATTTATAGACTAAGCGAGGTCATGTGGTTTAAGCTTCAGCCAATCAACAGCCCAAATATGTGGTTGGTTAACTACTTAATCGCTGATAGTGACAGACATCCATTTGTATTCATTGACGAACGACCTGCAAGTCTGAGGAGCATCAAGGAACAACCAAATGATCATACCCAATATTAAGGGACACTAAGAAGCGACTAAAGGATTATTCGCTAAGGGCCGCGCTCTGCTTAACACAAAGGATCTCCGCTGGACAGCGCTCTTACTTGAACCCCTAAAGATGGCCACAAATATCGTAACATAAGGACAGGGTACAAAAAGAAATTCAGTCACTGCCCTCTCGGCTTTTCGACATTTTTGAAGATACGTCGCTCTTCAAAATTATTGAAATATTTAAATCTTAAAAGCTATATAAATTATCTTCTGTAAAAACAGCTGCATGGATCATAAAGTAGAGTTAGTATTATCTGCATTATTCGGACTATTGTCCCCATCTTCATTGTTATTGGTACAACGTTTCGGCCGATATACCCTCCGGCCTTCTTCAAATATTTCTTGTCGGACTCTGGAACATTCTCGGAATCGGGAACCTTCTCGGACACATGGCCGAGTGGATAAGGTAGTTAGGTTAAGACAGTTCTAAGTGACAGTTATCTCTGGACCCCGAGTTCAATCCTGAGTGAAAGCAGTTAGAAAAATGATTGATTAACACAACGCCTACCCCAGCTTTGGTTAGCGGAATGAGAACAGGATACCCCCGTGGAATAAATAAAGGGTTAGGTTCAAAGTTCCGTGATGGCTCCCGAATACGACAAGAAAGTTCCCGAGTTCGAAAAGAAGGTTCCCGAGTCCGAGAAGGTTCCCGAGTCCGACAAGAAATATCTGAAGAAGGCCAGAGGGTATATCGGCCGAAACGTTGTACAAATAACAATGAAGATGGGGACAATAGTCCGAATAACGTAGATAATACTAATCTTCAAGCCTCATCTCAAACATTCAGAGAAATAATAAAGTAGGGTATCATTAATTCCGGGTTTTATCGATTGTTTATGTTTAATTTTGCACACGATAAATGAATACAAATCGTTTTTTCTATTTTACCAATAGATTGGATCCTAACAGGTGCTACCACTCCAGGTCAGAGTGCACCTGGGAGAAATGGCGATGAAGGTGTATCTCACACTCGACGCGCTCCAGAATTGGAACTTCAACATTAGATGCGGTTTAACGTCTGACTCAGGACACTGAGACCTCACCCCACCGCCTTCTTGGATATATATGATAAAAAGAGTTGGGGTCGCCCATTAGAACAACAGGGTTTAGAACAATCATATATATATATATATATATATACCAACTCCTCCGCACGAGCAGGATGCGACACAAGGTCAATTTCTTAAGCGGAGTTTAATAGGTTTGAATTCAGAGTTTTCCTTCTCCTGGACTGGTTACCTAGCCATGATTAAAGAATCCAGTCTGCCCTACTATTTACCCATAGCAGGAGGGAGAGTAGGATTCATACCTTTCCCAAAGGTATTAGCGCTAAGTGAAATGTAATTAACACGTCCAGGATTTGAACTCGGGGCGACGAGTTCATTTCCCATGACTTTAACCATTGCACCACGCACTTTCAAATTACAACAATCATATAGGCACTAGGGTCTGACGTCATTAGCCGAGTGATCAGTGAAGGCCTTTCTGACTGCCCGTCTAGCCTCATTAACGGCCACAATGGAGTGTTGCATGTCATGGACTGCTCATACACCTGGATTCCATCCTTAATGATCACGGGTTCCACCCAAAGCCAACAGTTGACTACAGTGTGAGGTCTTACCTCTCAGCAGAGGGGAAGTCGATGGTTTTTCTACCCAAGCCGACGGAGCTTTTCATATCAAGGGAAGGTCTGAAATATTAAAAGACTCACAATGCGTTACCATCATCTATGAACCAATAATTATCTGCTTAGATTAATGATGAAAAATATATTAAGAAAGACCCAGAATGTATAGGGTACCTACCTTCATCTCTTTCAAAAGTAATTATTTATTGGCGTTATTATACTAAGCAGCTTATGTGAATAGAGATTCGTAATCTTGAGCTAAAAGTACAACTTCAATATACGATGCTGTGCCAATAAGTAATGCCAGTATGTTTTCCTTTCTCTTTCATGGGGCCGAAGAGATGATAGGCTGAGGCAAACATTATTCCAGTAACGAGGAAGTGTAATCTGTAGTAAAGAAGTGGCTTAAAGAATTTTACGGGGCACGGATACATGCTCTCATTCGAAGGTGGAACATTGCTATTGAGAGCAACGGTGACAATGGGAAGAAGTAGGGACGTGATCCAGAGAGAACCAGCTTCTTTTTTATGTATGGTACATGTTCCTGTGTTGGTAATTATACCTATCCTAAGCAAAATGGCATTACTTCTTGACTCACGCTCGTACCTTGGGTTGTTTGGTTGGTTGGATTTAACAGCATGTCAAACCTTGTTGGGTTATTTTATGTCGAAGACGTTTTGTTTATTTATACATGATGGCTAAAATTATTTTGAACTCATTTTTTTTAACTCAAATATTTTTGAACTCATATTTCTAACACATTTTTAAATAGATTTTTAAAGCACTTTTTTTTTTTTTACTCATCCTCGAACTTAACATTGCTTAACACTTGCAAGTTAACGGAATGGGAACAGTCTGCATCGGTGGATTGAATAAAGTGTTCAGTGAAGGCTCCCGATTGTTGCATAGCGCGTCGTCACTGTACTAAATTGCAATAGTTTTATCTTCGTTGTAAGGGATGACAATAACACCAAAGTTATCCTCCAGAAGTTTATTGAAATAAATTCAAGCTTCTTAACTTCGAGAGAGAGGGTCAGTTTAATTAATATATTCAGTCTTTAGACTTTCGGTCCTTCGATTAAATTTCTGGGTGACAAGCTTTTTCAGTTGGTAAATATTAAGGCTAGCTTTTCCGACACCAACTACACGAGATCCCGCTCGGCCGACTACTGACCCCGATCACCTCACTCTCTCTTCGGCTGACTGCCTCCGGGGCTAACTAACGACTGACCTGTCTCGAGCCCTGGGTTCTTTTTATATTCATAGCTACTCCCACGTATTTTTATCTCTTGATCTGATAACGGGCAGTTGTTAAACTTCTTTGTTTAATAAAACCGGAAATTCATATTTCCGTTTGTACAATATATAACACCGATTACAACATTAAGGCTCCCAAATTTGACGAGTAGGTTCCCGAGTTTATAAGAAATAATATTTCCTTACACAGTTACCTCCCTCTGACCATTGCCAAATAAAGAGACTGTGCCCTTTAGCCATCACCTGATAAGAAACCTCGTGCGATTGGCTAAGGGCCTTGTCAGCGACCAATCAGAGCACACGTTACTAGGCTTAGTTTGGCCTCCAAGTTTGAAGATTGATACTACTAGTATCGCTCTTTTCACTGCAACCAGCCGTCGGAGAACGACGTGCTTCATGAAGCCAGCTTACGGAAAGGCCGGTGACGCGTAACGTCAAACAAAGCAAGCAAGCAAGACATTCCTACCAGAGACAGTTAAGTTTCGCAAAGCATTATTTTGCAACCATACCCCTACAACCTTACACCCTACACTATTCAATTGTACAATTATATATATTTACCAACCCCTCCGAACGAGCAGGATGCGACACAAGGTCAATTTCTTAAGCGGAGTTCAACAGGTTTGAATTCAGAGTTTTCCTTCTCCTAGACCGGTTGCTAAACCAAGGTTAAAGAGCCCAGTCTGCCCTACTATTTACCCATAGCTGGAGGGAGAATAGGATTCATACCTTTCCCAAGGGTATTAGCACTAAGTGAAATAATTGCCACGTCCAGGATTTGAACTCGGGTCGACGAGTCCATTTCCCATGACTTTAACCATTACACCACACGCTATAATTGTACAATTATAACACATTTGTAAACCTCGCACACATTTGTATCTCACAAGTTACATATTGTATATTGTATGTTGTATATGCAAGTTGTTTGATAAATGCATCGTATTATAAAGCCTTGTGTTCTTTACCTGTTTGAGTTTATCTTTATCTTTATCTGTCTTCATAATTACCAACAAGTTCGACAAGAAACACCCGAAGAAGGCTGGAGCAAACATCGGCCCAAAATGTGTATATATATATCAATAAAATGAGGACAACAGCCCGAAAAAACTAAATAATACACTAACGTTAACCCTTAAATCTTTGCCAATCAAACTTTTCTCACGGCTGTACCGAATTTTCTTGGTATTTTTACCTGCATGATGGGATATCTCCGTTCACTATCTATTCACTCCATGACTCATTCTATTCAAATAAAGTCCTATCATTATTGTAAGTAATCTTAGTCCTTCTGCTTAATTATAATCAACTAACCATCAGTTTTTGTACTTTGAGAGACGCTATGAGCGGTTTAAAGTATGGAAAGAGTTAAGTACTAATTAAAATTGACAACTCCTTTATAAATAGAGCCTCAATATAATCAAGGGTTGATATTCCTGATAGAAACCAACGACTTCACGAATCGTCTAGTATTTTTAAAAAGAAAATGATATTTAGAATTTACATATTCAAGAGTTTTATGTAAGACTCTTGTCTCCATAGAAGCAAACACAGGTATCCGAAAAGAAGTATTGATTGGTTAGATATGCACGAAATAAATGCAATATCGGTTCATCGAAAAGGAAAAAATCTTTGAAAAACCCTCGGACTATTTTGAAAATGCTCTCATGTCAACATGAATTCAAATTTCTATTGGTTATCTCACCGCGAACTGATCGTGACTTCAATTTCTAGAGGTATACAATATCAGTCGACTTTATATGATTGGGATCAGTTTAGTAATTGTCTACACGGACAGATACACACACACATAGACACACACACGCACACACACACACACACACATACATGCACACATATGTATATACATATATAGTAATAGTAATCGTAATAATAGTTTCACTTATAAGCTCATTAGGAAAAGAATTGCTACAATATCAGTTGACTTTATATGATTGGAATCAGTTTAGTAATTGTCTACACGGACAGATACACACACACACACACACACACACACATAGAAATACACACACACACAGACGCATACACATACATGCACACATATGTATATACATATATAGTGATAGTAATCCTAATGAGTAAGGTAATACCAACTAACAGTTTCACTTATTAGCTCATCGGGGCAAGAATAGCTACAATGTCAATTGACTTTATATGATTGGGATCAGTTTAGTAATTTTCTACACGGACAATTACACACACACACACACACACACACACACACATAGAAATACACACACACACACAGACGCATACACGTACATACACACATATGTATATACATATATAGTAATAGTAATCCTAATGAGTAAGGTAATACCAACTAACAGTTTCACTTATTAGCTCATCAGGGTAAGAATAGCTACAATATCTGTTGACTTTATATGATTGGGATCAGATAGGTAATTGTCTACGCAGACAAACACACACACACACACAAACACAGACGCATACACATACATACACACATATGTATATACATATAGAGTAATAGTAATCCTAATGAGTAAGGTAATACCAACTAACAGTTTCACTTATTAGCTCATCAGGGCAAGAACTGCTACAATATCAGTCGACTTTATATGATTGGGATCAGTTTAGTAATTGTCTATAGGGACAAACACACACACACACACACACACATACACACACATACACAGACGCATACACATACACATACATGCAGACATATGTATATACATATAGAGTGATAGTAATCCTAATGAGTAAGGTAGAACCAACTAATAGTTTCACTTATTAGCTCATCAGGGCAAGAATCGCTACAATATCAGTTGACTTTATATGATTGGGATCATTTTAGTAATTGTCTACACGGACAAACACATACACACACACACACACACATACACAGACGCATACACATACACATACACATACATGCACACATATGTATATATATATATATATAGTAATAGTAATCCCAAGGAGTAAGGTAATACCAACTAACAGTTTCACTTATTAGCTCATCAGGGCAAGAACTGCTACAATAACAGTGGACTTTATATGATTGGGATCAGATGGGTAAGTGTCTACGCAGACAAACACACAAACATACACCCACCCACACCCACACACCCACACACCCACACACACAGACGCATACACATACACATACATGCAGACATATGTATATACATATATAGTAATAGTAATCCTAATGATTAAGGTAGTACCAACTAATTGCTTCACTTATTAGCTCATCAGGGCAAGAATTGCTACAATAACAATTGACTTTATATGATTGGGATCAGATAGGTAATTGTCTACGCGGATAAACACACACACACATACACGAACACACACACGTACACTAACGTACAGACTGACACACACACACACACACACACACACACACACACACACACATATATATATATATATATATATAAACACACAATCGTTGATGATTCCTATTTGTATTTAACAATTTCCGACTCTTTTCGCGTAAGCCTTCCTAACGATGTTTCCTGATTTTTAAAAAATTCCTCTCTTCTCTTCAATCACTCTTTTATTCCCGTTCATTTTTTAATGGAATTGTACATTATTTATCTGTGGCGATGACAAGGGGTTATATACTCAGATACAAGTGTATTAATATCTAAATGATATATTTACTCGTGGGTTTCGACTGTAAAAAATGTAACTTAAAAGGACGCAATATTTCATATTACTTTCTAATATAAAAAATAAATACTTACAGATTGATATAATTCTTTAACAATTTTAAGAAGGTTCGATGAAAAAATATGTTAATATCATTTTTCAAAAATACAAGATGCTGAGGGTATTAGAGATGTCAATTAAAATTTGACGTCTTCCTGGTTTCTGTTGGCCGGTAGTGAAATCAGCTAACATTTCTAGCGAAAAAAAAACTGTACAACCTTTTCTGTTTTGAAGCAGAAAAATCTGTATATAATGGAGATTCGGTGTTTGTCTGTAACCGAAACAACGTCACTGTTTAAGTCACAATGCCCTTAGGAATTATCGTAAGTTTATCAATTAGTAGCTAATTTATGGTTAAAATCATTAATATATAGAATAAAGAACCGCCTTGAATTATATACACTGAGCAATTAAATATGCAACATTCATTGGTCCACGTTCTTTGTTAAATACATACCCGTTATTATTGATTATGTTGTGAGGTGTTAAGGGGTCAAATAAGAACAAAACAACGGGTAACGAAAAGTAGAAAAATGTATTAACAGAAAGTAGACAATACAATAGAGAGAGGTGGAAATTACGTCCGACGAACAGAGTTATTGGCACTCGCATTGGCTTGCTCCTAAGCCACAATTATCCCTGTTTATTTATAGTAAGCTGTCGGCGCATTCCATTGGTCAAATAGGATGTATCACCTATAACAGATTAATATATAGTTTGTCTTTTTTTAATATATATCTAAGGTTATCTAACGCATAGAGTTTTACGAAAAAATAATTTACCTACCAGAATCCACATAATCTTTATCTACATTAAAATCCTATTTTAATTATGCGGTGAAATAATCGTCTATCGTAAAAATTTTGTTTTACGACAGACAATAATCAAAACAGCTAGGTTTGATCCCCTTAAAAAAAATTTAAAAAAACAAAAAAATTAAATATTTGAATTAATTTGCAGTTGATTAACCCGAGGATTTCGACTGTAAAAAAAATAACTTAAAAATGACGCAATATTTCATATTACTTTCTAATACAAGAAAATAGACAGTTATAGCTTGATATGATTCTTTAACAATTTTTTGTAAGAAACTTGAAAGAAATTATATTCATTTGAATTGTGACAGTAAAACTATTTCTATATCTACAATTAAAAAGTTTTCAATGATCTGTGTATGGTTTCTTTTTTACCAAAAAGCGTGGCAAAAATTAATTTTTACACTGCCCGGAGGTTGTTTATTGCTAGTCATTTTTTTTTTTAATACAAGATGTTGAGCGTATTAAAAATGTCGATTAAAACTTGATATCATCTTGGCTTTTGTCGACCGGTCGCGCAATCAGCTAAACTTTCTAGCAAAATAACAGTAAATCATTTCCTGTTTTGTAACAGAATTATATATATATATATATATATATATTATATATATATATAATTAATAGCTGGAATATATCATGAACAATTTTGATACTCATTATACACTTTTATATAATTTTACATCAAACTCTTTTGAGTTTTATTATGAACTATTATGCTTCTGATTTTAAAAGATAAATTTTATTTTATTTTTAACACAGAACACGCATTTTTTTAAATTCCAGCTTTGATTAATAGCGTTTTGTTTGTACCCTTTCTTCTAACGGTTGTTTTATCCCGCCTTTCTCTCATATGCTGCTCTTGATGATGACTGATCTATTAAAGCGGTCGAAACAGATTTCTTCCAGCAATTATAAACATCATTTGTTTTATCATAAATGTTAAATTCATACTGTCGGATTAATTTCCATCTATTTTCATATTTGTCTAATGAAAAAACAAAATATCTGGATTTTTACAATACTACGGATTTATCAACACCACAAAAGATTTGAAACTTTACATCTTTCTTCAATTATGCTGTGGACTTGTAAATTACTTTTTTAATAGCTGGAATATATCATGAACAATGTTGATACTCATTATAAACTTTTATATAATTTTACATCAAACTCTTTAGAGTTTTATTATGAACTTTAATGCTTCTCATTTTAAAAGATAAAATGTATTTTATTTTTAACACAGAACACGCATTTTTTAAAATTCCACCATTGAATAATAGGGTTTTTTCAACCATATATATATATATATATATATATATATATATATATATATATATATATATATATATAAACTCCTGACTCGCATGTGTGATCCTCGCTGGATATATACTTGCGACCTTGTGTCAAATCTTACCCGTAGTAAATGGATTGGTTTGGGTAAATTCATGCATAGAGATTAAAAGAAATATTAAAACTCTGAACATATTTACCAACCCATCTGCACGAGAAGGACGTGACAAAAGGTCGATTTTTAGTTCTGAATTCAGAGTTTTCCTCCTCCTAGATCGGTTGCCTAACGAAGGTTTAAGAGCCCAGTCCGTCCTTCTATTTACCCAAAGCTATAGAGAGACCAGGTGCATGCATAGCTTTCCCAAGGGTATTAGCACTATGTGAAATGTAGACAGCCTCGTCTAGGATTGAACTCAGGTCAAAGAGTCCATTTCCTACGACTCTAACCATTACACCACGCGCCTCCACCACTTATGGGTGTACCTTTGTGATACAATTTCCAACACTCCCTACATGTTCACCATCTCTGTCAACACATTGTTGAAATTTCCTTCAGGGGATAATTTAAAAAAATAATTCTATGTGTGTAACTTTATTAGAAAATCAAAACTGACATCGCGGGGAAAAACTGGGAAGAGTTCAATAATGGATTTATAGGGATGGTAAACAGGATGTGACTTCAAAACTTATTCAAATAGAAATGTGAACATTTTAACACTCCTTATATGTATATTTTTCAATTATTATTAAAGTTTATTCGAATATATATATATATATATATATATATATATATATGTGTGTGTGTGTGTGTGTGTGCGTGCGTGTGTGTGTTTGTGTGTGTGCGATTTTTCACTCACTAGTCTGAGGAAGGGAGTATTATAATCCAGAAAATTTACTAAAAAAACGAAACTCTTCTCTAAAACAACCGAATTTTTTATATTTTTAATTTCTTTAATGCTTCCCACTAATGCCCAAACTTTATATATGTACCTCCCATAAACAGATACTTATACCTAGATAAACACAAATATACATATATATATATATATATATATATATATATATATATATATATATATATATATATATATATATACAGAGTCTGTCAAA
>CM042155.1:83321781-83326781 GCA_023376005.1 Doryteuthis pealeii | reverse complement strand
TGGAATCTCCAGCTAGGACCCAAACCCAAGTTGTCTTCGTCAATTTGGACTGGGGAGCTTAGACCCCCACCTGAGTCTTATAAGCTTGTCTGTATTTTGTCCCTTTATACTCTGTCTTCATATAAGTTTGGCTCACCAACCCTGGCATTTCCACTGATTGTACATGTTCCTTAAATACACTATGCCATCGTAGAGATTTAGCCACGAACGTGGCTCCAACATGGTGTGAACAGTAATTTGATCTTATGACAAAACCCAACCTATCTTTTCATATATGTGCTAGAAAGCGATGCCTGTGGATCCTGATGTCCTAGGTATGACGTTAAACTGGATCTAATGGTGGAGTTGGAATTTCGGAACTCTGGGGAGTATGTAGTACCTCTTCATTCCCATTACTCCCAGGTTCACTCTGTCAGGGCGTGGTAGTAACTGTTAGGGTCTTATCAATGACCTTATTATAAAAATGAGTTTAAAAATGTGTTTAAAAATTGAGTTAGAAGTAACAGTTTTGTATACCCAACAAGAAGGAATAAAACAAAACGTTTTCGGTATGAGATTACCCAACAAGTATTGACGTAAAATTTAACTGTTGTGGTAAACCTAACTGCTGTGTCTTAAAAGGGATACAATCACACACGGTTGTAGTCCAGTGGAAGGACCAGTCAACATGTTCGTAGATTTAAGATAGAGGGTTTTATTGCAGAGAGATACAATAAGACAGGCAAGGAATAAAGGGGTACGCTACTAATCCTCGAAGCCAGTCCAGGATAATTCCGTACTCACTATATATATAGTAGGACCACATGGGTGAGAGAGGGTGTAGAATATTCCATTACAACACTAACCAGCCAACCAACCAACCAACCAACCAACCAGCATTGGTTAAGTTACCATGACTTGAACTGCTACGTTTACATACGCGTTACAAAACTAGCACGTACCAAACATTTGAGTTGCACTAGTAGATAAAAAAACCCAGAGATATACAATAAGCTAAGGAATAGAGAGGTACGCTACTAATCCTCGAAGCCAGCCTAGGATAATTCCGCACTCACTATATATATAGTCGGACCATATGGGTGAGAGAGGGTGTAGAATATTTCATTACCACACTAACCAACTAACCAACCAACCAACACTGGTTAAGTTACCATGGCGTGAACTGCTTCGTTTACATACGCGCTACAAAACTAGCACGTACCAAACATTTGCACTAGTAGATAAAAAAACCCCAGAGATATACAATAAGGTAAGGAATAGAGAGGTACGCTACTAATCCTCGAAGCCAGCCCAGGATAATTCCGTACTCACTATATATATATTGTCGGGAAAATTTAAGGCGCTTATCCCGACGCAGCGGGGAAGGGCCAGTAGCGAGCTTTAGTGGGGTAGCCACCAGACCAGGTAAATAAACTGGTTGCGAAATTCAGTGGGCTTTGCAGCTAACCACTTCAAAAACGCGACCCACTGTTACTCGTACTGGGTCAAATAGTTGAGGGGAAAGAAGAATGCAGAATGCACGTTTAACCAACACGCTTTCAGCTTGTACTACTGTCTAGTTCTGTCCACCCGCCTCGTGGCCGGACTTTTAAGGCCTTGGTAAGAACCACTACGAGGGGGTGTCAGCATTAACAGAGGGGAAATGGGATTACCCAGTCGGCGACTACCTCATCAACTCGCTACCAAGTTATAAAGAGAGAGGGGGTGAGAAACTAATTCTCACAATATAGTTTGACCACATGGGTGAGAGAGAGTGTAGAATATTCCATTACAACATTAACCAACCAACCAACCAGCATTGGTTAAGTTACCATGGCTTGAACTGCTTCGTTTACATACGCGCTACAAACTAGCACGTACCAGACTTTTGACTTGCACTAGTAGATAAAAAAACACAAACTAAATTTCATCTAGTCGGAGAACCGCTGGATTGGATGTCTTTACGAACACTAAATTTCATATTTCCGTTAATAATTTACATACCCTTAGTCCACACGATGATCTAAATTCGAAAACTTAAACTTAACAACGTCATAAAAAAGTTTTTAAAAATATTAAAAATCTCTCTTGAATCTAGTCTGAAAATAGTTTTAATATTAAAAACAAACATTTCACAAGATTTAAAAAAAAAGAAAAAAGAAAACATATATCTTGAAATTGACCTGTGATGGAAGGACGCGATTGGAATGAAAACTTTGGATAATTTCATATAAAACTGATATAAATTTAAAAAGACTTATATGAAAAGAAAAATCAATAAAATTGTTAAATATAAACCTGTCTGTGTTTTTATTTAAACGAAAACTATTCAGGAAACACGACGTGTGATCAAAAATATCTTGGGTTAACTTTTTTACCAATTTTTTTTAATACAAAATTCAAATTAAGGCATTTGGAGAGCTGAGCAACTTATATAACAAGTGTTTGATTTAAGAAAGATCCAACTATACATAGGTAATGGACAGTTGTGTGTATGTATGTATGTATGTATGTATGTCCGGAGGAAAATAAGAAAATAAAATAATTAACGACAAAGTTAATACATATACACATTCACTATCGCCAGATCTTGCTTTTTAAGCAAAAATAACGATGACTTGATTACTATTCATGAAGATAATTAAAAAATAAAATTTAAATAGTAACAACATGGATTTTTTTGCATCAACTATTTTAAATAGGAGGCATTAATTTTTCTTTTGAAAGTGTCAGCGAGACTAACTCCTCTATCCACGCAACAACGGGTAGTCGCATCTACTTCATATATAAAGGACAGTTGGTCCATATGTATGTATGAACGTTAGGGACCACCAATCAGTTTAGGCCATCTTGAATAAAAAATAAAATAAAGAATAAAATCTCGTAAAAATTAATTTCTTTAAAGAAAGGTTTTTTTGACAATTTAATAGAATATAGTACATACCAATTGCATAATCAAAAAAAAGTTTTCAAATAATAATATTATGACATTTTTTTGCACTTTTTATTTCCGATTTCATTAATTTTTCCTAGAAAAACTATAGCTCGGTACGTTATACAATTTCATTGATATAGTTATTCAGCCTCTTATCTTTATAAAAATAAAAATTACAAAAGTTTTTTTCCACGTCATTTTTTTTTATCTCATAAAATAAAATAGGGGGGGGTGATAGACCTCGTAAAAAAATATTTCCCCTAAGATATTTTAGAAAAATCCTATTTCAAATGTATTTACATTCAATGGTAAGAATTTATGGAAATTTTCGTGAAAATCGGACCAATAATTGATTTTTCATAGAATTTTTTAAAAATCCTCTTATCATAACTTGTTTTTAGCTACGTTAAATTTCAGTTGATTTAACAGTGCAAAAATGAAAACATTGTTTTTCAATCTTAATGTTCATTATCTTTGTAAGCTGATACAAAACTTAAAAATCATCAGGAGTTTGTTTAATGTTTTTTCTTTCGAATGAAAAAATTTTTTTAAAGAAAATATTCCTTTTTCTGCAAGTTTCATTGTGTTAAATGTAGGGGGGTAAATTACACAGGGTCAAATTGGTGGTACCTAATGTACGACAATGTGTATGTTTGGATGAAACTACAAAAATAAAACAGTTAACGACAAAATAACTATATATACATATTAAACATCACCGGTTCCTGCTTTTTGTACTATATTTATGAAGATTTCATGTACATTCAAATATATTTAATAATTAAAATATACGTTAAAATAGCATAGAAATTTGACTTAAAAATATCCAACATTAGTGTATCTCAAAAGTAAACAAATCAATAGAGTAGGTATTTTGGCCCTTACCCCACTACCCAGGCGACACTGGGTAGTCCCTTCTAGTAAGTTGATAAAATTCAGATGTTTGCGAGCAGACAGAGGGCAATTTGATCCTACATGTTGTCTTCCATAGCCGTTTTATCTCAGTCGGTAAAGCATCGACCTAGGAACCATAAGGTTGCGGGTTCGATACCGGTTCTCGTTAACTTTGCGCATGTGTAACACAGCTTAGATCTGTGCAGTAAAGTTTGAAATTGATGATAGGGGTGGCGCTCCACTTAAAAAAATCTGCTGGACTAGTGCGAGTGAAAAGATGATAGACTCTCTAACTGTCCTAAACGTATTATATATGATTATATATTATATCTGTCTCTCTCTCCCCTCTCTTCTCTCTCTCTTTCTCTCCTCTCTCTCTCTCTCTCTCTCTCTCTCTCTTATATATATATATATTATATATATTATATATATATATAGTTACCGAATGGATGATACAAAATCCGGCCTTAGTTCGCAAATTAATTCTCCATGATTATTTTTCCCAAAAGATGTCGGTCCCTTTAAAAGGAACAACAGTAGAAATAAAACACTTACAAAAGTGTAACGTTAAAATCTTAGCCCTGAAGAGCATTAAGCGAAACTTTTAGTAGGTTCGTCTGACTCATTAGATTTATCTTTATTATTTGCTTTACTTAGGTACTGAGCACTTTTTACTTATTAGCTTTAGTCTCCTGGGGTTTTGTTTCAATATATATATATATATATATATATATATATATGGTTCGAATATATGTTATATATATGAGTTCGAACCCTACCCAAAGGATAGTTGTTTCTAGCCACACTGAGAGGCATGATATGCCGAAACACGTGTCTGTGGATGACTTATTAATTATTATTATTATAATATATATATATATATATATATATATATATATATATATATATTGGAGAATAAGTGCTTAATTGGAGTCGTACCTAATTTTGAAAATTAATTAATTAATAATGAATTAGGCGGGAATACCTATTAAATGTATGGCTAAACACTTATTCTCCAAAAAATTATCGGCAAAAAGCCATTCTAAACAAACCTTGTTTACAACTTATCATATCGTCGTGTAATAAAAGTCACTAGAAGAGGAATGTTAACCTACTCTAAACAAATCATAAAATCTAAGAAGTTCGTTTGGTGTTGGGGTTATGGGATCGGCCTGTCAGCTTCGCAGTCCGG
>CM042155.1:83283204-83319181 GCA_023376005.1 Doryteuthis pealeii | reverse complement strand
GATAACCACGAAATGTCGTTACTAAGTTTTTGAATAAACAAGAAAACAAGTTAATAATGAATAAAGGTAGATTTTTTTTCATAATTTCTGTTTATTTAAAACTTTCAAAATTTTCCACTGGTTTATATCGTTTTACGATTTAGGAAGAATAGGACAGTACTCAAAAATAAGCCCTAATGCTATTATAAAGAAGAAATATGCTAAGGTCTTTAATAAAACCTGCTTAATTAATTTCCTACCAAAATACACAATATATATATATATATATATATATATATATGTGTGTGTGTGTGTGTGTGTGTGTGTGTGTGTGTGGACAGTATTCTTCCATTTATACATGCAGAATTAAAGAAAAGACACATCTCCTGTTTAACAATTTTATTTTTGATCTTATCGAGTTTTCTGGCCAACTTTTTAATATTTGGGTGGAATTCGTGGATAAGTCCGCCAAAGTTCACCGCTGATAACGGCACTTCGAAGTGCCGAAAGTACTCGGGACCTGAACTTTGGTGAACTTATCTACGAATTCCACCCAAATATTAAAAAGTTGGCCAGAAAACTCGAAAAGATCAAAAATAAAATTGTTAAACAGGAGATGTGTCTTTTGTTTAATTCTACATGTATAAATATATATATATATATATATATATATATATATATGTCAGTCATCCATAGACACGTGTGTCGACGTTTACGTCTCAAAAGTGCGACTCGACTTATCTTCCTTTTTTTAAACAGCTACCTCTAGCCGGGAGCGAAACCCGACAGAATTTTCGTCTGCCAAGTTCCTTACCCTTTCGGCTATCAGTCATGAGCGAAGAATTAATTGATACATACTTAAAGGATATATGTTTTTACAATCACCAGAGAACTCAAGCCTGTAAACAACAGGCGAGTAAATATATGGGGGGGGGGATGTGTGTGTATATACATAAAACACGATAACCTAGATAAAGTCAACGTCTCTTGGCAATTATCAGTTTCTCGCCTAGGATATATATATATATATATATATATATATATATATATATATAGAGAGAGAGAGAGAGAGAGAGAGAGAGAGAGAGAGAATTTTTTCATAGTTAGGGTCTTTCCATGTGTGGTTTAACCAAGCTGATGCAGGTAGACCATAAGGAGAGCTCAATGTGCCTAATACCAATGAGTAAAAGGACAGAGCAAGATATTTAGTAATGAAGAAAAACTCTAAACTTGCTTCATTACGATAATTTATTTCAACCGTATTAATACGGCATCTTCAGGTAATCACAAGAAACATGACTCTTCCATGAGATGTTCTTGTGATTACCTGAAGATGCCGTATTAATACGGTTGAAATAAATTATCGTAATGAAGCAAGTTTAGAGTTTTTCTTCATTTACTAAATATATATATATATATATATATATATATATATATAATATATATAATATTATATATCAATGATATTGAGCATTGTTGTAAATATAGCAAATTATTTTATCAATCTATATGTATATGTTTATTATATGTAAACATATATAATATATATATATATATATATATATATAACACACACACACACACACACACACACACACACACACACATATATATATATATATATATATATATATATATATATATATATATATATTATATATAACAGTTTCTATGCCAAAAGACGGAAATTACATTGTTTTTCTTTGTCATTCTGTGTTCTCTAAAGAGGTTACCATTTTCTGTTTCTATTATTTCAAGATCACTTAAGTCGATTATTTTCCTAAGCTGTTTCGCATATGAAAATGATGAATTAAGACTCACAAAAAAAAATGAGAGAAGAAAGAGAAAGATGAAATCTTATAAAAATAAAAAATAAAAAAACAAATACTCTTTTCGTATATCCATTCCCACTCTGAATAAACATATTTTAAAAAGTGTCATATTAATTTCAATCGGGTTGTGTCTTTTATTACAGATGAAGAAATATCGAACAGACCCCTGTCTGTCTATGCATCTCTGAAACTCCCTCTGTCAATATCTGTCTCTCTCACTCTCCTTCCCTGTCTGTCTGTCTGTCTGTCTATGCTTCTCTCTCCACCCCCTCTATCTCTATGTCTCTCTCACTCTCCTTCAATGTCTGTCTGTCTGTCTGTCTCTCTCTGTCTCACTTTGTCTGTCTGTCTGTCTATGCGTCTCTGAAACTCCCTCTGTCAATATCTCTGTCTCTCTCACTCTCCTTCACTGTCTGTCTGTCTGTCTGTTTGTCTATGCTTCTCTCTCTCTCACCCCCTCTCTCTCTCTCTCTGTCTCTCTCACTATCCTTCAATGTCTGTCTGTCTCTCTCTCTCTCTTATATATATATATATATATATGTATGTGTGAGTAGGGGGGGTATGTGTGTGTTGCATTTCTTTCTCTTTCTCTGTCTCATCACACTTCATCACTCTGTATCTCTTTCTATAACCCCCGCTCCCTCTCTCTCTTTCTCTCTCTCCCTCTCTTTCTCCCTCTCTCGTTTACACTATCCTTTCTGTGTCAATCTCTCTCTCTCTCTCTCTCTCTCTCTCTCTCTCTCTATCTTTCGCTCTCCCCCTCTCTCTCTCTCTATCTTTCGATCTCCCCTCTCTCTCTCCCCCTTCTCTCTCTCTCTCTCTCTCTCTCTCTCTCTCCCATATATATATATATATATATATATATAATATATATATATATATATAATGCGGGTGTTATTCTCCAATTCTTTCAGCCTCTCCCTTTTCTATGTCTCCTTTCTCTCTGTGTCTCTCAATCATCGCTTTCCCCTCTTTTCTCTGTCTTTCTTTCCTTGTCTCCGTCTCTCTCTCTCTCTCTCTCTCTCTCTCTCTCTCTCTCTCTCTCTCTCACACACACACACAACACACACACACACATATACCCAGACACACAGAGACACACACTTTATCTTTCTCCGTCTATGTTAGTCCGTTTCTCTCACATACTCACTATTTATCTATGTTTAATTACTTTCTTCCTTTTGTTTTTTTCATTTTCGTTTCGTTTCTATTTTCCATTGGGTTTTAACAACATGCGTTACACGTTGTCTTTGTGTGTGGGAGTGTTAGCCTTTTGTTGTTGTTCTAGAAGGATTCTTGCTTTGTCACATTAGTGGCGCACCTGTTTTCAGACTTACATGCTCTTCATTAATTTCTCTACTGAAATAGAAATCGCTTTTCTAGCAAAAAGCTAGATGCAATTCAGATCACTATATTCAAAATAATACATCCTCATAGGCAATGAATTTATCAAGAGATATTGTCCTGACCCTATAGCTATTATTGCAAGACCCTAACTCGTTTTATTATACCATATCATATCATATCATATATATATATATATATATATAATATCTTATTATAATGGAGATTGTGTGTTTTTCTGTCTGTAACCGAAACTATATTACTACTCAAGTCACAATTCCATTAATTATTTACGTCAAATTCTCCATGATTTCATTCTTTTAAACCTTCAGTTATTAATAAAATTGTTTTACATTATCAATACTGTTGACCATATCTACGTACTAATAACATGCAATTGTATTTATATATACAACAAAATAGCGGTTTACAGTTTGAACGAGAAGGCTAATTTGCATATTGATATTTAAAATTTTATTTTAATAAATATGTGCTTGGTATTATTGATTTCTAATTGTTTGGTTTTATCTTAAGAAATATAAACAAAAATCTCGTGGATAAATCTTAAAAGAAATGTATTTACAAGAAGAAATAACTGTAATATTATTCTTTACTTCCTATTTTAACTAAATAGTTAAATTAGGAAAATTTACCAATGAAAGAGGGGAGTAATGAAAAATGATGGAATAGTTAGTTTCAAAGTTGTTATATTTTTCGATTATACCCCCTCTGTTGCAGATCTTTTTATCTGCATTCTTAGTCAGTTTCATTAGCCTTTCTAATTTAATATGATATTTTATTATATAAAAACTTAAATACTTGCACCCGAAGGGTGCATATATTTGTTAGTATATATAATATATATACAATATATAATGAATAGTGAATGAAAAAATGAGAAAAGTATTTGCATGGAAAGGTGCTCAATGCTAATAAAGCAGAGCAGATTTATAACCCTGACCCTAATTGATCCCTGAATTTTCGCTCTCCTTTTATTTATTTAAAAAAAAAATCATCTGAACACCGCGTGCATTAACACCAATGCAAATTTGTTTGATTATAATGTTTTTTAAATACAAATTTAACGTCATGACATTACATCACGTGAATACAATCCACGTCACATAAACGTTAAACAAGCCACAGTTTAAAAAAAAACAATTTTTAGCTTTACATTTCCCATCGCGTGAAAAACGCTGCATATAAAGGCTAAAAGATTGTTAACATCTCAACCATTTCAGGACTGTTTTTTTGACATCTCAACCACTGATCTCATCTTATGATTGGATTACCATGAAACTTTAAGTTATGAGTGTGAAACCATAATATTTACCATTGATTATATATATATACCAAATATACCGGTAAGTCAACTTTTCCTTTTATATATATATATAATATATATATATATATATATGTGTGTGTGTGTGTGTGTGTGTGTGTGTGTGTGTGCTAGAAGGTTGTGGCTGGGGTCTTAGCGTCCTGGGTATGACGTGAAACTGTATGTTTATCTCTCTCTCTCTCTTATATATATATATATATATATATATATATATATATATATATAGAGAGAGAGAGAGAGAGAGAGAGAGAGAGAGAGGCAGACAGACAGGGAAAGAGACAAATAGAGAGAGAGAAAGAAAGAGAGTGAGAGAGAGAGAGTGTGTGAGAGAGAGAGAGGTAATAGAAAGCTACATAAAGTGAAAAGGAGAGAGAAATACTGATGAGTGTAGAATTGCGCATTTATTCAAAGAAAATATGGTCCCGACCCTATTGCTCTTATGGCAAGCACCCACTTCTTTTTATTATGTGTATGCTAGAAAACGGTGGCTGAGCGTTTTAGTGTCCTTGGTATGATGTTAAATTGCATCTCTCTGTCTCTCTCTGTCTCTCACTTTCTCTCTCTTTCAATATATATATATATATATAATTGATAATTGAATCATATTACCACGACCAGACAACTCGGCAAACACCATTTGCGACATCCAGAGCACTGGACAGCTGTTTCGACCTCCTTTGGTCTCATCAGCAGTGCATACCACAATCTCCGCCACTAGAGATTGAACCAGCGGACCACAGCGTGAAGAGCGGGGACTCAACACACTGGGCCACCAGCCCATGCCACAAACGGAGAATGCCAAACCATCTAGTCAAAATATATATATATATATATATATATATATATATATAAATATATATATATATATATATATATTGATTCATTATATATATATATATATAATATAATTGATTTCAAGGATTGGCCTTATAGCAAGGCCCGGCCCTTTTTATTATGTGTATACTAGGAACGGTGACTGAGGGTCTTATTGTGCTTGGTATGATGTTAATTGCATTTTCTCTCTCTCTCTCTCTTTTCTCTCTCTCTCTCTCTCTCTCTCAATATATATATATATATATATATATATATATATATATACAACAAACACACTATATTTATTGATTCAATATATATAAATATAAATATATATTGATTATATATATATATATATATATATATATATATATATATATATATTGTTCAATATATAATATATATATATATATATATATATATATAACACATAAATATATATATATTGATTCAATATATATATAAATATATATATATATATATATATATTGATTCAATAATATATATATATATACATATATATATATATATGTATATATACATATATATATATATATATAATATATAATATATATTGATTCATTATATATATATATATATATATATATATATATATATAATATATATATATATATATATATTGATTTCAAGGATTGAAAAAAAATAACGTAGCGTTCAACCGTTATTTTACAGCCATAACAGAAAAATTGCAGAAACACGCACAACCTATGTATATATATATATATATATATATATATATGTGTGTGTGTATATGTGTATATATATATATGTATATCAATATATGTATTGATCAAAGCCTGAAGAAGATACCAGAATATCTGAAACACGTGTTGCGTATGTAAGATAAAAAAATAAAACATTTTTTCTGAGAACAATACATTTTGCGGACCCTCTTCTTTTTTATAAAATATTAAATTTTCTCTCGTTGGAACCAGAACAACATTTTTTATAAACACACACACACACACACACACACACACACACATATATATATATATATAATATATATTATATATATATTAATTAGTGAAAGAGTGAAAGAGAGAGGGGGAGAGAGAAGGAGATAGAAAAAAACTGCTGAGTGTCGAATATCGCGAAAAAAAGAAGAAAATAATGAAATCCAATGCTAACCAGTAAATAAACACGTGTCACGTGTTCTCTACTTCTTTCTTTTTTTCTTTCTTTCTTTTTCTCTCTCTCTACGTCTTGAGAGTTTAGGATGTGTGAATGTGTCGCTGAGTGTATATTTATGTTGTCTTTTCTCTTTTTAGCTTATTCCCATTACCAAAGGTCACAAGTGAACGATATCCATTCGTGTCGCGTGGCATTGTTATCAACAGTCAGCGTCCTAGAACGTGATGTACAATCAACAAGACGTTGTTGCCCCACTGACACGTTTCTAGGTGACATTTTGAAAGAAACTCCATCAATACGAAACAGGAGAATAAAGCAGGCAGTCGTCTTATACGCTTTTCTTTTGTGATGTTATTTTTTCCTTCTCTCCTTGCATCGTTTCTTTTTCGTGGAATTTTTCAGCCCGTATTGACTAAAATTTATTATGCCTGTTAAATACTTGGACCATATGACCTTTAGGAACCCCTTTTTATCTCGATTAAGAAAGGACATGTTTTTCATTTACACCATCAATATCCGGTTGTTTTAACAGACGATTTTTAGATATTTTTTAAAATTATAAAACTAACCCCTAACCCTAACCCCTAACCCAATCCCTAACCCCTAACCCTAACCCGAACCTTTAACCAACCCCTAACAAACAACCAGTTATTGACGGTGTAAATGAAAAACATGTCCTTTCTAAATCGAGATCAAAGACGGATGCCTAAAGGTGATATGGTCCAAATACTTTCTAACGACTTCGTTCAGGAAAAAAAATATTGAATTATATTTAAATATATTCGTCATATTTGGAGTAAATATAACACTTATGTCAGATGAAACTGGGTTCATTTACTGTGTTACCAGTCAAAATAAATTTCTAATAGCCATATAAACATTAGGGTAGTGTTATCGCCGGAGCTAATTTCTCATTATTCGCTAAGTTATACCTGAAGGTCGCCGCACATAAACATATTTACATAGAACAAATACCGACAAATAGTTATAACAAACAGATTTTATTGTCCGGGCAAAGTCCAAAGAAAGAATAAGATAGATGAATATCCTAAAGGAAAATAAAGTCAAAAAGTCAGAGGGTCCGCCTATTGTTGGTATCAGCCATACAGCGAGGGAGTCTATCCCCTTTTCACTAGCGCTAGACCAAGAAGATTACTTTAGATTATTTTTAGTGTGAGCACCACACCTACCATCAGCTGCTCACTTTACTGCACAGACCCCTGTGCTACTTATACAGAGTTGGCGAGGGCCGGTATCAAATCAGGAACCTTGTGATTTCTGGGCAGACGCTCTACCGACTGAGCAAAACCGCCCCACCTCAAGGAAAATAGTCCTTGAAAATAGTGGAGTTATATCAATTAAGAGGTTATCACTTACTGTTCACTTTATGATGGATCGACGTGCGTGGCTACATCTCTATGGACTCTTTCGTCGATTTCAACGCATGAGGGTTCAACCAATGAACAACCTACACAGGGTTTTATTTATAGTGATGAAGACTTGTGTTGGAGCATCCGCACTTTTTGGGCACAGTCGATAGGAAATAATTAGTGCACAAGGAATGCCACAAACCCAATCAACGATTGACCTAAGGTTTTTCAAATTCAGGGTTGTCCTTCTCCTAGATTGGTTACCTATCCAATGTTAAAGAGCCCAGTCCGAGCCCATTGAGTATTCAGATGGGTTAGGTGGAATTTGGAGTTTTTTTTAGGGGGAAGGGAATGACAGGGTGTTTGGAGGTTATCTCATTTTAATTCTGTTTACCTTGAACTTTTTAGATGATGGGAGATAGTGTACCATGTACGAAAATGACTTCTGCAGAAGGGTAACATTCCCTCAATGGAGACAGCTGTTGGCCGGGGGTAGCGACCCGTTTAACGGCGGAATGCCGATAGCTGTGGAGTCTATGACATAGATAACCCCTCTTATTATTAAGTATATTTAATTATTATTAAGTATATTTAACTTAGGTAACTCTTGCAATATTTTTTGGCCGTTTTAATAGTATCAACTGATTATTTTCAGCGGGTGCGTATGAATTGGTATTTTCTTTTTTTATATATATATTTTTTTCTCCATGCGAAAGTTTGTATTGCGTAATTACAGACTATAAAGCCTGGAGTTTTTTGTACTGTCGGAGTTTAGAAATATATACATATATATATATATATATATATATATATATATATATATATATATATATATATATGGATAAAGAAAATACAATCCACGGAGTTAGAGTGATAGGAAATGAACCCGAGTTCAATTCCTGGGGGAAGCTGTTTGAATTTAACATAGTGCTAATACTCTTGGGAAAGGTATGAATCCAATTCTCCCTCCAGCTATGGGTAAATAGCAGGGCAGACTGGGCTCTTTAACCTTGGCTAGGTAACCAGTCTATGAGAAGGAAAACTTTGAATTCAAACCTGTTAAACTTCGCTTAAGAAATTGGCCTTGTGTCACATCCTGCTCGTGCGGAGGGGTTGGTAAATATATTTAATCCATTTGGATTTAATATGAAATTTAGTCACCCGGTGACTAAATTTTTTTACAATGAAGTAAATAACAATAATAAATGAAAACATTTAATTTAAGGATTAATAATAACTCAACTTTGTTTTTATTATTAATACTTTCATTTTAGATTTAAAAATTATCCATTTTTAATCAGCATTTAATTTTTTCGTATGTACAAAAGAGTTTTAGAAAAAAAATAAAAGAAAATAGAAAAGAAAAAAAGAAATTATAATACGAGCAATTGTAAGTATTTCATTCTTAGCATTTTATTGTTGCATACGGTAAAAAAAGAAGGAATTAAACAGATACCTTTCATTTCTACCATATGAAATCAACAGGCAAAGAAGCTCGCTTAAAAAAGAAAAATTGTTTCAAAAATGTAAACAACAAAAAGAGACTATTCTTAAGATAAACGAATATTATAATACACTAATTCTTAGCTTCGTTTATCGTTAAATCTTTAATAGAGTTTAGGAATGCATTTTTTTTTTATCCTAGGAGGCGTGCTGCCAAGAAATAGTGATACGTAGGTTTTTTGTCTTATCTCAATAAAATGTCTCCTCCTTAAAAGAATCCAAATGCTTATTTATTAACTCGCTTTTTCTCTCCTGTACCTAAATAATCTTTCACGTAGTAGGACACAAAAGAAATTAACTTAAATCATTTCCGAGGGAGATGAAAGGCTTTTTGAGTGAACCTCAAAAAGCCAAATCGCACAAAGAGATCTCAGTCGTTCATTTAATTTTGGGTAAATTACCCCCCGGGTGCGGCCTCTGAATTCTCTAAAATAGGTTGGCGCCGACGAGGCTTCAAAGGATGGTGATGTGAAGACCGGAAAACGGAAACGGATGTGATGTAATTTTATTTCAGAATTGGCTAAACCGTCTCGCAAGGGGTGAAGCGGTCATTTCCTGTGTAGTTCAAAGCATTAAATAAAAGAAATCGTTAAAAGATTAACAGACGGGGTCACTCGTTTAATTTCGATCAACAGGCGATAGCCGAAACTGATTAAAGGTATCTGAAATTATAATCCTTAATGTAAACAGAAAAGAAGGAATAAAAAAATATACGGAAGTCATATTTTTTTTTTAAGTGTATTTCTTTTATTTAAGAATAAGATTATCCTAACTACAAAAAGTGTCCATCTATGGCCATCTATGGCCATCAGTCCCGTCAAGAATTTGCTCATGGGTTACTGTTTCCATTTCATACGACGATAACCGTTACGTTATGAATGCCTCCATTTTGTTTTTATCAAGATCATTTTTCTTTTTCTTCTTCTTCTTTAGATTTTTCATTCTAATTTTATTCTCATGCACTTTTGTATATATTCACCAACCCCTCCGCACAAGTAGGATGTGACATAGGGTAAATCTTTTTTTAAACAGAGTTTAACAGGTTTGAATTCAGATTTTTCCTTGCTGGTTAACTAGCCAAAGTTAAAGGGTTAAATCAGCCCTACTATTTACTCATAGCTGTAGACAGAGCAGTTGGATGCATACCTTTTCCAAGTGCTATGTGAAATGCAAGCAGTTGGTCCAGAATTTGAACTCGCGTCGACGAGTCTATTTCCCACGACTCTAACCATTAGGCCACGCACCTCTATGCACTTTTCTAAATTCACATCTTATTATAATGGAGTTTCGGTGTTTGTCTGTCTATAAGTGAAACTACGTTATTAATTATGTCACAATGCCCTCATGAATTGCTTAAGTATATGAATAACTATTTAATTTGTATAAAAATCATTATTACATAAAATAATACAGAACAGAATGACAAACCTAGAAGAATAAGAAGGGTTGAAACAGAATAAAAGTTACACAAAATGTAAACACGAAAAAAAAAAAAACAATGAATGCGATTCATCGACGATAACCCTAACGCGACACGCGCCTCCGTTTAAGGGAAAGTAAATAAGCATACTGGAAGACTGTTAATGGGGAAAGGCGTTGCGATGAATTCGTTACAGTGCATTTTTAATTAAAATTAGTGAAATAGATCACTAATTAGCACTACGCCTATTCTAGTAATAAGCCCCCAGAGCGGAGTTAACAGGTTTGAGTTCAGATTTTTTCCTTCTCCTAGACTGGTTGCCTAAACAAAGTTAAAGAGCCTAGTCTTCACTGCTATTTACCAATAGGTGGAGGGAGAGTAGTTGGACTCGTACCTTTTGCTAGGATATTAGCGCTATGTGAATTGTAGCTTCGTCCAGAATTTGAACTCGGGTCGACGAGTCCATTTCTTAAGACTCTAACCATTGGACACTACTCCCCCAAGGCGGGTAATTTTTAAGAAATCAGTCCATTTTGCCTGCTTACTTGGGTGGTTAGCTCACTTGGTAGTGCGTTCGGCTAGCAACCACAAGGTTCCGGAAGAGTAAAGATGTCAACAAGTGATAAAGTAAGACCATCTTCTCACCAAGTAAGTCTCTAATATATCCCTGTCTCTCTCTAATATATATGTCTGTCTCTCTGTCTGTCTGTCTGTCTCTCTCTCTCTCTCTATCACCGAATAACTCTCTCTGAACACTCTCTCAAACTCTCGTTTATATACACGCTGTGCGATGTCAATGTGGGTATACAACAAGATAGAGTCTATTAGAGGACATGTCGGTAGAGCGTTCGGCTAGAAACCACAAGGTTCCTAGTTCGATACCGGTCTCCGCCAACTCAGCGTATGAGTAGCACAGGGATCTGTGTGGTAAAGTAAGGAGCTGATGGTAGGTGTGGCGCTCCACCCCAGATGCTAAAAACAATCTCCCTGGTCTAGCGCTATTGAAAAGGGGATAGACTTCCTCGCTGACTGGCTGATACCGACTTCAGACCACCCCGTCGACCTTACTTTACTTTTTACTTGGGTATTAAAAACCGTGCCCTTTGAATGCCACGCGTCTAGCCCATGTTTTGGAGAAATTCCTGTGCTGCTATTTAAATACCCAGCCAGTAGTGTCACCTATTGGCGAAACCCTCGTGTTAAGGAAAGATAACCCTTGTGGACACAATTCCTTCCCAGCAGGGACAGACAATCGCTGCAGGGGCTTAATTTCACTTATATCAGAAATTAAGGATCTCCAAATGCTTTTGACAGGTAATGTATTTGACAAATAGTGTATTTAGCAAAAGGGAAAAATGATAGTAAGTGCGTAGTTAGAAATTACGAATGATGACTACACAATGACATCAAAGGCTGAGTAGGGGCTTTAATGTTTTGTCTCCGTCGAAGGACAGATCTGGCTTTTGAACCCAAAAAGGTCAGTTCACAATTTGGGATTCAAGCTTTGAACTACCAGGTTTGAAATCGATTGTGGGATTCCGTGTGTGCAGTTTTGGCAAAACGAAGAATATATATATATATATATATTATATATATATATATATATATATATATATATGTGTGTGTGTGTGTGTGTGTGTGTTGTGTGTGTGTTGATGCTGCATAGGTTTCTGTGTTTGTGTGATTGTGAGCAATGTTTGTTTGTGTATGTCTGTGTATGTGTATGCGTGTGTGTGTGTGTGTGCATGGAGCGTTAGTGGGTTTGTGTATATATGTGTGTGTGTTATATATATGTGTGTGTATATATGTGTGTGTGTATATATATTGTGTGGATATATGTGTGTGTGTTATATATATGTTGTGTATATATGTTGTGTGTTATATATATATATATATATGTGTGTGTGTGTGTGTGTATGTGGGATTCCGTGTTTTCAGTTTGGGCAAAACGAAGAATATATATATATATATTATATATATATATATATATATATATATATATATATATTACTCGGCACGAGCAGGAGGTGACACAAGGTTAATTTCCTAAGCGAAGTTTAAAGTTTTGAATTCACAATTGTCCTTCTCTTAGACTGGTTACCTACCCAAATTTAAAGAGCCCAGTCTGCCATACCATTTACGTATAGGTGGACGGAGGGGAGTTTGTTGCATACCTTTAAAGAGTATTAGCGCCTTGAGAAATGCACACAGCCTCGTCTAGGATTTGAACTCTGGTCGAAGATTGGTAAAGGAATTTTATTTGTTGTTAAAATGATGATGGATGTTTTGAATGATCTAAAATTGGAAAATGATTTCCTCATTTTGATCCCATATATATATATATATATATATATATATATATATATATAATTGAATCATATTAACACGACAAGACCAAATCGGCAAACACCATATGCGACATCCGGAGCACTGAACAGCTGTTACAACCTCCTTTGGTCTCATCAGCAGTGCATACCACAATCTCCGCCACTAGAGGTTGAACCAGCGGACCACAGCGTGAAGAGCGGGGACTTAACACACTGGGCCACCAGCCCATGCCACAAACGGAGAATGCCAAATATATATATATATATATATATATATATATAGGCAATGACCCCACACGTGAAATCGACTGCTATTAATCGGTGTCTCGATTAATTCTGTGGATTTAACCCTGAAGATCCTTATGGTGAAACTCGATTAGGTTATCTCTTGTACCCATTCTATAATGAATTTGCTCTACTTAGTATTGAGCACATTGTATTTGTTATATCGCTGACTTACCCCTCTGAATTCCACACTTACTAACCATCGTGACCAAATACACCGGTAAGTCAACTTTCCTTTATATATATATATATATATATATATATAATATATATATATATATATATATATATGTTAAAATACGGTTTGTTTGGAATGGCTTTTGCCGATAATTTTTGGGGAGAATGAGTGCTTAATTGGAGTCGTATCTAATTTTGAAAATTAATTAATTAATAATGAATTAGGCGGGTATACCTATTAAATGTATGGCTAAACAAATCGAGAAAAATCAATCTCTGTATGTACATTTCGGCCTATTAGGCCTCATCAGCAGAGCTATAGATCGGAAGACCGCCCTGTGCGTGATTTGAAACCGGACTGCCAAGCTGACAGGCCGATCCCATAACCCCTACACTAAACGGACTTAATTCATTATTAATTAATTAATTTTCAAAATTAGGTACGACTCCAATTAAGCACTTATATATATATATATATATATATATATATATATATATATATATATATATATATAACTAGCAAATATATGCACCCTCTGGGTGCAAGTATTTAAGTTTTAATGTAATAAAATATGATATTGAATTTAGAAACGCTAATAAAACTAAATAAGAATACAGATGAAAAAGATTTGAAACAGCGGGGTATAATCGAAAAATAGAACAACTGAAACTTACTCTTTTATCACTCTCGTCTTTCATTGTTAAATTTCCTTGTTCAACTCCTTAGTTAAATTAAAGTTTAAAATGACAGTTATTTTTTCTTGTTAATCGATTTCTTTTAAGATTTATCTCCGAGATTGTTGCTCTTATTCATTAAGATAACCAAACAATTAGAAATCATTAATACTAAGCACATATTTATTAAAATCAATTTTTTAATATCAATATGCAAATTAGCCTTCCGTACACACTGTAAATGCTATTTTCTTGTATATATAAATACAATTGCATGTTAATAGTATGTAGATAAGGACAACAGTATTAAGAATGTAAAACAATTTTATTAATAATTAACTTTGAATAACATTCATGGAGAATATGACGTAAAAAACTAAAGGGAATTGTGACTTGAGTAGTGATATAGTTTCGGTTACAAACAGACAAACACACAATCTCCATTATAATAAGATATGTGTGTGTGTGTGTGTGTGTGTGATCATTTATTCAAAAAATAACCGTTGGTCTTTTCAACATATCTTTTGCGGTTCAGTATTGTTCATTTTCATTTATGTAAAAAAACAAATAAACAAATACTCTCTATTTAAGATAGTATGAGTAAGGCAAGCCTATTTCCTTTCAAATCAGTCAACATATTTAGTGATTCTTTTTTTCACTTGATTAATTCTCTTTATTTTCATAATTCCCAATGGCGGAAATGAATATTCATACATTCAGTTGTATTCAGTGAATAGATCCACTAGGGAATTATTTTTTTTTTAGCCGGATTTATATCGCACATTGAAAATTACATTCAGGAAAACTATAGAGAATCGACAGCCATTAATGCTATTAACTCATACGGATAGAATACAATGAAATAGTAGGCAGAAATGACTTGTTTAAAATGATAGAAACTCAGAATTGGTCGACTGATGTTGCCGAGGAAAATATACAAAATATTTTACACATAAAATTCTATATATGTATATTTTTTTAATCATTAATTCATTTAGAACTCCCACCGGCTTTTATTAAATATCGAAAGGAAAATTAAAATTTTTGATATCCTAGTTTCTTTAGGAACAAGCTTTGCTGCTGATATATAATTGACAGTGAAATTACGTCATGTCGAGTTTTCAGTGTACTGAAAATTTCAAACACAAAGAAACTTCTGCATAATTCATCGCTTATCTATTTTTCGAGTGGAGGCAATTTATCGCAAAATCGGAGATAATGCTATGCGATTATGAAGATTTTATTATCCAATAAAGATATTTCTATTTTTCTTGCCAAAATGATGAATCACTCTTCCTCTGCTCAATTATAATGAACTAAACATCATTATGGGTAAATAGTAGGGTTGACTGGATTATTTTGCCTCGGTTATGAAAACAGTTAAATAGAATTAAAACCAGCTGTACACCTTTTGAAAAATTGAGATTTTGTCACATACCGCTCTTGTTGAAAGAGTTAGGTAAATACCATTAATTGTTAAATAGTAGGGTAGACTGGATTATTTTGCTTTGGTTATGCAAACAGTCAATTCGAATTAAAACCAGCTGTACACCTTTTGAAAAATTGAGATTGTCTCACATACCGTCCTTGGTGAAAGAGTTAGGAAATTACCATAATTGTTAAATTGACTGTGTAGGTTGACTGGGATTATTTTGGCTTGTATGCAAAAGTTTAAATAGAATTAAAACCAGCTGCTACACCTTTGGAAAAATTGACATTGTGTCAACATACCGTTTTGTGAAAGAGTTTAAATACCATTAATTTGGTAACTTGTAGGGTTGACTGGATGATTTAGCCTTTGGTTATGCCAAACAGTTAAATAGAATTAAAAACCAGCTGTACTTTGAAAAATTGACAACGAACCGTTCTTGGTGAAAGAGTTAGGGTAAAAACCCATGCTTGGCTGTACACTTTTGACATTGTGTAGCCATTAATTGGTAACTTGTAGGGTTGACTGGATTATTTAGCCTTGGTTATGCAAACAGTTAAATAGAATTAAAACCAGCTGTACACCTTTTTTGAAAATGAGTTTGTCAACATACGCTCTTGTTGAAAGGAGTTAGGTAAAAATACCATTAATGGTAACTTGTAGGGTTTGACTGGATTATTTAGCCTTGATGCAAACAGTTAAATAGAATTAAAAACCAGCTGTACACCTTTGAAAAGATGACATTGTGTCACATACCGTTCTGGTGAAAGAGTTAGAAATACCATTAATTGGTAACTTTGTAAAGGGTTGACTGGATTATTTAGCCTTGGTTATGCAAACAGTTAAATAGAATTAAAACCAGCTGTACACCTTTTGAAAAATTGACATTGTGTCACATACCGTCTTGGTGAAAAGAGTTAGGTAAATACCATTAATTGGTAACTTGTAGGGTTGACTGGATTATTTAGCCTTGGTTTAGCAAACAGTTAAATAGAATTAAACCAGCTGTACACCTTTGAAAAATTGACATTGTGTCCACATACCGTTCTTGGTGAAAGAGTTAGGTAAATACCATTAATTGGTAACTTGTAGGGTTGACTGGATTATTTAGCCTTGGTTATGCAAACAGTTAAATAGAATTTAAAACCAGCTGTACACCTTTTGAAAAATTGCATTGTGTCACATACCGTTCTTGGTGAAAGAGTTAGGTAAAATACCATTAATTGGTAACTTGTAGGGTTGACTGGATTATTTTAGCCTTGGTTATGCAAACAGTTAAATAGAATTAAAACCAGCTGTACACCTTTTGAAAAATGAGATTTTGTCACTACCGCTCTTGTTGAAAGATTAGGTAAAACCATTAATGGTAACTTTAGGGTTGACTGGATTATTTAGCCTTGGTTTATGCAAACAGTTAAATAGAATTAAAACCAGCTGTACACCTTTTGAAAAATTGCATTGTGTCACATACCGTTCTTTGGTGAAAGAGTTAGGTAAATACCATTAATTGGTAACTTGTAGGGTTGACTGGATTATTTAGCCTTGGTTATGCAAACAGTTTAAATAGAATTAAAACCATGCTGTACACCTTTTGAAAAATTGACATTGTGTCACATACCGTTCTTGGTGAAAGAGTTAGGTAAATACCATTAATTGGTAATTGTAGGGTTGACTGGATTAATTTAGCCTTGGTTATGCAAACAGTTAAATAGAATTAAACCAGCTGTACACCTTTTGAAAAATTGACATTGTGTCACATACCGTTCTTTGGTGAAAGAGTTAGGTAAATACCATTAATTTGGTAACTTGTAGGGTTGACTGGATTATTTAGCCTTGTATGCAAACAGTTAAATAGAATTAAAACCAGCTGTACACCTTTTGAAAAATTGACATTGTGCACATTACCGTTCTTGGTGAAAGAGTTAGGTAAATACCATTAATTGTAACTTGTAGGTTGAACTGGATTATTTAGCCTTGTTATGCAAACAGTTAAAACTAGAATTAAAACCAGCTGTACACCTTTGAAAATAGATTTTTGTCACATACGCCTTGTTGAAAGAGTTAGGTAAATACCATTTTAATTGTTAAATTGTAGGGTTGACTGGATTATTTTACCTTGTTATGCAAACAGTCAATTAGAATAAAAACCAGCTGTACCACCTTTTGAAAAATTGAGATTGTCTCACATACCGTCCTTGGTGTGAAAGAGTTAGGTAAATATCATTAATTGGTAAATTGTAGGGCTGTGTAGGGTTGACTGGATTATTTAGCATTGCTTATGCAAACAGTCAAGTAGAATTAAAACCAGATGTACACCTTTTGAAAAATTGACATTGTGTCACGTACCGTCCTTGATGGAAGGAAGAGTTGGGGAAATACCAGTTATGGGTAAATTGTAGGGTAGTCGATATTATTTAGCCTTGATAAGGCTACTATGTTGGAGAAGTAATATTCTGAATTCAAGCCTGTATCACACCCTATCCGTTGCGGAGGAGTTGAATAAATAACAGTCATGTGTAAATAGTAGGGTAGACTAGATTACTTAGTCTTGGTTATGCAACTAGACTCAGAGAAGTAAAAACAGCCCCAATCGTCGTAAAATTGCCCTTGTGTCACATCCTGTCGTTGGTGAAATAGTTGCGTAAATATCAATTATAAATAAATAGCACATACTTACTAACCCATCTGCACGAGCAGGGTGTGACACAAGGTCAAGTTTTTAGTCACAGTGTACCAGGTTTCAATTCAGAGTTTTCTTTCTTCTAGATTAATTGCCTAACCAAGGTTAACGAGTCCAGTCTGCCCTGCTATCTACTCATAGCTGGAGGGAGAATTTATGGGTAAATAGTTGAGCAGACTGGATTCTTTAGTCTTGGTTTACCAACGAGCTTAGGAGAATTAAAAATCTGCATTCAAACCAGCTTTACTCCTCAAAAAGTGTTCGTGGGTCACATTCTACCCGTAGTGAAATGGTTGGGTGAAAACATATAAACGTTCTTTTTTTTCTTAATATATAAATAACCGTATCCATCTTAATTTAATTCACCAGCATATTTCGAACTTCTAAAGGTCAGAGTGCGTCGTCAGACTCGGTCATGTAAAATGGAATGTGTATTTGTTCCATTCTGAGATTTTTGTCCGGGAAATTATTTAGTCTGGATGAGAAACAATAGCTAGCGCCTGGGAGACGCCTGCGGGTTATCCTTGTCACTGTACACGCCCAGCTCAGCAGCCATTATTTTATTCTTCTATGCCTATTGATTTTTTCCCCTCTAGTCCACTGAATTCTTCGCTACAATCTATTTTGATCTTTGCGTATGATTGAAAAGTTACAGAAAGCTAAACACGAATTTTTTCTCGTAAGTGTCAGGCACGTTTTTTTTTTTTCATTTTTTTTTTTTTTACTTTGCTGCCAAATAAAAACTAATCTCATGATAGTCATATTTTACAACAAATCAAGACAGGACAACAAAAGTAAAAAAGAAGATGACCTGAGGATATAGTATTGTATGCTGTCTCACGAAACAATGTAAAACCATTTTAATAATCCTTTCAAATAAGAGCAACGACAATGATGCTACGGCAATCAGCACACATAATTTTATACGGCTACTGAGTGAGTCAAAAGTTTTTGCAATATTTTGTTACGTGCCTGAGCCATTCAAGGCTGTGGAGTACTCGCTGAGATGATAGTCTCGTGGTAATTGTGTATGTGATTTGAAAGCCGTACATTGTTAGAATCCGTGTCGCCTTTGTAGGAATTCAGTTGTTTACAGAATCCAGTTTGTAATCCTAGTCTTTTACCACCCTTGTCGGCTGGGGCGTTAGAATGCACGACTGCATCTCTGCAGAGGGGTAACACTCCCCCAATTGGGGCCCCTTGTTGGCCATGGATGGCGACCCTGATGCTTAAGGATATAACCCAGGTGGATGAGAAGTTCATGACTTGCAATACTCCACTTTGGTCCTATTTTAGGTTCGACGGTCGGTCGGAGAGGCGCTCTTCGATCAATCAGCTGGTCATGTCAAGCCCTAGCACCTATATGATTTTCCCAAGCCTATTGCCATTATGGCATTCCCCAACCCTTTTTTATCATATGTGCTAGAAGTGTGTGACTGAGGATCTAGATATCCTGGGAATGACGTTAAACTCTATCTGATAGTGAGGTTCCAGTTTTGGAGGTTTTGGGGAATGTGGAGCACCCCTTCATCACCAAAGATTGTATTATCTATTAAGAATTGATTTATTTCAAAACTTTATCTGCATTAAATGACCCACTGAGGTGGATATGCCGTAAAACAAAACAAAACAAAACCAAACCAAACCTAGCCTATTGTGAGTTAGCAATCCCCTGTAATATATAAAAGTCCAAGTCTGTAGTTAGCCTTGAAATATATATATAAGTCCAAGTATGTAGTGTTCCTCGTAACATCTGTCCAAATCTGTAGTATACCTCTGGTATTTATCCAAAGATAGGTCTTGCTGGCAGGATGTTCAAGGAGTGATTGATTCACCGTCTCTCATTGGCCAAGTTTTATCTTAGTTTCCTGCTGTTCTTGGGAAAGTTCATAAACAGAAGTGAGCATTTGAGCTCGGTGTCATCATCATCATCACTAACCCAACCACTTGACCTCTTCTCCCACCCACCCATGAGCAGAAGAATAATAAAAGTAAAGAGAAAATACAACAATACGAATAAATTTAACTATATCTATTTTACCCATTGATGGGGTAGTAACAATTGCAATCACTCTGAGTCAGAGGGGACCGTGAAGTAATGTCAATCAATAGTTATTCTAACTTCCTAATTAATATTATTTAGTGCCATATCCAGGACACGGATAATTGGGGATCTTTTTTGGGCACAGTGGGAATCAACATCACTTGGATCTTTGAGGGTCTATTCTCTTTCAGCCGATTCAACAAATTCCCTCTCACTCTGGTCTCTAACAAAAATGCTAAACAAAAAATAATTTAGAAAAAAATGTACTTCTTTTATGAGGGTGTATCAAAACGATCATCTCCAACGTCCCTCTGTGTAGGTGGCCAAATTAATCCGCCCTCACAAACACGGAGAATATTGATGCAACCTTGACGAATTTATCAACTCCTCTCCAATCATTGTCTTCACGCTTCGATGTCACCTCTAATGTATTTTATTACATTTTGCCCACCAATTAGACATTTAAACTTTCTAATCTTATCGCTCGTTCGGTTACGGACCCTTCCGTTATTATCTATCCATTTACACCTCACAATCTTAACTTTAAAGATGAGGACAACAGTCTGAATAATCTGAATAATACTAATATTGTTTTAATCTACTGTAGGGATTACATTCCTTACTTGCCATGCTTCACCTATTTGACACTAGGGGACATGAGAGGTAATTACCTCCCGTGTTTGCTAGTAAGTGCTACTAGATTAGCACTTATATTATAAAATGTGATTGTGCTATTCTGGACAAACACCAGAAATTTAAAAGTAAAGTTGATGTGAGCCCTACTGTGGCTTCACTTGCTATGATGGTGTTAGGATTACATCTCTGAACTAATAGGAGATACGCGAAATAATTACATCTGTGTCTGCCAGTTGCTGCTAGGTGGCATAGCCAGTAGTTTTCTAAAGGAAGAGGCAGCAAAGTCAAAACTTTTTCACTCTTCTGGCTTCAAGGGAAGTAACAACATACCAGTTGTGTTCCTGTCTAAAACTTTAGCGCTTATCTTACAATATCACTTTAGGCGATTCAGATAAAGTGATTATGCTCAGTCACTTTGACTAATTAAATTGGGTTTGTTTTGTTTTACGGCATATCAACCTCAGTGGGTCATTTAATGCCGATAAAGTTTTGAAATAAATCAATTCTTAAGGAATACAATTTTTTTATGAATACATTTTTCTATTTAACCCATAGATGGGACCCTAACAGGTACTACCACTCCGGGTCAGAGTGGACCAGAGAGCAATGGTGATGAAGGTGTGCTCCACATTCCCCAAACCTCCAAAACTGTAACCTCACCATCAGATAGAGTTTAACGTCATTCCCAGGACATGTAGACCCACAGCCACCGCCTTCTAGCACCCATGTGATAAAAAGGGATTGGGGCTTGCCATAAGGGCAATGGGGTTGGGAAAATCATATAGGTGTTAGGGCTTGACGTGACCAGCCGATTGATCGGAGGGGGCCTCTCCGACCGCCGTCTAGCCCAAAATAGGGCCAAACTGGAGTATTGCATATCATTAACTGCTCATCCACTTGGGTTCTATCCTTAAGCATCAGTCAGTTGAGCGTTCGGCTAGAAATCACAAGGTTCCTAGTTCGATATCGGTCCTCGCCAACTCAGCGTATGAGTAGCACAAGGATCTGTGCGGTGAAGTAAGGAGCTGATGGTAGGTGTGGCGCTCCACCTCAGAGGCCAAAAACAATCTCCTTGGTCTAGCGCTATTGAAAAGGGGATAGACTCCCTCGCTGATTGGCTGATACCGACTTTAGGCCGCCCCGATGACTTTACTATATGTATAAGTCAGATACTCTCCCTGATGAGTTACTAGGCGAAACTATTAGTAGGTATATCTGACTCATTAGGTTTAACTTTATTATTTACTTAGGTATTAAGCACTTTTTACATTCTAGATTTAGATAATCCTAGCGGTATATAAAAAAAGTAAATTTTTCCGTTATGCAATTCAAACTATTTTTTTGATTTACCATCTGATGAGACGAAATTTGGGCGGTGTATTAAATCAACTTTGATTTATAAAGGCCCCCAATTTTTGGTCGAAATAAATTATGGAATAACGGTTGTTGAGTTTTTCTTCCTTTTTCAATGATTGAATATTTGATCTGTATATAATCTAAAAGTTATTATACATTGAGCTCATTTTAGGATTTAGAGATTCACTGTATTTATACATACTGGATCATACAATAGTAATACAGCGTGTCTTAGAAATCACATTTAGAATCATCCCTTACTACCAAGTTTTTGAATACTTCTCATCTGTTTATATATTATTATATATATATATATATATATATATATATTAGCCAAGTCTTTATTAGTGTTGATCGATTATTTTCGTTGGCATGACCCTTTTAGTCTTTTCTTGTTTTCATTTTTCCCCATGAAGTCTGTAGTATATTTTACTATCAAACTATTTGCCGTTTTTTGTTCTTACCGCAAGGTTTACCAATAAGGTAATATATATATATATATAGTCACCCACAGACACGTGTTTTGACTTATCAAGTCTCTTCAGTGTGGCTAGACATTTGTAAGCTACCTACAGCCGGGATTGAAACCCAATCGGTGCAGTGTCAGTCAGACACCTGAACCGCTAGGCTATAGTCACCCATAGAATGCGAAGGGGATTGCTGAACAACTTTCTTTATAACCTTCTTAATTCTACTTTGTCCTCTATAAGTCAATAAATTAAATGCATATATTTCATAATTACATATATATAAAAACTGAATTTACAATCAAACTGACTCGCATATATATATATATATATATAATATATATATATAAATATATATATATATATATGTGTGTGTGTGTAGGTGTGTGTGGTTCGATTTATGAGTATGTGTGTATATGTAGACAGTAATAATCATATATGTGTATGACTGTGCGTACGTGTATGCGTGAGCAGAAAAAATTATTTCACTTCAGCGTAATTAGATTTTCAGTCGTTATGGTAACACGACTCATTAATATAAGTTGGTTGTATACGTTTGTATAAGCACAATGTACACACATATATACGCAGGCACACAAGTAAATGAACAGAAAAATGAATTTCGTCTCACGACTAAAAAAAAAATCCTTTGTTATAATAATATATTTTGTTTATAATTTCATTTGCTGCATTTTGAAGTTTGTCAACTTTCAGATGTTTAAAGTTTCAAATAAGCAACGTTTTTATTATGTATTTATTCTGTTTTTCCTTCAATATATTTTAACTGATTATCACCCTGTAGGCTGGGACTGGGTATTACGCCGACTGGATCTCTGTAGAGGGGTAAGATCCCGCGCAATGGGACCTCCTGTTGGCCATGATTTGCGATCCGTGATGCTTAAGGTCGGAATACTAATTAAGTCGGTTTAGATTATCGAAATCTAAACCGACTTAAAATTACTGCTGTTTCATACAGTGCTAAAACCATGTAAATACGTAAATTAAAATTATAAAAATAGAATAAGATAAAAAGGGGGGTGTAAATAAATAAAATAAAATAAAAATTGTAGAAAATTGTATATAGATATAATCTAAAATAAAAATTTGAAAAAAAAGTGAAACAAATCATATAAAATTCTTCCTCTCTTTATTAAAGAAGGGTTGACTTACCTAATCATCTAAACCTCGTAATCGTATAGAAAAAAGTGTTTCTGGCTACGTATCCCATTTAAATATGGGGTACCGCTCATCTGATTGGATGTACTAACAACCAATCAGATGCGCGTGGGCTTTGTATTTAAATGGATATAGTTCTACAACCGTCAAAAAAAAAAAGAATTTTTTTGTCAATTGTTCTTTTAGCGGCTATTGTTGTGGTTGTACCAGAGTTTGATCACTTCTGATAGGGTCAGCAGGGTGAGGAAGTCTGATGTGGAAAAGACCCGAAACTTCCCAATGAACCCTGCGGATTACATCACTGACGACAACCATCAGTGCCCCAAATGTAGGAGCGTATATTTAAAGCTGAACTATCCATAAATTGTAACACTCCAGTTTGGCCTTTACATAGGCTATACGGGCGATTGGAGAGACCTCCTCTGATTAATCGGTTGGTACGCGTCGAGCCCTACTACCTATAGGAAAAAAAAAGAAATGTATATTATTATTATTCAATTGTATATCATATTATAGTGAACGAGATGACTTACCTCCCGCAAAGCGCATCTGCTTAATTTGTCATTTTTCTAAAAAAAACAAAAAAGAGCTCGGTCACCATTGACGACCAGATTTCTGGGGTGTAGTCTCGATATGTCTCGTGGTGTGATAATGGCCGCGCCTATGCAAACCACGACCCTTACGAAACGAGACATAAAGCATTTGCTTTGGATATTTGGTCAGTTGCGACTTCACTACGAAACGAGTGTCGATGTGCATTTTTTGTAAGAAAGTACGAGCGAAAGGAACATAGGTATTGTAACGAAGGTGACACTAATGTAATGTACAGAATGACGCTACGTAAAGTAGTACGAAAATTAATTTTAAGAAATATTAATGAAATAATAATGAAATAAATAATTGTTTGTTTGGGTTTTACGGCATGTCAACCCCTTAGGTTATTTTATGCCGAATACCTCTATTGGTAATTTGGGATTAAAAAATGTTTAATGCCCACAAAGTTCTGAAATAACTTCATCTCCAATGGATAATACAACTTCGTTTATAAACTCATGTTTTCTACTTAACCCATAGATGGGACCCTAACAGGTACTACCACTCCGGGTCAGAGTAGACCAGGGAGCAATGGTGATGAAGGGGTGCTCCACATTCCACAAACCTCCAGAACTGGAACCTCGCCATCAGATAGAGTTTAACGTAATTTACAGGATATGTAGACCCACAGCCACCGCCTTCTAGCACCTATATGATAAAAAGGGATTGGGGCTTGCCAGAAATAAATTAATGAAATAATTAATGAAATAATAATTAATGAAATAATAATAATAAATAAGGAAATAATAACTATAATTAATTTTATGTAAAAGTACGAGCGAACGGAACATAGGTATTGTGACGAAGATGACACTAACGTAATGTATAGAATGACCAAGACAACGAGAACGCTAAGGAATTCCTTATTACTTGTACTAGGTATGGCCAAAGTGTTTTTTAAGATCCTTGAATCATAATTCAGCAGAAGAAAACGAATGAATAAAACTTATGTATTATTTGGATTATTCGGACTATTGTCGTCATTTTTATCTGTACAACGTTTCGGCCGATGTGCTCTCCGACTTTCTTCAAGTATTTCTTGTCGGACTCGGGACACTCCTCGAACTCGGGCACATTCTTGCAATCGGGAGTCATCACGGAACTTTGAACCCAATCCTTTATTCAATCCAAGGGAGGTTTCCTGTTCTCCATCCGCTAACCATAGATGGGTATAAGCGTTAAGCTATGTTAATTATTAATATGTTACTGTCGCCCTTGACCAGGATTGAACCTGCAGCATAGAGATAATTCTCACTTAGAACTGTCTTAAGAAACGCCAATATCCATTACGCTATTTATCCAATTGGACAATTCAGGGTAAATTTTGGGGAACTTATAAACCTAATGTTTTGTTTTACCTAGAATATCTACCTGTTTACTGATGTAGTATTTTTTTACTTTGACTCATATCAAGTTTTTTTAAATTATCTAATCTAGCCTTTTAAATTATAATCCGAATAATACAAATTATCAAGTCATCTAAAACATTCAGAGAAATAGAATGAAACTTAGAATAAGTTTTGATGTATTATAAAGTTGAAGGATTAAAAGAAATATCATCAAAAAGTTATTCCTTTTATAGTTTTTAAAACAGGAGAAATGAAATATATAATGTCATATGTCACATTTAAAGTTACGTAGGTTTGTCGTTTTTTCTTGAAGGTGTACTCTTTTTAACGTGATTTATTTGATAGTTATGAATAAGAATTTCAGGTATTTATTTATATGTAATTTTAGATATTGTTCTTCAGAAGAAAAATTAGAATAAGTGACATTTGCAAATTTGATTTTTTTTGATAAATTAAAAAAAATGGGAAAGTAATGTCGTACGAAAATATTGCCACACCTATTTCCTACTTTATAGAATAAAAATATAAGGAAAATATATACACTACTCAGGGCATACTGATTCTTTACGCTTATTCTTGACAAATTGACATAATAATTTAAAGATACAACTAATGAAGGTGGATACATTGAAAAATCGCGATCCAGTTAATTAAAACTCTTTAAATACTAGGATATTCAAAGATTTCCTCTGTTTTTGTAACATGTGTTTGGTTGTATCTTCTATTAATAATGGAGATTCGCTTCCGGTTTTTGTCTGTAACAAAAATTACGTCACTGCTTATGTCACATTACCTAACATCGTCATAACAGAATAAATACACTGAAAATTTGAACATGCAGCATTAGACAGTCCTCATTGTTTGTTTTTTTAACAAGTTTTAATAAATACATGACTGGTATTATATATCTATATATAATTGGTTTTATTTTAATACATATTTAAAGTTTACATTTGAAATTGTTTTATTTTTTAATCCTTTAATGAATTTGATGATTTTACTTAATTAGGGTACAAACTCGCTGACATTGAATTTTTTACTCTCACCCCTAAGGCAATATGTTTCAAAAATCTATTTTTACATCGCCTGGAAGGTGTTTTTTTATTTTTTACTAGTTGTTATTAATCTTCGTTTTAATTTAGTCAATTTCAAGTTGTATAAATATTTTAAATGAATTATAATTCAATAAATTGATTATCTTTTTAATCTTTTTTACTTTTTAATTTTTTTTACTTGTTCTTGGCATCCGTCCGTCTACGAGAGACAATGGAGTAGTGTCAATTTTTTTAGTGGAACTACCTAGCCTGGGTGGTTTGGTATGGAGGATGAGCTGTTGCCCAGACAGCAAATCTCCTCTCTCCACTCTACCGCTGTGATCCAAAGGAAATGTAAGAAACTAATGCAGTTTGGCAGCGGTAGTGTCACAGGAGTTGCTGGGTAACACTGGAGTTCAGCATCACACCACCTTAGGGACTCCGGCTCCTGATTTGTTTTCGGGGTTTAGGTTTAAATAATTTATATTTATCAGGATTGAAAGCTTAAACCCCTTAAAATGCCGTCAATTCTTGTTTATTTGTAACATCGTATAATTTAAATACTAGAATATTCAAAAATTTCCTCTGTTTTTGTAAAGTGTTTGGTTGACTGGTTGATTGATTTTAACGGCATATCAACCCGTCTGGGGTTATGTCATGCCTAGCAGTTAGGAAGTAATATATGTTGTGTATTTATAGTCATACTTTGGTAGTAACTGGTTTTAACATGCGTTAGCACCATTGAGGATCATGTTGTATGGTATTGATTAAGCTCATGTCTATATTCTATGGTATAACATTATTTACCTAAAATAGGACAGCATATCGTCCATGTTGACATTTTCAAATAGATCTTTCATATTGTTTGCATTGAAATAACGGTTTCTGGTGTGAGGAAAAACCTTGCATTCCATGAATAAGTGTTTAACAGTCAAAGCTGTTTAACATGTTTCACACAGCGTTTGTTGTTCTTGTTTGAGTATATAGGAGTGCGTTAGTCTTATATGACTAATCCGTGGTGTAATGGTTAAAGTCATTGGAAATGGACTCGTTGCCCCGAGTTCAAATCCTGGACGTGGTAATTGCATTTTCACTTAGCGTTAATACCCTTGGGAAAGGTATGCATCCTACTCTCCCTCCACCTATGGGTAAATAGCAGGACAGACTGGGCTCTTTAACCAAGGCTAGGTAACCAGTCTAGGAGAAGGAAAACTCTGAATTCAAACCTGTTGAACTCCGCTTAAGAAATTGACCTTGTGTCGTATCCTGCTCGTGCGGAGGGGTTGGTATATATATATATATATATATATGACCAATCCGTAATCGGGACAAAATGAATTGTTCTTTCTAGACTTTCTTAAAGTTGGTCTTCAGTCTCCCAAACTTGGTTTCATTGGGAAGACTTTATTGTGGATATTGTGATTCCAGTGTCGTTGCCATTTTGTATAAAGGATTCTATAAATTTTTGGTTTTGATTCAGTATATGAAATCTTGAACCTGTCGGCGTGTGGTAGAATTTGGTAGGTCCGGTTGATTTTGTCGAGCTCGGGAAGGTTTCGAACCACATTAGACTATGAGATCTAGAGCTGGTTTAATTCTCTCCGAGTGCTGGAATGGTTTGCAAGATCAATTCATTCTAAAAATACTCTGCTATCAGTCTTGGACATTAAAATGACTACGAGATTCGCCTTCGCATTCTAGCAGGTCCTCGATTAACAAATCGACTCTAACCTTTCGCTGATCTACGATGTAATGGTGAACATAAAGTAGTGGCTAACGTTCTGGAATGCGAAATCGTGGTAAGCCAGTTCAGACTCCAGTCGCGCTATTGCATTCACATTCGAACTTTGGAAAGGTGAGGTCATCCGATCGTGGTGCAATGATTAGCAAAATAGGAGATATTCTTGGAGATACTCTACTACTGAAAAGCGGTTCCACACCTTATATATATATATATATATATATATATATAGAGAGAGAGAGAGAGAGAAAGAGAGAGAGAGAGAGAGAGAGAGAGAGAGAGAGTGAGTGAGTGAGAAAAGAAACAAGTAAGAAGATGGTAATGATAAGATAGTAATGATAAAGGAGGTTATGGCTCATGTCTTTTCCAATGACATCTTTAAAGGACAGGACCACAGATACCCAAAAAGCAAAAAAAAAAAAAAAAAAAAAAAAATCAGGGAATTAACCAAATTTAATGAAATTTTCAGTGTTGATATATTAATGAATAAAAGATATAATGCACCAGTTATTTTATTTAAAAACTTCTACATTTTTTTCAGGTCAGTTAACGTGGAACCACGTATCTTTGAGAATCTGTGTTACGCCTTAACGATACGTACAGCTGCTTTTTTATGGGGGTGTTGTTTCCACAGTTTGTTTAAGATTGTATGCAGCGTTCTTGTGCAGCTCCCATCTAGCTTATTCGCTTGGCGTTTCGTTAGGGTATGGTGGTACAGCCATACAGCAGCACTGATACAACTACGGCTTGGAAAAATTGTCACTTCAACTTGATAGGGTGATCGGATTTCCATATGGCTGATAATCTGTATATAGCAGACCATGTATATAAAGGTAGCGTATTCTGTGTCCCACCGACAGGTCAAAATTGTTGGCAGGACATGGTATACCTTATAATTGCGACCTTGTATCACATCATACCCGTGATGAACGGTTCCGGTAGATACCTACTCCCTGAGTACTATTTGCCGGATTTGCTTCCATGTCATGAAGCTCGGTTTCGGAATTTACGTATTTACGCCACCATAATCTTGCCTGATTGTTGACGTTCGTGCAACCTTAACGGGTGTCTTGGAGCACGGGCTCGGAAGTCACGGGTTTACGCATAGCTGATCTTGTCTAATTATTGACATTCTTACATCCGCCGATGAAGGCCAAGAATTCTCAGATTTACACCTACATGACCTATATTTCTGTTGTGATGTTAGTCCCAACAGTAAAAAGAAGTCAAGTCGAGATGGGGTAAAATAAGACAAGTGTATTTACAATTAATGGTACATGTACGACTAGCTTGTCGTTAACGGGAACAGTTCTACCTTTCCACTCGGTGTCTCACTATTTATAGTGAGAACCGGTGCATGTTCTCCACTGTAGGAACGGCCGGTACAACAATTTCTCACATTTGTTTAATTTCACTTTTCCACACACAGACGTTGATAAAGGGTAAATGTCCACCCATAATATCGGAATATATCGAACCAGGGACAGAACAACAGCTGGATATTGAAACTCTGTTTTTTTGTTCTGTTTTTTTTTTTTTTTTTTTTTTTTTTGTTCACTTGTTCATTTCCATGCTTCATAATACCAAAAAACAACGTTCACCAGAACAAAGTTCATACGTAATCAACTTTATATATACGGTGTTTAACGTTTGAATCCAGTTTGCCCTCTCTTAAACCAGTTATCTAGCCAAGGTTAAAGAGCTCAGTACACCCTACTTTTAACACATAGCTGCTGGGAGAATCGTCGGATTCATACTTTTCCCAAGGGTATTAGCGCTATGTGAATTGCAAAAAAATATCGTCTTGAACTCTTCCCACCGTGTCTAAGACAGTAACCATTACAGCACGTACCTACTGCCTCGTGGTATACGGGCCACGAACTTGCACGTACCAAAATATTGCAATAATTTTAACTAACCCCAATGAAACCTGATAATGACTCACAGAAATATCTGAAAAGCAAATATTAAACGGTTCTGTTTGATATTAAGTTTGACAGTAAGTGTAGATTATTTTATGAAACCTTAGGAGAATAAGAATTCGTTCAAGTAATTTAATATAAATCTTTAAAAACCAGAGACGATGACAGGAACAGGTGCGTCTTCAATCATTTCTGTATTGGGAAGAATCTTACAATTCCAGTCGTGAAAAAATCATTACAAATAAAATTACAGTAGCAGAACCTGTGGAGATACCAGAGTATGATAATTTAATTATTGAAACGTTTTATATGTTTATTTGTCAAATTCTTCCAAGCCGTAGTTGTATCAATACTACTGTACGGCTGCACCAACTGGACCCTAACCAAGCGACTGGAGAATAAACTAGACGGTAGCTACACAAGAATGATGCGTGCAGTCTTAAAAAAGGCGTGGAAACAAGACCCTACGAGAAAACAGCTGTATGACCACCTGCCCCAGATCGCACAAACCATCCGTGTAAGGTGAACAAGACAGGCCGGACACTGCTGGAGAAGCAAGGACGAACTGATAAGTGACGTTCTTCTTTGGAAGACATCACATGGGTCGATCAGCAAAGACATACATTGACCAGCTCTGCGCGGATACTGGATGTCGCGCAGAGGACCTCACAAGTGCAATGCATGATAGGAAAGGTTGGCAAGAGATTGTCATGGATATCCGTGCTGCCGGCGTAACATGATGATGATGATGATGATGATATTAAGAGCTATTGCGAAATGTTCAATATGTAAAATGTATAAAGTAAGTAAGTGAAGTCGACGGGGTGGCTTAATGTCGTTATCAGCCAGACAGCGTGGGAGTCCACCCCCTTTTCCCTGGCGCTAGACCAAGGAGATTGTTTTGCGTCCGAGTTGGGGTGTCACACCTACCAACAGCTCCTCCCTTTACCGCACAGAACCCCGTGCTACATATACGCTGAGTTGGCGAGGGCCGGTATCAAACCAGGGACACTGCGATACCTAGGCAAGCGCTCTACCGACTGAGCTAAACCAACCCATTGTAAAATGTATAACAATCTTGATTTAACTCTCACTCGCTCTTTTTTCTTTCTTTCCTTCTTTCCTTCTTTTCATTATGTTCGATTGAAACAGATTAGTGTTAACGAGTCCACATGCCCACCACCTCTCTATATATTTCCCCTACTCTCTTCGTTTCTTTATTTCTTACTTATTATATGTTTTATTGTGTAGCATGTCCTTTCTTCCCTTTCTTCATTCATAATTTAAAAAAAAAACAGAATGGTCCATTTAGCTGAGATGACGACACCCACAAAAATATGAATTCGGCGGATAAGCACGGGCGGATAATCAAGATTTACATTTTTTAAATTTTATCTTGGACGTTTTGGACGGTCTCAATTTTTAACCAGAGGGTTTTGCAAGATGATAACGGTTGTACAATTATGGTCGCTTTTGTTGGCAACCTTCCGTCTATTTTAGACGATGGCGTAGTTATTTTTTCTCCCCCCCCTCTCTCTCTCTCTCTCTCTCTCTCTCTCTCTCCTCTCTCACTTACAGCTACTTGAGTGCTGGACAGACCGATCCTCGAATGGCAGTCTCTGGTGCAATGGCTGCAAACAAAAGTTGATGCTTTCTGTAGGTGTTGGGGGTACTGCTGTTTCTCCTTTCTTTTAGCTCTCTTTTCTGGAGCAGCTTTTTTCCTCTCTTCTTCACTTCTTTTTGTTCCTTGTTTGACGGGGAGGCGCCAGGTTGCACTGACTTCTGCACAAGCCTCCCACGTGTTTATGTCGATGCGGCATGTCTTCAGGTCTCTCTTGCAGACATCTTTGAAGCGTAGGCGTGGTCTCCCTGCTGGTCGGGTGCCCTCCACTAGTTCACCATACAGTGTAGGTCTTTGGGGATGCGGCCTTTGTTCATCCTCCTGACAATTATGGAAAAAGAGTATTAATATACAGATTGTTACGTTGTAATATTCACGGCACTAAAACGATACATGCACCGTAGTCCTTTTTCTTTCTTGGTACCAAAACTCCGATAAAAATCATAACACGAGAAACATTGTCGTCACAACTCCCAGCCTTTATTAACGTGCTCGTCTAGTCGGCTTCTACCAGAGAGGAGGAGAGGCAGAGAGAAAGAGAGAGAGAGAAACTACTAGATTACTGGGCTCTCATGAGGTCCGTACACTAGGCCCGCCACCGGCAAAAAGAGGACGAACCCTTTCTTTCTTCCCACGTCACCACGTGACTTCCGGTCAACACCCGACTTCCGCTTGCCACTCAATTCTTCGTTCGGGGTCACGCTACGGTCAAACCATCGCTCTCCTCTTTTGGGTCATCACTATTTTTTAAGCCTTTGTTTATTTTCTCTCCTTCCATTAGCAGTTCTAGCTCACAAAAGTCAGGAATATACCCATATTGCAACAAATCTTTTAAAACCAAGGCCGATGACAGAAACAGGTTTTAATCGAAAATAATAAAAACTGAATGGTCCATTTAGCTGAGATGACGACACCCACAAAAATTGAATTCGGCGGATAAGCACAGACGGATAATCAAGATTTTACATTTTTAAATTTTATCTTAGTCGTTTTGGCCGGTCTCATTTTTAACCAGAGGGTTTTTTCAAGATGATAACGGTTGTACAATTTTGGAAAAAGAGTATCATTATACAGATTGAGTTTGAGTTTGAGTTTTGTTTAACGGCATATCAACCTCTGTGGGTCATTTAATGCCAAAAGTTTATTTTTAATTTCAGACTTTAAAGTAGTGGTTATGGAGATAATTGGTTATGTTCTGTTATATTTTGTTGAAAAGGGCTTTTTTTGTTTATAAAATTTTAAATTTTTTTCAGGGTTTGTATTCTTAAAGATGTCTTTCAGGTTTCTTGCTTGATTAGTAATTTGCGCGGATATGTTTAAGTCTGTTACAATTTGGAAAGGATATGCTTGGTTGTAAGTTGCACTTTGCATGTTGGGCACACTGGGGCACCCTCCCTTTTAACAGGTACGAATGGGTGATGTGGTGTGCCCTCATTATATAGATTCTTTTAAAATCACAGCCGATGACAGGAACAGGTGTGTATTCAATCATTTCTGTATTGGGAACAATCTTACGATTCCGTTCGTGAAAAATCCATGAAAATAAAATTACAACGGGAAATAGAGAGAAAAGAAACCGAAATACGAAGAAAAAGATTCGCATAAATTTATATATATTTCTAGGGGAAAAAATATAAACATTAGAATTTATCATGAAAATAAGGTGTTGGAATATTTTGTATATAAGCCGTGCGGCAATCCACACACTTAGATTTATAGACTAAGCGAGGTCATATGGTTTAAGCCTCAGCCAATCAACAGCCCAAAATGTGGTTGGTTAACTACTTAATCGCTGATAGTGACAGACGTCCATTTGCACTCATTGACGAACGACCTGCAAGACTGAGGAGCATCAAGGAACAACCAAAGATCATAACCAATATTAAGGGACACTAAGGAGCGACTAAAGGATTATTCGCAAAGGACCGCTCTCTGCTTAACAAAAGGATTTCCGCTGGACAGCGCTCTTGCTTGAACCCCTAAAGATGGCCACAAATATCGTAACATAAGGACAGGGTACAAAAAGGAATTCAGTAACTGCCCTTTCGTCGTCTCGACATTTTCGAAGATACGTCGCTCTTCAAAAATTATTGAAATCTTAAAATCTTAAAAGCTAATAAAATTATCACAATATGTACGAACTTCTGTAAAAACAGCTGCATGGATCATAAAGTAGGGTGTAGTATTAATTGCGTTATTCGGACTATTGTCCCCATCTTCATTGTTATTTGTACAACGTTTCGGCCGATATACCCTCCGGCCTTCTTCAGGTATTTCTTGTCGGACTCGGGAACCTCTCGGAATCGGAACCTTCTCGGACACATGGCCGAGTGGATAGGCAGTTAGTTTAAGGCAGTTATAAGTGACAGTTATCTCTGGAACCCGGGTTCAATCCTGAGTGAAAGCAGTTAGAAAAAATAATTAATTAACATAACCCCTACCCAGCTATGGTTAGCGGAATGAGAACAGGATACCCCGTGGAATAAATAAAGGGTTAGGTTCAAAGTTCCGAGATGGCTCCCGATTACGACAAGAAAGTTCCAAAGTTCGAAAGAAGGTTCCCGAGTCGGGAGGTTCCCGAGTCCGACAAGAAATACCTGAAGAAGGTCGGAGGGTATATCGGCCGAAACTTTTGTCAAATAACAATGAAGAGTGAACGATAGTCCGAATAACGCAGATATAATTCCATTTTCAAGCCTCATCTCAAACATTCAAAGAAATAATAAAGTAGGGTAATCATTAAATTCCGGGTTTTTCGATTGTTTATGTTTAATTTTGCACACGATAAATGATTACAATCGTTTTTCTATTTTACCAATAGATTGGATCCTAACAGGTGCTACACTCCAGGTCAGAGTGCACCTGGGAGAAATGGCGATGAAGGTATATCTCACACTCGACGCTCCAGAATTGGAACTTTCAACATTAGATGCGGTTTAAACGTCTGACTCAGGACACTGAGACCTCACCCACCGCCTTCTTGGATATATATGATAAAAACGGTTGGGGTCGCCCATTAGAACAACAGGGTTTTAGAACAATCATATATATTTTACCAACCCCTCCGCACGAGCAGGATGCGACACAGGTCAATTTTCTTAAGCGGAGTTTTAACAGGTTTTGAATTCAGAGTTTTCCTTCTCCTGGACTGGTTACCTAGCCATGATTAAAGAATCCCAGTCTGCCCTACTATTTACCCATAGCTAGAGGGAGAGTAGGATTCATATCTTTCCCAAGGGTATTAGCGCTAAAGTGAAATGTAATTTAACACGTCCAGGATTTGAACTCGGGGCGACGAGTTCATTTCCTATGACTTTAACATTGCACCACGCACTTCAAATTACAACAATCTTATAGGCACTAGGGTCTGACGTCATTAGCCGAGTGATCAGAGAAGGTCTTTCTGACTGCCGTCTAGGCCTCATTATTAAGCGGCCAAAATGGAGTGTTGCATGTCATGCGCTGCTCATACACCTGGATTCCATCCTTAATGATCACGGGTTCCACGCCAAAGCCAACAGTTGACTACAGTGTGGGGTCTTACCTCTCAGCAGAGGGGAAGTCGATGTTTTTTCTACCACGCCGACAGGGCTTTTCATATCAAGGGAAGGTCTGAAATATTAAAAGACTCAAAATGCGTTACCATCATGCTATGAATAATAATCATGCTGCTTAGATTAATGATGAAAAATATATTAAGAAAGAA
>CM042155.1:83270883-83283104 GCA_023376005.1 Doryteuthis pealeii | reverse complement strand
CGGGTGCTTAATTTCGTTATCAGCCAGGACAGCGTGGGAGTTCCACCCCCTTTCCCTGGGCGTAGACCAAGAGATTGTTTTGCGTCCGAGTTGGGGTGTCACACCTACCAACAGCTCCTCCTTTACGCACAGAAACCCGTGCTACATATACGCTGAGTTGGCGAGGGCCGGTATCAAACCAGGGACACTGCGATACCTAGGCAGCGCTCTACGACTGAGCTAAACCAACCCATTGTAAATTGTATAACAATCTTGTTTAACTCTCACTCGCTCTTTTCTTTCTTTCCTTCTTTCCTTCTTTTCATTATGTTCGATTGAACAGATTAGTGTTAACGAGTCCACATGCCACCACCTCTATATATTTCCCTACTCTCTTCGTTTTTTTATTTCTTACTTATTATATGTTTTATTGTGTAGCATGTCCTTTCTTCCCTTTCTTCATTCATAATTTAAAAAAAAAACAGAATGGTCATTTAGCTGAGATGACGGCACCCACAAAAATATGAATTCGGCGGATAAGCACGGGCGGATAATCAAGATTTACATTTTTTAATTTTATCTTGGACGTTTTGACGGGTCTCAATTTTTAACCAGAGGTTTTGCAAGATGATAACGGTTGTACAATTATGGTCGCTTTTGTTGGCAACCTTCCGTCTATTTTAGACGATGCGTAGTTATTTTTCTCCCCCCCCTCTCTCTCTCTCTCTCTTCTCTCTCTCTCTCTCGCTCTCACTTACAGCTACTTGAGTGGCTGGACAGACCGATCCTCGAATGCAGTCTCTGGTGCATGGCTGCAAACAAAGTGATGCTTTCTGTAGGTGTTGGGGTACTGCTGTTTCTCCTTTCTTTTAGCTCTCTTTTCTGGAGCAGCTTTTTTCTCTCTTCTTCACTTCTTTTTGTTCCTTGTTTGACGGGAGGCGCCAGTTGCACTGACTTCTGCACAAGCCCACGTTTTATGTCGATGCGGCATGTCTTCAGGTCTCTCTTGCAGACATCTTTGAAGCGTAGGCGTGGTCTCCCTGCTGGTCGGGTGCCCTCCACTAGTTCACCATACAGTGTAGGTCTTTGGGATGCGGCCTTTGTTTCATCCTCCTGACAATTATGGAAAAGAGTATTAATATACAGATTGTTACGTTGAATATTCACGGCACTAAAACGATACATGCACCGTAGTCCTTTTTTCTTTCTTGGTACCAAAACTCCGATAAAATCATAACACGAGAACATGTCGTCACAACTCCAGCCTTTATTAACGTGCTCGTCTAGTCGCTTCTACCAGAGAGGAGGAGAGGCAGAGAGAAAGAGAGAGAGAGAACACTACTAGATTACTGGGCTCTCATGAGGTCCGTACACTAGGCCCGCCACGCAAAAAGAGGACGAACCCTTCTTTCTTCCCCACGTCACCACGTGACTTCCGTCAACACCCGACTTCCGCTTGCCACTCAATTCTTCGTTCGGGGTCACGCTACGGTCAAACCATCGCTCTCTCTTTGGTCATCACTATTTTTTAAGCCTTTGTTATTTATTCCTCCTCCTTCCATTAGCAGTTCTAGCTCACAAAAGTCAGGAATATACCCATATTGCAACAAGATCTTTTAAAACCAAGGCCGATGACAGAAACAGGTTTTAATCGAAACATAATAAAACTGAATGGTCCATTTAGCTGAGATGACGACACCCACAAAAATATGAATTCGGCGGATAAGCACAGACGGATAATCAAGATTTACATTTTTAAATTTTATCTTAGTCGTTTTGGCCGGTCTCATTTTTAACCAGAGGGTTTTTCAAGATGATAACGGTTGTACAATTTTGGAAAAAGAGTATCATTATACAGATTGAGTTTGAGTTTGAGTTTTGTTTAACGGCATATCAACCTCTGTGGGTCATTTAATGCCAAAAAGTTTATTTTTAATTTCAGACTTTAAAGTAGTGGTTCTATGGAGATAATTGGTTATGTTCTGTTATATTTTGTTGAAAAGGTTGCTTTTTGTTTATAAAATTTTAAATGTTTTCAGGGTTTGTATTCTTAAAGATGTCTTTCAGGTTTCTTGCTTGATAGTAATTTGCGCGGATATGTTTAAGTCTGTTACAATTTGGAAGGATATGCTTGGTTGTAAGTTGCACTTTGCATGTTGGGCACACTGGGGCACCCTCCCCTTTTAACAGGTACGAATGGGTGATGTGGGTGTGCCCTCATTATATAGATCTTTTAAAATCACAGCCGATGACAGGAACAGGTGTGTATTCAATCATTTCTGTATTGGGAACAATCTTACGATTCCGTTCGTGAAAAATCCATGACAAATAAAATTACAACGGGAAATAGAGAGAAAGAAACCGAAATACGAAGAAAAAAGATTCGCATAAATTTATATATATTTCTAGGGGAAAAAATATAAACATTAGAATTTATCATGAAAATAAGGTGTTGGAATATTTTGTATATAAGCCGTGCGGCAATCCACCACTTAGATTTATAGACTAAGCGAGGTCATATGGTTTAAGCCTCAGCCAATCAACAGCCCAAAATGTGGTTGGTTAACTACTTAATCGCTGATAGTGACAGACGTCCATTTGCACTCATTGACGAACGACCTGCAAGACTGAGGAGCATCAAGGAACAACCAAAGGATCATAACCCAATATTAAGGGACACTAAGGAGCGACTAAAGGATTATTCGCAAAGGACCGCTCTCTGCTTAACACAAAGGATTTCCGCTGGACAGCGCTCTTGCTTGAACCCCTAAAGATGGCCACAAATATCGTAACATAAGGACAGGGTACAAAAAGGAATTCAGTAACTGCCCTTTCGTCGTCTCGACATTTTCGAAGATACGTCGCTCTTCAAAATTATTGAAATCTTAAAATCTTAAAAGCTATATAAATTATCACAATATGTACGACTTCTGTAAAAACAGCTGCATGGATCATAAAGTAGGGTTAGTATTATCTGCGTTATTCGGACTATTGTCCCCATCTTCATTGTTATTTGTACAACGTTTCGGCCGATATACCCTCCGGCCTTCTTCAGGTATTTCTTGTCGGACTCGGGAACCTTCTCGGAATCGGGAACCTTCTCGGACACATGGCCGAGTGGATAAGGCAGTTAGTTTAAGGCAGTTATAAGTGACAGTTATCTCTGGAACCCGGGTTCAATCCTGAGTGAAAGCAGTTAGAAAAAATAATTAATTAACATAACCCCTACCCCAGCTATGGTTAGCGGAATGAGAACAGGATACCCCCGTGGAATAAATAAAGGGTTAGGTTCAAAGTTCCGAGATGGCTCCCGATTACGACAAGAAAGTTCCAAAGTTCGAAAAGAAGGTTCCCGAGTCCGAGGAGGTTCCCGAGTCCGACAAGAAATACCTGAAGAAGGTCGGAGGGTATATCGGCCGAAACTTTGTACAAATAACAATGAAGATGTGAACGATAGTCCGAATAACGCAGATAATACTAATCTTCAAGCCTCATCTCAAACATTCAAAGAAATAATAAAGTAGGGTATCATTAATTCCGGGTTTTATCGATTGTTTATGTTTAATTTTGCACACGATAAATGAATACAAATCGTTTTTCTATTTTACCAATAGATTGGATCCTAACAGGTGCTACCACTCCAGGTCAGAGTGCACCTGGGAGAAATGGCGATGAAGGTATATCTCACACTCGACACGCTCCAGAATTGGAACTTCAACATTAGATGCGGTTTAACGTCTGACTCAGGACACTGAGACCTCACCCCACCGCCTTCTTGGATATATATGATAAAAACGGTTGGGGTCGCCCATTAGAACAACAGGGTTTAGAACAATCATATATATATTTACCAACCCCTCCGCACGAGCAGGATGCGACACAAGGTCAATTTCTTAAGCGGAGTTTAACAGGTTTGAATTCAGAGTTTCCTTCTCCTGGACTGGTTACCTAGCCATGATTAAAGAATCCAGTCTGCCCTACTATTTACCCATAGCTAGAGGGAGAGTAGGATTCATATCTTTCCCAAGGGTATTAGCGCTAAGTGAAATGTAATTAACACGTCCAGGATTTGAACTCGGGGCGACGAGTTCATTTCCTATGACTTTAACCATTGCACCACGCACTTCCAAATTACAACAATCTTATAGGCACTAGGGTCTGACGTCATTAGCCGAGTGATCAGAGAAGGTCTTTCTGACTGCCCGTCTAGCCTCATTAACGGCCAAAATGGAGTGTTGCATGTCATGGACTGCTCATACACCTGGATTCCATCCTTAATGATCACGGGTTCCACCCAAAGCCAACAGTTGACTACAGTGTGGGGTCTTACCTCTCAGCAGAGGGGAAGTCGATGTTTTTTCTACCCAAGCCGACAGGGCTTTTCATATCAAGGGAAGGTCTGAAATATTAAAAGACTCAAAATGCGTTACCATCATCTATGAATCAATAATCATCTGCTTAGATTAATGATGAAAAATATATTAAGAAAGACCCAGAATGTATATAGTACCTACCTTCATCTTTTTCAAAAGTAATTATTTATTGGCGTTATTATACTAAGCAGCTTATGTGAATAGAGATTCGTAATCTTGAGCTAAAAGTACAACTTCAATATACGATGCTGTGCCAATAAGTAATGCCAGTATGTTTTCCTTTCTCTTTCATGGGGCCGAAGAGATGATAGGCTGAGGCAAACATTATTCCAGTAACGAGGAAGTGTAATCGGTAGTAAAGAAGTGGCTTAAAGAATTTTACGGGACACGGATACATGCTCTCATTCGAAGGTGGAACATTGCTATTGAGAGCAACGGTGACAATGGGAAGAAGTAGGGACGTGATCCAGAGAGAACCAGCTTCTTTTTTATGTATGGTACATGTTCCTGTGTTGGTAATTATACCTATCCTAAACAAAATGGCATTACTTCTTGACTCACGCTCGTACCTTGGGTTGTTTGGTTGGTTGGATTTAACAGCATGTTAAACCTTGTTGGGTTATTTTATGTCGAAGACGTTTTGTTTATTTATTCATGATGGCTAAAATTATTTTGAACTCATTTTTTTTAACTCAAATATTTTTGAACTCATATTTCTAACACATTTTAATAAATTTTAAAAGCACTTTTTTTTTTACTCATCCTCGTACTTAACATTGCTTAACACTTGCAGGTTAACGTAATGGCAACAGTCTGCATCGGTGGATTGAATAAAGTGTTCAGTGAAGGCTCCCGATTGTTGCATAGCGCGTCGTCACTGTACTAAATTGCAATAGTTTTATCTTCGTTGTAAGGGATGACAATAACACCAAAGTTATCCTCCAGAAGTTTATTGAAATAAATTCAAGCTTCTTAACTTCGAGAGAGAGGGTCAGTTTAATTAATATATTCAGTCTTTAGACTTTCGGTCCTTCGATTAAATTTCTGGGTGACAAGCTTTTTCAGTTGGTAAATATTAAGGCTAGCTTTTCTGACACCAACTACACGAGGTCCCGCTCGGCCAACTAACTCGTACCGACTCTCCCGATTATTGACCCCGATCACCTCACTCTCTCTTCGGCTGACTGCCTCCGGGGCTAACTAACGACTGACCTGTCTCGAGCCCTCGGTTCTTTTTATATTCATAGCTACTCCCACGTATTTTTATCTCTTGATCTGATAACGGGCAGTTGTTAAACTTCTTTGTTTAATAAAACCGGAAATTCATATTTCCGTTTGTACAATATATAACACCGATTACAACATTAAGGCTCCCAAATTTGACGAGTAGGTTCCCGAGTTTATAAGAAATAATATTTCCTTACACAGTTACCTCCCTTTGACCATTGCCAAATAAAGAGACTGTGCCCTTTAGCCATCACCTGATAAGAAACCTCGTGCGATTGGCTAAGGGCCTTGTCAGCGACCAATCAGAGCACACGTTACTAGGCTTAGTTTGGCCTCCAAGTTTGAAGATTGATACCACTAGTCTCGCTCTTTTCGCTGCAACCAGCCGTCGGAGAACGACGTGCCTCATGAAGACAGCTTACGGAAAAGCCGGTGACGCTTAACGTCAAACAAAGCAAGCAAGCAAGTCATTCCTACCAGAGACAGTTAAGTTTCGCAAAGCATTATTTTGCAACCATACCCCTACAATCTTACACCCTACACTATTCAATTGTACAATTATATATATTTTACCAACCCCTCCGAACGAGCAGGATGCGACACAAGGTCAATTTCTTAAGCGGAGTTCAACAGGTTTGAATTCAGAGTTTTCCTTCCTAGCGGTTGCTAAACCAAGGTTAAAGAGCCCAGTCTGCCCTACTATTTACCCATAGCTGGAGGGAGAATAGGATTCATACCTTTCCCAAGGGTATTAGCACTAAGTGAAATAATTGCCACGTCCAGGATTTGAACTCGGGGCGACGAGTCCATTTCCCATGACTTTAACCATTACACCACGCGCTATAATTGTACAATTATAACACATTTGTAAACCTCGCACACATTTGTATCTCACAAGTTACATATTGTATATTGTATGTTGTATATGCAAGTTGTTTGATAAATGCATCGTATTATAAAACCTTGTTGTGTTCTTTACTTGTTTGAATTCATCTTTATCTTTATCTGTCTTCATAATTACCAACAAGTTCGACAAGAAACACCCGAAGAAGGCTGGAGCAAACATCGCCCCAAAATTTGTGTATATATCAATAAAATGAGGACAACAGTCCGAAAAAACTAAATAATACACTAAAGTTAACCCTTAAATCTTTGCAAATCAATTTTTTTCTCACGGCTGTACCGAATTTTCTTTGTATTTTTACCTGCATGATAGGATATCTCAAAGTTCACTATCTATTCACTCCATAACTCATTCTATTCAAATAAAGTCCTATCATTATTGTAAGTAATCTTAGTCCTTCTGCTTAATTATAATCAACTAACCATCAGTTTTTGTACTTTGAGAGACGCTATGAGCGGTTTAAAGTATGGAAAGAGTTAAGTACTAATTAAAATTGACAACTCCTTTATAAATAGAGCCTCAATATAATCAAGGGTTGATATTCCTGATAGAAACCAACGACTTCACGAATCGTCTAGTATTTTTAAAAAGAAAATGATATTTAGAATTTACATATTCTAGAGTTTTATGTAAGACTCTTGTCTCCATAGAAGCAAACACAGGTATCCGAAAAGAGGTATTGATTGGTTAGATATGCACGAAATAAATGCAATATCGGTTCATCGAAAAGGAAAAAATCTTTGAAAACCTCGGACTATTTTGAAATGCTCTCATGTCAACATGAATTCAAATTTCTATTGGTTATCTCACCGCGAACTGATCGTGACTTCAATTTCTTGAGGTTACAATATCAGTCGACTTTATATGATTGGGATCAGTTAGTAATTGTCTACACGGACAGATACACACACACATAGACACACATAGACACACACACACACACACACACACACATACATGCACACATATGTATATACATATATAGTAATAGTAATCGTAATAATAGTTTCACTTATAAGCTCATTAGGAAAAGAATTGCTACAATATCAGTTGACTTTATATGATTGGAATCAGTTTAGTAATTATCTACGCGTACAAACACACACGCACACAGACGCATACACATACACATACATGCAGACATATGTATATACATATATAGTGATAGTAATCCTAATGAGTAAGGTAATACCAACTAATTGTTTCACTTATTAGGTCATCAGGCAAGAATCGCTACAATATCAGTTGACTTTATATGATTGGGATCAGATAGGTAATTGTCTACGCGGAAACATACACACACACACACACACACACACACACACACATACATACACATACACATACATATACACATACATGCACACATATGTATATACATATATAGTAATAGTAATCCTAATGAGTAAGGTAATACCAACTAACAGTTTCACTTATTAGCTCATCAGGGTAAGAATAGCTACAATATCAGTTGACTTTATATGATTGGGATCAGATAGGTAATTGTCTACGCGGACAAACACACACACACACACAAACACAGACGCATACACATACATACACACATATGTATATACATATAGAGTAATAGTAATCCTAATGAGTAAGGTAATACCAACTAACAGTTTCACTTATTAGCTCATCAGGGCAAGAACTGCTACAATATCATTTGACTTTATATGATTGGGATCAGTTTAGTAATTGTCTACGCGTACACACACACACACACACACACGCATACACATACACATACATGCAGACATATGTATATACATATATAGTGATAGTAATCCTAATGAGTAAGGTAATACCAACTAATTGTTTCACTTATTAGCTCATCAGGGCAAGAATCGCTACAATATCAGTTGACTTTATATGATTGGGATCAGATAGGTAATTGTCTACGCGGACAAACATACACACACACACAAACACACACATACATACACAGACACATACATATGCATATACACATACATGCAGACATATGTATATACATATATAGTAATAGTAATCCTAATGAGTAAGGTAATACCAACTAACAGTTTCACTTATTAGCTCATCGGGGCAAGAATAGCTACAATGTCAATTGACTTTATATGATTGGGATCAGTTTAGTAATTGTCTACACGGACAAACACACACACCCACACATACATACATACACAGACGCATACACATACACATACATACACACATATGTATATACATATATAGTAATAGTAATCCTAATGAGTAAGGTAATACCAACTAATAGTTTCACTTATAAGCTCATCGGGGCAAGAATAGCTACAATGTCAATTGACTTTATATGATTGGGATCAGTTTAGTAATTGTCTACACGGACAAACACACACACACACACACACACACAGACGCATACACGTACATACACACATATGTATATACATATAGAGTAATAGTAATCCTAATGAGTAAGGTAATACCAACTAACAGTTTCACTTATTAGCTCATCAGGGCAAGAACTGCTACAATATCAGTTGACTTTATATGATTGGGATCAGATAGGTAATTGTCTACGCAGACAAACACACACACACACACACACACACACAAACACAGACGCATACACATACATACACACATATGTATATACATATAGAGTGATAGTAATCCTAATGAGTAAGGTAATACCAACTAACAGTTTCACTTATTAGCTCATCAGGGCAAGAACTGCTACAATGTCAGTCGACTTTATATGAATGGGATCAATTTAGTAATTGTCTACACACACACACACACACACACACACACACACACACAGACGCATACACATACACATACATGCAGACATATGTATATACATATATAGTAATAGTAATCCTAATGATTAAGGTAGTACCAATTAATTGTTTCACTTATTAGCTCATCAGGGCAAGAATTGCTACAATAACAATTGACTTTATATGATTGGGATCAGATAGGTAATTGTCTACGCGGACAAACACACACACACACACACACACACACACACATACACAGACGCATACACATACACATACATGCACATATATGTATATATATATATATAGTAATAGTAATCCCAAGGAGTAAGGTAATACCAACTAACAGTTTCACTCATCAGGGCAAGAACTGCTACAATAACAGTTGACTTTATATGATTGGGATCAGATGGGTAATTGTCTACGCGGACAACACACAAACACATACACACATAAACACACACACACACACACACATATATATATATATATATATTATATATATATATATATATATATATATAAACACACAATCGTTGATGATTCCTATTTGTATTTAACAATTTCCGACTCTTTTCGCGAAAGCCTTCCTAACGATGTTTCCTGATTTAAAAAAAATTCCTCTTTTCTCTTCAATCACTCTTTTATTCCCGTTCATTTTTTTAATGGAATTGTACATTATTTATCTGTGGCGATGACAAGGTGTTATATACTCAGATAAAAGTGTATTAATATCTAAATGATATATTTACTCGTGGGTTTCGACTGTAAAAAATGTAACTTAAAAGGACGCAATATTTCATATTACTTTCTAATATAAAAAATAAATACTTACAGATTGATATAATTCTTTAACAATTTTAAGAAGGTTCGATGAAAAAATATGTTAATATCATTTTTCAAAAATACAAGATGCTGAGTGTATTAGAGATGTCAATTAAAATTTGACGTCTTCCTGGTTTCTGTTGGCCGGTAGTGAAATCAGCTAACATTTCTAGCGAGAAAAAAATGTACAACCTTTGTTTTGAAGCAGAAAATCTGTATATAATGGAGATTCGGTGTTTGTCTGTAACCGAAACAATGTCACTGTTTAAGTCACAATGCCCTTAGGAATTAGCGTAAGTTTATCAATTAGTAGCTAATTTATGGTTAAAATCATTAATATATAGAATAAAGAACCGCCTTGAGTTATATACATTGAGCAATTAAGTATGCAACATTCATTGGTCCACGTTCTTTGTTAAATACATACCCGTTATTATTGATTAATATATAGTTTGTGTTATTTTGATATCTTCTTATTATAATGGAGATTGTGTGCTTTTTTGTCTGTAACCGAAACTAAATCACTACTCAAGTCACAATTCCCTTTGTTATTGAGGTCAAATTGACCATGAGTTTATTTTTATTTAAACCTCAATCATTAATAAAATTGTTTTACATCATTAATACTGTTAACCATATCTACATGATATTTTCCACGTACCCCACTTGTACGGGTCAGGCACAAGGCCCTATTTATGTGGGACCACCCACAAGCCGAGACTCATGTAGTGGCAGGTGAAAAATTGCGTCGATCCCGTTGGCATTCCCCCTCAAGGGGGGCGCCTCAGGCGCTGGGCAATAAACCCAGCCCTGCCCCTTTAAATCAAGGGGGTAGGTGTTGCCTGGGGGGATGGCCCCCTGGGATCGACGCCGTTAATTATAGCAATGGTCCAGAGGCCGAAGCCACTGTTGACCATATCTACATACTAACAACATGCAATTATATTTATATATACAACAAAATAGTGGTTTACAGTGTGAACGGGAAAGCTAATTTGCATATTGATATTAAAAATGTGATTTTAATAAATATGTACTCAGTGTTATTGATTTCTAACTGTTTGGTTTTATTTTAATGAATATAAGCAAAAATCTCTTCAATGAATCTTAAATGAAATCCATTAACAAGAAAAAATAACTGTCATTTTATTATTTGCTTCCTCTTTTAACTAAATACTTAAATTAGAAAAAATAACAATGAAAGACGAGTGTGATGGAAGAGTAAATTTCAATTGTTCTATTTTTTTTTATTATACTCCCTCTGTTTCAAATCTTTTTATCTGCATTCTTATTTAGTTTCATTAGACTTTCTAATTTAATACGATATTTTATTACATTAAAACTTAAATACTTGCGCCCGGAGGGTGCAAATATTTTCTAGTATATCTAAAGTTATCTAACGCATAGAGTTTTACGAAAAAAATAATTTACCTACCAGAAATATCCACATAATCTTCTTCTACATTAAACCAGAAATATCCACATAATCTTCTTCTACATTAAAATCAATGTTTTATTATACGGTGAAATAATCCATCGAGTTTGATTATAGTCTATCGTAAAATTTTGTTTTACGACAGACAATAATCAAAACAGCTAGGTTGGATTCCCCTAAAAAAAAGCATTAAAAAAAATTAAATATTTGAATTAATTTGCAGTTGATTAACCCGACTGTAAAAAAAATAACTTAAAAATGACGCAATATTTCATATTACTTTCTAATACAAAAAAATAGACAGTTATAGCTTGATATGATTCTTTAACAATTTTTTGTAAGAAACTTGTTTTTATTTGAAAGAAATTATATTCATTTGAATTTTGACAGTAAAACTATTGTTTATATCTACAATTAAAAAGTTTTCAATGATCTGTGTATGTTTTCTTTTATACCAAAAAGCGTGGCAAAAAATAATTTTTACACTGCCCGGAGGGTGTTTATTGCTAGTCATTTTTTAAAATACAAGATGTTGAGCGTATTAAAAATGGCGATTAAAACTTGATATCATCCTGGCTTTTGTCGACCGGTCGCGCAATCAGCTAAACTTTCAAGCAAAATAACAGTAAAACAATTCCTGTTTTGTAACAGAAATAATATATATATATATATATATAATATATATATATATATATATATATATAATCAATAGCTGGAATATATCATGAACAATT
>CM042155.1:83255883-83265883 GCA_023376005.1 Doryteuthis pealeii | reverse complement strand
TTCTTATATATATTCTTATATATATATATATATATATATATATATATATATATATATATATATATTATCCAAACGCTCCACACGGCAGAATGAGACACAAAGTCAATTTATTAAGCGTTCAACAGGTTTGAATTCAGAGTTTTCCTTCTCCTAGACCAGTTGCCTAACCAAGATTAAATAGCCTAGTCTGCCCTACTATTTATCCATAGAAGGAGGCAGAGTAAGATTCATACCTTTCCCAAGGGTATTAGCGCTAAGTGAAATGAAATTGCCACATCCAGGATTTGAATTCGGGGCGACGAGTCCATTTTCCATGACTTTAACCATTACACCACGCGCTTGCATTTTGACTATTTTTATATATATATATATATATTATATATATTTATATATATATATATATATATATATATATATATATATATATTTACCAACCCCTCAGCACAAGCAGGATGCGACACAAGGTCAATTTCTTAAGCGGAGTTTAACAGGTTTGAATTCAGAGTTTTCCTTCTCCTAGACCGGTTGCCTAACCAAGGTTAAAGAGCCCAGTCTGCCCTACTATTTACCCATAGCTGGAGGGAGAGTAGGATTCATACCTTTCACAAGGGTATTAGCGCTAAGTGAAATGCAATTGCCACGTCCAGGATTTGAACTCGGGGCGACGTGTCCATTTCCCATGACTTTAACCATTACACCACGCGCTTCCTATTTTGATATATAAGGTGTCCTGCAATACACCACCTAAATTTATAGACTAGGCGGGGCCACGTGGTCTATTCCACCGCCAATCACCAGTTATAATGCGAGTCTGATTGGCTACTTAAACACTGATACTTTCCATAATTCATTTACAACAATTGAGGAGGAACTGACAATACTAAGGAGAACCAAAGGATTCTTTATCAGGGATTTCCACTGGACAAGCGCTCTTGCTTAAAGCCTAAAGGATCACCTATAACATTGTGTGTGTGTGTGTGTGTGTGTGTGTGTGTGTGCGTGTGTTTGGGCGCGTGTAAATTCGTACATCTTCTACTCTAAGGAAACAGCCTATGGTGACCCAGGTGTCAGACATGGTTTCGGTACCTAAGCACCAATGTTGCATAACGCCTTCTTCACTGGCACTAAATAATTATAATGTTGCATACCTCTTTCTTTAATTCTATTTCTTGTCCGTCTTTAGTATTCTGATCGTCTTTGGTATTTCTTCTATCATCTTGACTTGGTCTAGCATCTTCTAAGATCTTGGATATCTTCTAAGGCCTAGCGTCTGGAGTTGACTTGGGGATTTCGGTCTGGTTTTCTGTTAGGGATTTCTCTCTATCAAAAGCCCTGTGTCATTGTTAGTTTTTAGATAATAAACACAAAACTTCGATTTATCTTGATGTTACTTTATTTTCAATCCCCAACACAGACATCTGCTAACTAACATAGCGCGCGTGAGATCCAGTTTAGACAGAGCATAAAATGGCCGATCGCTCTGCCTGACGTCCAACTGCAAACTGGGGACTCTGAAAAAGGCCCCACGTGACTTCACATATTTGGCGGGCTTCTGTAATTTTCCATGGAAGGACCCGGCCATGATATGAAAAGGGTCATCCCCTCAGAATTACAGGGGATTGACAATAATCTCATGCAACCGCATAGATTATGTAACATTTGTATCTTTATATGGGTTTCGTTGGACGAGTCCAACTATCTTGCAGTGGAAATATGTTTTCATACAAGAAAAATACATAATCTTTTTTTTAATTCATAACGCATATTCCTAGATCCTAAACACGGAAGTTTAAACATTGTTGTCCTTAAAGCCATGATATGAAAAGGGTCATCCCCTCAGAATTACAGGGGATTGACAATAATCTTATGCAACCGCATAGATTATGTAACACCAATACCCCAAAACCCAGATCAACAATGCAATACTTTTTTCTACTTCGGTGGTTTTATATCACACCACCAACATATCAGATCAATACAGATGCTGCGTTTTTTTTTATATCTTTTCTTGTAACATCTAGGTATATTTCGGTTTTATTTTTACTGGTGACAAACCGTTCTTCATGAAATATGCAGGAGTCAATTCAGTAAGAAAAAAGAACGGCGTTCGACTTCAACGGAAAATGCATCGATAGTAAAGCCGTTCTGTATGCAAAGATATCGAAAGGTGGGCTGTTCCGGTAAGAATTATTAAAGTCACATTTGTTCCTTTATTTTTTTTGTTTTGTTTTATTTTTCATTGGCATTACTAATATTATCTTTATTGTTATTATTTTGTTATTGTTAATGTTATTATCATTATCTCTCTCTTTTTTCTTTTTTTCTTTTTTGTTTATCTTTTTTAATTTTTTTAAAAATTATAATTTTTTTACACACACACACACATACACACACACATACACACACACACTCACTCACACAAACATATATATATATATATATATATATATATATATATATAAATGTAAGGTAATCCAAATAACTGGTTGTAAGGGTGATTCTATTTAAGATCTTCAAAATCTCACTGTACAACCATACTGTATGCTCTTGAAGATGCAAGCATATACTCATATGCATAACATTGAGTGCAGATAAACCTGCGATCAAAATGTATGAACATTTTGATATCAGGTTCATCTGCACTCAATATGATGCATATACACACATACGCTGAAAAACACACACACACACACACACACACACACACACACACACACATATATATATATATATATATATATATATATATATATATATATATATACAGGGTGTTCGGGATAAATTTGGCATACTATATTTGGTTATTTTCTCGGTAGGTAGGAGGTATTGACGGACACTAAGCATCATTTAAAAGCTTGGACCCTTCTTCATTCATATACGTGATGACAGTGAGAAAGAATGACAGGAACCTACCCGAATCATGGAAGAATAAGTCCATGGATTATTATGTTTGTGGCCTGTTGAGAAAGACACCATTCGCCGTGCCAGTACTACAAAAGCCCAGTTAATCGACAGAATTAAGGTAGTTTTTGAGACTCTTCCCAGGGAAACTGTAAAATTAGCTTGCTCCTGGTTCCGGAGCAGGATTAAAGCTGTGGTCGAGGCTAATGGTGGTTATTTTGAGAGAACTTGTTGACAGTAGTGTAATTTCCGTGCCTGTTGAATCTCTTTACAATCCATTAAGTTTTGTAGTTACCAAGCACTTTTCTTTTTTCTTATGAAAGTGCCAAATTTTACCCCGAACACCCTGTATATTCGAATAAACTTTGATAATAATAGAAAAAGAAAAATAATATATATACGGAATAATATATAAAATATTAACACATCCATATGAATAACTTTAGGATAGGGTGATTTTAAAGTCACTCCCTGTTCACCATCCCTCTAAAAACATTATTGAAGTTAACTCAATTTATTTGGAAACCTGGTCACAAGGTCCGAATATTTACTTTGGGGTGGGTACATGGGATTAAATTGGTCATGCCGCTCACTTTATCCTATCTTATGCCGATTCATGCCAATAAATACGGTTTTATGAATTATCTTCCCTTGTTACGGTTGTCGTTTGGTGTGAGATTAACTTCCCTTGGTTGCTACGGTTTGCCGTTAGGTGGCCCTGCGACTTGAATATTTAAGGACAGTCCCACAAATATCAAACTATCTTTCTCCTGGAATCTCCAGCTAGGACCCAAACCCAAGTTGTCTTCGTCAATTTGGACTGGGGGAGCTTAGACCCCCCACCTAGAGTCTTATAAGCTTGTCTGTATTTTGTCCCTTTATACTCTGTCTTCATATAAGTTTGGCTCACCAACCCTTGCATTTCCACTGATTGTAAACGTTCCTTAAATACACTATGCCATCGTAGAGATTTAGCCACGAACGTGGCTCCAACATGGTGTGTACAGTAATTTGATCTTATGACAAAACCCAACCTATCTTTTCATATATGTGCTAGAAAGCGATGCCTGTGGGTCCTGATGTCCTAGGTATGCCGTTAAACTAGATCTAATGGTGGAGTTGGAATTTCAGAACTCTGGGGAGTGTGTAGTACCCCTTTATTCCCATTACTCCCAGGTTCAGTCTGTCAGTGCGTGGTAGTAACTGTTAGGGTCTTATCAATGGCCTTATTAGAAAAACGAATCTAAAAATGTGTTTAAAAATTGAGTTTGAAGAAACAGTTTTGTATACCCAACAAGAAAGAATAAAACAAAACGTTTTCGGTATGAGATTACCCAACAAGTATTGACGTAAAATCTAACTGTTGTGGAAAACCTAACTGCTGTGTCCTTAAAATTGATACAATCACACACAGTTGTAGTCGAGTGGAAGGACTAGTCAACATGTTCGTAGATTTAAGATAGAGGGTTTTATTGCAGAGATATACTTTAAGACAGGCAATGAATAGAGAGGTACGCTAATCCTCGATACCAGCCCAGGATACTTCCGTACTCACTATATATATAGTTTGACAACATGGGTGAGAGAGAGTGTAGAATATTCCATTACAACAATAAACAAATAAACAACCAGCACTGGTTAAGTTACCATGGCTTGAACTGCTACGTTTACATACGCGTTACAAAACTAGCACGTACCAAACATTTGACTTGCACTAGTAGATAAAAAAAACCCCAGAGATATACAATAAGGTAAGGAATAGAGAGGTACGCTACTAATCCTCGAAGCCAGCCTAGGATAATTCCGCACTCACTATATATATATATAGTCGGACCATATGGGTGAGAGAGGGTGTAGAATATTTCATTACCACACTAACCAACTAACCAACCAACCAACACTGGTTAAGTTACCATGGCGTGAACTGCTTCGTTTACATACGCGCTACAAAACTAGCACGTACCAAACATTTGCACTAGTAGATAAAAAAAACCCAGAGATATACAATAAGGTAAGGAATAGAGAGGTACGCTACTAATCCTCGAAGCCAGCCCAGGATAATTCCGTACTCACTATATATATATTGTCGGGGAAAAAAGGCGCTTATCCCAACGCAGAGGGGAGGGGCCAGTAGCGAGCTTTAGTTGGGTAGCCACCAGACCAGGTAAATAAACTGGTTGCGAAATTCAGTGGGCTTTGCAGCTAACCACTTCAAAAACGCGACCCACTGTTACTCGTACTGGGTCAAATAGTTGAGGGGGAAGAAGAATGCACGTTTAACCAACACGCTTTCAGCTTGTACTACTGTCTAGTTCTGTCCACCCGCCTCGCGGCCGGACTTTTAAGGCCTTGGTATGAACCACTACGAGGGGGTGTCAGCATTGAAAGAGGCGAAATGGGATTACCCAGTCGGCGACTACCTCATCAACTCGCTACCAAGGTATAAAGAGAGATGGGGGTGAAACAATAATTCTCACAATATAGTTTGACCACATGGGTGAGAGAGAGTGTAGAATATTCCATTACAACATTAACCAACCAACCAGCACTGGTTAAGTTACCATGGCTTGAACTGCTTCGTTTACATACGCGCTACAAACTAGCACGTACCAGACTTTTGACTTTCACTAGTAGATAAAAAACACAAACTAAATTTCATCTAGTCGGAGAACCGCTGGATTGGATGTCTTTACGAACACTAAATTTCATATTTCCGTTAATAATTTACATACCCTTAGTCCACACGATGATCTAAATTCGAAAACTTAAACTTAACAACGTCATAAAAAAGTTTTTAAAAATATTAAAAATCTCTCTTGAATCTAGTCTGAAAATAGTTTTAATATTAAAAACAAACATTTCACAAGATTTTTAAAAAAGAAAAAAGAAAACATATATCTTGAAATTGACCTGTGATGGAAGGACGCGATTGGAATGAAAACTTTGGATAATTTTCATATAAAACTGATATAAATTTAAAAAGACTTATATGAAAAGAAAAATCAATAAAATTGTTAAATATAAACCTGTCTGTGTTTTTATTTAAACGAAAACTATTCAGGAAACACGACGTGTGATCAAAAATATCTTGGGTTAACTTTTTTACCAATTTTTTTAAATACAAAATTCAAATTAAGGCATTTGGAGAGCTGAGCAACTTATATAACAAGTGTTTGATTTAAGAAGCATCCAACTATACATACGTAATGGACAGTTGTGTGTATGTATGTATGTATGTCCGGAGGAAAATAAGAAAATAAAACAATTAACGACAAAGTAAATATATATACACATTCACTATCGCCAGATCTTGCTTTTTAAGCAAAAATAACGATGACTTGATTACTATTCATGAAGATAATTAGAAAATAAAATTTAAATAGTAACAACATGGATTTTTTTGCATCAACTATTTTAAATAGGAGTCATTAATTTTTCTTTTGAAAGTGTCAGCGAGACTAACTTTTTGCCACTCCCCTATCCACGCAACAACGGGTAGTCGCATCTAGTTCATATATAAAGGACAGTTGGTCCATATGTATGTATGAACGTTAGGGACCACCAATCAGTTTAGGCCATCTTGAATAAAAAAATAAAATAAAGAATAAAATCTCGTAAAAATTAATTTCTTTAAAGAAAGGTTTTTTTGACAATTTAATAGAATATAGTACATACCAATTGCATAATCAAAAAAAAAGTTTTCAAATAATAATATTATGACATTTTTTTGCACTTTTTATTTCCGATTTCATTAATTTTTCCTAGAAAAACTATAGCTCGGTACGTTATACAATTTCATTGATATAGTTATTCAGCCTCTTATCTTTATAAAAAATAAAAAGTACCAAATTTTTTTCCACGTCATTTTTTTTTATCTCATAAAATAAAATAGGGGGGGGGGTGATAGACCTCGTAAAAAAATATTTCCCCTAAGATATTTTAGAAAAATCCTATTTCAAATGTATTTACATTCAATGGTAAGAATTTATGGAAATTTTCGTGAAAATCGGACCAATAATTGATTTTTCATAGAATTTTAAAAAAATCCTCTTATCGTAACTTGTTTTTAGCTACGTTAAATTTCAGTTGATTTAACAGTGCAAAAATGAAAACATTGTTTTTCAATCTTAATGTTCATTATTTTTGTAAGCTGATAAAAAACTTAAAAATCATCAGGAGTTTGTTTAATGTTTTTTCTTTCGAATGAAAAAAAATTTTTTAAAGAAAATATTCATTTTTCTGCAAGTTTCAGTGTGTTAAATGTAGGGGGGTAAATTACACAGGGTCAAATTGGTGGTACCTAATGTACGATAATGTGTATGTTTGGATGAAACTACAAAAATAAAACAGTTAACGACAAAATAACTATATATACATATTAAACATCATCGGTTCCTGCTTTTCGTACTATATTTATGAAGATTTCATGTACATTCAAATATATTTAATAATTAAAATATACGTTAAAATAGCATAGAAATTTGACTTAAAAATATCCAACATTAGTGTATCTCAAAAGTAAACAAATCAATAGAGTAGGTATTTTGGCCCTTACCCCACTACCCAGGCGACACTGGGTAGTCCCTTCTCGTAAGTTGATAAAATTCAGATGTTTGCGAGCAGACAGAGGGCAATTTGATCCTACATGTTGTCTTCCATAGCCGTTTTATCTCAGTCGGTAAAGCATCGACCTAGGAACCATAAGGTTGCGGGTTCGATACCGGTTCTCGTTAACTTTGCGCATGTGTAACACAGCTTAGATCTGTGCAGTAAAGTTGGAAATTGATGATAGGGGTGGCGCTCCACTTAAAAAAATCTGCATGGACTAGTGCGAGTGAAAAGGTGATAGACTCCCTAACTGTCCTAAATGTATATATATGTATATATATATATATATATATATATATATATATATATATATATATCTGTCTCTCTCTCTCTCCTCTCTCTCTCTCTCTATATATATATATATATATATATATATATATATATATATATATATATATATATATAGTTACCGAATGGATGATACAAAATCCGGCCTTAGTTCGCAAATTAATTCTCCATGATTATTTTTCCCAAAAGATGTCGGTCCCTTTAAATGGAACAACAGTAGAAATAAAACGTTAAAATCTTAGCCCTGAAGAGCATTAAGCGAAAAACTAGTAGGTTCGTCTGACTCATTAGATTTATCTTTATTATTTGCTTTACTTAGGTACTGAGCACTTTTTACTTATTAGCTTTAGTCTCCTGGCGGTTTTGTTTCAATATATATATATATATATATATATATATATATATATATATATATTATGGTTCGAATATATATATATATATATGAGTTCGAACCCTACCCAAGGATAGTTGTGTCTAGCCACACTGAAGAGGCATGATATGCCGAAACACGTGTCTGTGGATGACTTATTAATTATTTTATATATATATATATATATATATATATATATATTATATATATATATAAATTGTTTTTCTTTTGGCCAAAGTATTGTACTAATAGATTATTTTTTGTTGTACGATTATCTTGGTCTTTTGTTTTTTCCAAACAAATTTTTCTTCCCGGTTGATGTTTGGTAGTATATTTTTACAATCAAACTATTTGCTGTTTTTTTCTCACCGCGAGGATTTACCAACAAGTTTGGTATATATATATATATATATATATATATATATATATATATATATATATATTACGTTATTGTTCATGATTTTATATTCATTCAAGTTAAGTGTATTATTTCAGGACTTGTTTTAAATTAATTATATACAGGAAAAAGTCAAGCAAATACGTGTCTATGCAGAAATTAGTCATACACAATAATATCTTCAATAGACTTAATATGGAGTTGTCATTGTCATCTATTATTCAAATCCCCTGTGTCCACCACCAAATAAAGATAGAGTTCAGTGATTATTGTTACCATTGGTTTCTAGGCAGCATCCGGGCTAACCCTTCATCACGCTGCCTAGAAACCAATCATAACAATTGCACCTTAAATGTATTGTACACTATAATAAATAAATACAGCTCTTACAAAAGTAATCGGGCATTTGATTCTCATTTCTCCAATACTAAAAAAAGGACTAACAATATATATATATATATATATATATATATATATATATATATAATGAATAGAGAATGAAAAAATGAGAAAATTATCGGCATGAAAAGGTGCTCAATGCTAATAAAGCAGAGCAGATTTATAATCAATGGTAATATTATGATTTTACACTCATAACTTGAAGTTTCATGGTAATCCAATCATCAGATGAACGTGAAAAGGCTTCACGTTTATGTAAACGCTAAAAATTACTGGTTTTTAAAATCTCAACCATTTTACGACTGGTTTTTACTATCTCAACCATTGGACTCATCTGATGATTGCATTACCATGAAACTTCATGTTATGAGTGTAAATCCATAATACTACCATTGATTATATATATATATATATATACAATAAACCAAAAATTCTTTTGTCTTGAATTTTTAGAATCCGGTCCCTTTCAATATATTCTACCAAATAACTCTAATTTTTTCCGTTACATTGATGACACCCTATTCATTTACCCGAAAAATTGTAATTTAACTAACATTATTGAAAAATTAAATGATGTTGAACCCTCCATCCAATTTACTCATGAACTGGAACATAACCAATCCCTACCATTTTTAGACACACTTATCATAAATAATAACAACAGTTTAGAATTCAAAGTTTATCACAAAAATACTAACAAAAATGACTACATCCATTTTTATTCCAACCATAACACTAAGATAAAAAGTGGTATCATAATTGGTTTCTTTCTAAGAGCTCTTAGGATATGTAACAAGCAACATTTAGATGAAGAATTCAATTTTATTGAGAGGTCTTTCCTCAAATTACAATACCCCTTAAATTTCGTACACCGTGCCTGAAAAAAAGGCATTTAAAATACATAATAAAAACAAGAATAATAATATCACATCTCCAAACAATGACACACAACATAATAGTAATAACGTCTCTGATAGATACATCATACTTCCAAATAATCCTATTACTGATAAAATAAATAGAAACTTAAGTAAGAT
>CM042155.1:83243383-83250883 GCA_023376005.1 Doryteuthis pealeii | reverse complement strand
GAACTCTGATTTCTATTCCATGCCCAGTTCTAGAGTACGTGTTTTTAGATTCAACTTTTGATTACACTTGGTTGTATATTTTTCTTGCCAAATAATATGGGAGTTTTCAAAACCGTAAAACATAATCCAATTAATTATTTCGCGTGTCATTAATTATCTTTCCTTTCTATTTATTTTCAAGGAATTTTCATTAGCAAATGTAAAACCCGAGAAACCCCATCGCTGAAGACACGGCACAATGTGTATTTCTTTATTTATTTCCCTTTTTTCAGTTTTGCTGATAGAATTTTAATTCCATCGTTGATTTTTCACATTTTCGAAGATGAATCAATAAAACAATTTCCTGCTGCTCTGTCCTCTCATTCGTGTGAAGAAAATTAGATTTTTGAAAATATTTTCGCTTAACAATTCTGTTAAAACATACACCCTTTATTACGATGGATAAACAACAGTAACAACGACAATAACAACAAAAACAAACAACAACAATAATAATAATAATATAATAACAACGACTCTAATATAATAATGATTATGATTTTAACAACATCCAAAACAACAAAATAATAATGATAATAATGATAATATTATTAATAATGATAACTAAAGCTACATAATAACAATAATAATAATAATAACAATAATAATAATAACTTATCAACTGGTGGATTTTGCAGTGCCAGCAGATCACAGGGTGAAGCTGAAGGAAAATGGAAAAAATGGACAAATACCTGGACCTTGCCAGAGAACTGAAAAAGTTATGAAATATGAAGGTCAAAGTGATACCAATTGTAGTTGGTGCATTTGGAACAGTCCCAAAAGGATTGGAAAAGGGTTTGGAAAGTCTGGAAATCAGAGGAAGGATTGAAACCATTCAAAACACTGCACTGCTGCAATCTGCCAGAATACTCGGAAGAGTCCTGGAGACCTGAGGAGACTTGCTCTCACTCACACTCCAGTGAAAGACCATTAGCTAATGCTGATGCGAAAACTCAAAAGGAGTAAATAATAATCAAGACCATCCAAACAACAGCTCTGTTGGAATCGGTTAGAATATTCAGAAGAGTCCTGGAGACCTGAGTAGACATGCTGTCACTCAGCCTCCAGTGAACCACCAACTATGACAGGTGTGAAAAACTACTACTACTACTACTACTAATAATAATAATAATAATAATAATAATAATAATAATAATAATAATAATAATAAGAAGAAGAAGAAGAAGAAGAAGAAGAAGAAGAAGAAGAAGAAGAAGATGTGGAATATGAGGGTGAAAGGGATACCAGTTGTAGTTGGTACACTTGGAACGGACCCAAAATCCTGGAAAAAAGACTGGGGGAACTGGAAATCAGAGGAAGAATCGAGACCATCCAGACAACTGCATTATTGCAATCGGCAAGTATACTCAGGAAAGATCTGGACACCTGAGGAGATTTTTTGTCACTCAGACTCCATGAAAGACCATCAGCTAACGCTGGTGTGAAAAACTAATAATAATAATAATAATAATAATAATAATAATAATAATAATAATAATGTGATCCCAGCAGATCACAGGGTGAAGCTGAAGGAAAATGAAATAATGGATAAATACCTGGACCTTGCCAGAGAATTGAAAAAGCTGTGGAATATGAGAGTGAAAATGATACCAATTGTAGTTGGTGCACTTGGAACGGTACCAATCAACTTGGAAAAAAGACTGGGGGATCTAGAAATCAGAGGAAGAATTGAGACCATCCAGACTACTGCACTGCTACAATCAGCTAGAATGTTCAGAAGAGTCCTGGAGACCTGAGGAGACTTGTTGTCACCCAGACTCCAGTGAAATACCATCAGCTAAAACTGATGTGAAAAGCTCTCATAATAATAATAACAACAACACCAATAATAATAATAATAATAATAATAATAATAATAATAATAATAATAATAATAATAATAATAATAACAAAAGCACCGGAAAATCACAAGTGAAATTAATCAAAGCCATTGTAACAAATACTAAATTTGTTTTACATTATTCAAAATTTAACAATTAGCTGAGATTGAATTTGCGTTACTATCATGTACTATCACTACGGTTCTGAGTTTACCCGGGATTAATTGCAATAAAGGAGTATTCCATACTCCTCAATTCTCCAGAAGTTGAGCCTCCCCATCAGATGCAGATTTTTGCCAATATACCTCTTTTAGGGTGGGGTGGGGGGTCTTAACTCTTTGCAGGGGATACAGTCAGTGTTTTTCTCGGTTCTGCCAACAGGGTGCAATATATTTTGATATGTTATATGGGTAGTTACCTACTACTCTGAATCAGACTGTTACGTGACACAATTCTGACCAAAAACGCACTTATAATAATAGAATAATAGGAAGTGCGTGGTGTAATGGTTAAAGTCATGGGAAATGGACTCGTCGCCCCGAGTTCAAATACTGGACCTGGTAATTGGATTTCACTTAGCGCTAATCTAAGTAATTTAGAGAGATTCTGAAATCTAAAACCATGAAACATTTGAATGATATCCGGAAAATATTTCTTACGTCCAAGACTTAGCCGTGTCTTACGACTGTATGGATGCACTCCTTGGACACTAGAAACGCTTAGAGAAAAAACTAAATGGGAACAATACAAGAATGCTACGTGTGTTTGAATTTAATTGTTTGTTTGGCCTGTTGTTTGGTTGGTTTTACACCATATCCAACCTGGTTGAAGCTTACGGTAAAGTCACGTTGATAACACCGGTTCCTGTTAGATCACAGAATTTAAGCAGCGTTGAGCCTGTTCACTTTTTATCTTAATAGATCACTAATTAGGACTGGGCCTATTCTAGTAGTAACCACCCAAGCGCATTTAACTGGTTTGAATTCAGAGTTTTCTTACTCCTAGACTGGTCGCTTAACCAAGGTTATAGAACACAGTCTGTCCTACTGTTCGCATATACATTAGGTTACCCAAAAGAGAGTAAACCAACACAGAACATTCGGTCGAGTTAACATGTCTAATTCATATCTGGAGAATCCAGAAGAGAGACAGACAGACAGACAAACATAGAGAGAGAGAGAGAGACAGACAGACAGACATAGAGAGAGAGAGAGAGAGAGAGAGAGAGAGAGAGAGAGAGAGAGAGAGAGAGAGAGAGAGTCACTTTCGCGGGACCACTTTTTAATATCTAGGTCGTAACACCCCCACACGGCAAATCGTAACGCCCCCGCACGGCAAACCCTAGCAGCAAGAAAAGATAATCTCTCGCCTACGTAAACTTCTACAAAACAAGGGAAGATAATCCCTGCACAATCACCTATTCATATTTGGTGAAAGCAATTGTTTGCGTACAGTTGTATGGCTAACTTCAATCCTACCATAAACTAATGCTATGCGGAGGCGTTTGTCGTATAATGGTTATCGACGTAGAAAATGGACACGAGGCTCGTTCATTTCCCGTATCGCTAATAGCCATTAGGAAATTTTGAATTCAATGATTCTCTCTCCAGCTATGGGAGATTAGTAGGGTACACTGGGCTCTTTAACCATGGTATGGCAACTGGACTAGGAGAAGGAAAACCCTGAATTAAAAACATGTTAAAGTCCGCTTAACCCTAACCCTAGCACCAATGTGATTGCTCCGTCCGTATTGCTATGGCACACCAACCTTTTTTATCATATAAGGTGTGTCAAAAAAGTATCGGGAATATTTGTACTTTTTGAGACACCTTGTATTCTGAAAGAGATAACGTTCCATTCATTCTTCATTTCTATCTTGATAAAAACAGCTTTAAACTTTTTTGACACATTCTGAAAAACATAATGAATGGAACGTTACTTTTTTACAGGTGTGGCAAAAAGTACAAAAAATCTCGATATTGATGTTTAAGGATAGAACCCAGGTGGATGAGCAGTGACATGCAATACTCCACTTTGGCCCTATCTTGGGCTAGACGGGCGGTCGGAGACGCCCCCTCCGATCAATCGGCTGATCACGTCAAGCCCTAGCACCTATATGATTTTCCCAACCCTATTGCCCTTATGGCAAGCCCAACCTCTTTTTATCATATGGGTGCTAGAAGGCGGTGGCTGCGGGTCTACATGTCTGGGAATGACATTAAACTCTATCTGATGGTGAGGTTTCAGTTTTGAAGGTTTGGGGAATGTGGAGCACCCCTTCATCACCATTGCTCCCTGGTCCACTCTGACCCGGAGTGGTAGTACCTGTTAGGGTCCCATTTATGGGTTAAATAGAAAAATGTATTAATAAAAAAATTGTATTATCCATTAAGAATTGAGGTTGATATGCCGTAAAACAAAACAAACCAAACCAAACAACTTGTGCCAAAAGAGGAAGTTGAGGTTCTTAACGTCCTAGGTATGTCGTTAAACTCATCCTGTCGTGCAACTCCAATTATTGGGCTCTGTGGAGAGTGGAGTACCCCATCATTACAATTACGCTGGGGACTGGGGTGTGTGGAGTACCCCATCAGTGCATGTGTTCGCTGATTCACTCTGACCTGGATTGGTAGTACCTTTTAGAGTTCCTTTTTATGGATTAAACAGATTAAAAAGTTATATAATGTGTTTGAAAAAATTGATTTTGAAAAAAAAGTATTGAATACTGTTGTGAGGTTTTAAAGGGTCAAATAAAAACAAAAGGATGGTAACAAATGTAGAAAAATGTATCAACAGAAAGTAGACAAATACAATAGAGAGATGTGGAAATTACGTCCGACGAACAGAGTTATTGGCACTCGCATTGGCTTACTGCTAAGCCACAATTATCCCTGTTATTTATAGTAACCTGTCGGTGCATTCCATTAGTCTTATAGGGTCTATCACCTATAACAAATACCCAACACGAATGAATAAAACAAAACGTAGTTGGCATAAAATAACCCAACCAGAATTGACATGCCGTAAAATACAAGCAAGCAAGCAATCAACCGATATTTACCTACACACTATTCACTTCAAAATCATATATACAAAAAAAAGACCCTGTTAAAGTTTGCAGTGAATAGCCAACAAGTGTTAATATGCCCTTAAGCAAAATAACTAAATAAAAATCTGAGGCCAATACCCACTAAAAAGGAGTGTGTTCCTCACCGGGTGCATCATACTTTATCTTGTGATAAAACTAATCTATATTTAGTAAACATCTCTATGTGTAGGAATGCGTGTTTATGTGAATTTCATGTGAATAGGTCGGCATGTGTTTAATAAAAAAGTCTATCGAGGAAAACAAATAGAAAAACCATAATAGAAAAATGAATATAAAACATTGCCTTTTTACTTGTCTGGTAATTAATGTGTTCTTTCCCCCTAAACTCTTACGAGTCGCGCATATATTAAAGATCAGCTTGTATTTGATTAGATCTCTCCTTTGTTAGAAGGCATATGGAAAATCTAATTGTACAATGCTCGTTGTAAAGATAATTCCATCGGATTTCATTCCCCGCCCCCCTCTCTTTCTCACACACACACTCTCTCTCTCTCTATCTATCTATCTCTGTCTCTCTGTCTCTCTGTCTCTGTCTCTGTCTCTGTCTCTCTGTCTCTCTGTCTCTCTCTACCTCTGTCTCTCGCTCTCTCTTTCTCTCACTCACTCTCCTTATAAATATACGTCTCACTTTTTGTCCTCTCATTCAGTTGTTAATCTAATTAGATTTCATTCCCCGCCCCCTCTCTTTCTCACACTATCTTTCTCTTTCTCTTCTCTCTCTCTCTCTCTCTCTCTCTCTCTTATCTATCTATCTAATCTTCTCTATCTTCTCTCTCTCTTCGCTCTCTCTTTCTCTCACTCACTCTTCTTATAAAATATATGTGTCACTTTTGTCCCTCTCATTCAGTTGTTAATCTAATTAGATTTCATTCCCCACCCCTCTCTTTCTCACACTATCTTTCCCCCTCTCTGACTCTCTCTCTCTCTCTCTGGGTCCCTCTCTCTCTCTCTCTCTCTCTCTCTCTCTCTCTCTGCCTCTGTCTCTGTCTCTGTCTCTCTGTCTCTCTGTCTCGCTCTCTCTTTCTCTCACTCACCCTCCTTATAAATATATGTCTCACTTTTTGTCCCTCTCTTCAGTTGTTAATCTAATTAGATTTCATTCCCGCCCCTCTCTTTCTCACACTATCTCTCTCTCTCTCTTCTCTCTCTCTCTCTCTCTCTCTCTGCTTCTGTCTCTCGCTCTCGCTCTCGCTCTCTCTTTCTCTCACTCATCCTCCTTATAAATATATGTCTCACTTTTTGTCCCTCTCATTCAGTTGTTAATCTAATTAGATTTCATTCCCCGCCCCCTCTCTTTCTCACACTATCTCTCTCTCTCTCTCTCTCTCTGCTTCTGTCTCTGTCTTTCGCTCTCTCTTTCTCTCATTCACTCTCCTTATAAATATATGTCTCACTTTTTGTCCCTCTCATTCAGTTGTTAATCTAATTAGAAGGCACACATTTTCCTACCATTCGCCGAAAAGCCAACATTGAATAATCAATGCAAAGCAGTAAGAAAATGAATCTGAATTGGTTAAGGTGAATCCAACGCATGGATATTTCAGAAGAATTCAGATAAGGGAGAATACAAGCGTAGTATCAATGGAATAAGAATTCAAATAAGGTTTTATATGCAAAATAGTTTATTTAATATTTTGATTATGTTGAACAGATTCTATTGTTGGGGACCTGGCTGAAGCATTGTAGCACTTTTAGATAAAATGCATTCGATTGTTTTTACAGAAAAACATTTAGAAATTATCAGTGTTTGGTATCTGTTTAAATTTACATTAAAATATTTTAAGTATATAAAATCGCTATTTAATGCATGTCCTCTAGTAAAGTAAGGTCAACGGGGCGGCCTAAAGTCGGTATCAGCCAGTCAGCGAGGGAGTCTATCCCTTTTTCAATAGCGCTAGACCAAGAGGATTGTTTTGTAGCATCTGAGGCGGAGCGCCGCTCCTACCATCAGCTCCTTACTTTACCGCACAGATCCCTGTGCTACTCATACGCTGAGTTGGCGAGGACCGGTATCGAACTAGGAACCTCGTGGTTTCTAGCCGAACGCTCTACCGACATGTCCTCTAATAGACTCTATTTTGTTGTATATCCACATTGACATCGCACAGCGTGTATATAAACGAGAGTTTGAGAGAGTGTTCAGGCAGAGTTCTTCGGTGAGAGAGAGAGAGAGAGAGACAAACAGACAGAGAGACAGACAGAGAGACAGACATATATATTAGAGAGAGACAGGGACATATTAGAGACTTACTTGGTGAGAAGATGGTCTTACTTTATCACTTGTTGACATCTTTACTCTTCCAGTTGCCATCTTCCTGTCGTCTATTCCCTCGTCTTCTTCTCTGGCTGACATTTTGTCTAGTTGGTTTCGTCTATCTAATTTCTTCGACTAAGGTCTTTGCTTTTGGTCATTGTTATTGGCTGAACTCGTTTTCAAGTAAATGAACTAACAAGATATTTTTTAACATGTTATTTTATTCAGCCCATGATACTTATTCGCCGCGCGGAGAG
>CM042155.1:83230883-83238383 GCA_023376005.1 Doryteuthis pealeii | reverse complement strand
TCGACGCCTGAGGGTCCACACACACAATGAACACCCACACAGTGATTTGTTTATAGTGGTGTAGGCTTGTGTTGGACCAGCCACACTTTTTGGCACAGTCGATAGGAAAGAATTGGTGCATCAAGGGTTGCCACAGACCCAATCAACGACCGAACTCAGGAATTTTGAATTCATAGTTATCCCTCTCCTAGACTGGTTACCCACCCAAGACTGAAGGGCTCAGTCTGCCCTACTATGTAACCCATAGCTGGAGGGAGAATATATGGATTCATACCTTTCCCAAGGGTATTAGCGCTATGTGAAATGCCAACAGCATTATATATATATATATATCTTTTATACATCATTATACTCTAATGTTTAAATTTAAAATCTTTTTATTTCACTTGTCTATTTATATTTTAATATACTATTCTGTTTTTTCTGTCATGTCACTCTGTCTGGACACCCTAGAAATCAACTTTGAGATGTATCTCTTTTTTTTCATTCACTTCCTGTTTCTATGGTTACACTCCCACACTGTTAAAAATATATATAATTTTTTTATTATTTTCTTGTTTTTGTTTGAATTTATATATATTCAGCTCTTTGGGTTTTTTGTGATATGCTTGTCCATAAGTGAATTGAGACCCATCTGATGAGGCGAAATTTGGGGAGCCGGTTTTAAATCAACTTAGATTTATATGGGCCCCAATTTTCGTCGAAATAAATTTATTATGGATTACTGTATTGAGTTCTTCCTTCCTTTATTGATAAATATTGCTCTGTATATAATCTAAAAGGTTATTTTACATTGAGCTCTCTTTAGTGATTAATGATTCACTGTATTTATACATACTGGATCATCAATATTTAGTACAGTGGATCTTGAAATCACATATAGAATCATCCCTTACTACCAAGTTTTTGGATAAATCTCTTATATATATATATATATATATATATATATATATATATATATATATATATATATGCGTGTGTGTGTGTGTGTGTTTGGGTGTCTGTGTGTTTGGGTGTCTGTGTCTGTGTGTGCGTGTGCGTGTGTTTAATTAGAACATTTCTTTTTTATTTATAGATTACTTTTTGAAAGATATTGCCGTAGGGGATGAGAGTTAAAAATTCAAAGTCAGAGAGTTTGTACCGTAAGTAAGTAAAATCATCAAATTTATTAAAGGAGTAAAACAAAAACCACTTTGAAATGGAAATAACTTTAAATATATATTGAAATAAAACAACCTGTATATAAATATATATTACTGGGTATGTATTAATTAAAACTTGTTTTAAAAAACAATGAGGATCGTCGAAGATTGCATGCGGTTTTGAACGTATTTATTTTATGTTATGACAATTTTGGGTAATGTGACGTAAGCTGTGTTTCAGTTACAGACAGTTAGATTCCTAATCTCTATTATTATTACTAGCAAATATATGCACCCTATGCTTCATAGACTAAAAAATAAATAAATAAATAAATTAAAGTTAAAACAGGAAAATAAAACTATTATAATATAAATTCCCCGGGAAATATCACTTATCTCTCATGCTAGGCTGAATTTTTATTTAAGAGAAGCTGAGACAACAATTGAAAAGTTGACTACATTTTAACTCTATCAAACTTCCTTATATATACTAGAAAATATATGCACCCTCCGGGTGCAAGTATTTAAGTTTTAATGTAATAAAATATTGTATTAAATTAGAAAGGCTAATGAAACTAAATTAGAATACAGATAAAAAGATTTGAAACAGAGCGGAGTATAATAAAAGATTTGAAACATAGGGAGTATAATAAAAAATAGAACAACTGAAACTTACTCTTCCATCACTCTCATCTTTCATTGTTATTTTTTTCTAATGTAAGTATTTAGTTATAAGAGGAAGTAAAGAATAAAATGACAATTATTTTATCTTGTTAATGGATTTCATTTAAGATTTATTGAAGAGACTTTTTCTTATATTCATTAAAATAAAGCCAAACAGTTAGAAATCAATAATACTAAGCACATATTTATTAAATTCGATTTTTTAATATTAATATGCAAATTAGCCTTCCCGTTCACATTGTAAACCGCTATTTTGTTGTATATATAAATATAATTGCATGTTGTCAGTATGTAGTCATAGTTAACAGTATTAATAATGTAAGACAATTTTATTAATAATTGAGGTTTAGATAAAAATAAAATCATGGAGAATGTGATGTCAATAACTAAGAGAATTGTGACTTGAGTAGGAACATAGTTTCGGTTACAGACAGAAAAACACACAATCTCCATTATAATAAGATTATTATTATTATTATTACTAGTAGTAGTAGTAGTAGTAGTAAGGAAGTGAAGTATTTCTTTGATTATTTGATGTTGTAAACTCTTGAATAATATTCGATTTAAATATGGAAAGAAAAAAAGAGACAAATGCTAGCATTCAATAGCCGTTAGTAGCGTTCTATTTTAAAGCATCACATTTTAACAATGCCTTTATGAAATCGTTGAATAATACTTCAAACTATAAAAAAAATGATTATCCGAATACCTTGTTTTTCACACACACACGCACACACACATACAACACACACACATACACTCTCTCTCTCTCTCTCTCTCTCTCTCTCTCTCTCTCTCTCTCTCACACACACACACACACACACACATAGATTCTGTACGTTAGGCCTCCGTGTAATTTTCATATTCACGACGCCAAAAATTATATTGTTTCCCACGAAAAAAAATTACTGTAAATATGTCCATTTGTTATTTATTCCTTTTCAAAACTTTTTACTGTTTTATGACTTTCCGTGTCTCTAATATATTCCGTCTTTTTCATTTTCATTTTTTTCTTATCTTTGCGAATGTTTCTTCTTCTTCTTCTTCTTCTTCTTCTTCTTCTTCTTCTTCTTCTCTCTCTCTCTCTCTCTCTCTCTCTCTCTCTCTCTCTCTCTCTCTCTCTCTGCGAGTCCTCTGTCATCTTTCACTCCTTGACACGTAATATCGACCGGCATTGACTCCATTTATGTAATGTTTGGACCGATGCCTAAAACAAATATTTTTGTGCTTTGTGATGGAATAGACTGCGGCGTCTCTGCACTGATTGCTTACGTTATTGATGACCTTAACTGTATTCTACAAAGAATAGGTTACGTTCGTTTCCCGTTAGTAAAAATCCTAATTTAATTCGTCTACGTACGGAGAGCAATCAGAAAGTTGGAGATGCTATCTTCAAAGAAACACAAAAACCCCAATTTATGGCTGCCGGCGTATACAAAATTATCTCTCTTGTCTTTTTTTTGTTTTGTTTTTTTTTTTCGTTTTCGTTTTGTTTTTTCTTATGTAATTTAATACACATTTGCTGTTGGTAAAAAATATAAAAAAACGAAATACATGCTTATAGCTTTGTAAAAGTTTTCACAGGAATAATCTTTTTTATCCACCGATTATTAACGGCTAATGTTGCAGCCTTCAAGTGATTTATTACTGAAACATCTAAGGAGAAAAATGATGCCCAATATTGGATACACATATTGCTTTAAGGACAACAATGTTTAAACTTCCGTGTTTAGGATCTAGGAATATGCGTTATGAATTTAAAAAAAGATTATGTATTTTTCTTGTATGAAAACATATTTCCACTGCAAGATAGTTGGACTCGTCCAACGAAACACATATAAAGATACAAATGTTACATAATCTATGCGGTTGCATGAGATTATTGTCAATCCCCTGTTATTCTGAGGGGATGACCCTTTTCATATCATGGCTGGGTCCTTCCATGGAAAATTACAGAAGTCCGCCAAATATGTGAAGTCACGTGGGACCTTTTTCAGAGTCCCCAGTTTGCAGTTGGACGTCAGGCAGAGCGTCGGTCATTTTATGCTCTGCCTAAAACTGGAACTCACGCGCGCTATGTTAGTTAGCAGATGTCTGGGTTGGGGATTTACTGAATAAAGTAACATCAACAGTAAATCGAAGTCTTGTGTGTATTATCTAAAAACTAACAATGACACAGGGCTTCTGATAGAGAGAAATCCCTAACAGAAAACCAGACCGAAATCCCCAAGTCAACTCCAGACGCTAGACCTTAGAAGATAGCAGATCCAAGACGCTAGACCAGACCAAGTCAAGGTGATAGAAATACCAAAGACGATCAGAACCAAAAACGGCCAAGAAATTGAAGAAGTAAGAAGAAAGAAAGAGGTATGCAACATTATAATTATTTATTGCCAGTGAAGGAGGCGCTATGCAACACAAATACGCGAGGTTATCTGCAGTCGATTAACGTAGTATTAGTTGAGTCACTACTAATTGAGTAGCTACTCATACTGTTCGAGAACTGCGTGTTGACTTTATTATTTATATTCCTGTACAAAAAGTAATAAACCTTTTCCAAAATGTCAATGTTATTAATTGATTAATTCATTTACAAGATTCTGGCGACGAGGTATTGTCTGATTTTTTATTGGTGGAAAATGCTCGCATCTCGAAAAACCTTTTGTATGGCCAACTAATAAAAAACTTCCGGTCGGTAGGTAGACCACATCTACGCTTTAAAGACGTCGACGAGTAAGACATGTGGATATGCGACATTAACACAAACACGTGTGCGGTAGATGCAGGGAATCGAGCGTCTGGTGCCTTAATGTTAAACATAGCATGAAGAGGAGTTATGCGAAGAGGAGAGTAGCGTCTGCAGCAAAGAGAGCCAGAACGAAGGAGAGAAAACAGCAGCCCAGCAAGCATCACAATTTGTGCGCAGCAAGTGAACCAAAGACAATCACACAGGGATTGGCTATCTCAGACATTTGCGCAGATGCAGATAATTTTATTCATCTATTTGTTTTGGACACTACGCCATCGTTCTTAGTGGACGGAAAGGTGCCAACATAAACAATTGTCTGTTTGTTACGTTATTAGAGGTTTGGATAATTAACGATCGCAAAAGGATCAGTTTTAGTAAAATGAAATCATGAGTGAAGAAGAAAGAAAGAAAAATATTTTTTAATACTTTAGATATACGCTTCTACATTTGGGACGCTGGTGGTTGTCGTCAGAGATGTAATCCACAAGGTTCATTGGGAAGTTTCGGGTCTTCCAACATCAGATTTCCCTAGCCCAGCTGACCCTATCAGAGGTGATCAAACTCTGGGACAACCACCAACAATAGCTGCTGACAAGAAAAAAACATTTTTGACGGTTGTAGAACTCTATCCCATTTAAACACAAAGCACCTCGCATCTGATTGGTTGTTAGTAACAGCCAATCAAATGAGCGGTACCCCATATTTAAATGGGATACGTAGCCAGAAACACTTTTCTCCGAACGGATTACGAGGTTTAGATGATTAGGTAAGTCAGCCCTTCTTTAATAATGATAAGAGAGGAATGATATTTGTCTGCCTCCCTACTTTTCCAGTGAAGAACAAAGAAAGAAAGAAAGAAATATTTTTAAAAAATATTTTAAAAAAAAATCTTTTTGGAATGCAGTTGTTTAAATTGTTGGTTGAAATTCCATCAGAGAATTGCCGAGTTTGAATATTAATAATCTAAAGAGTAATGTCAGATTGTTTGCCTAAATTCCTATGTATTTATATGGAGACAATACAACAACATACAGACGATGGAATGATAATATGACGCAAGAAAATAATCAACTCACTAACGGAATGGGCGAATAGTCGAAGGAAATAAAAGCTTCAGCTAACTCATAAAACGAAGGGTCTCTATAATGTTTACGGTTGCGCTTCTAGGAGAAAATAATTACCGAAAATCGAAAAATAAAATGCAAAAACATCATAAATAATAATTTTTTTTGGAGATTTCTTTTTTACTCATTTCGATAATTATTTAATAGGCTATTATTTTATAAAAGAAAAAATTATACATTGATGATTTTCCGCTTAAAAAGGGGAGGGGTACATTTATAATCGGGTTTTTTTTCAAAACTTATTACTTTTGGCACCTAAAATAAGCTTGGCATTAAGTAGATATTTATTTTTAGAATCTAAAAATAGAACATTTTAAACTTAACATCAGGATTTTCATATTTTAAATGAATGTTATATATTAATTTTTCATAGCAAAAATACTAAATTAAAGTTTTGAAATAAAATGACTGATGCATTATAAAATTCATTAATTGTTAAATCAATACTGAAAATTTCATTAAAATCGGATAATACGACGCAGGCATGAATTAGCCTATAGAAAAGCAGCCATTCTTTCTTTCTCTTTCTCTCCCAAATCTGACAGTTGACAGTGAGAGTGTCAGAAGCTTAGTGTATCTAATTATGCCGATTCTGTTATTATGACATTCTTTATATCTTGTTTGCCTTGACAACTGCTAGATTGTCACGGCCAACATAAATATTGCTGACAAAAAGTTGCGGTCTTGTTTTTAATCAACACGTGTTACCACAGAAGAAAATTGAAGGGACGTTTTTCACACACGAAGAAATGAGCCCACATATATAAGAACGAAGACTCATAACGTCACATGTTTTTGGACGCACACATTTTTAGTGACACGTGTTCTTATTTTGACGATGGGAAATTCTGATTTTGCGGATGCCATTACGATTTTGGCAACACAAGGAATTTCGAAACGTTGTTTTAAAAGAAAAGGGACTAAAAACAAGTTATCAAAGTGTTATAGGTAATACACCCTATAAGACTAATGGAATGCGCCGACGGGTTACTATAAGTAACAGGGACAATTGTGGCTTGGCAGTAAGCCAATGCGAGTAAGCCAATAACTCTATTTGTCGGACGTAATTTCCACTTATCTGTATTGTATTTGTCTACTTTTTGTTAATACATTTTCCTACATTTGTTACCCATCGTTTCGTTCTTATTTGACCCCTTAAAACCTCACAATACAAAGAAAGAGCCATGTTACATAATTCATGGATATCCAATGAATTATGAACGTACTGTAATTAGAACATTTTGAATCAGAGTTCGTTAGATTCAAAATAACGGGGGTCCAGTGGAAAAATACCTCGACGGTTATTGACGGGTAGTGGCATATCTCTTGACCTTCCGGATGCGCGCTATGAGAGGCATGAGAATTTAGTTTTAGATGCGACCAGATTCCAGCCAAGATTCCAGCCAAGAGCGGACACAATGTAAGTTTTGATATAATTAAATATTATATTGAATTAAAAAGACTAAATAAATTAAATAAAATACAAAAAGTTACTCTTATTTTCAATTTATTCTAATTGATTTCAGTATAAAATTATACATAGGATTGTTTTTTAGACATTTGAGAAGCAACAATAATATTAGAAATCAATAACACCAAGTAATTATTCATTAAAAACGTTTTTTGTTTATGCAAATTATTCACACCACATACTATGTGAACATACATTTCTTAATTCACAAATTGCAAGATTTTAAACGCACTAATAACATAGACTGTTTTGAGATAAATCAAACTCTGATGTTAATAAATAACATTTAATAATATTTAATTAATGGGTTTGACTATAAATTAGATACTC
>CM042155.1:83203383-83225883 GCA_023376005.1 Doryteuthis pealeii | reverse complement strand
ATAACATAAAAAATCAGTAAAACACATACCTTCATAGTATACAATAGACACCAACGACGACTTTGACAATTTTAGCGAACAATTGATCGTATACTAGGAGAGGGAAAACACAGAAAAACATAAATGGCATCAAAGAGACGATTGTTATTTTTTATCTTGTTTCTTTTTAAATAGACGATCTTTAATGTTTACTTTCCCGCCACCAGAAAAAAAATTAGTAAAACACACACTACATAGTCTGCAATTTTTGCCAACAACTAATCCGGCATTTTTTGCCAACAACTGATTGTTTACTAGGGGAGGGAAAACACAAAAAATACCTCAAATAGAAATTGTTGCTTATTCTCTTGTTTCTTTTTAGTTAGACAATGTTGTTTACTTTCACGCCACCAGGAATGAAATTAGTAAAACACACATCTGTATAGTATACAAATGTTACCAACGACTACTTTGACAATTTTAGCGAACAATTGATCGTCTAGTAGGGGTGGGAAAACACAGAAAAACATAACTGGCCGCATATAGACGATTGTTGTTATTTGTCTTGTTTCTTTTTACATAGACGATCTTTATTGTTTACTTTCACGCCACCAGAAAAAAATAAGTAAAACACACATATACAATTGTACAAGTACTGACGACGATTACTCTGACAATTTTATCGAACAACCTATCGTCTAGTTGAGGTGGGGACACAGACACAAAACTCGACTCAAATAGAAATTGTTGCTTGTTCTTATGTTTCGTTTTAGATAGACGATCTTTATTGTTTACTTTCACGCCACCAGAAAAGAAATAAGTAAAACACACATATACAAATTGTACAACTACTGACAACGATTACTCTGACAATTTTATCGAACAACTGATCGTCTAGTTGAGGTGGGGACACAGACACAAAAATCACCTCAAATAGAAAATTGTTGCTTGTTCTTATGTTTTGTTTTAGATAGACAATGTTGTTTACTTTCACGTCACCACAAAAAATAAATTAGTAACACACACTCGTAAATATAATTCAATTGTTACCATTAACTACTTTGAGAATTTTGGCGAACAATTAATCGTCTACTAGGGAAGAGAAAAACACAGAAACATATAACTTCTCTAAATAGAAGATTGTTGTTTTTCGTCTCGATTCATTTTAGATAGACCGTCTTGTTTAATTTCACGCCAACAGGAAATAAATTAGTAAAACACACCCCTACACAGTGTACAACTGTTGACAATGATTACTCTGACAATTTTATCGAACCACTGATCGTCTAGTTGAGGTGGGGACACAGACACAAAAATCACCTCAAATAGAAAATTGTTGCTTGTTCTTATGTTTCGTTTTAGATAGACAATGTTGTTTACTTTCACGTCACCACAAAAATAAATTAGTTAAACACACTCGTACATAGTATTCAATTGTTACAACTACTTTGACAATTTTGATCGTATACTAGGGTTGGGAAAGCACAGGAAAATATAACTCGTCAAATAGAAAATTGTTGTTTTTTGTTTTGTTTCTTTTTAGATAGACGGTCTTGTTAACTTTCACGTCACCACAAAAAGAAATTAGTAAAAACACCCGTACATAATATTGTTACCATCGACCACTTTGACAATTTTGGCGAACAATTAATCCTATACTAGGGGAGGGAAAACACAGAAACATATAACTCGTCAAATAGAAAATTGCTGTTTTTTGTTTCGTTTCTTTTTAGATAGATGGTCTTGTTTACTTTAACGCTACCAGATAAGAAATTAATAAAACAACCACATGCATACTGTACAATTGTTGCCAACGGTTACTCTGGCAATTTTGTTCAACAACTGATCGTCTAGTTGGGGAAGGAAAACACATTGTTTTTCGTTCATAATTTTCATTATTCCTGTAAGCTGAAAAAAAATTTAAAAAGTTTTTCTTTTAATGTTTTTCTTTTGAATGGTTACAAATAAATTTCAAGGTAATATTAACATTTATGCAAGTTTCATTGTATTAAATATAGAAGCGGGGTAAAAAAATTTTAATGTTTTTCTTTTGAATGGTTACAAAAAATTTCAAGATAATATTAACCTTTATGCAAGTTTCATTGTGTTAAATATAGAAGCGTGGTAAATTTGCCAGAGCAAATTGGAGGTCCCTAGTGTACAAGTTACAACTGAAAATGAAAATAAATAGTAAGCACTAGTAAAAATTAATATTCCTAGACTATTCATTATATAAAGTGAAAATCACAAAAGAATTAGTAAAACACCCAACTCCATAATCTACCAGTGTTATCAAATACTTCTCTATCGATTGTGGTGAAGTACAGTTCGTCTAGTAGGTGAGAGAAAACACTGACACATAAAATGTGTTCGCTTCTTTATAGTAAGTTTGAGAGACCTAGCAGTCTGATGAGGGGGGAATGTGGATATCTGGTATCTTCTATTTGAGTTAATCCCCAGATAATTTCTGGTCGCCTGGTCGTGGAACGGGTCTAATGATGTCTATTGAATATGCGTGTCAAAACATTTTTGGCGCATCCTTCCTATATATGGAGTCAAGTTTGAGAGACCTACCAGTTTTATTGTTCGCTTCTTTATAGTCAGTATAGAAAATGTTAAGTGGACATCTCACATGGTGTAATATTAACAAGCTAGATTAGCAGACCATTGATAGTGAGTTCCATTCTCACTGGGCGCCCCATACATTTGGCCTTGTGCCACGTCTAATCTTAATTATTAAATATTAAGTTTATGTCAAAGGCATTTGTTTTAGACGCAAGAAGAATACAGAAGAATATAAACATTAAAATGGACCAAATGTTAAAGTTGCCACTCAGCATGGACCTTCCTAATCGTTTTTTATTGGTAGGAAGATTTTCACCTAAGAGAGAAAAATAAAGCTAAAAGAAGAAAAAATAAAGTATCAATGTCTACTGTTTCTTTTGTTTTTTGTTTTTGTTTCAGATAGACGATATTTAATGGTTCCTTTCACGCTACTAGAACAGAAATTACTAAAAAAAACATCTACATAGGACACAATTTTTACCAACGACCACTCTGGTAAATTTGGTGAACAAACGATCGTCTCGTATGGAAGGAAAAACGCAGAAATAGAACTCGCCTCAAATAGAATATTTTTGTTTATTCATTTTTGTTCCTTTTAGATAGACGATCATGTTTATTTTTACGTCACATATAATATATATATATATTAACCAACCCCTCCACACGAGCAGGATGTGACACAAGGGCAATTTCTTAAGTTTTTCATCTCCTATACCGGTAGCCTAACCAAGGTTAAAGAGCCCAGTCTGCCCTACTATTTATCCATAGCTGAAGGGAGAATTAGACACATACCTTTCCCAAGGGTATTAGCGCTAAGCAAAATGCAATTACTACATCCAGATTTGAACTCGGGGCGACGAATCCATTTCCCATGTCTTTAAACATTACACCACGGGTTTCCCCATAAAATAAGTTAGTAAAAAACTTGTCTATATAGTGTACAATTGTTACTAACGATTACTCTGTCAATTTTGGTAAATAACGGATTGTTACGATTCTAATCGCCGTTTTATGCATTTAGGTCTCCTATTAGTTAATCCAATGTTAGAAAAGAGAGTAGTCTCAATATTAGAAAGTTTGAGAGACCTAGCAGTCTAATGGAGAGGGAAATCGAGGATATCTGGTATCTTCTATTTGAGTTAATCCCAGATAATTTCTGGTCGACTTTTCGTGGAACGGGTCACATGGTGTCTATTGAATATGCGTGTCAAAACATTCTTAGGGATCCTTCCTATATATGGAGCAAGTTTGAGAGACCTACGAGTTTGATGGAGAGGGAAATTGAAGATACCTGGTATCTTCAATTTGAGTCAATACCCAGATAATATCTGGTCAACTGGTCGCGAAATGGGTCTGATGGTGTCCATTGTATATAGATGTCAAAAATTCTTGGCCCGTCACATGATTCAAACTCTTCTTATTAGATAACACACTAGGTTCAGCTGGAATCATTCTGGTTGGTTAGATAATACAATTAATTTATCAAGTTCAACCGGAAAGGGTGAGTCGAACATCTTGCCCACAACCAAACTTACGTCAGATAGCTTTAACATGTGAAGCCTTAATTTCCTGTAAACTCCAGAAAAGTGACGGACGCGGAGTTAGGGATAGATTGGCCGTGTTTCCCGAATCTTTCGGAGATTTCTCTCTCTCTCTCTCTCTCTCTCTCTCTCTCTCTCTCTCTCTCTCTCTCTCTCAGTCCAAGCTATGCTACTCTCTCCTCCCCTCTCTCTCCTCTCTCTCTCTCTCTCTCTTTCAGTCCACGCTATGCTACGGCTCTCTCCCTCCGCCCCTCTCTACCCCCTCTCTCTCTCTTTCAGTACACGCTATGCTACGGCTCTCTCCCTCCCTCCCTTTCTCCCTCTCTCCATCTATCTCTCTCCTTTTCCCTTCTGTCTGTCTGTTTGTCGGTCTCTCTCTCCTTCTCCCCCTCTGTCTCTCTCTGTCTGTTTGTCTCTCTTTCACTCTCTGTCTCTTTGTCTCTCTCTCTTCTCTCTCTCCTCTATATATATATATAATATATATATAATTGGTAAAGACAAAGCTTAAAATCGGTCATTTTGCGGTTATAATCTAATTTCTACCACAGATGTATACCTGTGGTAGAAATAGATATATAATCACAAATGACGATGTTTAAGCTTCTTCTACCAATGTTATTATTCTGTTCAATAATATTCACCATCGAGCTCTTAACTTGGACCTGAACAACTCTAAAATTCTGCCGTTGGAAGAAAGGTCCAAATTAGAATCAACCTAATAGCAACTGACGATGGCGTAGTGTCCAAAATTAAAAATTTTTTATCTGCGCAAGTGACTCAGCAGGCCAATTCTTGAGTGACAGTCTTTGGTGCACTGAATGCACACAAACCGTGATGCTTTCTGGAGCTGCTGGCTTTTCTTTCTCTTTCTGGCTCTCTTTTCTGTCGAGGCAATTCTACTCTCTGTCTCACCCCTCTCCGTGCCTTGCTTAACGTTGAGGCGCCACGCCGCTCTATTTTTTTGCATCTACCTCCCACGTGTTTGTGCCAATATGGCATATCCTCATAGCTCTCTTGCAGATATATTTGAATGAAAGCGTGGTCTACCAACCGATTGGGAACCTTTTACTAATTCGGCATACAAAAGATCTTTTTGGATGCGTCTATTTTCCATTCTCCTGATATGTCCAAGCCAACGAAGGCGCCTCTCACAGAGATATATGGGGTGTGAAACCCCGGTACATTCATTATTTTTCTAACCTTATATATATATATATATATATATATATATATATATATATAGAAGATTATGAAAAATAGATAAATGTAATTTTTTTTTAAATAGAAAATAACTAATAATTCCATTGGAATTATACAAAAGAAATATGGTTGACTTACCGATTTCGTCTTGGTCAATTGTATATTAATTCAAGATTAATAAAACAACTAGTATTGAATTAAATAAACCTTAAAATGTATGATAATTTTAATATGACAACGTTTGATATTTTTATTAAGACCTATTGATTTAACTCTCTCTCAATACTTTTTTTTCTTTTAATATTTCATTATGTTCGATTGAAACAGATTAGCGTTATCACTTCCACGCGCACTCACCTCTTTCTCTATCTTTCCCCAATCTCTTTGTTTCTTCTTTCTTATTACATATTTCTGTGTATCATGTTCTTTTTTTTTTTTTTCTTTTTTTGATAAATACGGAACGGTTCATTATTTAGCTGAAGTGACGACACTCATGAGGAAAAAGAATTAAGGTGCATAATCAACACCAGATAATCTGATTATTTTTTTTGAATTCATCTTGAACGATTTGGACGTCTCACTTTAAAAGGGTCTTGAAAAGGATTCGTATAAATAACTATATATATATATATATATATATATATATATATATATATATATATATATATAAGGAAAAAATTTACTAAGCAAATATACAAGCTGAACAAAGTACTTAGCAATTACTAGGTTGAATTATCAATCCTGAATTTTGAATTTCAACTTGAACGATTTGGACGGTCTCATTTTTAACTACAGGGGTTCTTCAAAAGGATAACGATCGTAAAATTTAAGAAGACGAGTATTAATATATAAATTGGCATCGTGTACCTTTGTAGATTATTTTCTTTCCAGCTAAGAAAAAAATCATCAACACAAGGTCACACCTTTTTCTCTGCTAGTTTGTTTTTTCCGTATCATTTTTTATATTTTTTTTATTTTTTAAGTCTGGGTTTGTCTTGTTGAGTGTTTCACCTCGCACATGATTTTTAAATATGCAAGAACAACGTCTTCTCCATCGAGTAATTAATTAATTCTGAATCTGGAGACAGTGAAATGTCATTGACATTCAAGCAAACGTTTCTGATAAAATCAGTAATTTTCCTTTGCGTTAAAATAGCTATTTCACTACGACACGTCTGACATTGGTTCATTATGATTTAAATTACCCCCCTCTCTCTCTCTCTCTCTCTCTCTCTCTCTCTCTCTCTCTCTCTCTCTCTCTCTCTCCCCTCTGTATGCGTGTATACATGTTGCGATGTGTAAATTGTCGTCTAAATTACGCTAAACTTGAAATAACATTGACATCTCACTTTATCAGATCATGAGCACAACATACTGAGAAGACATAGATTTTTCATACCCTGTAGTTACAAAGGCCAATGTTTGAAAAACAGTTTCGACCACAGATGTCATATGTCAAGGCTGTCCCTGAAGACGTTGATGGTGTGCCGATGCACCGTTGTTGTTGCTTTCTCTTTGCTTCATGGTGTTGCGCCAGAGGGGAATCAGACGTGAAAAACCCGCTAAGGAGAGCCTGCTGCCACCGAAGGCAGTCTGTAGCCAAATTTTCACAGTTGACAGGGTTGATGTTAAAGGACTTGGGATCAGCTGTCATCCTTAAATCGCAGCTGGGGGCGACGAATCTGTCTCTTGACAGAAGAAACTTTATCAGATATATTTACCAAAATTACATTAAAATATCTTTAAATACTATAGATGAAATCTATTTCAAGAAACCTTTATTAGCTTAGTTCACAGACTTCGGACAAATTCTGAATCTCCTGCAAGCCTTTCTGGCATTTATAATGTAGTATTGGACCCATAAGAAGCTTGCTAAAAATAGCAAATTCATTTTATTTTACTCGTTTTAAATACTTCTACACAAGTATTTTGAATAGTTTTTTAATAAGCGCAATTATATTGAAACTAGCAGGACCTCTAGATATACAAGAACATTGTAATTTGATTATTACATCATTTGATATATTTACTTAAGAGCCATTGCAAAATAGTTCAATATGTAAAAAGTATAATAATATTGATTTAACTCTCTCTCATTCTTTTTTATTTCATTCTTTTCATCTTTTAATTATATTAGCATTGTCACTTCCACGCACACTCCCCTCTCTCTCTCTCTCTGTCTATCTATCTATCTATCTTTATCCTACTCTCTTTGTTTCTTTGTTTCTTTGTTATTATATTTTTATGTGTAGCTGTCCTTTTCTTTCCTTTCTTTCTTTATAATAAAGCAAAATGGTCAATTATTTAGCTGAGATGATGACACTTATAGAAATAAGAATTCGGCGGATAAGTAGCCCTAGATAATCAGGATTTACATTTTTACATTCAATCTTGGACGATTAGGACAGTCTCATTATTTAACCAGAGGGTGTTTCAAGATGATAACGGTCCTACAATTAGTGAACACATGTACCAATATATAGATAAATTCAAGCGTTGAACGTGCACTTCTATAGATGACTTTTTAAAAATGTCCCCCAAGTTTCGAACTTACCGACTATCAGATATGATGCAACACCATGGAACTTGCTAGAAATGACAATTGGAACGTTAATATATGCATATAAAATTTATTGTATGTGAAAAAGATTATGGTTGAAAGAAAAAAAATTCAAAATGTGTCCAGGTTAAGGTATGGTAAACCAAATTTTTTAGACCTCATTTCTTCTGGTTATAGGTCTACACTTACTGTTCTTAGTATCAATTACAAAATGTGGTAAATATTGCTTCTAAAATCATTTTTTTATAGAAATATTGACCCTTCCCAGTTGTATGTATATAGTAAAGAATCATTGATATATGTATTGCAATAATAAGACCTCATTCCTTCGGGTTATAGGTCTACACTTACCGCTCTTTCAACCTGGACTGGTCAGTATCAATAACAAAATGGGGTAAATATTGTTTCTAAAATTATTTTTGTAAAAATAGAAATATTGACCCTTCCCAGTTGTATGTATATAGTAAAGAATCATTGATATATGTGCTGCAATAATCTTGCTTAAATTAAGTCATTATTTAAAACCCAATTCCTAAAATCGAAAACTAAACCGAATAAAATTGATTCTTTAAGCAGAACTAAAATTAAACGGAATTTTATAAATGTTGGCGACACTTGAAAAAAAAGGACCTTAATAAGATGCTTTCTCCTTTCGTAAATTCGAATAAAAATAATAAAAACTAACCTAAGAGCATTTTCTTTTGTTTTCTTTGGAAAGGGTTAATGTTAATTAAAGAAATTATTTTCCAAGTGACCGATTTTTTTTTTCCAAATTAATTTGATTTAATTCTTATTATTTGTTTGTCCCAACTTGAATCTTGGCATTTCGTTTCTATTACTCATTTCCTTTTCTTGTAATTAGTTTTCACTGAGAAACAATACTGATTGATAGAAAAATATTCCCTCTATTTGAAAAGAAAGGAAGACGCAATCAAAAATGAGAATTACTCCCCATGGTGTAGTGGTTAACCAGCTGGACTGCTAGATATAGGAAGCGCTTTTACGTTCACGTTTGGACTAATATCCATAAAGAAGAGTAACGTAGCGTAGCTCGATTCAGAGAAGTGATGATGTTGTTGGAGTTTTTCGGTATATAGTTATTTACTAAGCTTCGCTTAGATATGGCACAAGGCCGAATGTAAGGGGCACCCAGTGAGAATCGAACTCACTAACAATGGTCTGGAAAGCTAGCTTGCTAGCCATTATGCTACAGGAGTTTTTCGGTATATAAGGCGTGTGACAAAAGCCCACTTCTACTTATAGACTCACCGATAAGCACGTGACCAACCTATTGTCCAATCACTGGCAGTGCTCTGCTGCTGATATTATTATTTATACTGACTGATTCTAATCTTAGGTACTCACAGCCACTTGGATCTTCATGGACGACGGATCATATATCGCTGGACCTTTTTGACACTACGTAGGATTCCAAAACTTAGGACTTATTCACTTACCAAAGGATTGTATAGTAAATGACTTATTCACTTACCAAAGGATTCTATAGTAAATGACTTATTCACTTACCAAAGGATTCTATAGTAAATGACTTATTCACTTACCAAAGGATTCTATAATTCAGGACTTACTTATTTACTTTAAGTTCTTTACAACTGGCCAAGGATGGCGGCCAGATACTTAACAGATGTGTTAATAGTAATACTAATATACATAAATTCTCTTCTTCTTCAATTTTACAACTCGGGGCTGGATCAGCGTAACTGGTATTTTTGGATCAGTTGTTGTGCAACTACACGTAACCTTCTTGCTGTTTGAGTCTGGAACGACTTGGGAATCGCTTGAGGATATCTTGCCATAACTTAATGTTCATAGTTTTTGAATAACAACACAAAGAGGTTCTTGATTGTTTTTCTTTTTTCTCATGAGCTGATTTATTTTATCCCCAAGTAAAAATGACTTGGGAAACAGACACGCATCTTGCGTCTGCTCCTCCAAATGCTTCTTTCCAGACTGACTTTCATTCACTCATATCACTACCTCTCCTCCACACTTTGCCAGGTGATATCCATTGGTCAATAAGAAATCGAGAGCTGGCGTTGTGCTGACTCATCCAAAAATTTCTCCACTCTTAACTACACGTAAACTCTTTGATTTTTCCCCCTTATTATGTTATAAAGGGATAACACACCTCATCTCCCATCTATGGGTTAAATAGTACCACTACTGTTCTTCAGAACTAAATCAAGTGAATTTGTGTCTCCGTATTATAAATAACTAGCTGGACCTTTGGATATACCCCAGTATGAAACAGATTAGAGTTATCACTTCTGCGCGCTCACCCCTTTCACTATCCACCATTACTCTTTTTGTCTTTCTTTCTTTTTATTATATGTTTCTTGTAGCATGTCCGCTTTCTTCCCTTTCTTTCTTTATTATAAAAAACCGAATAGTCCATTATTCAATCGAACATAGTGAAAATATTAAAAGAAGGAAATAAAGAAAAACGAGTGAGAGAGAGTTACATCAAGATTATTATACTTTTTATATATTGAACTATTTGCTCTCAAGTAAACAAATCAAATGCTGTAATAATTAAAATATATTTCTATGGTATACGCATATATCCTGCTAATAATGTATAAATACAATTATGATTAATTGTAATAGGGTGCTTTAACCTAGAAAATATTTTAAGACAATCACTCGTTCTCACTGTGTCACGGCGCAGTTCCGACATATCTATGACCAATTAAATCAGCAAGTACTGTCATCAGCTGAATTATAGTAATTTGTAGTAAACCCTCGAAACATTTTCTCACCATTGTAAAAGAAGTCCGTAGTATTATTGTATCTTCTCTTTAGTAGAGACTGAAGGATTCTAATTTGAATGTCATTGGTTAGGTGTCTTATCTAATATATTGGATAATTAATATGACGTAGAGAGCAACAGATAAAACACCAATATATCATACTGTTGCAAATTTGAATGAATTTATCTGATATTATTTTAAGTGAATAGGACAAACACACACACACACACACACACACACACACACACAACATATATATATATATATATATATATATATATATATATATAAACACAAGGTTTCGGGCGATTCATACACCGGTCATCCTCAGATGCTTCCTGTGTATCCGGGTATACTAATGACCCAAACTGGGAAATCATTTTAAATTTTAACAACCTCGAAGAACTTTTTAACATCTCATTTAAAATTCATTGTTTTGGCCGCTTATCATTCTGACATGTCTCCCAAGATCAACTATCAAACTAACAATAATGATTTCCCAGGTTGGATTATTATTGAATACACAGAGAACACTTGAGGAAGGCCGGAGGATACAGTGTTGAAATGTCATGTTTATACATATCAGAATAAAGATGAGGACAACAGTCCGAAAATCAAAATAATTCGCATCCACACACAGCTACAAAATACTAACAAATAATTCCATGATATTGTTCGACACTTTTGATTTTGAGTTTCCATAAATATATAAACAGTACTGTACTGTCAGCAGATTTTTTTTTAATATTGTTGATCGATTCTCTATGAAATAACAACTTCGTTTCCACGAATCTTCTGTCGTAGAGATAAAAACTTATTTCTTTATATTCTTTAACTCTAACTTAAGCGTCTTAGAAGATGATACTTTATAGAGACAATTTCCTTTCAAAGGACAATGGAACTTCTATATGCAATTACAGATGGGTTTCTTGGTGTATGTACGTGTAGTTGATAAAAGAGAAAGCATACAAAGTAAGAAATGAATATAACAAGAAAAAAGAATACAAAAAGCAAAAGCAAAAGTACGAAACCTACATCGCTAACACAGTCTGTAACTTTAGATCAAATGTCCTTTGAATGGAACTTGTCTCCAAGCACCGAGACGACTTGGTGAAGTACCGTACCGGAAACCCTGAAGATCAATCCCAAAGTCAGGTGACCTGGAGGTCACTGGTCAATCGAGTCAGTGAAAAAAAAAGAGATTTTGTTAGACATTGCAACATGAAGAAAAGAACCAAAAACTATTTCTGGACGGGAATACTTAAAATTCTGAAAGATACCTGAAGTAGCAGGATTCTCGATAGAATATATATATATATATATATATATATATATATATATATATATATACGTAGAATAGTAAGGAAGTTATAAAACAAAGATATATCTTGTTAAGGTAATGCGTCTGTAGATAGTTTGCTTTGTACACACATTCACATACGTACACACAAATACTCAGGTACATGCACATGCACACACACACACACACACACACACACACACATATATATATATATATATATATATATATATATATACTGTGTGGCTGAGTTATCAAATAACAACATTGAAATCTGGAACAAAGGTTTATTACCCTTGGTAAAAAAGATATTTAAAAAATAGACCCAACACGAAGCTTATCAATCACAGTGATGGCAGCAAACTCGTGTTCAAGTATTGCCATTGCTTGATATATAATATATATATATATATATATATATATATATATATATATATATATATATGTGTGTGTGTTCAACAGTTCAAAGAATATATTGGTTGAGCTTCAAAAATTCAACAATGACTGCACAAAAGTGGCTCTTTAGCCCTGCCAAGGTCTTGCACATCTTCCCACATTTACAGGTAATTCCAGGGAGCACAGGGTATTTTATTAGTCCATCCCCGATGCAGAGGTTGGTGACTGGTCAGGCCAGCCTTGCTCATACCTAGCCTTCCACACTGGTCAAATAGTAGACCGATTTGAAGCCCTTGGTTGTCTACTTTTTTATTCTTGCGAATATCTCGCTTCAACTGCTCATGCTATACACGGTCGGTCTCAAACTTTTTTGCACCCTCCTGTAAAGCTCTTCTCCACTGCCCACGGTCCAAAGCCTTAGTCTCCCAGGTCTTCTCAACGATGTTACATTTTTTCAAGGTCGACCTTGGCAATCCTTGTATCTCATCTTGGGCCCTTGAGCCAAACACTTGCCGTTTATAAGTTCCCCATAGAGCAGTTGTTTAGGAAGTCGCCCATCATTCATACTTACCAAATGCCCACTCCATCTCAATCACCCCTGGCAATCACAGTATATATATATATATATATATATATATATATATATATATATACGTAGAATAGTATGGAAGTGAAAACAAAGTATTACACAAGATTAATTCTTTATAAATTGACTGTTAGTAAACGTTAAAACGTTTCGGTTTTATTATGAATTTCAAAAGTTAATCCGGCGATAAATTCTTTTCAAAATGAAAACTAAATGTGAGAAAGTAGTACAGGGAAATGTTCTTCCATTTAGCAGGTTTTTTATAAACTTTCTCACTTTTTCAAGGTTTTCCTGATTAAATGCGACAATCATCTATATTCCATGAACCAAGAATTTACACCAATTGAATAAAAATATTTTTCGTCCGATCTATTTTTAGTTGATTTACAGCTAAAACAGATCAAATTTAACCTTCACACAAGACTAACACATTTTTTTCTATTTAACAATAAAACCATCCGGAATGCATAACATGCCAAAACACTGAAACTGTTAAACCCATTCTAATGTGTTGATTTTTATTTTATTAGACAATACTTTTACAACACAAATAACATGAGAGATAAATTTAAAAATCGAAGTTTAGATGACATTTTGTCATTCCTGAAAGAGAGAAATTTATACCAAAAATATTTGACAATGAACTTGAACTTTAACGAATGAATTTATTCCTTAAAGCGATTCCTAGTCCATTTAGCAACTACAGACAACTTACCAACTTGATATCTTATCAAGAAAAGTCCTTGGAAAAAGAAAACATTAAAACAAATCTGACAATCCCTCAAAATTTACCGCTTGCCATCAAATAAGCCTTGAGAGGTTGACGTGCCGGTAAAATTGACCGATAAATCAATCAACAACTATTAATTATACCATAGTAGTATTATCTGTTTAAAAACATTATGTTGTAAAGATCTGCCAGGGGTGATGACTGATTGGAAAGTGAGAGAGAGAGAGAGAGAGAGAGAGAGAGAGAAGAGAGAGAGGAAGGGAGAGGGAGTGAGAGAGAGTCTGTCTGCGTGATATGATGATGATGATGATGTGATGATGAACATCATCATCATTATTATCATCATCATTTATTTTAATCCCCACAATCCTATTTACGTAATAAAGTAAAGTTTTCGGGGTGCCCTAACGTCGGTATCAGCCACACAGCAAGTGAGTCTATACCCTTTTCACTAGCGCTAGACCAAAGATATTTTTGGTGTCTGAGTTTGAGTGCAACACCTACCATGAGCTCTTCACTTTACCACATATATTCCTGCGCTACCCATATGCTGAGTTGGCGAGGTTCGGTATCGCACCCAGAACATAGTCGAACGCTCTACTACTGAGAAAAACCGGCCTTCGTGTATTTAATACATTTTCTTTTATGCATTTAATTAAATAATTGGAATGCATAAAGCTGTCTACTTATTAATTCGTATTGTTTTGTGCATTCAAACGTTTAAAAATGTTGTATAATCAGGACAGTTTTTAATGTATTTACCTTTAAAAACAAAAGCGGAAAAGTGTCTTCATGCCAAAGTCCAAGATTCGTGTTGTTTTGTCTTTATTGACAAATGGTAGAGTAGAAATTGGCCGACCTCGTCCGAAAAGTTTAGAATAAAATTACACGTTATCGTGGATGGACGGAAGATATTATCTCGTTCTACCTATTATTTGAGACTACGCAAAAGCGAAATCCTTTTAGACAAATTAGAGGGGTCAGAGAGTCGACTGAATGTTTAGTCTTAAGGGCCCCACATAAATATTCCTAACACAATATTTATCGATAACGGGAAGGCTGTGTTTTCGTCTTATTTCGTGGCAGGTGCTTTGTTTTTCAATAGAAGCATGAGTGGAAATAAGCGTTCTTGAGACACCTCGCCATTGGAAAAGAAAATGGAAATCGTGAAGCGGCATAGGAACGAGGGGGGAAATAAAAGGAAGACTTTTCAGGGTAACGTTAATGAGGTTGAATAATGTATATAATTCTTCGAGTTTATATTATTCTTCAAGTTTAAATGGTGCTGCTAAAACGCCAGTATCGAATTTTCGCCTGGGCAATGATTTTACAGGTGTTTCAAAATGTTTACTTATGGCGCCGAATGTTTTTTGTCTGTTGTGTTATTAGCTTATTTACTGCTCAATAAAGATCTAATATTGACATTCACATAAGACTAGTATACTCCTTTCTACTTTAAAAAGAAAACCAGCCAGAATACATACCATATTAAGCACTGAAACTTTTAAACATATTCTAATGTGGAGATTTTTCTTTTATCAGACTGTTACGTGTTTTGGGGCCATCCTTTAGGCTTCAAGCAAAGCGCTGTTCAGCGGAGATCTTTTGTGTTAAGGAGAGCACGATCTGTTACATAATCTATGCGTTGCATAAGATTATTGTCAATCCCCTGTATTTCTAAAGGGATGGCCCCTTTTCATATCACGGGTGTGACTTTCCATGGAATATTACAGAAAGTCCGCGAAATACGTGAAGTCACTGGACCTGGTTGGGTCCCAGTTTTCAGTTTGACGTCGGCAGAGAAGATGCACTGCCTTAACTGGAACTCACTGCATACGCGCGCTATGTTAGTCAGATGAAAAATGTTTAGTTAAGAAATAAAAGCTTACGAAAATAATACGGTTTTGTGATTAATGAATGTCGTGGTAACAAGACTGATCTAAAAGAAGAAATGAGTTAAGTGCGACCGACCACCAAGACGAAGTCCAGACGCTAGAAGAGACGCTAGAAGAATAGAAGTAAGAAAGAAAGCAAAGAGGTATGCAATAGATCCTTAGTGAAGAATCCTCTGGTTGTTCCTCTTAGTGTCCCTTAATATTGGGTATGATCCTTTGGTTGTTCCTCGGTACACCTCAGTCTGGCAGATTGTTTGTCAGCCGATTAAATAGTTAACCCACCACGTATTTGGGCTGTTGATTGGTTGAGGTTTAAACCACATAACCTCGCTTAGTCTATAAATTTAAGTAGTGGATTGCAGCACAGCCTATATACACAAAATATAGGAAGCAAAAGTAGGAAGCGCTTGATGTAATGGTTAAAGTCATGGGAAATGGACTCGTCGCCCAGAGTTCAAATCCTGGACGTGGCAATTGCATTTCACTTAGTGCTAATACTCTTGGGAAAGGTATGAATCCTACTCTCTTTCCAGGTATGGGTAAATAGCAGGATAGAATGGGTTCTTTAACCATGGCTAGGTTACCAGTCTAGGAGAAGGAAAACTCTGAATTCAAACCTATTGAAATCCGCTTAAGAAATTGACCTTGTGTCGTATCCTGCTCGTGCGGAGGAGTTGGTAAATATATATATACACAAAATATTTCAACATAGACAATATTTTTTAAAACACAAACAACATGGGAGATATCTTAAAAATGTCAGTATAGATGACATTTTATATTTCCTGAAATAAATAAAATTAGAGAATATAAAAACGTGTCTTTCGTTTAAAGTTTTATAATTAAAAGAAATAACAATATTAGTTTATCTTTAGTGCAAAATTACTTTTTTCACGTATGCTAACAACAACCTGAAATAAGTATTTTTTAAGTTAAAATCAAAAATTATTTTAGTATAAAATGTGTATTTGGTTTTTTATGATTTCGTTTACTAAGAACTGGAAGTTTGCGGTGAAGAGCAAAATTCCGTTCTTTTGAAAAATGTTCGCAGCTGGGGTACCTATTGGTGACTTGGTCCAAAAAATATAACAATAGACTTAAAGTTTAACGTATAAACTTATTTCTCAAAGCGATTCTCAATCAATTTAGCAACAGACAACTGCAGCCAACTTACTGCCAAAATCAAGAAAAATCCTTGATAAAACAAAAGATCTGACCATTTTATAATTTACCTCTTGTTATAAAATAACCCAAGACGGGTTTCTTATATACTGATGGGCGTACCGTCGTTTTTAGACGGTTGGTGTAGAAAGTGATCTGAGTTCAAGGATGCTGAATTCAAATCCGAATTGTTGGGATGGTTGACACACGATAACCTTATCGTAATCTTCGATTTCCGGTTACGCAAACATTGGGAAAGGAAGCTTAGTTAGTCGGTCAGCTCCTAGATGTCCGAAGTTAAGGATGGACTTCGCGTTGGCTCATGCATGCGGTTAAGACATCCTAATATTTAAGGTCTGAATAATATGTGATCACCAAAAACTATATGCCTTGGTATATGTCTAAGAATTATCACAAGTTCCACGTATCTTAAGAACCAGAGAAACTTACCAGAATTTTGAAATACGAGAATCAGAAGTTAAGTTAAAAGAAGCAAGCACCAGACCTATAGAAAGAACCAGGCAGACAGAAGAAATACAGATAGAAGAAAAACCGTCCATGAGACAGCTACTCAAAAAGTAAGTAAATGTAGATTTGATATGGGAGGTATAACCACGGATATCTCCCATAACAGAAGAAATAGACTACTAAATATGAGGGCACAACCACGGGTGTCTCACATACGAAGAATAGTATCGAAACTGATCCCTTTCCATAATATATACCAAGTAGATTATGGGTACACAAGGTGTGTCAAAAAGTATCGAGACTTTTTAAACTTTTTGACGCACCTTGGATTCTAAAAAAATTAACGTTCCATTCATTGTTCATTTCTATAATTACCAACTCCTCTGCACGAGCAGGATGTGACACAAGGTTAATTTCTTAAGCGGTGTTTTACAGGTTTGAATTCAGAGTTTTCCTTCTAGACCGGTTACCTAGCCAAGGGTAAAGAGCCCAGTCTACCCTGCAATTTACCCATAGCTGGAGGGAGAATTGGATTTATACCTTTCCCAAGGGTATTAGCGCTATGTGAAATTCAAACAGCTTCGTCCAGGAATTGAACTCGGGTCGACGAGTCCATTTCCTATGACTCTAACCATTTGACCACACACCTCCATTAGTGAGTCGTATAAGTCGTAACTTCTCGGGGATCTGCATTAAGTTATCTTGTGGGGTGCTGTTGCAATGATTTGTTTAAGACTGCACGTAACATTCGAATGAAACTAACCATTTACTTTAGATTCTTCGTAAGTGCCTAAATGGTGCAGCCGTACAGTAGCACCGATAAAAGTACGGCATGGAAGAATTGTCGATTAATATTGTCAGTGAGATCTGATTTCCATATGACTGATAATCTATTTAGAGCAGACCATTCCTTCCCCATGCGTGCATTAATATTGAATTCAGTGGATGAGATATTACTACCTAGGTAGTGATAAATAAGTATTTGATAATAACTGAAAATAGCCTGTTATTTGTCATTAAACACGGTATTGACTTTCTGGTTAAATTGAACTTAATGGACCTAAATTCTAACATCGTATGTCACCCGCTGAAAGAAAAAGAAACACAAAATCATGGAATTAACCTAATTTAATTAAATTTTCACTGTTGTTATATTAATGAATAGAAGATATAATGCACCAGTTATTTTATTTAAAAACTTATACACTTTTTCAGGTCAGTGAAATTTGAACACCGTATATTTAAGAATCTGTGTTATGCCTCAAAGTTAACTGATCTGAAAAATGTAAAAGTTATTTAATAAAAATATAAAAATATAATGCACCAGTTATTTTATGAAAAAAAATATACACTTTTTCAGGTCAGTTAACTTTGAACACTGTATAGTTAAGAATCTGTGTTACGCCTCAAAGTTAACTGATCTGAAAAAATGTAAAAGTTATTAAACAAAATAACTTTATTCATTAATATATCAACACTGAAAATTTCATTAAATTCGGTTAATTCCCTGATTTTTTTTTTGTATTCTTTTTCTTTTGACTGGGTGACATACAATGGTGGAATTTAGGTCTGTTAAGTTCGTTTTAACCGACTTTCTTTTCAATTTTGAAGGAAATTAAAATTATTGGTTTTTTTACTATCAATAATTTTTACCGGGTGTATACCAAAATGAATAAAACAATTTCAAACAATGCTTATCTTTATTGCCATGAGATATTAGAACGTTTACAGGAAAATCACCTTGCAAGTTTTTCCTGAAGGCGAAAAGCCAATTAAAATATTTAAAAAATTAAACTAATTAACTTGATTTTGATTAAAACAATGGATTTTTTTTTGCTGAAAGGAAAATTATTCAATGTTAGATTATAAAGACAATACCGTCACTTGGTAACATACCCACTTTAAGAAGAGAGAGATAGAAAGCTTTCTTTTAGGGTGAACGCTTATGCTTTTATTCAATATCGGCTCAAAATATCTTAAATGTGTGTGTGTGTGTGTGTGTGTGTGTGTGTATATACATGAAGAACTCAACTGATTTACTTTACAAACTAAACGCGCGCACACACACACACGCATATATATATATATATATATATATATATATATATATATATATATATTGAGGATATGTGCTTAATTGAAGTCATACCTAATTTTGAAAATTAATTCGTTAATAATTAATGAATTTTAGGCGGGCATATATGTTCAAATGTAAGGCTAAACAAATCGAGAAAATGTCAATCCCTGAATGTACATTTTGACCTATTAGGTCTCATCAGCAAGGTTATATACATGGAGACTGCTCCGAGTGTGACTCGAAACCTCGACTGTCAAGTCTCTAACCGTTACACTAGCTTGCCATTCCCAAATTCTTCGTTTGCTTTGAAACTTATTTATATTCCACTTTTTATCGACATGTCAAACTGCGTTCATTGTACATTTGTATGTTTTTTTTACGTACTTTTTTAATACCATCCTATTGAATATGAATGATCATAAAACATATTTATTTGACCCAGATGGGACCATAGCAGGTACCACTAATCAAATTCAAAATGGATATGGGAGCAATGATATTTAAGCTGTACACCACACTCCCCAGAATTCCAGAACTGGAGCCTCACCATCAGATGCATTTTAGTGTCATACTCGGGACACGCCTTTTTTTGAAAAGCTAGTCCCATTGATACATTTCTAATGAATAACGAGTTCGATGATCGCTGGATGACCCATACTCGTGACCCCATGTCAAATACTACCCATGTGACCCCATGTCAAATACAATCCATGGCAAACGGTGTAACGTAGCGGCGGCGTCACGGTACTAAATTGCAATAGTTTTATCTTCGTTGTAAGGGATGACTTTAACACCAAAGTTATCCTCCAGAAGTTTATTGAAATAAATTCAAGCTTCTTAACTTCGAGAGAGAGGGTCAGTTTAATTAATATATTCAGTCTTTAGACTTTCGGTCCTTCGATTAAATTTCTGGGTGACAAGCTTTTTCAATTGGTAAATATTAAGGCTAGCTTTTTCAACACCAACTACACGAGATCCCGCTCGGCCAACTAACTCGTACCGACTCTCCATATTACTGACCCCGATCACCTCACTCTCTCTCCGGCTGACTGCTTCCGGGGCTGACTGACGACTGACCTGTCTCGAGCCCTCGGTTCTTTTATATTCATAGCTACTCCTACGCATTTTTATCTCTTGATCTGATAACGGGCAGTTGTTATATTTCTTTGTTTAATAAAACTGGAAATTCATATTTCCGTTTGTACAATATATAACAACGGGTTGGGTAAAAAGCTACACAGAAACAGCCTCTCTCGGTGGGTATTATAGGCATATCATCCAAATTAGACGGACAAAATCCTGCTGGACACTTAGTTTACGGTTGCAAAGGTTAGTAATAGAGGGGAGAGAATAATAGACAAGTCACGCATTAGTGAACCATAGACAGGAAGTGTCGTATTCTTTATTTATCTTTTTACATGAAAGTTTATATACGATCCGGGTGATTTCCCTTAGAGCATATTATGACAACACTGATGGAGATCAAAGGATGAACTTATAAGTGACGTTCTACTGTGGACAGCTACACATGCACGCGCCTATGTAGACCAACCAGCAAAAAACTACATCTGTCAGTTATGTGTGGGTTCTGCATGCTGCGTTGAGGATCTCGCCCTGGCAATTATTGGCAGGGACGGTATGTGTGTGTGTGTGTGTGTGTGTGTGTGTGTAAGAGAGAGAGAGAGAGAGAGAGAAAGAAAGAGAGGAACGTAAGAATAATGGATGTTTACATAGAATATAGCGAGTGATACAAAAGAGGTTAATATGAACGAGAGAGAGAGAGAGAGAGAGAGAGAGAGAGAGAGAGAGAGAGAGAGAGAGAGAGAGAGAGAGAGAGGAACGGTAAGAATAATAGAACCAGAAAAAAAACTACATCAGTCAGCTCTGTGTGGATTCTGCATGCTGAGTTGAAGATCTCACCTTTGCGATGATTGGCAGGGACGGTGTGTGTGTGTGTGTGTGTGTGTGTGTGTGTGTGTGTGTGTGCGTGTGTGTGTAAGAGAGAGAGAGAGAGAGAGAGAGAGAGAGAGAGAGAGAGAGAGAGAGAGAGAGAGAGGGGGGGACGGTAAGAATAATAGAACCAGAAAAAAACTACATCAGTCAGCTCTGTATGGATTCTGCATGCTGCTTTGAGGATCTCGCACTGGCAATAATTGGCAGGGACGGTGTGTGCGTGTGTGTATATGTGTGTGTGTGAGAGACAGACAGACAGACAGACAGACAGAAAGACAGACAGACAGACAGAGAAACATGTATATATTCATGCTATCTGTACAACATGACGATGATGACGATGATGATGATGATGATGATATATACTAAGCCGGCGGTTTTGTGATTAATGAAAACGTCCAAGTCCGTTTAAATGATTATATTTTTATCGGCTACATATAATTAGAATCCTTTGCAAAGAATATCGGAATTACTGTCAAATCTAGGATTCGTGCCGTCTATCTGCTTGAAGGTGTCCAGGTTAGTTATATTTCTGACAGACCGCCTTTTATCTTGCTATTATCGCAAAATAACGAAGCGAAAGTGTTTAAATCAAATATTCTCGGTCATCATTCGTCGCCCTTCTCCAGAGATCATTCCGCTCTCTTCACTTGATAAAGAGCAGATAATAAACAAGTTTCGCCGATGGCCTAGCGTAACCCCCAGCTGGAAAAAGGATTAAGTTTCCAAAGAGAAAAGACTTTGATAAGCAAAATAAGACCAAAATTAACCAGACACACGAAAAATGGTTTTAGTCAAGTCGGTAAGCGTAAGTGAAACGTTCACACACTGTTGGTTGTTTTGTTGAATTTTACAACTCAGCTACCCATATATGTCTTCATAATAGCGATAATAATGTATGAATTCTAATCTCCCTCCAGCTATGGGTAAATAGTAGGGCAGACTGGGCTCTTTAACCTTGGTTAGGCAACCGGTCTAGGAGAAGGAAAACTTTGAATTCAAACCTGTTAAACTCCGCCAGACACACGAAAAATGGTTTTAGTCAAGTGTGTAAGCGTAGTGAAACGTTCACACACTGTTGGTTGTTTTGTTGAATTTTACACCTCAGCTACCCATATATTTCTTCATAATAGCGATAATAATGTATGAATTCTAATCTCCCTCCAGCTATGGGTAAATAGTAGGGCAGACTGAGCTCTTTAACCTTGGTTAGGCAACCGGTCTAGGAGAAGGAAAACTTTGAATTCAAACCTGTTAAACTCCGCCAGACACACGAAAAATGGTTTTAGTCAAGTTGGTAAGCGTAGGGAAACGTTCA
>CM042155.1:83185883-83193383 GCA_023376005.1 Doryteuthis pealeii | reverse complement strand
AACGGACGATACATTCTCCTCCTTTAGGTACTATATAACACTAGTTTTCAAATAGTCTTTTGTTTGTTTTTTTGGACCAAGTCACCGACAGGCAGCCCAGCCCAGATCAGTTTTGAAAGGAACTGAATTTTGCTTTTCACCGGGTGTCAGTAAACAAAATCAGCAAAACGAAAAAGATATTGCTATCAAATTTTAATTCTAAAGTAGGGTTAGGGTTAGTGTTAGGGTTAGAGTTTAGGGTTAGGGTTAGCAGTTATTATTATAATCTTATAATATACTTTTTATAAATCTTTTTTATTAACTATCCGTAGAGGCATATGGAAAATATATGAACGTGTCACTCGTTTTAAGCTTTATTACAACAACAACAAAAAAAAAATTAGTTTAGTGCAACATTAATTCTTTCACATATGCTAACGACAACAACATGCAATAAGTATTTTTTTAAAATCGAAAACTATTTTAATATAAAAACATGCCTTTCGTTTTTTATCGGCTCCTGATTTTGTTTACTGACAACCGGTGAAAAGCAAAATTCAGTTCCTTTCAAATCTTATCTGGACTGGGGTGCCTGTTGGTGACTTGGTCCGTTTTTTTTTTTAGTATTTGTAAATTTTGGCGTAATAATCTTATAGCATAGATGTTAAGATGTGGGTCCATGCACTATTCCACGAAATGTATTAACGATTATTGGATTGCATATGTTTCTTAATAAGATTCTACTTCGAAATTTGTCCAGTTTTTTTGCTCTCTCTTTGTAGCTCAGTGTCTTCCTATTAAATCTGCTACTAAATGATAATTGTGAAGGGTATATGATCGCATACACTATATTTTTCTAAGAGATAAGAGTAGTAAATAATAACTACAGTGTCTACTGAAATGGCACGGACTTCTATAGAGATATTATCAATCATATGGAAATCCAATCTCTCTGATAAATACAGGATACTTCCTGTTACAATCTTATGGGCCATCCTGAAGGCTTTAAGCAAGAGTACTTGTCCAGTGGAATTGGATCCTTGGTAATCTGATAAAGAATCCTTTGGTTCTTCTGCTAAAGAGTCCTGAGTATTGTAAGTCCCTCCTCAATGATTGCAAGTACAGCTGTGGCAAGTGTCAGTGCTTAAGTAGCGTATCAACCACGCATTATGGTTGTTGATTGGCCGGAGGAGTAAGCCACGTGACCTCGGCTAGTCTATAAATTCAGGTGGGGAATTGGAGCACACCTTATATACAACAATATTCCAAATGTCACCGTTTCACTGTACGGCTGTACCACTGGGACTTTAAAGAAGCGCTTGTAAAAAGGTTAGATGAGAATTATACAAGAATGACACGTGCTGAAAAAGCAACTGTACAGCCACTTACCTCCTATCAGACAAACCATGCAAGTGAGAATAAACAAATCATGCTGTACATTGCTTGAAAAGTAGGAACGAACCCATAAGTGACATTTTTCCTGTGGATTCCTACACATGGTCATACCAGAGTACGCCAACCAGCAAAAAAAAAATCCTGTAGGCTTTAAGCAAGAGCGGTTGTCCAGTGGAATTGGATCCTTGGTAATCCTCCAATAATGAATCCTTTTATGCAAGTAAACGAAGTCTATAAACTCCCTGGACATGACCCTCCCCCTCAAGCGGTACTCTATGTTCCGCAATCATTTCGGCAGCCAGGCACAGTAAGGTTTGGGGCTGTCGGTATAAAATAAGGTTTCTCCACTGGACAAAGTCCTCAGCTGTAACTCCGTCCCTGTTTGGACAATTTAGGTGACATCTAAATTGTAAGAGAAGATTTATAATTTCAATGCGTCTATGTTCAGGGGCGTGCTTAAGGACATACATAATTGGAGTTCGTAGGAAGTAATCCTTTGTGCTGACACTTGATGTCGTGAGTGGGATTCGCCAGAAGCGACGGCCGATTCTGGTGAGATATAGACAGACAGACAGACAGACAGAAAGAGTGAGAGTCATCAGATCCATGTTGCCTGTGTCACATAATGATGATGATGAGGAGGAGGATGATGATGATGATGATGATGATGAGGAAGAGGAGGAGGAGGATAAGGAGGATGAGGAGGAGATGATGATGATGATGCTGATGATGATGATGAGGAGGAGGATGATGATGAGGAGGAGGAGGATGATGATGAGGAGGAGGAGGATGATGATGATGATGATGAGGAGGAGGAGGATGATGATGATGAGGAGGAGGATGATGATGATGAGGAGGATGATGATGATGATGATGATGATGATGGGAGGAGGAGGAGGAGGAGTGGAATTCTGTGCATCTAATTCAGACAGGCTACGCAGTCAATGGTCATATTCCTTGAAATAAGATTTGAACTGCTGTGGATTGATCGTTGACCATCTATCTGCATGCATATCAAACCCACCTTATATTCCCGCAACACGGTAGTTTGTCGAGGGGGTGGGGACAATTGCATAACAAGTGCATTGCTTAGAAATGTACCGAATATCCTTGCTGATAACGTAAAACTAAAAATCCGATAAATTATTGAATCTGTTGATGCAAGTTATTGAATTCAAGTTGATTAATGAAGACGGAAGTGCACTCTTTAGGATATTTGTTAACAAGTACATTCCTTTAAGAACAGCTGATTCATTGAAATATTCTCTATAAAATATGCTAATGCAAATAGCTAATATCCAACCTTACTACTTTTGACAGCATTTGTTTTTAGTGTTGCTGAGCGTCCACATCCCCAACCTCACCAAACAAGCCGAGGCGTGCCCAATGGAGGTGCCAGTTTAGTAGTATATTAATCGGATTGGGACATTGTTGTATAGCCTGCTACTGGATTTCAATGAAACCACAGACACGTGTATATAAAAATATGACCCGTATTTATTTTCTTTGGTTTGTGGGTGGAGAGTGGCGTAGAGCGTTCACAATCAAAATGCCCGAGGGAGTTGGTGAGGGGTGCAGAGTGTCCACAATGAAAATTCTCGAGGGGTTTAGTGAGGGGCGCAGAGTGTTCATAATGAAAATGCCCGAGGGTGTTGGTGGCGGGAGGTGACGAGGTTACGCTCACGGCTGGCTCGCTGCAGACTGACTCGGTTCGAAATCCACTAAACTTTATATACGATAAATATGCCCACGCATTTTGTTTTTTTATCTTTTGATCTGATAACAGAGAGACTTCCCTTTTTCATATATTTCTTTATATTTCTCTCCGCCTACTCACCGGAAGACTCCTCTTCTGTTTTCCCTTTTTTTATATATTTCTTCGTCTTCTCCTTGCTTCTTCACCGGAAGACCTCTCTTCCGTTCTCCTTTTCTTATATATATTTCTTTCTCTTTCTCTTTTGTCTCTTCACTGGAAGATTTCTCTTCCGTTGCACAATATGCAACAGCACTTACTACTCACATAAATCCCCAAATGTGTTAGATGTGGCGTTTTAGCCTTGGACGACAATCAACCAAGGAAAACGGTATATGAGAAGAAAACATTTGCATTGAAACCAGCTGTACTCTGCTTAAAATTGGCAGTGTTGAATTCTACCCATTGTTGGAATATATTGGTATAAGATGTGCTAATGACCAAGACTTATATTTAAATGGTTAAAATCTTTTTATCTGCATTCTTATATAGTTTCAATAGCCTTTCTAATTTAATACAATATTTTTATTACTCTTGGAATATGTTGGTGATATAAGCGATGCTGCAGTCCACCACTTAAATTTATAGACTAAGCGTGCTAATGACCAAGACTTATATTTAAATGGTAAAATCTTTTTATCTGCAGTCTTATATAATCTTAATAGCCTTTCTAATTTAATATAATATTTTTATCACTGTTGGAATATTTTGGTGATATAAGCAGTGCTGCAGTCCACCACTTAAATTTATAGACTAAGCGTGCTAATGACCAAGACTTATATTTAAATGATTAAAATCTTTTTATTTGTATTCTTATTTAGTTTCAATAGCCTTTCTAATTTAATACAATATTTTTATTACTCTTGGAATATTTTGGTGATATAAGCGATGCTGCAGTCCACCACTTAAATTTATAGACTAAGTGAGGTCAAGTGGTTTGAACGTCAGCCAATCAACAGCCCGAATACGTGGATGGTTAACTACTTAATAGGCTGATATTGACAGATGTTCATTTGCATTCATTGATGAAGGACCTGCAAGACTGCGGAACACTAAGGAACAACCAAAGGATTCTCCACTAAGGATCGCGCTCTGCTTAACACAAAGGATCTCCACTGGATAAGTGCTCTTGCTTGAAGTCTAAAGGATGGCCACAAAAATCGTAAAACTTAAACACTTACAACCGGAGGGTATATATATATATATATTATATATATATTTGTTAGCTTTGTTAAAATATTTTTGTACTATTAGTTGAGTTGTTTTACCTTTACCTTTTTGAGAGAAAATAGTGGAGTCAAATAATTTTATCAAATATCTTAGATGATTTGTTCTTTTACTTTTTTATTATTCTATTACATTTTAGGAACACCAGTGAGTGAGTAAGGGAGAAAACAGGAATGAAAGAAAGAATAAGAGGAAAATAATTGACAAAATTCAAAGAGTCGTGGATAATTTGTATATTACAATGTTTGCATGTTTTATGATTTTTTTGTTCACATTTATTATATCATTTAAAAAAATGTAATCCTAAATTGTGAACGTTTCGAAACATAATTTTATTTTTCTAAAGAATTTTTGTACACATGAAAAAAAATTAAACTATTCTTAATTGCTTGTTTTTCTTAGTTTCTTGTTGCTTCAAAATGATAAAAATATTCGTTTAATTTATTTTATTTTTACCCCTAAAAAATACCAATTAAAAGGAGCTTATAGTCTTTATTTAGTTCTGTGGGCTGGGCTGTAAAATACACCTACCGCACCTCTGCTAAGGAGTAATGCCTCCTTCCAATTGGTCAACCTGTAGGCCGTCGGTGGTGACCCATAATGCTTATGGAAGGAATCCTGGTGACTGAGCAGTCCATGACATGTAACACCCCACTTAAATAATAAAGTACATAGATAATAATAATAATAATAATAATAATAATAATAATAATAATAATAATAATAATAATAATAGAGTAATAGAAAAATCTCAAATATTCTCTGAAAATGTTCCCTCCTACATGATAAAATATAAAAGCCTTTAAATATAGCACTGATTGAACATGCATTTAAATTTTGTGCAAAACATTTTAATAACTCGCATAAAGGATTAAAAAAAGAAAAAAATTAAAAATGTTGATGCATAAAATCCATGTGAACAAGCATGATTTTTTTTTAGAAAAAAACTAATGATAGCTTCAAGGCAAGTTACTTAAATAATACGTCTCAAATTTAATCATTGGACTGCAAAAAAATGTTAGCTATCCAGAAATTGGCAAACAATGGTTTAGAAAGCGTTCAGTAAATTTTGGTTGGTTGTTTGGCCGGTTTGATTTTACGGCATGTCAACACTTGCTGGGTTATTTTATGCCAAAGACGTTTTAGCTTTATCCATTATTAAAACTAGCAAATATATGCACCCTCCGGGTGCAAGTATTTAAGTTTAAATGTAATAAAATATTAGATTAAATCAGAAAGGCTAATGAAACTAATTAAGAATTCAGATAAAAAGATTTGAAACGGAGAGGGTATAATCGGAAATTAGAACAACTGAAACTTACTCTTTCATCACTTCCGTTTTTCAATGCTAAATTTTCCTAATTTAACTATTTAGTTAAAATAGGAAGTAAAGAATAAAATTACAGTTATTTCTTCTTGTTAATGAATTTCTTTTAGGATTTATTGAAGAGATTTTTACTCATATTCATTAAGATAAAACCAATTAGAAATCAATAATACCAATCACATTTTTATTAAAATCAGTTTTTTTAATATCAATATGCAAATTAGCTTTACGTTTACACTGAAAACTGGTATTTTGTTTATATATAAATACAATTGCATGTTATTAGTATTTAGGTAAGGCCAACAGTATTAATAATGTCAAACAGTTTTATTATTAATTGAGGTTTAAATAGAAATAGAATCATGGAGAATGTGATGTAAATAACTAAGGGAATTGTGACTTGAGTAGTAATATAGTTTCGGTTACAGACAGAAAAACACACAATCTCCATTATAATAAGATGTATCTTTATCTATATTCAAATTTGTTTTTAAACTCGCTTTTAGTTCTTATTTTTGTGTATTCTTCGAGTCCTTGGATTGTGGCCTCTACGCAGTCCTCTATGTTGGCAAGACTTCTTCCATCTTCTTTTCTTGATATATATAGTCTATTTCTATCATCTCTAGGGTGTAGGGCCTTGTGCATTGTCATTTGGACGATCTGTCTGAGTTCTTCTTTTATCCATTTTTAGAGTCAGAGTGAACCTCTACATTCCCAAGTGCTCCAGAATTGTAACCATGTCATAAGATGCAGTAAATATTGCATCAGGATATGGGATTCTCCCTGGCTTGATACTAGGTCGTCCCGTGCTGGTACTTTATTTTGTAATTAACGACACAAGCTCCTATTTCATTTCATAAGTATTCCAGATGAAGTTAAATGTGAAACGCGCGGAGATATTGGCTATTTGGACGAGGGGAAACCATACGCCTTAAACGAACCAACACTCAGAAAATCTGACTTTCCTAGGTAGTTCCACTCGGCTGACACTCGAGACTCGGAAGAGAGGTCAACACAAGGTTCAAAAGTGTCAATCATCCTTTCCGTGATCTTCAACTAAACCGTTAATTTGAATTTAAACTACACTTACAGTGCATAATATATAGGCTACCTATCAATTATGTAACATGAACCGAAAGCATCGTCGAGAGATTTAGCTCGTAAAATCCTATACACTGACTGGCCCATGAAGAGTGAATTTTCTTTTTTTTTAAAGTTTAAAATGATTGGTTAGTTGATTGATTTTAACGGCATTACAAACCTTCTAGGGTTATGTCATACCTAACAGTTTGGAGGTAATATATGTTGTGTATTTATATTTAAACTTTATTTAGTAATTGGTTTTAACAATGTGTTAGCACTACTGGGGATCATGTTGTATGCTACTGAATAAGTTCATGTCTATATTCTATGGTATAATTTTATTTCCCACAAAAGAGACAGAATGTCCTCCATGTTAACATTTTCAAATAGATCTTTCATATTGTTTGCATTAAAATAACGGTTTCTGATGTGAGCAAAAAACCTACATTCCATAAATAAGTGGTTAACAGTCAAGGGTTTTTGACATTCACACTGTGGTTATTGTTCTTGTTTGGATATATAGGAGTGTGTTAGTCTTATGTGACCAATGCGTAATCGGAACACAATGACTAGTGTATTTCGAGATTTTCTTAAAGCTGGTCTTCAGTTTCCCCAAACACCTACCATTGCTGAGGTTGCATCAACTGGAAATAGTTTTGATTCTTTATGTAATGACATGTCAACCTTCGTGGGTTATTTAATGCCAAATCAATCCTTATAGAAGAATATTAGTTTT
>CM042155.1:83170883-83180883 GCA_023376005.1 Doryteuthis pealeii | reverse complement strand
GATAATCGCGTTAATGTATTTATTTTAATATTAGAAATAAAAATAAGATCATGATAATAATGCAGAATAGTGCGCAAGAGATAATTAGATTATATATTATATTTCACGGAAATACCTGAAAACTTTGAGACACTCGAGTAAGTAGGTTAGAATTAGGCATCTTCGGGAATTTCCGTAATCTAATTATATTTTTTCGTGAAATAAGATTCTAATGATAATATTTATTGTGCGCTATTCTGTATTTGTACCAAAATCAGTACTGTAATTTGATATTTAACTTTTAAGCACATTTAAAATTCTATTTAAAAAAGTATGTTTATTTGTTTTTTGTTTTTTTCCATTTAGTTTTCTTTTCTTTTCGTTATGTTTTCAAGTCAGTGCACCTTTCGCTTTAAAAAATAATATACTATACTTAGTATAGTATATTATTTTTTATCAAATTGTTTTCAATTTTATAGTATAGTAATAGTATATTATGATAATTTGATATTCGTTCGGCTACGCTTTGAATTAATAATATTATTTTTTAAAGATTATTTATCGTTTTACATTAATTTGATTACTTTATTTTATTTATTTATTTATTTTTTTTTTTTGCTTTGAAATATTAATTTGAAATTTAGCAAATCGCGTCATTTATATTTTATTTAAAAAATATAGTAAATCATTGAATTAAAATTTCTTACTATATCATTATGTGATGTCATTTCCTCTACTCTCACGAAAAAAATCCCTGACCTCCCACCAGGCCGGATCAAAATAAGATCTTTTTTACGTGGCAATATTTATGGGTCATCTTGCGAGTATCGAATTCGCTATTCAGTAATAATAGATCTGCAAACGATTATTAAACCGTGTTTTTCTCCTCTACCCGGGCTTCGCTGGGTAGCCGCTCCTAGTATTATATAAAGGGTGTATTATTTTTTGGACATATATAGTTTAGGTTTGACAGGACATACTGATTGTCCAGTTCAGGTCTCTGGGACCACCCATCTAGCCCAAGTAATGCCCGAAGTGGAGTGCTGTAGGTCATGTGTCCACTTAAAACCAGGATCACAAACCGCTTAGCCATCGGGATCATGTCTGCAGGCATTTGGGGTCTTTTCTCCCGGCCAACATGTGGTCCTGTTAAGAGAGGTTTTACTCCTATGTGGTGGCGTAATCGGCATATTCTACAGACCCAGGTGACTGAGGTGTTCCCGCTAGTATTAGTATTAGTAATAATGAATTTTATTTCTGAGTTTCTGCCGTGTCATCAATGCAAATGGATATGACACATGTAAGCTTTAGTGCTACTATCCCTAATAACAATTATGAAAGCACAATCAGAGGATATTCCCTTTCTGTTAAATAATTGATAATGTCAGTTAGTGTAGAGATTTAAAATAACGGTAATTCTGAATCATAAAAAAAGCGTAAATGTAAATTGACATAGCTTTGTCTTTAGCTGACGGGTTCCTGATTGGTCAGAGTGATTCGCGAGAACAGGAAGTAGTCTTAAGAAAGGAATTTTTAGCTTGGTTTTTGCAGGAAACAAACGTCTGACCAAGATAAATATTTATCCTTCTTGTATTCGTTAACTGACTAAAGACTAAAAAATGTCAATAATTAACACACACACACACACACACACACACACACACACACAAACAAACACACACACACATACACACACATATATATATATATATATCCCAATTAATGGCCGAAGTGGAGTGTTATAGGTCATGGGTCCACTTAGAACCTGGTATATATATATATATATATATATATATATATATAATATATATATATATATATATAAAGGTAATTATGAACTTTTGTTTAGTAAATTAGGGTGTCCCATAAAAACAGAACCCGCACATTTTGTAATAAAACTGTTAATTTTCCCATTAAACAAATGAATTAGGGGTTAGGGTTAGGGTAAGGGTTGGGATTTAGGGTTTAGTGTTAGTTTAATGGGAAAATAAATAAATGATGTGGGTTCTGTTTTTTCTGGGTCAGACATTACAGGGGATGATGGGAAATTTATTACAAAATTTGTGGGTTCTGTTTTTTCTGGGACACCCTAATTTACTAAAGAAAAGTTCACAATTACGCACACACACACACACACACACACACACACACATATATATAATATATATATATATATATATATATATATATATATATATAGAATATTTATCAATCACTCCGCTCACGTAGGATGTGACAGGATGTCACATATATTATTCCTTAATATCAATATAAATCATACCTTTTTAAAACTTAGGGCTAATTTACCTCCTTGTAGGACTCTAATGACAATGTCAAATAAATTTGTCTCTATTAGATGAACAGATGATTGATTCGTGTCTTTGTAGACCATCATTATAGCGTTGGCAGTTTCTTCGTGGAGACCATCGGCGAGAAATATATGCTCCATCCTTTCTCTGTGCATGGAATGAAAAAGCTCGGAGAAATCTATAGACAACAAAAGTTTTGTGTTGCTTTGTTATTCTCGAACCCCTTCTATGATTCGACGGATAATCATAATTTGAGTAGTTGTGGTTTGATTTTTACGTAGCCGGTTTTGAATTTTTTTAAAAGTTTTCTCTGCTTCGGGTCGGATGCGATTAAAAAAGAGGGCATTTAAAATCTTAGCTGGTAATGAAGTAAAATATATACCTTATATATACCATGTTAATTAAGAGTTCGTTTAATAATTTCGTACATCATAATGAGATTCCTACCATAATTGGTTTTATTATTTCAGAAATATTACAAAGGGATTTACTATGAATTTGCTTTATATGTGCAAAACTGTAAAATCTTTTTTTAAATTATCTTATGTTGGAGTTTTTTTTTTATATAAGATGTGCTCTAATTTGCACCTGGATTTATAGACTGGCCAAGGTCACGTGATTGACTCATGTAGCCAATCACTAAACATACTACATGGAAGACACACTATTTACCCCCCCCCCATTTGTCTTAATTACAAATGTGCTCACTGTGGTTGGTCATAGGATTGCCGGATCATTACCACTACTCAGGAAGGACTTATACGATTATCAGAGTAACCAAAGGAATCATTATCTAAGGACTCTTTATCAAGAAGTGAGAACTCTTTACCAGAGTAACCAAAGGATTCCTTATCGAGGGTCTCTTCATCAAGGATCCAATTGAACTGGATAAGCGGTTCTGTCTTCAGGCCAAATAATTGCCCTTAAAAACGTAACGCCTTAATTAGAGACCTTGTAGTGTTTTTTTTCAAATTATGTTTTACATCAATTTGTACAAGGGACATGTAGTACACCATGTCGGAAGAACACAAAGTCTAATTTACGCGAGGAGCCACGCATCTATCAAAGCTAATACAATTGCCAGTATTACAAATTGCGTGTATCCCTCGGCATTCCTCTCATGAGGCGCCTCAGGCACTGGGCAATAAACCAGCCCTGTCCCTTTTAGACGTGGGCGGCATGTGTTGACTGGGGGGGGGGATGGCCTCCGGCATTCATGCTGATATTATATTCCTTACCGATGCAATGACCGAAACCACTGTATACATGACCTGAAGGCCGGTCAAGTATTGTATACAATAGAATCACTCTGGTATTTACCATCCAGGGGACACTCAGTTTTTTTATTACAATTGCATTGTAGATTTATTTATCTTATTCTTTTTAGTCAATTTACCGATGTTGATTTTGCAGATATTTCTGGCAACAGTAACTCAATTAATGGTGTTTTATGAATATATATATATATTTATATATATATATATATATATATATATAATATATATATTACGCGACTCTAATAGTAGAAGGGAGTAGGTTAATCACATAGGAAACCTTAGGTGGTTGGCTCTTCAGTTATTATTATTCTAGTACCAATCAAAATCAAGCACAGTAAATATGTATATATATGTTTATGTCTATACCCATTGTTAATGGACAGAGACTGTACTTTTGCCTTGTGTGAATAAATGAAAATTCTTCTGACCGAAGTGCGATACATTTTCACAATATTGTATAAAGCATTGGCGCCAAATGTCTTTTACGCTTCGACACACAATGTTCACTGCATAAAGATTAGCATTCTTTAAATATACAATTTTGCCTCCGATGAGAAAAACTCAGACTAACACAAATAAATTGCATTATATTCCGATAGACGTCGCTGTGCTATTTGCTCGTAGTTATTCTTTACTGTGACATTGTGATTCCTTCTAAAAGAGGTTATCGAATAAATTGAAGGTGTTCTCTCTATATTTTCAATTGACGTTGCTACAACGAAACGGTGAAAGTCAATTCGATTTTTTCTGATATTAATTTCGCCATTTGGGAACTGTGAAGAAAAGCAACCAATAACATGGAACCGGGTAATCATATTTATTTTTATTCGTTATTAAGTTTTCGTTTGGTTTGATAATATTGTATAGACATTAAATTTGATAAACATGTCAAATAAGGTTTCATGACAATGTTATATTCAATAGTCATAAAAAGAGCAGATAAATGTTTAACTGTATCTTTTTTCAAGACTGATTTGATATATTGTTATTGCTGAATTGTGTTTTTTTGTCTAATTGAAAGATGCATAAAAAAATAAAGAAAAGTGGATTCCCTGTTGAAATTTAGGAAGAAATGCGCCACCCCCGCAAAAAATTCAAAACGACGACACGATCAGTTGATATGTTGGTATCCTGTTAGGAAGAAAATAAAAATTCGAAATTACACACACACACACACAAACACACACACACACACACACTTATATATATATACATGTTTCATTGAATTGAACAGACAAATCCTGTCTGACAAGTCTTTCGTCGATCCGTTCTAATCTTCGGGCCATCCTTCTGGTGTCAGGGTGGAACTGGTATACCAGTCCGCCGAATGTTTCCATTCCAAAAACCTCCCACTACCAATTGATATTACCTCCCACTAATTCCTTGCTTCTACTCGTTCTCGTTAAAAACGAGACATGAACATTATTCCATCGTTTTCCCACCTGAGGATGGCAAAGTGCATTGCCGAAAGCGCTAGTAACGAAACATTCGGCGGACTGGTATACCAGTTCCACCCTGACACCACAAGGATGGCCCGAAAATTAGAACGGATCGACGAAAGACTTGTCAGACAGGAATTGTCTGTTCAATTCAATGAAACATGTATAAAAGAAAAAATGCTGCCTAAATACACTTATATATATATATATATATATATATATATATATATATATATATATATATATATATAAGAAAGTACGTAAATAAACACTGTGTTTATTTGATATGGCTTTAAGCCGACAATTTTTGGAGGATATGTGCTTAATTGAAGTCATACCTAATTTATAAAATTAATTAGTTAATAATTAATGAATTTAGGCGGGCATATATGTTTAAGGCTAAACAGATCGAGAAAATGCCAATCCCTGAAGGTCGAAATGTACATTCAGGGATTGACATTTTTTCGATCTGCTTAGCCTTACATTTGAACATAAATGCCCGCCTAAATTCATTAATTATTAACTAATTAATTTTCAAAAATTAGGTATGACTTCAATTAAGCACATATCCTCCATATATATATATATATATATATATATATATATATATATATATATATATATATCGAATGTAATTAGGAAATATGGAAGATAGAGTTCAGCGAAAATGCAGACCACACAGAAATATTTTTTAGTTGTAAAATGAAGAGAAAATTAGTTCATTCTGAAAGTTAGAAAACTTAAAGTGTATTAGTATTCTAGAAGTCTATTTATATTATGATGTTTTCTTGGGTAAAATATACACTGATACACCATATATATATATATATATATATATATATATATATATATATATATATATATATATATATATATATATATATATACAATTAATAATATATTATATTATGGATATTAATATCTCGTTATTATTAGTTTCATGCTTATGCAATCTTCAGACGAGAGTCAAATGGTTGAGATTTTACAAAACAGTATTTTTTTTTGCGTTTATATAAATGTGAAGCGTGTTCGCGCGAGGGAATTTTATAGCACTAAAGTTGTATTAAAAAATAAATAAGACAAACTTGCTTTGGTCTTAATGCACGTGATGTGCCGATGAAGTTATTTTGTTTTTTTTATTTAAATAAAAGGAGAGCGAAAATTAAGGGATTGATTAGGATCAGGTGGTAAATGGCACAATAAAAATTTGTTCAAATGTCTGCATTTCGAAACGAGTTCACTTCTCTTGTTCAATAAGTTTGTGTTTGTATTTTGTAGAATACCATTTTTCTTTTGCAGAGATCGCATTTACGCTGGCCGCCTTTGTACGCCTGAGCCTTTTTTATAATTTCCCATTTTATCATAGGGGTTTTACCCGTTGTATCTTTAATGTGCCATACATATTTGGATAAGGTAGCACTGTTTGCATATTTTCTGATGTTAAAGCTTAAATTATGGTTATACCACCTATTTTTCCTATTGTTTTCAGTTGCACCTATGTAAGTTTTTTTTGTTATTTACATTGTTCTTGATTGTGGCTTTATATATGATGTTATTGGTTAAATATTTGCCACTTAAGGAGCATTTAGCTTTATCGAAACAGTTTCATCTATCATTCTGGTTGTTGTTATTACCATTTAAAATTTTTAAAATTGTGTTTGTCAATTATGTTTTTTCAATATTGTTCATACAACAATAACTGATTTTAAGATTGTTCTTATTGAACAGTTTAGGCGATTTGTCTAAGTTTTTTTCCTTAAGTGGAAAAATATTTTCCCCTAATTCGTTTTACCGATTTTACTGAAAAGGCTGTTTAAACCAAATGATGTTTCTCTTTCTTGATTTTTATTATTTACATTGTTGCTATTATCTTTGTGTTCTAGTTTGGAGTATAATCCACTGTTTTTAGGGCTTTTTCATATATCGTTTTTGATTTATTGAATATATCGGCATTGTTGGATTTAGTGGCGAGTCTATGTTCTATAGATTTATGAATGTGCTTTGTAATGGTGGGAGGATGGTCTGATTTTATGTTAATATACATTGGTATATTGTTTTCTTTCCTATACGGTTGTCACGTGCCATTGTTAAAATAGAAAGTTACATCAAGGAAATTAACTGTTTTCAAATGTCTAATTTCAAATTGTACTTTTTGAAAATTTGCATAAATTTTATCCTTGCACAATCTACGTTCCGGCTATAATTGTCATTCAAATATAGTAAACCATCATCACGATGAATCCCGAAATTTTCTTTATTGAAATCGTGGGCCATTTCGAAGGTAGGAATATTTCCACGATTTCGCAAGACTCAGCTCTGCTATTAGCATGAGCACCTCTATATGCCATATTTTTTTTCATTCATTCTCTATTCATTCCATATATATATATATATATATATATATATATATATATATATATATATATAGAGAGAGAGAGAGAGAGAGAGAGAGAGAGAGAGAAAGAGAGAAAGAGAGAGAGAGAGAGAGAGAGAGAGGCAGCTGTTAAAAAAGTTGAGCTGCAATGATGAGACGTAAACGTCGAAACACCTGTCTGTGGATGATGATATATATATATATATATTATATATATATATATATATATATATATATATATATATATATAGTGTGAGATGGTCACTGTTTCAGCTTTTGCTGGAATGGTGTACCAAAGGCAGTATTATTTGTAGAGTGCTCAATATAAAATAGAGCTGTTATATAATATAATAAGATAAAAATATAAAGGTTATACTTATCTATTTATTAGGTGACAAAGGAACATTCACAACCATATTGGTTTTATGCGATGCAATCATCAGGTGAAGATGTTTTAAATGTCATTTGAAACATCTTCAGATGTTTCAAATGACATTTGAAATATCTTCATCTGATGATTGCAAATGACATTTGAAACATCTTCACCTGATGATCGCATCGCATGAAACCAATATGGTTGTGAATGTTCCTTTGTCCCCTAATAAATAGATATGTAAAACCTTTATATGTTTATCTATTATATTATATATATATATATATATATATATATATATATATATATATATATCATGTCACGCAAGTAGCACAGATATCCATGACAATCTCACGTCAACACTCCCTATCATTCATTGCCCCCGGGAGCTCCTCTGCGCAGTATCCATCATCCTCATATAGTTGGTCAATATAGGTCCTGGCTGGGCGGCCCATACTAGCATGCCCATGTGTTGGCTTCCACGGGAGTATGTCGCTTATGAGCTCGTTCATGCTTATCCAGCAGTGCTGCGCATGCCTAGCCCGTCTTACTCCTATGGTTTGGGAGATGGGGGGCAAGTGGCCATACAACTGCTGTTTCCACGACTTGTTAAAGACTGCTCGCAGTATTCTTGTGCAGGTCCCATCTAGCTTATTCTCAAGGCGCTTCGTCAGTGTCCAGGTGGTCCACCCATGCAGCAATAATAATATAATCACAGTCTGGAAGAATTGTCGCTTTAGCTTGTCAGCTAGATCGGATTTATCCGAAAAGACTTTGCATTAAATAACCCATTACATTATAACCAAAGAGACTCATACTCGCTGTTATAATCGCTACGGATATTTCTTTATTTATCAAAAAAAGTAGCATGAATATGCGCCCTTCTGTAATGCACTAAGGTCAGGACACATATATACAATTATTTCCTCAAAATCTAAAAATGCTATGAAATTTAAGGAATTAGCAAGAATATTAACCGTCAAGTTTTAATGTAATGCATATATTAAATGAGAACGACTAACGGAATTAAGTAAGAACACATAGAAAATGATTACTCTTGTTTTGGTTATATTTTAAGTGGTCTCTATATAAAACTATTCATATTATTTCTATTAATACGTTGGAAAATATAAAATCATATTAATAACCAATAACACGTAGTAATTATTTATTAAACCTGGTTTTGTTAAAACCAGTATGCAAATTAACCAGACCATATATTATGTAAAATGTATTTTTTAGCGATAGATAAGACACAATTCAGGAATTTAAACGCTCTAATAACATGGGCTGTTTTGAGGTAAATCTAACTCAGACTTTCATAATTCTATGCATTAATAATTTTGACTATAAAGCAAATACTGATTGATAAAATTACGCAATTCATGAGGGAATTGTGACGTAAGTAGGGAATTAGTGTCCGTTAGGGCCGGTTTAGCTTAGTCGGTGGAGTTTCCGGCTGGAAACCTCAAGGTTCTTCGTTCGATACCGGTCATCGCCAACTCAGAGTATGAGCAGCACAGGGATCTGTTAGGTAGTGAGGAGCTCATGGTAGATGGGGTGCTCCACCTCAGATGCCAAAACAATCTCTTTGGTCTAGCCCTAGTGAAAAGAGCATAGACTCCCTCACTGTATGACTGATACCGACTTTAGGCGAACCGGACGAGTTTTTACTTACAGTAGACCCACACCGAATCTCCATTATAATAAGATGTGCTTTTATTGATTAGTGTTTCAATTTTGATCATCGATTTCACCTCTTTAGTATTGCAAACTAGACAAATTGTCACCCACTTGGACCCTAACCAAGCGTCTTGAGAATAAGCGAGATAGGAGCTACACAAGAATGTTGCGTAAAAGTCTTGAACAAGTCGTGGAAACAGCACCCACAAGGAAACAGATGTACGGTCACCTGCCCCCCCCATCTCACAAACTATCCGAGTGAGACGGACAAGGCATGCAGGACACTGCTGGAGAAGCAAGGATGTGCTCATAAGTGACGTTCTCCTGTGGAAGCCAACACATGGACATGCAAGTGTGGGGCGCCCAACAAGGACCTACATTGACCAGATATGTGAGGATGCTGGTTGCTACGCAGAGGACTTTCCAGGTGCAATGAATGATAGGGAAGGTTGGCGAGAGATTGTCATGGATATCGGTGCTGCATGCCCGACATAATGATGATGATTAGCAAACAGAAACAGTTTATGTGACTTTCAAATGTTTTATTATTTATCTATTCATTTATT
>CM042155.1:83158383-83160883 GCA_023376005.1 Doryteuthis pealeii | reverse complement strand
AGTAACTCCCATGCATCTTTTTGTTGCATACCCTTCTCATTGTTGCATAGCCCTCTTTACCGGCACTATATAAGTATATGTTATATACTTCTCTTACTTCTTATTCTGGTCGTCTAGTCTTCTGGCCGGCTTTGCTTCTTCTATCGTCTATCTTCTACCTTGGTCTGGTATATCTTCTAAGGTCTCGTCTGGTCTTCTATTGAGGATTCCGGGTCTGGTTTCTGTTGCTAGGGATTTCTTGTTATCAGAAGCCCTGTGTCATTGTTAGCTTTTAGTAATAACCACAAGACTTCGATTTACGATGATGTTACTTTATTCGTAGATTCCCCAGACCAGACAATCACGCAGTGAGACTCACATCTTGCTAGCTTGGCTTCTAACTTCTAACTCTAACTAACTGAGTAGCTTACTCCTTAAACCGGAAGGGGCTTCTATCGCCTTCCGATTCTCACGATCATCCCCAGAACGCAAGGTCAGAGTGAGGTCAAACGCTGTCACTCACTCTCAAGGCCATCAGCTGCACTTGTCATAATCATTAGGTATCTAATGATTATGTAATATCATTACTTTCTTCTATTCTTCTACTGTTCTTCTAGCGTCTTTGACATCTTAAGTTCTTCTAGCACCTTCTTCTAGCGTCTTGGTGGTCGGTCGAACTTAACTCGTTCTTCTTCTAATTAGTCTTGTTACCAAGACATTCATTAATCGCCTTAACTAAACATTTCATGTAACTAAATATCTGACTAACATAGCGCGCGTATGCAGAGTGAGTTACAGTTAAGGCAGGACATTTTCACTTCTACTTCTTTACTTCTTTCTTACTTCTATTCTTCTTCTTTTCTTCTATCTTACGTCTTCTTCTAGTGTATGGGATATCTTAAGTCTTCTTCTAGCGTCTCTTCTAATGTCTGGACTTCTCTTGGGGACTTTGTCTTCTTCATCAGTCTTGTTAGCAAGACATTCACCAAACACAAGACCGTGTTATTTTTCTTAAGCTTTTATTTCCGTAACTAAACATTTCATGTAACTAAATATCTGATTAACATAGCGCGCGTATGCAGAGTGAATTACAGTTAAGGCAGGACATTCTCACTGCCTGACGTCCAACTGAAAACTGAGGACCTAACCAGGTCCCACTGACATCACATATTTCACGGGCTTTCTGTAATCTTCCATGGAAAGTCCCGCCTGTGATATGTAAAGGACCATCCCCTTAGAAATACAGTGGATTGACAATAATCTTATGCAACCGCATAGATTATGTAACATTTTTTTTCTCTAAGAGCTTTGTTAGAGTCCAATATGTGTTACCGTAAAGTAGCACTGACATCCTACAATTTCGAAGAATCTTCATTTAAATGTTAGATAATTAGATTAGAAAAAACATTTTCCAGACTTTACATCTTAGATATTGTTTGGTTTGGTTTGTTTTGTTTTACAGCATATCAACCTCAGTGGGTCATTTAATGCCGATAAAGTTTTGAAATAAATCAATTCTTAATGGATAATACAATATTTTTATAAATACATTTTTCTATTTAACCCATAGATGGGACCCTAACAGGTACTACCACTCCGGGTCATAGTGGACCAGGGAGCAATGGTAATGAAGGGGTGCTCCACATTCCCCAAACCTCCAAAACTGGAACCTCACCATCAGATAGAGTTTAACGTCATTCCCAGGACATGTAGACCCTCAGCCACCGCCTTCTAGCACCCTTATGATAAAAAGGGGTTGGGGCTTGCCATAAGGGCAATAGGGTTGGGAAAATCATATAGGTGCTAGAGCTTGACGTGTCCAGCCGATTGATCGGAGGTGGCCTCTCCGACCGCCCGTCTAACCCAAGATAGGGCCAAAGTGGAGTATTGCAAGTCATGAACTGCTCATCCACCTGGGCTCTATCCTCAAGCATCACGGGTCGCCACCCACGGCCAACAGGTGGCCCCATTGGGGGAGTTTTACCCCTCTGCAGAGGTGCAGTCGATGCATTCTAACGCCCCAGCCGACAGGGCGGTTAGATCTTGTGTAGACTGTGATGAGTTTAGTTGAACTGACTTTGCATGATTTTTTTTATCAGTATGATATATACATCTTGCTGTGAAATATCTTGGCAAAGAGCCAAAATTAGATTTACGCACCCACTCCGTTGTGGCAGGAATAGACATAAGATTTGTTTAACCCGATGGCCCTCCCAAGGGATTCCCCCTCCTACCTGAGTAGTGACAAAATTGTCCAACTATACTTCTCTGTCATTCCCTCACCTTTTCACCCCTCAAACATCAGAAAATAAACGTGACCTTATCCATTTTATACGTGGGAGGATAGACTGCCTTGGGGTATGTGCCCCTGGAACTGTCCTTATTAATTTAACCAAAGAAATATATAACTAAGTTTTTGACTCTCTGTACACTAAAATGGCTTGTTATATTTCAATTGATATTACGAACGATACCCAATTTTGGGTCCACACAGTGCAAAATGGGGCATAGAATATTTGAA
>CM042155.1:83148383-83153383 GCA_023376005.1 Doryteuthis pealeii | reverse complement strand
GGCCGGTATTTTTCTTCGTCGTTCCTCGTGACCACGTGACTTCCGGTTCCGGTCAACACCCGAAACTTCCGGTTGGCTTTCGATTCTCCATTCACGACCAACCGTTTTATGTTCTCACTAAAAAACAAACAACTTTACTCACTCTTATTTCTTTCTTTGTCCTTTTCTAATAGTAGTCCTCGCAACTCAGGATATTTCACCATCTCGCTACAGTTAGCCACTCTCTAAAAATTTGAGCTTCCAATTCCAAAACTTGGCGGAGCTATGTCGATTTTTACTTCTCCAAATTTGGTGAGCGGGCGAAAAAAGGCGACCTTTTGTAATTTATTTTTGTCTGTAAGATGAGTAAAAAAACGGTTAAGGACAGACATACATACGCACAATCTATAAGATTAGAAAATTTGTCTGTTGGGGCGCTCTTAAGTATTACTGTATTTTTCGACTGCTTACTAACGAATCCTTGTGGCAATTTGGCTTTATATCAATGTTGAAACCAAAATAGCCATCTCTGATGGAGGTATTTTTTGGTTCTAAAGAGAGAGTCCATTTCAAAGATTTCGGTCATATATAAAAACAGGAATCCAGTCGCCGTTGGCTGTTCCCTGTATAAACAATACTTATTCCCATATCTGTTTGCTGTTGTCGTTGCCGTCGTCGTATTTCACGTAAAATTTCTTGGCTACGTTTTTACTTAATATAATTGATTGTCCGGGTGCGATCTTCGCTATTTCTGAACAAGTGTGTTTTGCAATGAAAGACAGGCGGACTAAAAACTGAACGAATGAGACAAACAATTCTCTCTCTTCCTCTCTCTCTCTCTCTCTCTCTCTCTCTCTCTCTCTCTCTCTCTCTCTCTCTCTCACACACCACACACACACACAGTTCTCTTCTCTCTTCTCTTTCTCTCTCTCTTCTCTGTCTGTATATAAGTATATATATATATATTATATATATATATATATAATTAATATATAATCGCAGTCTCTTTCTCTCACAGTCTCTCTCTCTATTTCTCTCTCTCTCTTCTTATCTATCTACTATCTCGCAGAATCTCTCTCAACTCGAGTCTCTGTCTCTCTCTCTCTCTCTCTCTATACTATATATATATATATATATATATCTTTCTCTCTCTCTCTCTCTCTCTCTCTCTCTCTATCTCACACACACCACACACACACACACCACACACAAACATACACACGCACACACAATACACAGAACTACACAAGTGTAACTATTGGCAAAACTCTGACTTCTTTTATCTAATTTTCCAACTAAACGCTCTGAATTTAACATGCAAAACAACTTCTTAGATATTAGGAGCAATTTATGATATGCATGATTTAGTTAAGACTATATATATATCCCTATCTCAAACACATGCACACTATATGCCACCAACTCAAGCGTAAAACGCGACACTCTCCTATATATAAAAGGGATGGAGCACTCTATGACGGCATTTACATACAAAGTGATGTGTGTATTAACACAGTTAAAAACATCCCTTTTGCATTCTGTAAGGCATGACAGCCTAATGATTAAGGTGTCGGACTGACACCCAACCGATCGGATTTCAATTCCGGCTGTAGGTAGCTTACAAATGTCTAGCCATACTGAAGAGACTTGATAAGTTGAAACACGTGTCTGTGGATGACTATATATATATATATATATATATATATATATATATATATATATATGATAGGAGGTAACAACATACTTAACAATAAAGTAGTCAACATGAGACCCAGAATTAACTCCACAAAATTCTGCCGGCCCTGTAGTACAAAAAACAACCTATGCTGCAAACAAATAAAAACAACAGACACATTTACAAGCTCAACAGCAAAAACCTTTAAAATCTACCATGAATTAAACTGCAAAAGCAAAAACGTGATTTACCTACTAGATTGTACTAAATCCAAGAAGCAATACGTGGGGAAATCTGAATGGGAATTTTAATTTAAGCTTAATAACTACAGACACCGAATAAAAAATACTGACTACAACAAGCTCATGCCAATCGAGCAACACTTCCGACTGGATGACCATGACTGTGACAGAGACGCCAAATTTAACCTCATTGAAAGAATTCAAAGAGATACCGACACCAAATCTGTAATCGAAAACCACGAGTACAGATGGATAAAAAAGTTAAAAAGCTTTCATCCGTTTGGCTTTAATCAACAAACAGGCCCACTTTAACATAGGGCAATAAAACTGCCTACGCCTACGAGGGTGGCTGATGTCACCTAAATAAACAAACACTGACCACCACGCATCAAACAAGCCACTCTTGACCCAATTAAAAATCTAAAAGTCACGCGCACAGTACCGTGATACAGACATACACTCACATTCACACAAGTATATGTAAACACACACATACATTTATTTGTATACACATATAGTCATACACACAACTCCCTTGAGCCCCCCTCACATATATGAGAGCATCAACAAAATAACCTACCTCATAGAGGTTCTTCACGGAACAAATAGACATGCTACTATTTACACAATCGTCTACCCGGATTTTAATAGCATGTCAAACCCACAAAAACACTTTCAACTTTTATAGTTCTTCTATAATGCTCCCTTTCTAATAATCTATCAACAATTTCTTCAAATGAGAAATTTTCTCCTGACGATGACTTAAGTTCGAAACTAGTTGAGAATAAACAACATACAATAAATATTCCTGATTGTCTTAATACTTTTTGTTCATACTATATATATATATATATATATATATATATATATATAGTATGAACAAAAAGTATATACTATATATATATATATAATATTATATATATATATATATATATAGTATGAAAAAAGTATTGACAATCAGGAATATTTCTTGTATGTTGTTTATTCTCAACTAGTTTCGAACTTAAGTCATCGTCAGGAGAACATTTCTCATTTGAAGAAATTGTTGATAGATTATTAGAAAGGGAGCATTATAGAAGAACTATAAACTATAAACTATATATATAAACTATAAACTATAAACTATATATATAAACTATAATATATATATATATTAACTATAAACTATAAACTATATATATATATATAGGGTGTTCAGGATAAATTGGACATATTTATATTTGGTTATTTTTCTCCGTAGGTTGGATGTATTGATGCACATTACACATCATTCAAAAGCTTGGACCCTTCTTCAATCATATACGTGATGACAGATTCAATGGATGACTGGAACCCAGCTGAATCATGAAAGAGAATAACGTGCATCATGATGATCGGCGATAGCCATCAAAATAAGGAGATTATGGTTGCTGCCCAATGCTCCCTGAACACTGTAAAAACAATCAGGCATGAACTGGAGAATTGCAATGGAGACTACGGGGTGGCTAGAAGAAATCAACATAACAAACTATGTGATTGCGTTCGTACAGTATAATACCTCGAAAATCTGTAGAAGAAAGTGTTGAAGGACCCTCAGATGCCTACGTGGAGTTGCTAAACACTGTAGTCAAGCCCTGGATAACAATGGCAGCCAATGGTTGGTCATATGTTTGCCAGCAGGATTCAGGCCCCTGTCACACATCTGGGAAAAGTTAAAAAAATGGTTGTCGGTGAATTTTTACGACCACACCAGTTCCCATGTTTGGCCTTCGAACTCCCCAAATCTTAACCCCATGGATTATTATGTATGAGGCACTGTTAAGAAAGGCACCAATCGCCATGCCAGTACTACAAAATATTATGGAGGGTTTTCCGGATTTGTTCATCAACGAAATAGTTAGAGAATTCATTATTGATGAGAGTTTGCAAATCCGGAAAACCCTCCATAATATTTACCATAATGAAAACAATAGCACACCCAATAGCCCTCACCAAAACATCTATTACTATAATCAGATGCACCATAATTATAAACTGGACGAAAACGCATTAAAAAAATTAATACGTAACAATGTCTCTCCCATTGACACTAACGGAAAAATCAATTTAATCATTATTACAAAAAATTCAAAACTACAAATCTCGTCACCTGCAACAACACCTCCCCCAAAACTACCCGTCTTAATGAGACCATATCGTGTATGAATTCAAATGTAACGTAGGAGACTGTCTCTCCCAAATCCAATAATACATATATTGGCACACGACGACTACATTATCTCGTAGATTAACCCTACACTTATCAGATTCCAGCTCCATTAATCAACATCTTAAAACACATTCATGCCCCCCCTCTACCTACCGCAAAATTCTAACTGAAAATACACACACACTATATAGAGAAAAAAACAAACAAAAACTTCAAATAATTGAAGCTTTATATATAAAACAAAAAAAACCTACCCTCAACAAAATAAACTTTGAAATAAGTCAAACATATCCTAAAATGCTTATCATTTTCTGCCTACATTACTTCCATTATTCCCCCCCCCCCCTTATCACAACCTGTGCCCCCCCTCAAAAAAAATCACCACTGCTTTGTTCAACTACTACCATTCCAAAAACCTCCACTACCTATTGATATTACCCTCCACTAATTCCTTGCTTCTACTCGTTCTCGTTAAAAATGAGACATGAAACTATTCCATCGTTTCCCACCTGAGGATGGCAAAGTGTATTGCCGAAAGCGCTAGTGACGAAACATTCGGTGGACTGGTATACCAGTTCCACCCTGACACCAGAAGGATGGCCCAAGATTAGAACGGATCGGCGAAAGACTTGTCAGACAGGAATTGTCTGTTCAATCAATGAAACATGTATAAAAAAAAAATGCTCCTAAATACACTTATATATATATATATATATATTAAATTTTTACTGAAGCACTTACAACGCATGTATCGCATAAAATTCGATACTTTTCTTATAGAAAATGAACTTGACAAGTGTAATCCCAACAAAGGATAGCTCGATGTGCAGAATACCGTACAGACTGTTTCGACTTTATTAAGTCTCATCAGCGGTATATACTAACGATTTCCCTCCGACAGAAATCGAAACCGGGA
>CM042155.1:83126880-83148283 GCA_023376005.1 Doryteuthis pealeii | reverse complement strand
GATTCCTTTCTTGTGCCTCTGTATCTCTCACTTTCCTGGATTCATTGCATCTGTGTATATATTAAGATATTTCGAGCATATTATAAATATACAAATATTACTATACCATTATATATATATATATATATTATTTACTCGTATCTAATTCCCTACATCGCAGTCCATAATATAATATGATGCTTCCATCCCATTATATATATATATATATATACATATATATAAAGTAAAAGTCGCGGGGCGGCCTAAGGAAATCAATTTAGCGTGTGAGGTGGAGGAAGCCACGCTACCAGCAATCAGCTCCTCAACTTTACCGCTAGATGCCTGGCTACTCATAGACGCTGAAAGTTGGCTGAGGACCGGTAATCGGGAAACTAGGAACTTTGTGGTTTCTAGCTGACACGACACTACTCCGACTGAGGCTAACCCGGCGACTAATATATACTCACCTATTGTGAACTTTCGTATTCTTGCATACGTAGAAAGGATGAAAAAAATAAGTTCTTGTATATATAATTACAAGAATTTAGAATCTTTCGCACTTGACAATATTACAAAATCGCGTACAAGTGATCATAGAACACGAAACGGAAGAGTAAGTCGAGACGAGAGTAAAGTCGTGCGTAGAGCAAAGCGTACGCCGGTAGAAGCGTAAGCGGGCAGGATTACCTTATATATATTAGACATTTCTTTGCTCCCCGTCTTTATACAGCCAGAGTTACAAGTAGTTGGCTATTTCTTTTAATTTTCACCTTATTTATCTATGGTTATTGTTGTTCCCTTATTGTGGTGTTATGTTTGTAGCTCGTATATGTTATCTTTTGTCAAGACCAAAAAAAGCAAAGTATAAGTACTCATGATTATGCAATGTCCCACTTTTGACATACAGAATCAGATTCTTCTTGTTATGAGCACACACTATGACATTTGGTTTATCGATTGTATCCATGTTTATTTCTACTCTTCACACCGTTAACACCATACGAACAGGAATATAAATAAATAAAAATCACCTATATAACACGTCAACCATTAAACTACTTAGCATTGATATTAAAGTGGATTGTACTTGGATAGGATCATTCAATATTCAATTTAATTAATAAGAAAAAGGATTTTGGTTATCGGAATATACTACAGGATAACATGGTCTTTAAGTTTATAAGCTCCATATTTATCGTTGAGGAAATAATTTGAATATTTAAAGGTAAATGTAATGATATATAGCATGATATATATACCATTTATAGATAATATATATATATATATATAATGATATAGTCTCGATGTTAGTGGTGCTGTGTGTTGTGGTGTATATACCTACTCAACTATTGTTCCTTGGTTTGATGTATATTATAATCGTATGATAACTGTTGTCTGTATTATATAGTAATGGAGTCGCATCCTGTATCTCATCCGGATCAATATATTACGTACTGGTAGGTCTAGTAATAAATAATAACCTTGAGTAATTTGTATATTAAGTAATTATAACTATTATATCGTGTTATGTATATATAGTAACATCTATCTAGTCAAAACTATATATATATACTCACAATTAATATTATTTAAACCACGTGAATCAAAATGATGCAATATATATGTTAAAAAATGGTCAAATACTTTAGCCCTTAGTTGCAGAGCCAGTCACATCCTAATATATATACAAAAAAACCTACTAATAACCTCATTTTTTATTAATTCCAATTTAAAACATATCCGAATGATTCTTTTATTTGGGGCGCCAAGTTGGGTTGTCCACTATCAGATGATCTCGTTATTCTTGATGACAAAGGATCTATTCTAATAATAGGGATGTTCTCGGCGTCTTTATCAGCATCGATTACATCCTGCGTTGACGTGACATATCGCATTGCGTCCTCCACCCAAGAGCGATCTAACTCTGGGACCACTCTTTCTATATCCGCTTAAAACATGATGGGGAAAATCTTTTCCTTTTATTTATATCTCGGACTACTGACCGGTTCGTGAATCAGTGTGGGCTAATATCAAAATACCAAAAGCACGCGCTTCCTGTTAACGCGGGAATTGGTTGTTAGAACCGAGTCCCCATACTCATGATAGCGTCGAGCGGGAACATCACCTAATAATATATAAATGGAATGTTATAATTCGTAGGCCAAAAACACTTTTTTCTTTTGTAAACCGGAAAAATACATTAAGATGGTGTAAAGATGGATAATTGCCATCATAATATGTTATTAACTCTCAGTCATAAACTTTATTCAGCATTAATAATGTCCAACTATGAATATTATATTATGGCCATCTAAAATAAACTATCATATAAGATCCAAAAAAATACAGAATAACTGAATCACCGGGATATTATTTATTTGTTATAATTTCTTTATTCCTCGATATTAATTTTATTTGAGATCATTGAGGTAATAACATATATGAAGGAAAAATTAGGAATCACATGAAGGTATTATACCCGGTGGTCTATGATTTCCAATAATATTAGGCATAGTATACATACCTTTATCGATAGAACTAACCTAGATACGGGCATAAGATGGGCAATACGATAGATAACCAAGAATGACTCACGATGATGGCACAATAAAATAATCACTCCTGGTTTAAACCAGCTGCAAATAATATGCACATTTCACTCTTCTATTGCTTCGGGAGTCACGACCGCACGCTCACAACATCCTATACTATATTTAGGAATATAGCCTTAACGTCTATGGTCTCAACCTAGTTCTACTTATTTATCTACCGGTACAATATATATAACTACAAATCTATATAGTGGAAACCTTTACTTATAATTAACGTCTACGCTGTGACCATATCATGCAAGTAATATATCTACACCAAAAGTGGTCAAATATAGGCTCGCACCAGGAAGAACGAGCGTAACAGTAAATCTCTATATATCTAGTCAGTATAATGTGTCACTTACTTCATGGGTATCCTGATCGCATTAAATGTATACTCTTTGGAGTTTCACAATAAATCTTATTTGCTTGATTTTTATCTTTGAGTTGTATAATTACTTTGTCAATGGGATAGATCCACATCAACAAGCTCGCTCTTGGAGGGACATCATTCTCTGATTAAGACAAACAAATCACATAAGGATTCTGTTTAGTCGTTTGACCCAGTATACTTGCTTTTTTTTATTTTATTTTTTTACTATATATATATAGGCCCCATTTTGGTCGAAATAAATTCATTATGGAATTACGGTGTTGAGTTCTTCCTTCCTTTCTATGATAAATATTGCTCTGTATATAATCTAAAAAGTTTATATACATTGAGCTCTCTTCAGTGATTTATATATATATATATATATATTTATATATATATATATATATATATATATACTCCAAATCTACATACTTCAATACAGATAACAAAATGATAGCTTCAATTGATGTTGAAAATCTTCAAGAAACTATAGACATCGTCATTGAAAATATTTACAACAATCCTTCTATGCACTCTTAAAATTAATCCAACATCCTTAAAAAAAATCCTCTACTGTACAACTGATGTTCCATTTTACAACCATCTAGGTAATTTATATATATATATATATATATATATATATATATATATATATATATATATATTATATATATATATACAGTGTGTTATAAAGTTAGAGTAAGGAAATGAATCCGAAGATATAAGTATAGATAAAAGGGTATGAAAACACACAATGCTGTTAAAAATGAAAATATTTTATATCATATTCATAGCTAATATTGAACAATATTTCGAAATCATTATCAGACCCTGTTTTTAAACCAGAAACATCGAGAGAGAAGCTGAAAATAATTTGAATTCAAACTAAAACACACACACCACACACACACACACACACACACACACACATACACATATATATATACATATATATATATATATATATATATATATATATATTGCCATGAAAAAATGAATTATCTGCACAGAAGATCACTAACAATCTATATAATAAAGGATGCAATTGATTGGCGTAATAATTATTCATTATCAAATAACAAAGAAAGAAGTTTTCAAACAGAAACTTTCATTATCCAATGAGTCATGTATTTAAACCAGGGTCAGAAAGTACAGCCTCGGAGGCACATCCGACTCGCCACAAGATTTTAATTCTGCCTCAAGAAACATGAAATATTGAAATGAATGATCTGCTTTCCTCTTCTGTATTTAAATAATTTATTATTTCATCAGTGAATTTGCCACAGTTACACACACACACACACACACACACACACACACACACACATATATATATATATATATATATATATATTATATATATATATATATATATATATATATATATGGTGGAATTCATGGATTAGTCTACCAAAGTTCATGTCCCGAGTACTTTCGGCACTTCGAAGTGCCATCATCAGGGGTGCTGTGTTCCATTTTTTAAAATTATATTAATGATGTGGAGGCTGGAAGGAGTAAAATTGATGGGAAAGGTGCTATAGGCATTTTAAAATGTGTGTACTGCATTGGAAATTAATTAATCAAAACCTGTTCTTTTGAATCTAGCTCACAGGCGGGGTGCCTATTGGTTACTTGATCCCAATATTACCCAGATACTGGCCAGTGGCCATCATTAGCTATCACCACACAATGATGGAAGGTCGTTAAATTCATTCTCCTGGTACAAGTCTGGCATATATATATAACATTTTTGTTTAATTCAAATAAGTTGCATAGAGTTGTATCGTTCAAACTATTCTTATCTAATACTAATAATTTAAACACGACTAAATTTTTTTCAGGTAAGTATTTCTATTTAATAATAACTGTGAAACTGGGAGTAATGGCAATGAAGGAGTATTCTCCACTCCCCAGATCTCTAGAATATTTATCCAGGGCACCCCTGGGGAGTCGCTTACCCTTCTGGATTGGATGCACTCAACAGATTCAATGTCCTACTGAATATTCTTATGGCACATTTCGTAAGCCTAAGTTGTGTAAATACAATATTATATTTATTTGATAATGTGTAATGTTTTTGGTAAATATTTAATGTTTTATTTATTTTTCTTACGAGATTGTTATTCCTACATAATTTCTAATCATATTACAGCTTCATCTTGAGCCAAAGGGAAAGACAAAGGTATAGAGAGAGAGAGGGAGAGAGAGAGAGAGAGAGAGAGAGAGAGAGAGAGAGAGAGAGAGAGGTAAATACATTGAGGGGGAGAGATAAAGGGAAATACATTGAGAGAGAGAGTGTGTGTGAGAGACATACAGACAGAATGGGAAAGACAGAAAGGGATAACGGGTAAGTCGGAGTGAAACACAAAGGGAAAGACAGAGAGACAAAGGGGAATACACAGAAAGACTGACAAACAGAAAGACACACGCACACAGAGGGAGAGAGAAAGAGAGAGGGGGAGAGAGAAGAACAGAGAGAGAGAGAGAGAAAACAAAGGCAAAGACAGAGAGGGAAAGAGGAAAACGGAGGGAGAGAGAGAGAGAGAAGACAAAGTGAAAGACAGAGAGAGAGAGGGGCAAAGGGGAAGACAGAGTGAGAAAGAGGTAGACACACGCAAATGAAAGAGAGAGAAAAAGAGAGAGAGAAAATAAAGAGAGAGAGAGAGAGAGAGAGAGAGAGAGAGAGAGAGAGAGAGAGAGAGAGAGAGAGACCAAAGTACAACTGCACCAAGGAATATAATTATTAGAAATAAATTAAATATTTATAAATCAATGTTGATTAAACATAACTAATTATTAAGTAATGTGTTAATATGAATAATTAAACATGAATTAAATTAAATGTTAATAATGTTTTTAGTGAGACAAGAAAATTGTAAATGTTATTCGTTTCAAGTTGAATGGTTACATCTTACAGCGATATGACTTCCAAGAGATGTTTCTTGATTGTTAGAGGCTTCTTCTCAGAGAATCAATCAAATGTAAACATAAAATCCAAAAATAAAATGAATCACAACTCAAGCTCATAAATATAATTCTTATTTACAGTTTCATATTGAGGAGTATTCATTAGACAATATATATATATATATATATATATATATATATATCTTATTATAATGGAGATTGGTTGTTTTCTGTCTGTAGAAACTATATTACTATACAAACCACAATTCCCTTTGTTATGTGCATCCCATTCTCCATGATTTTATTTTTTATTTAAACCTCAGTTATTAATAAAATTATTTTACATCATTAAGACTGTTGACCATATCTACATAAAATAACATCAGTTGTATTTATATATACAAAAACAGCGGTTTACAGTGTGAATGGGAAGGCTAATTTGCATATTGATCTTTAAAAAATTGATTTTAATAAATATGTGCTTAATATTATTGATTTCTAATTGTTTAGTTTTATCTTATTGAATATGAGCAAAATTTCTTCAATAACTTAAAAGAAATCCCTTAACAAAAAGAAATAACTGTAATATTATTTTTATTTCCTATTTCAACTAAATAGTTAATTAGGAATAGGTAATGGAAAATGATGGAAGAGTTAGTTTCAAAGTTGTTCTATTTTTCAATCATACCCTCAATTCAAATCATGTTATCTGCATTTTATTCAGTTTCATTGGTCTTTCTAATTTAATATGATATTTTATTATATTAAAACTTAAATACTTGCACCCGGAGGGTGCATATATTTGCTAGTATATATATATATATATATATATATATATATATATATATATATATATAAGTGTATTTAGGCAGCATTTTTCTTTTATACATGTTTCATTGAATTGAACAGACAATTCCTGTCTGACAAGTCTTTCGCCGATCCGTTCTAATCTTCGGGCCATCCTTCTGGTTTCAGGGTGGAACTGGTATACCAGTCCACCGAATGTTTCGTTACTAGCGCTTTCGGCAATGCACTTTGCCATCCTCAGGTGGAAACGATGTAATAGTTTTCATGTCTCGTTTTTAACGAGAACGAGTAGAAGCAAGGAATTAGTGGGAGGTAATATCAATTGGTAGTGGGAGGTTTTTGGAATGGTAGTAGTTTGAACAAAGCAGTGGTGATTTTTTTTGGAGGGGGGGGGCATAGGTTGTGATAAGGGGGGGGGGAATGGAAGTAATGTAGGCAGAAAATTATAAGCATTTTAGGATATGTTGACTTATTTCAAAGTTTTATTTGTTGAGGGTAGTTTTTTTTGTTTTATATATAAAGCTTCAATTATTTGAAGTTTTTGTTTGTTTTTTTCTCTATATAGTGTATGTGTATTTTCAGTTAGAATTTTGCGGTAGGTAGAGGGGGGCATGAATGTGTTTTAAGATGTTGATTAATGGAGCTGGAATCTGATAAGTGTAGGGTTAATCTACGAGATAATGTAGTCGTCGTGTGGCCAATATATGTATTATTGATTTGGGAGAGACAGTCTCCTACGTTACATTTAAATTCATACACGATATTGGTCTCATTAAGACGGGTAGTTTTGGGGGAGGTGTTGTTGCAGGTGACGAGATTTGTAGTTTTGAATTTTTTGTAATAAATGATTAAATTGATTTTTCCGTTAGTGTCAAAGGAAAAGACATTGTTACGTATTAATTTTTTTAATGCGTTTTCGTCCAGTTTATAATTATGGTGCATCTGATTACAGTAATAGATGTTTTGGTGAGGGCTATTGGGTGTGCTATTGTTTTCATTATGGTAAATATTAGGGAGGGTTTTCCGGATTTGCAAACTCTCATCAATAATGAATTCCCTAACTATTTCGTTGATGAACAAATCCGGAAAACCCTCCATAATATTTTGTAGTACTGGCATGGCGATTGGTGCCTTTCTTAACAGTGCCTCATACATAATAATCCATGGGGTTAAGATTTGGGGAGTTCGAAGGCCAAACATGGGAACTGGTGTAGTCGTAAAAATTCACCGACAACCATTTTTTTAACTTTTCCCAGATGTGTGACAGGGGTCTGAATCCTGCTGGCAAACATATGACCAACCATTGGCTGCCATTGTTATCCAGGGCGTGACTACAGTGTTTAGCAACTCCACGTAGGCATCTGAGGGTCCTTCAATACTTTCTTCTACAGATTTTCGAGGTATTCTGCTGTACGAACGCAATCACATAGTTTGTTATGTTGATTTCTTCTAGCCACTCCGTAGTCTCCATTGCAATTATCCAGTTCACGCCTGATTGTTTTTACAGTGTTCAGGGAGCATTGGGCAGCAACCATAATCTCCTTATTTTGATGGCTATCGCTGATCATCATGATGCATGTTTCATGATTCAGCTGGGTTCCAGTCATCCATTGAATCTGTCATCACGTATATGATTGAAGAAGGGTCCAAGTTTTTAATTGGTGCGTAGTGTGCGTCAATACCTCCAACCTACGGAGAAAAATAACCAAATATAAATATGTCCAATTTATCCTGAACACCCTATATATATATATATATATACTAGCAAATATATGCACCCTCCGGGTGCAAGTATTTAAGTTTAAATGTAATAAAATATTAGATTAAATCAGAAAGGCTAATGAAACTAATTAAGAATTCAGATAAAAAGATTTGAAACGGAGGGGTATAATCGGAAAATAGAACAACTGAAACTTACTCTTTCATCACTTCCGTTTTTCAATGCTAATTTTCCTAATTTACTATATAGTTAAAATAGGAAGTAAAGAATAAAATGACAGTTTTTCTTCTTGTTAATGAATTTCTTTTAGGATTTATTAAAGAGATTTTTACTCATATTCATTAAGATAAAACCAAACAATTAGAATCAATAATACCAAGCACATTTTTATTAAAATCAGTTTTTTAATATTAATATGCAAATTAGCTTTACGTTTACTCTGAAAACTGGTATTTTGTTGTATATATAAATACAATTGCATGTTATTAGTATTTAGGTAACCAACAGTATTAATAATGTCAAACAGTTTTATTATTAATTGAGGTTTAAATAAAAATAGAATCATGGTAAATGTGATGTAAATAACAAAGGGAATTGTGACTTGTATAATAATATAGTTTCGGTTACAGACAAACAAACCCACAATCTCCATTATAATAAGATATATATATATATATATATATATATATATATAGTATGAATAAAAAGTATTAAGACAATCAGGAATATTTATTGTATGTTGTTTATTCTCAACTAGTTTCGAACTTAAGTCATCGTCAGGAGAAAATTTCTCATTTGAAGAAATTGTTGATAGATTATTAGAAAGGGAGCATTATAGAAGAACTATAAAAGTTGAAGTGTTTTTGTGAGTTTGACCTGCTATTAAAATCCAGGTAGACGAGTGTGTTAATAGTAGCATGTCTATTTGTTCTGTGAAGAACCTCTATGAGGTAGGTTATTTTGTTGATGCTCTTATATATGTGAGGGGGGGCTCAAGGGAGTTGTGTGTATGACTATATGTGTATACAAATAAATGTATGTGTATGTTTACATATACGTGTTTGAATGAGAGTGTGTGTCTATATCACGGTACTGTGCGCGTGACTTCTAGATTTTTGATTGGGTCAAGAGTGGCTTGTTTGATGCGTGGTGGCCAGTGTTTGTTTATTTAGGTGACATTGGCCACCCTCGTAGGTGTAGACAGTTTTATTGCCCTATGTTAAAGTGGGCCTGTTTTTTGATTAAAGCCAAACGGATGAAAGCTTTTTAACTTTTTTATCCATCTGTACTCGTGGTTTTCGATTACAGATTTGGTGTCGGTATCTCTTTGAATTCTTTCAATGAGGTTAAATTTGGCGTCTCTGTCAAAGTCATGGTCCTCCAGTCGGAAGTGTTGCTCGATTGGGATGAGCTTGTTGTAGTCAGTATTTTTTATTCGGTGTCTGTAGTTATTAAGCTTAAATTAAAATTCCCATTCAGATTTCCCCACGTATTGCTTCTTGGATTTAGTACAATCTAGTAGGTAAATCACGTTTTTGCTTTTGCAGTTTGATTCATGGTAGATTTTAAAGGTTTTTGTTGTTGAGCTTGTAAATGTGTCTGTTGTTTTTATTAGTTTGCAGCATAGGTTGTTTTTTGTACTACATGGCTGGCAGAATTTTGTGGAGTTAATTCTGGGTCTCATGTTGACTACTTTATTGTTAAGTATGTTGTTACCTCCTATCATATATATATATATATATATATATAATCATCCACAGACACCGGGTTTCAACTTATCAAGTCTCTTCAGTATGGCTAGACATTTGTAAGCTACCTACAGCCGAAATTGGAATCTGTTCGGTTGGGTGTCAGTCCGACACCTTAACTATTAGGCTGTCATCACTTACAGAATGCGAAAGGGATTTTTTAACTGTGTTAATACACACATCGCTTTGTATGTAAAGGCCTTCATAGAGTGCTCGATCCCTTATATATAAGAGAGCGTCGTGTTTACGCTTGAGTTGGCGGCATATAGTGTGCATGTGTTTGAGATAGGGATATATATATATATATATATATATATATATAGTCTTAACTAAATCATGCATATCATAAATTGCTCCTAATATCTAAGAAGTGGTTTTGCATGTTAAATTCATAGCGTTTAGTTGGAAAATTAGATAAAAGAAGTCAGAGTTTTGCCAATAGTTACACTTTGTGTAGTTCTGTGTATGTGTGTGCGTGTGTATGTTTGTGTGTGTGTGTGTGTGTGTGTGAGAGAGAGAGAGAGAGAGAGAGAGAGAGAGAGAGAAAGAGAGAGATAGAGAGAGAGAGAGAGACTGCGAGTTAGAGAGAGATTCTGCGAGATAGATAGATAGATAGATAGAGAGAGAGAGAAAATAGAGAGAGAGACTGTGAGAGAAAGAGACTGCGATATATATATATATATATATATATATATATATATATATATATATATATATAGAGAGAGAGAGAGAGAGAGAAGAGAGAGAGGAGAAACTGTGTTGTGTGGGTGTGGTGAGAGAGAGAGAGAGAGAGAGAGAGAGAGAGAGAGAGAGAGAGAGAATTGTTTGTCTCATTCGTTCAGTTTTCAGTCCGTCTGTCTTTCATTGCAAACACACTTGTTCAGAAATAGCGAAGATCGCACCCGGCCAGATCAATTATATTAAGTAAAAACGTAGCCAAGAAATTTTACGTGAAATACGACGACGGCAACGACAACAACAACAGATATGGCGATAAGTATTGTTTATACAGGGAAACAGCCAACGCGACTGGATTCCTGTTTTTATATATGACCGAAATCTTTGAAATGGACTCTCTCTTTAGAACCAAAAAAATACCTCCATCAGAGATGGCTATTTTGGTTTCAACATTGATATAACCAAATTGCCACAAGGATTCGTTAGTAAGCAGTCGAAAAATACAGTAATACTTAAGAGCGCCCCAACAGAAAAGTTTTCTAATCTTATAGATTGTGCGTATGTATGTCTGTCCTTAACCGATTTTTTTACTCATCTTACAGACAAAAATAAATTACAAAAGGTCGCCATTTTTCGCCACGCTCACCAAATTTGGAGAGCTAAAAATCGACATAGCTCCGCCAAGTTTTGGAATTGGAAGCTCAAATTTTAGAGAGTGGCTAACTGTAGCGAGATGGTGAATATCCTGAGTTTTGCTAGGACTACTATTAGAAAAGGAAAAAGAAGAAATAAGAGGGAGTAAAGTTGGGTTTTTTTTAAGTGATGAACATAAAACGGTTGGTCGTGAATGGAGAATCGAAAGCCAACCGGAAGTTTCGGGTGTTGACCGGAACCGGAAGTCACGTGGTCACGATGAACGACGAAGAAAAATACCGGCCTCTTTTTTTTTTATTTCGGACAGCGTAGAGGACGGACGGGCCTCTGGTCCCTAGTATGGGATCACAGTAATTTATCAGTGTCCTCTCTCGCTTTCTCTCTGCTTTTCCTTCTCTCCAAAAGACGAACCTGGAAATAAAAGATAAGCAGCTTGTGACGATATATTTCTCGCGTTGTACTTTTTTTTATCGACAAGATGACCGCCACGTGCCGAACACCTTTTTAGTGTCGTGACTTTGGAGGCACGTTTAAAAGAACCGCTATACCACATATATCGCTATTAGAACGTTACATAACTTTAACATAGTCCACACCTGTACAAAATTTCAGAAGGATTTAACGCCGTGGGTGACAATTTTACTTCTTTCTAGATGATTTGACATGGGATTACTCTCTTACAGATCAGTTATTTACTATATAGTGAATTCGATCCGCACTGTGTGCTCCATACTTACGCAACCGCAACCCCTCCAAAAAAAAAGCCTCTCGTAACAATATTTTATTACTTCACTGTCCGGCTGATAACGACAATAGGCCACTTCACCAACATTAATACTAACTAATATATATATATATATATATAATATATATATATATTATATATTATAATATATATATATATATATATATATATATTATATATAAATTATATATTATATATTATATATATTATATATTTTTTAAATATAATAATATTATATATAAATTTTTAAAAATAATAACAGCGTCCGTTAAACTAACCGACGTTATTTACAATCCTAAATGTGACATTGAGTAAAGAACTCCAACAAACACCATAGGATCTTACTCCTCAGCCTGATGATTGCCTTTGGCATGAAACCGCGGTCGCTGATAATGAACATTGATCTATGAAAACATTGTAAAATAAATAAATATTAGCTCTTACAAACTGTGATTGAGCACTGTATTTTCTTTGTTTCATCGCAAAAAAAATTTGTTTTTACATATACCTACATATATATATATATATATATATATATATATATATATATATAAGTGTATTTAGGCAGCATTCTTTCTTTTATACAGGTTTCGTTGAATTGAACAGACAATTCCTGTCTGACAAGTTTTTCATTGATCTGTTCTAATCTTCGGGCCATCCTTCTGGTGTCAGGGTGGAACTGGTATAACAGTCCACCGAATGTTTCAACACTAGCGCTTTCGGCAATACACTTTATATATAAAACAAAAAAAAACTACCCTAAACAAAATAAACTTTGAAGTAAGTCAACATATCCTAAAATGCTTATAATTTTCTGCCTACATTACTTCCATTATAACCCCCCCTTATCACAAAACCTGTGCCCCCCACTGCTTTGTTCAAACTACTACCATTCCAAAAACCTCCCACTACCAATTGATATTACCTCCCACTAATTCCTTGCTTCTACTCGTTCTCGGTAAAAACGAGACATGAAAACTATTCCATCGTTTTCACACCTGAGGATGGCAAAGTGTATTGCTGAAAGCGCTAGTGTTGAAACATTCGGTGGACTGGTATACCAGTTCCACCATGACACCAGAAGGATGTCCCGAAGATTAGAACGGATCAACGAAAGACTTGTCAGACAGGAATTGTCTGTTCAATTCAACAAAACTTATATATATATATATATATATATATATATATATATATATATACACAGATGTGTTCCTTAATTGTACCATCGTTCTCATCTTGCAACACCCCCTGATTAAAAATGAAACAGTTCAAATCGTCTAAGATGAAATCGAAGAATTTAAATCCTGATTATCTGGTGTTGCTTATCTGCCGAATTCTTATTTATCATTATTGTCTCACCTCAGCTGAATAATGAACCATGGACCAAAGAAAGAGTGGGGAAAAGATAGAGAGAGTAGGTGAGCGTGTGGAAGTGATAACGCTAATCTGTTGCAAGCGAACATGAGGACAAGATGAAAAAAGGGGAAAAAGGGTTAGAGACAGTTAAATTAAGATTATTATCCTTTTTACATATTGAACTATTAAGCAACAGCTTTTAAGTAAACATATCAATTGTATCATACTTTGTTATGTCCATAGGTCCTATATATATATATATAGTATACTATATATATATATATATATATATATATATATATATATATATATATATGAAGAAAGGAAGTAAATCCGACGGTATGTAATATATCAAGAAAAATGAAAAAAACACAGGTTTAAATGGGTTAAGTGGGGAGTTTATTGGCCGACGCTGCAGTGTTTCGATCTATAATTAGATCATCTTCAGGGCATTACCACTCGCTTTTCTCATTATTCTGTGATAAATAATTTATTATCTTATGCCCTGAAGATCATCTAATTAATAGATCGAAACACTGCAGCGTCGGCCAATAAACTCACCACTTAACCCATCTAAACCTGTGTTTTTTTCATTTTTCTTGATATATATATATATATATATATATATATATATATATATTATATATATATATATATATAGAGAGAGAGAGAGAGAGAGAGAGAGAGAGAAAGAGAGAGAGAATTTTTTAAAAAGTGCCTATTTTTTTTTTTCGGATGATGTGCGACAACGCAACCAGTCCAAATACATCCTCTTGTAGAAGGAAAAGATCCACATAACCAAAGGAACGTACTGTATACAACACTAAACTGCATCTGATTTTGAGGCGCCAGTTCTGGAAATAGGTGTTTAGCATTAAATGACCCAAAAAGGGTTGATATGCCATAAAACCACCAAACAACCAACCAATCTAACTATTTACTACAGTCGAGTCACACAGAAAGTGCCGATTCCAACTTACTTAGTAAGTAGCCATAAATCTTATGATCAATTGGTTGACAACTTAAGCAACAGTAGGTACTGTAACCAACCTAATGACTTGATTCAGCATTGAATGACCCGATAAGGGTTGATATACCATAAAACAAAACAGCCAACCAGCCATCTATCTGTCTAGTTAACTAGCAATGAAACCGTTAATACTGAATTGGGTGAGGACTTGAGCAACCTGAGTCCTAAAATAGGTTAGCAACGAGTAGGATGTGACACAAGTATGGAACATCCAGCGAGAATCGAACTCTATTTGTTATACACCCCTTTACTTGGGTGTATATTGTCGTGATGGAATATTCCACTTTCTCTCTCTCACCCATGTGGTCTGACTATATATATATATTAAACACAGCATTATGTTGGGCTGGCTTCAAGGATTAGTAGCGTACCTCACTATTCCTTGTCTGTCGTTGAATCTCTCTGGAATAGAACCCTCTATCTTAAATCTACGAACATGTTGACTGATTCTTCCACCCGGCTACACCCTTATCTGATTGTATCCTTCTTTAAGAACACAACATACATATGGCGAGTGAGAGAGAGAGAGAGAGAGAGGGGAGGAGAGGGAGAGAGAGAGAACGTCTGTTCAAGGGATTCTTGAGAAACGGGTTGACTAGCTACCGACGACATTTTTATGACACTGATCCCATCATTTGAACTTATTTTAACATTATAGCAGAAATGGAAAAATTATAGCTGATTTACGAATAGTTTTAAACACGAAACGAAATTATATTCTTTACAGTCTTGGTTACTTAGTTACAGTCTTTAAAAATTAATTTAAGAAAAAATATAAAAATTAACCTTCTTTTGTTTCGGGGCTTCGACTTCGGATCCAAACATGACTGCTCTTCAACAACCGAGATAAATCTAGTCTTTTATAATCAATTAAACATTCAGGTTGGGGGGAGGGCAGTAAAAGAAAGAGAGAGAGAGAGAGAGAGAGAGAGAGAGAGAGAGAGAGAGAGAGAGAGAGAGAGTATTAGAGATGATGAGGGTCCTTACTTGTTTTCACTGTCTACTTGTTCCTGCTGCTAATTCACCGGGTGCCATATTCTTCTCGGTGCTGATCCTGTTGGTTGTTTCTCTGGATTGATTCTTGTTGGACTGTTCAGTTCTTGTTTTAATAGATTAACAAAACTTTGTTGTTTTTCTATTTATTTTTATAAGCCAATCCCACCCCACAAAGCTGCGTGGTGAGATGTGACTCCTGAGAGGCATCTTCTATCGTCGAGTGATTTTGTCGCAGCTGATCTCACGCTTCTAATAGCTGATCTCACGCAGCTGATCTCACGCTTCTAATAGCGCGTTGCCGGAAGTTCAAGCAGAATGTCACTACCCGTCAATAAACGTTGAGCTATTTTTTTCACTGAACCTCCGTCATTTTGAAAGACGCTGAAATTAGACGAAGGGTATTAAACAAGCTGGAAAACGAGCCCACTTTGACCCAGCAACAATTGGCAGAAGACTCTCAAAGGTTTATCAGTATGAAACAACAAGACTCCAAAAATATCAAGCAGTCTGCTGTAGGACACATTAGGAAATTGCGTTATAATAGAAACCAATGCAGACCACCCCCCAAAAAAACAAGTTACTCCTTCTTCACCTAAGAAGAGACACGACGATTTGCCCCCTAATCCTTGCTATGGGTGTGGATCACTTCATTGGTACAGGGACTGTATTTACCGTAACAAGAAATGCCTAAATTGTGACCGTGTTGGGTACAAGGCCTCTCACTGCAGGAAAAAGAAATCCGGAAGAAGCAGCATTAAAACGACAAAGTCAGACGAGCAAGCTTGCCGTAACATAAGGAAATATGTACTGGTGCAAATTTCAGGCAGAAACGTCAAATTCCAATTAGATTCTGAGTTGGACTTAACTATTATCAACTCATACACTTGGAAAAAGCTTGGTAAACCAACGATGTTAAGAACGAAAAAAATAGCCAGATCTGTCACGGGGGAAAAATCGAATTCGAAGTTGAAATTATCACCAACGTAACTTTAAAGGGGCAAAACCAGAAATTAAAAATGTTTGTTCTAAAAAACTCAAGCAATTTATTCGGCACAGATGCTATACAAAAATTTGAGTTGTGGAATTCGCCCATTAACATTTTTTGAATCTAACGAATTCTGATTCAAAAATATTCTATGCCCCATTTTACACTGTGTGGACCAAAATTGGGTATCGTTCGTAATATCAATTGAAATATAACAAGCCATTTTGGTGTACAGAGAGTCAAAAACTTAGTTATATATTTCTTTGGTTAAATTAATAAGGACAGTTCCAGGGGCACATACCCCAAGGCATTCTATCCTCCCACGTATAAAATGGATAAGGTCACGTTTATTTTCTGATGCTTGAGGGGTGAAAAGGTGAGGGAATGACAGAGAAGTATAGTTGGACATTTTTGTCACTACTCATGTAGGAGGGGGAATCCCTTGGGAGGGCCATCGGGTTAAACTAATCTTATGTCAATTCCTGCCACAACAGAGTGGGTGCGTACATCTAATTTTGGCTCTTGGCCAAAATATTTCACAGCAAGATGTATATATCATACTGATGAAAAAATTTATCATAAATTCGGTTCAACTAAACTGATCCCAGTCTACACAAGATCTAACCGCCCTGTCGCCTGGGGCGTTAGAATGCACCAACTGCACCTCTGAAGAGGGGTAAGACTCCCCTAATGGAGCCACCTGTTGACCGTGGGTGACGACCCGTGATGCTTAAGAATAGAGCCCAGGTGGATGAGCAGTTCATGACTTCAATACTCCACTTTGACCCTATCTTGGGCTAGAGGGACGGTCGGAGAGGCCCCCTCCGATCAATCGGCTGGTCACGTCAAGCCCTAACACCTATATGATTTTCCCAACCCTATTGCCCTTATGGCAAGCCCCAAACCCCTTTTATTATATGGGTGCTAGAAGGCGGTGGCTGATGGTCTACATGTCCTGGGAATGACGTTAAACTTTATCTGATGGTGAGGTTCCAGTTTTGTAGGTTTGGGGAATGTGGAGCACCCCTTCATCACCATTGCTCCCTGGTCCACTCTGACCCGGAGTGGTAGTACCTGTTAGGGTCTCATCTATAGGTTGAATAAAAAAAATGTATTTATAAAAAAATTGTATTATCCATTAAGAATTGATTTATTTCAAAACTTTATCGGCATTAAATGACCCACTGAGGTTGATATGCCGTAAAACAAAACAAACAAAACCAAACAAGATCTAAGATATAAAGTCTGGAAATTTTTTTCTTCTAATCTAAATATCTAACATTTAAATGAAGATTCTTCGAAGTTGTAGCAGTGTCGGTGCTACTTTACGGTTGCATATATTGGACTCTAACAAAGGGCTTAGAGAAGAAAAAAATGTTACATAATCTATGCGGTTGCATAAGATTATTGTCAATCCCCCGTATTTCTAAGGGGATGGCCCTTTTCATATCACGGGTGGGACTTTCCATTGAAGATTACAGAAAGCCCGCGAAATATGTGAAGTCGTGTGGGACCGGGTTAGCTCCCCAGTTTTCAGTTGGACGTCAGGCAGTGAAAATGTCCTGCCTTAACTGTAATTCCCTCTGCATACGGGCGCTATGTTAGTCAGATATTTAGTTACATGAAATGTTTAGTTAAGGAAATAAAAGTTTAAGAAAAATAACACGGTCTTGTGATTAATGAATGTCTTGGTAACAAGACTGATATAGAAGAAGAACGAGTTAAGTGCGACCGACCACCAAGACGCTAGAAGAAGCCGCTAGAAGGACTTAAGATGTCAAAGACGCTAGAAGAACAGTAGAAGAATAGAAGAAAGTAATGATGTTACATAATCATTAGATACCTAATGATTATGACAATAGTGTGGAAATCATATTAGTGCAGCTGATGGCCTTGAGAGTGAGTGACAGCGTTTGACCTCACTCTGACCTTGCGTTCTGGGGTTGATCGTGAGAATCGGAAGCCGATAGAAGCCCCTTCCGGTTTAAGGAGTAAGCAACTCAGTTAGTTAGAGTTAGAAGTTAGAAGCCAAGCTAGCAAGATGTGAGTCTCACTGCGTGATTGTCTGGTCTGGGTAATCTACGAATAAAGTAACATCATCGTAAATCGAAGTCTTGTGGTTATTACTAAAAGCTAACAATGACACAGGGTTTCTGATAACAAGAGATCGCTAGCAACAGAAACCAGACCCGAAATCCTCAATAGAAGACCAGACGAAACCTTAGAAGATATACCAGACCAAGATAGATGATAGACGATAGAAGAAGCAAAGCCGGCCAGAAGACTAGACGACCAGAATAAGAAGTAAGAGAAGTATATAACATTTCCGTATATAGTGCCGGTAAAGAGGGCTATGCAACAATGAGAAGGGTATGCAACAAAAAAATGCATGGGAGTTACTCACTGATGCTGAGTGCTGACTTAAACAAATCTTAAAAGCAACTTCCAACAACAAAAATGTACTGCCACTTGCTCCCTATCACGCAAACCATCATAGCAAGACAAATAACACTTACTACCCAACTAGACAAGCAGGGACCAAATGATTATTCCTGTTCCCGCCTGGACTTCTACACATAGACACACCAGTGTAGGCCGAACAGAAAAATCTACATCAATTAAGTTTGCGTAATGCAAAAATCACTGGAATAAGTAGATTTCTTCTCCAAGTGATCATCGGACCAAGTGGGCGCACGTGATGGACATGGCTTTAAATACTCTATATATAACATATGAATGAACGTCCACCGACTGCATCCATATTATTTGAATATTGCATAGGCAATAATAATAACAATAATAACAATAATAATGATAATAATAATAAGCAACTGTCAGTTACCAGGCGGCGATGAGTCTGTATTTACGCTATTCCAACTTCTAAAATTTTAGATAGTTTCAAATTTATTATTTTAGAAATTAGAATGATTTTTTAAATAAGTATGTATTAGCCAACCCCTCCGAACAAATACGGTGTGAAACAAGGTATTTTTAAACAGGGATTTAGTTGAATTTAGTTTATGTAAAGGACGACATTTCGACCATACAAAAAATACAAAAATCACAAAAACAAAGGTACATAAAAACATATCAGACTTTGTCCGGAATCATTAGACAAAGATTCTTTGGCATTTTGATATACAAATGAATTTCCCAAACAATGCCATAATACCAGATCTCTTCTCCGAGGGTGAGTCAAAAAGTAATGCCATTTTGTTTAGGAAAGGTATAATTACCAACACAGGAACATGTATCATACCTCAAAATGAAGCTGGACCTCTGTGGATCTCATACTTACTTCTCCACATGGTGAGTAAAAAGATAATGCCATTTTGTTTATGACAGGTATAATTACCAATACGCGAACATATATCATACCTCAAAATGAAGTTGGACCTCTGTGGATCACATCCCTACTTCTCCATATAGGTGAGTCAAAAAATAATGCCATTTCATTTAGGACAGGTAAAATCACCAACACAGGAACATGTATCATACCTCAAATGAAGCTGGACCTCTGTGGATGACATCCCTACTTCTCCACAGATTTCACTTCCTCGTCACTGGAATAATCATTGCCTCTCAAACTCTCTTTCATGGGGCCGAAGAGAGACAAAAATTATTCCAGTGACGAGGAAGTAAAATCTTTAGTGAAGAGGTGGCTCAAAGAACAGTCAACAGAATTTTACGGGACAGGGATACATGCTCTCATTCGAAGGTGGAACTTTGCTATTGAGAGAAACGGTAACTATGTGGAGAAGTAGGGATGTGATTCAAAGAGGACTAGCTTCATTTTGATGATGATACATGTTCCTGTGTTGGTAATTATACTTACACTAAACAAAATGGCATTACTTTTTCACTCACTCTTTTAGTATTACCTGTTACATTCTCATGTATAAGTCAAGTCAAATACATCTGTTTGAGATAATGAAGGGTTTACCTGTTTAATATGATTGAAGTTTTTTGTATTGTATATAATTAAAGAATATAACTGACATCAGCATTAAACAACCTAATAAAGATCGATATGTTAAACAAATCAACCCCCCATTGATATTATTAGGATAAAAGAGGAATAGAAATATGGTGCTAGAGAAACTTAGACACAGTATAAACAAAAATGTGGAGATGTAGAATGGGATTCACTGAGAACCAGCTTCATTTTCATGTATGATACATATTCCTGAGTTGGTAATTATACCTGTTCTAAACAAAATTGCATTACTGTTTGACCCACCCTTGTTCGAAGGTGGAACATTGCTATTGAGTTAAACGGTGACTATGTGGAGGAGGAGTATGTATGTGATCCACAGAGGTCCACCTTCATTTTGATGTATGATATATGTTCCTGTGTTGGTAATTATAACTGTCCTAAACAAAATGGCATTACTCTTGACTCACCCTTGTAGTTTTAATTAAAAAGAAAATAATTTTTAATCTCGTAGATTTTGCTGCTCCAGAAAACCACCGGGGGACCTGTGAAGGGAGTTGAAAAACTGTATAAAAACCGGACCTGCTCAGATAATAAAAAATGTTGTAGAATATTGTCATAACTTGTTAAACTTGTTTTTGAATTTAGTTTGGTTTTAATACAGAGTTTTTTTCCTCTCCTAGACCAAGGTTAAAGTGGCCAGTCTGCCCTACTATTTACTTATAGCTGGAGAAATAGTTGTATGCATACGTTTCCCCAGTGTATTAGCGCTATGTAAAATACAACACGCCTTGTCCAAGATTTTAACTTGTGTCCATTACTTACGTGTCCATTACTCCTAGTCCGATTGTCAAACCAATGATAAAGAGGCCAATCTGCCCTACTATTTACTTATAGCTG
>CM042155.1:83106880-83119380 GCA_023376005.1 Doryteuthis pealeii | reverse complement strand
AGATAGATATATATATTCATATAACCGCTAGGAGAATAGCTAATAAGTAAAAATTGCTCAATACCTAAGTAGAGCAAATAATAAAGATGAATCTAATGAGTCAGACGAACCTACTATTAGTTTCGCGTAATTATCTTCAGGGCTAAGATCTTAGCCCTGAAGAGCATTAAGCGAAACTAATAGTAGGGTCGTCTGACTAATTAGATTTATCTTTATATATATATATATATATATATATATATATATAATATATAATTATACTTGCGAGTAATTTTGATGTTCTGATTGTTTTTTTTTGTTTTTGTATTTTGCTTTTTAAAAATAGTCTTTGAGGAATTGGTTTCTTTTAAATCTGAAAATTAATAAAAATACAATTCAATTTTATCTGTCTCGTATAACTACTTAAGTTTGGAAATTGCTGATGTTACTTAAAGTGACTAATAAGTAAATAAATGAATAGATAAATAATCAAACATTTGAAAGTCACATAAACTGTTTCTGTTTTCTAATCATCATCATCATGTCGGGCATGCAGCACGGATATCCATGACAATCTCTCGCCAACCTTCCCTATCATTCATTGCACCTGGGAAGTCCTCTGCGTAGCAACCAGCATCTTCGCATAGCTGGTCAATGTAGGTCCTTGCTGGGCGCCCCACACTTGCATGTCCATGTGTTGGCTTCCACAGGAGAACGTCACTTATGAGCACATCCTTGCTTCTCCAGCAGTGTCCTGCATGCCTTGTCCGTCTCACTCGGATAGTTTGTGAGATGGGGGGGGGGCAGGTGACCGTACAGCTGCTTCCTTGTGCGGTGCTGTTTCCACGACTTGTTCAAGACTTTACGCAACATTCTTGTGTAGCTCCTATCACGCTTATTCTCAAGACGCTTGGTTAGGGTCCAAGTGGGTGACAATTTGTTTAGTTTGCAATACTAAAGAGGTGAAATCGATGATCAAAATTCAAACACTAATCAATAAAAGCACATCTTATTATAATGGAGATTCGGTGTGGGTCTACTGTAAGTAAAAACTCGTCCGGTTCGCCTAAAGTCGGCATCAGTCAGACAGTGAGGGAGTCTATCCTCTTTTCACTAGGGCTAGACCAAAGAGATTGTTTTGGCATCTGAGGTGGAGCACCCCATCTACCATCAGCTCCTCACTACCTAACATATCCCTGTGCTGCTCATACTCTGAGTTGGCGATGACCGGTATCGAACGAAGAACCTTGAGGTTTCCAGCCGGAAACTCCACCGACTAAGCTAAACCGGCCCTAACGGACACTAATTCCCTACTTACGTCACAATTCCCTCATGAATTGTGTAATTTTATCAATCAGTATTTGCTTTATAGTCAAAATTATTAATACATAGAATTATGAAAGTCTGAGTTAGATTTACCTCAAAACAGCCCATGTTATTAGAGCGTTTAAATTCCTGAATTGTGTCTTATCTATCGCTAAAAATAACATTTTACATAATATATGGTTTGGTTAATTTGCATACTGGTTTTAACAAAACCAGGTTTAATAAATAATTACTACGTGTTATTGGTTATTAATATGATTTTTATATTTTCCAACGTATTAATAGCAATAATATGAATAGTTTTATATAGAGACCACTTAAAATATAACCAAAACCAGTGTATTCATTTTATATGTGTTCTTACTTAATTCCGTTAGTCGTTCTCATTTAATATATGCATTACCTTAAAACTTGACGGTTAATATTCTTGCTAATTCCTTAAATTTCATAGCATTTTTAGATTTTGAGGAAATAATTGTATATATGTGTCCTGACCTTAGTGCATTACAGAAGGGCGCATATTCATGCTACTTTTTTGATAAATAAAGAAATATCCGTAGCGATTATAACAGCGAGTATGAGTCTCTTTGGTTATAATGTAATGGGTTATTTAATGCAAAGTCTTTTCGGATGAATCCGATCTAGCTGAGAAGCTAAAGCGACAATTCTTCCAGGCTGTGATTATATTATTATTGCTGCATGGGTGGACCACCTGGACACTGACGAAGCGCCTTGAGAATAAGCTAGGTGGGACCTGCACAAGAATACTACGAGAAGTCTTTAACAAGTCGTGGAAACAGCAGTTGTATGGCCACTTGCCCCCCCCCATCTCCCAAACCATAGCAGTAAGACGGACTAGGCATGCGCTGCACTGCTGGATAAGCATGGACGATCTCATAAGCGACATACTCCCGTGGAAGCCAACACATGGGCATGCTAGTATGGGCCGCCCAGCCAGGAGCCATATTGAACAACTATGTGAGGATGATGGATGCTGCGCAGAGGAGCTCCCGGGGGCAATGAATGATAGGGAGTGTTGACGTGAGATTGTCATGGATATCTGTGCTACTTGCGTGACATGATATATATATATATATATATATATATATATAATATATATATATAATATAATAAGATAAACATATAAAGGTTTTACATATCTATTTATTAGGGGACAAAGGAACATTCACAACCATATTGGTTTCATGCGATGCGATCATCAGGTGAAGATGTTTCAAATGTCATTTGAAATCATCAGATGAAGATATTTCAAATGTCATTTGAAACATCTGAAGATGTTTCAAATGACATTTAAAACATCTTCACCTGATGATTGCATCGCATGAAACCAATATGGTTGTGAATGTTCCTTTGTCACCTAATAAATAGATAAGTATAACCTTTATATTTTTATCTTATTATATTATATAACAGCTCTATTTTATATTGAGCACTCTACAAATAATACTGCCTTTGGTACACCATTCCAGCAAAAGCTGAAACAGTGACCATCTCACACACTATATATATATATATATATATATATATATATATATATCAGTCATCCACAGACATGTGTTTCGACGTTTACGTCTCATCATTGCAGCTCAACTTTTTTAACAGCTGCCTATATATATATATAATATATATATATATATATATATATATATATATATATTATATATATAAATGAATAGAGAATGAATGAAAAAATATTGGCATATAGAGGTGCTCAATGCTAATAGCAGAGCTGAGTCTTGCGAAATCGTGGGAATATTCCTACTTTCAGAAATGGCCCACGATTTCAATAAAGAAAATTTCGTGATTCATCGTGATGATGGTTTACTATATTTGAATGACAATTATAGCCGGAACGTAGATTGTGCAAGGATAAAATTTATGCAAATTTTCAAAAAGTATAATTTGAAATTAGACATAGCGTCTAATTTGAAAACAGTTAATTTCCTTGATGTAACTTTCGATTTAAACAATGGCGCGTGACAACCATATAGGAAAGAAAACAATATACCAATGTATGTTAATATGAAATCAAACCATCCTCCCACTATTAGAAAGAACATTCATATGATGATAGAACATAGACTCGCCACTAATTCCACCAATGCCAACATATTCAATAAATCAAAAACGATATATGAAAAAACCCTAAAAAAAAAACAGTGGATTATACTCCAAACTAGAATACAAAGATAATAGCAACAATGTAAATAATAAAAAATCAAGAAAGAGAAACATCATTTGGTTTAAACCACCTTTTCAGTAAAACCGGTAAAACGAATTAGGGGAAAATATTTTCCACTTAAGGAAAAAAAACACTTAGACAAATCGCCTAAACTGTTCAATAAGAACAATCTTAAAATCAGTTATTGTTGTATGAACAATATTGAAAAAACATAATTGACAAACACAATTTTAAAATTTTAAATGGTAATAACAACAACCAGAATGATAGATGCAACTGTTTCGATAAAGCTAAATGCTCCTTAAGTGGCAATTATTTAACCAATAACATCATATATAAAGCCACAATCAAAAACAATGTAAATAACAAAAAAAAAACTTACATAGGTGCAACTGAAAACAATAGGAAAAATAGGTGGTATAACCATAATTTAAGCTTTAATAACAGAAAATATGCAAATAATACTACCTTATCCAAATATGTATGGCACATTTAAGATACAACTGGCAAACCACCTATGATAAAATGGGAAATTATAAAAAAAAGGCCCAGGCGTACAAAGGCGGCCAGCGTAAATGCGATCTCTGCAAAAGAAAAATTGTATTCTACAAAATACAAACACAAACTTATTGAACAAGAGAAGTGAACTCGTTTCGAAATGCAGACATTTGAACAAATTTGTATTGTGCCATTTACCACCTGATCCTAATCAATCCCTTAATTTTCGCTCTCCTTTTATTTGAATAAAAAAACAAAATAACTTCATCTGCACATCACGTGCATTAAGACCAAAGCAAGTGTGTCTTATTTATTTTTTAATACAACTTTGACGCTATAAAATTCCCTCGCGCGAACACGCTTCACATTTATATAAACGCAAAAAAAAAATACTGTTTTGTAAAATCTCAACCATTTGACTCTCGTCTGAAGATTGCATAAGCATGAAACTAATAATAACTAGATAATAATATCCATAATATAATATATCATCAATTGTATATATATATATATATATATATATATATATATATATATATATATGGCGTATCAGTGTATATTTAACCAAGAAAACATCATAATATAAATAGACTTCTAGAATACTAATACACTTTAAGTTTCTAACTTTCAGAATGAACTAATTTTCTCTTCATTTTACAACTAAAAATATTTCTGTGTGGTCTGCATTTTCGCTGAACTCTATCTTCCATATTTCCTAATTACATTCGATATATATATATATATATATATATATATATATATATATATGGAGGATATGTGCTTAATTGAAGTCATACCTAATTTTGAAAATTAATTAGTTAATAATTAATGAATTTAGGCGGGCATTTATGTTCAAATGTAAGGCTAAGCAGATCGAAAAAATGTAAATCCCTGAATGTACATTTCGACCTTCAGGATTGGCATTTTCTCGATCTGTTTAGCCTTAAACATATATGCCCGCCTAAATTCATTAATTATTAACTAATTAATTTTATAAATTAGGTATGACTTCAATTAAGCACATATCCTCCAAAATTTGTCGGCTTAAAGCCATATCAAATAAACACAGTGTTTATTTACGTACTTTCTTTATATATATATATATATATATATATATATAATATATATAAATATAATAAGTGTATTTAGGCAGCATTTTTTCTTTTTTACATGTTTCATTGAATTGAACAGACAATTCCTGTCTGACAAGTCTTTCGTCGATCCGTTCTAATTTTCGGGCCATCCTTCTGGTGTCAGGGTGGAACTGGTATACCAGTCCGCCGAATGTTTCGTCACTAGCGCTTTCGGCAATGCACTTTGCCATCCTCAGGTGGGAAAACGATGGAAAGTTTTCATGTCTCGTTTTAACGAGAACGAGTAGAAGCAAGGAATTAGTGGGAGGTAATATCAATTGGTAGTGGAGGTTTTTGGAATGGAAACATTCGGCGGACTGGTATACCAGTTCCACCCTGACACCAGAAGGATGGCCCGAAGATTAGAACGGATCGACGAAAGACTTGTCAGACAGGAATTGTCTGTTCAATTCAATGAAACATATATATATATATATATATATATATATATATATATAATATTAATATATATATGTAAACAAGGTTTGTTTAGAATGGCTTTTTGCCGATAATTTTAGTAGAATAAGTGCTTAATTGGAGTCGTACCTAATTTTGAAAATTAATTAATTAATAATGAATTAGGCGGGAATACCTATTAAATGTATGGCTAAACAAATCGATTTGTTTAGCCATACATTTAATAGGTATTCCCGCCTAATTCATTATTAATTAATTAATTTTCAAAATTAGGTACGACTCCAATTAAGCACAATATTATATATATATATATATATATATAATATACAAGTGTGTGTGTGTGTGTGTGTGTGTGTGTGTAATTTCGAATTGTTATTTTCTTCCTAACAGGACACCAACATATCAACTGATCGTGTCGTCGTTTTGAATTTTTTGCGGGGGTGGCGTATTTCTTCCTAAATTTCAACAGGGAATCCACTTTTCTTTATTTTTTTTATGCATCTTTCAATTAGACAAAAAAACACAATTCAGCAATGACAATATATCAAATCAGTCTTGAAAATAGATACATTTAAACATTTCTCTGTTCTTTTCATGACTATTGAATATAACATTGTCATGAAACCTTATTTGACATGTTTATCAAATTTAATGTCTATACAATATTATCAAACCAAACGAAAACTTAATAACGAATAAAAATAAATATGATTACCCGGTTCCATGTTATTGGTTGCTTTTCTTCACAGTTCCCAAATGGCGAAATTAATATCAGAAAAAATCGAATTGACTTTCACCGTTTCGTTGTAGCAACGTCAATTGAAAATATAGAGAGAACACCTTCAATTTATTCGATAACCTCTTTTAGAAGGAATCACAATGTCACAGTAAAGAATAACTACGAGCAAATAGCACAGCGACGTCTATCGGAATATAATGCAATTTATTTGTGTTAGTCTGAGTTTTTCTCATCGGAGGCAAAATTGTATATTTAAAGAATGCTAATCTTTATGCAGTGAACATTGTGTGTCGAAGCGTAAAAGACATTTGGCGCCAATGCTTTATACAATATTGTGAAAATGTATCGCACTTCGGTCAGAAGAATTTTCATTTATTCACACAAGGCAAAAGTACAGTCTCTGTCCATTAACAATGGGTATGGGCATAAACATATATATATATACATATTTACTGTGCTTGATTTTGATTGGTACTGGGATAATAACTGAAGAGCCAACCACCTAAAGGTTTCGTATGTGATTAACCTACTCCCCTTCGACTATTAGTGTCGAGTAATATATATATATATATATATATATATATATATATATATATATATATATATATATATATTATATTCATAAAACACCATTAAATTGAGTTACTGTTGCAGAAATATCTGCAAAATCAACATCGGTAAATTGACTAAAAGAAATGAGATAAATAAAATCTACAATGCAATTGTAATAAAAAAACTGAGTGTCCCCTGGATGGTAAATACCAGAGTGATTCTATTGTATACAATACTTGACCGGCTTTCGAGTCCTGTATACAATGGTTTCGGTCATTGTATCGGTAAGGAATATAATATCAGCATGAATCCCGGGGGCTATCCCCCAGGCAACACATGCCACCCACCACGTCTGAAAGGAATAGGGCTGGTTTATTGCCCAGTGCATGAGGCGCCTCACGAGAGGAATGCCGAGGGGATACACGCAATTTGTAATACTGGCAATTGTATTAGCTTTGATTGATGCGTGGCTCCTCGCGTAAATTAAACTTTGTGTTCTTCCGACATGGTGAACTACATGGCCATTGTACAAATTGATGTAAAACATAATATGAAAAAAAAAATAAAAGTCTCTAATTAAGGCGTTACGTTTTTAAGGGCAATTATTTGGCCTGAAGACAGAACCGCTTATCCAGTTGAATAGGATCCTCGGAGAAGAGTCCCTCGATAATGAATCCTTTGGTTACTCTGGTAAAGAGTTCTCATTTCTTGGTAAAGAGTCTTTCGATAATGAATCCTTTGCTTACTCTGGTAATCGTATAAGTCCTTCCTGAGTAGTGGTAATGATCCGGCAATCCTAAATCTGCCCGCAGTGAGTGCATTCGTAATTATGACCAATGATTAGGTTTAAATAGTGTGTCTTTCACGCAGTATGTTGATATACGTGATTGGCGACATGAGTCAATCACGTGACCTTGGCCAGTCTAAGAATCCAGGTGGGTAATTAGAGCACATCTTATATGTTCTTAAGGTTCTTTAAAAAAAGATTTTACAGCTTTGCACATATAAAGCAAATTCATAGTAAATCCCTTTGTAATATTTCTGAAATAATAAAACCAATTATGGTAGGAATCTCATTATGATGTACGAAATTATTAAACGAACTCTTAATTAACATGCATAGGTATATATTTTATTTCATTACCTGCTAAGATTTTAAATGTCATCTTTTTTAATCACATCCGACCCGAAGCAGAGAAAACTTTTTTTTAAATTCAAAACCGGCTGCGTAAAAATCAAACCACAACTACTCAAATTATGATTATCCGTCGAATCGTAGAAGGGGTTCGAGAATAACAAAGCAACACAAAACTTTTGTTGTCTATAGATTTCTCCGAGCTTTTTCATTCCATGCACAGAGAAAGGATGGAGCATATATTTCTCGGCGATGGTCTCCACGAAGAAACAGCCAACGCTATAATGATGGTCTACAAAGACACGAATCAATCATCCGTTCATCTAATAGAGACAAATTTATTTGACATTGTCATTAGAGTCCTACAAGGAGGTAAATTAGCCCTAAGTTTTAAAAAGGTATGATTTATATTGATATTAAGGAATAATATATGTGACATCCTGTCACATCCTACGTGAGCGGAGTGATTGATAAATATTTATATATATGTATATATATATATATGTGTGTGTGTGTGTGTGTGCGTAATTGTGAACTTTTCTTTAGTAAATTAGGGTGTCCCAGAAAAAACAGAACCCACAAATTTTGTAATAAATTTCCCATCATCCCCTGTAATGTCTGACCCAGAAAAAACAGAACCCACATCATTTATTTATTTTCCCATGAAGATGGGTGGTCCCAGAGACCTGAACTGGTTAGGGTTAGGGTAAGGGTTGGGATTTAGGGTTTAGTGTTAGTTTATAACACTAAACCCTAAATCCCAACCCTTACCCTAACCCTAACCCCTAATTCATTTGTTTAATAGGAAAATTAACAGTTTTATTACAAAATGTGCGGGTTCTGTTTTTATGGGACACCCTAATTTACTAAACAAAAGTTCATAATTACCTATATATATATATATATATATATAATTATAAATATATATGTATATATATATATATATATATATATATATATATATATATATAATATATATATAGGTAATTGTAGAACTTTTGTTTGAGTAAATAGGGTGTCCCATAAAACGAAACCCGCGCACACATTTTGTAATAAAAACTGTTAATTTTCCTATAAACAAATGAATTAGGGTAGGGTTAGGGTAAGGGTTAGGGATTTAGGGTTTAGTGTTATAAACTAACCTAACCTAAATCCCAACCCTTTACCCTAACCCTAACAAGTTCATCTCTGGGACCACCCATCTTCAATGGGAAAATAAATAAATGATGTGGGTTTCTGTTTTTTTCTGGGTCAGACATTACAGGATAGATGGGAATTTATTACAAATTTGTGGGTTCTGTTTTTTCTGAACAGCCCTAATTTACTAAAGAAAAAGTTCACAATTACGCCACACACACACACACACATATATATATATATACATCATGATATAAATATTTATCAATCACTCCGCTCACGTAGGATGTCAGGATGTCACTATATATTATTCCTTAATATCATATAATCATACCTTTTAAAATTAGGGCTAATTTACCTCCTTGTAGGACTCTATATGACAATGTCAATAAATTTGTCTCTATTATGATGAACAGATGATTATTGCGTGTCTTTGTAGACCATCATTAAGCGTTGGCTGTTTCTTCGTGGAACCATCGCCGAGAAATAATATGCTTCCATCCTTTCTCTGTGCATGGATGAAAAAGCTCGGAGAAATCTATAGAAACAAAAGTTTTGTGTTGCTTTGTTATTCTCGAACCCCTTCTACGATCGACGGATAATCATAATTTGAGAGTTGTGGTTTGAATTTTACGCAAGCCGGTTTTGAATTTAAAAAAAAGTTTTCCTTCTTCGGTCGGATGATGATTAAAAATAGATGACATTTAAATCTTAGGCAGGTATTGGAAATAGAAACTATATACCTATGCAATGTATTAAGAGTTCGTTTAATATTTCGTACATCATAATGAGATTCCTACCAATACATTGGTTTTTTATTTATTTTCAGAAAATAATTACAAGGGATTTACTATGAATTGCTTTTCATATGTGCAAGCGTAAATCTTTTTTAAAGAACCTCAAGAACATATAAGATGTGCTCTAATTACCCACTCTGGATTCTTAGACTGGCAGGTCAACGATGGATTGCACTCAATGTCGCGCAATCACTGTATATCAACATACTGCGGTGAAGACACACTATTAAACCTATGCATTGTCCATAATTAGCGGAATGCACTCACTGCGGGCAGATTTTAGGATTGCCGGATCAGTTACTACTCAGGACGACTTACGATTACCAGAGTAAGCAAAGATTCATTATCGAAAGACTCTTTACAAAGAAATGAGAAACTCTTTAACCAGAGTAACCAAAGGATTCATTATCGAGGGACTTCTTCTCCGAGGATCCTATCAACTGGATAAGCCGGTTCTGGTCTTGCAGGCCAAATAATTGCCCTTAAGAAACGTAACGCCTTAATTAGAGACTTTGTAGTTTTTTTTTTCATATATTAATGTTTTACAATCAATTTGTACAATGGCCATGTAGGTTTACATGTCGGAAGAAACAAAGTTTATATTTACGCGAGGAGCCACGCATCAAATCAAGCTAATATAAATTGCAGTATATCAAATTGCGTTATCCCCTCGGCATCACCTCTGTGAGGCGGCCTCATGCACTGGGCCAATAAACCAGCCCTATTCCTTTCAGACGTGTGTGCATGTGTTCCTGGGGATAGCCCCGGGATTCAATGCGATATGATATTTCCTTCCGATACAATGACCGAAACCATTGTATATCAGGACTCGAAAGCCGGTCAAGTATTGTATAACAATAGAATCACCTCGGTATTTACCATCCAGGGACACACTCAGTTTTTTTATTACATTGCATTGTAGATTTATTTATCTCATTTTTTAGTCAATTTACCGATGTTGATTTGCAGATATTTCTGCAACAGTAACTCAATTTAATGGTGTTTTAATGAATATATATTATATATATTATATATATATATATTTATATATATATATATATAATATATAATATATATATACTCGACCTAATAGTCGAGAGGGAGTAGGTGTATATCACAAATACGAAACTTAGGTGGTGGCTTTCAGTTATTATCCCAAGTACAATCAAATCAAGCACAGTAAATAATGTAATATAGTATATATGTTTATGCCCATTACCCATTGTTAATGACAGAGACTGTATTTGCCCTTGTGTTAATAAATGAAAATTCTTCTACCGAAGTGCGATACATTATTCTCAACAATATTGTATAAAGCATTGGCGCCAAAATGTTTTTACGCTTCGAGCACATACAATGTTTACTGCAATAAAAGATTAGCATTCTTTAAATATACAGATTTTGACTCCGATGAGAAATCAGACTACACAAATATTGCATTATCCGTTCCGAATAGACGTCGCTGTGTATTTGCTCAGTGAGTTATTCTTTTACGTGACATTGTGATTCTTTCTAAAGAGGTATCGAATAAATTGTATAGGTGTTCTCTCTATATTTTCCATTGACTGTTGCTACAACGAAAGGTGAAAGTCAATTCGATTTTTTTGATATTAATTTCGCCATTTGGGGACTGTGAAGAAAGCAACCAATAACATGGAACGGGTTCATATTTAATTTATCGTTATTAAGTTTTCGTTTGGTTTGATAAGTATTGTATAGACATTAAATTTGATAAACTATGTCAATATAAGGTTTCATGACAATGTTATTTCATATGTCATGCAGACAGAGAATGTTTAAATGTATCTATTTTTCAAGACTGATTTGATATATTGTCATTGCTGAAATTGGTGTTTTTTTGTCTAATTGAAAGATGCAATAAAAAAAATAGAAGAAAAGTGGATCCCTGTTGAAATTTAGAAGAAATGCGCCACCCCCGCAAAAATTCAAAACGACGAACGATCAGGATTGATATGTTGGTGTCCTGTTAAGGAAGAAAATAACAATTCGAATTACCACCACACACACGACACACGACACACACTTGTATATATATATATATATATATTAATATATATAATATATGTGCTTAATTGAGTCGTACCTAATTTTGAAATTAATTAATTAAAATGAAATTAGGACGGGAATACCTATTAAAATGTATGCTAAACAATCGATTTGTTTAGCATACATTTAATAGGTATCCGCCTAATTCATTATTAATCATGTAATTTTCAAAAATTAGGTACGACTCCAATTAAGCACTTATTCTCTAAAATCTATCGGCAAAAAGCCATTCTAAACAACTTGTTTACATACTATATATATATATATATATACTATATATATATATATATAATTATATATATACTATTGTTTCATTGAATTGAACAGACAATTCCTGTCTGACATCTTTCGTCGATCCGTATCGTAATCTTAAGGGCCATCCTGTCTGGTGTCAGGGTGAACTGTATACCAGTCCGCCGAAGTTTCATTCCACCTCCCACTACAAATTGATATTATCCTCCCACAATTCCTTGCTTCTCTCGTTCTCGTTAAAAACGAAGACAGTGAAACTCATCCA
>CM042155.1:83074954-83106780 GCA_023376005.1 Doryteuthis pealeii | reverse complement strand
TTAAAGAAACCCAGTCTTGTCCTGGTATTATCCATAGTTGGAGGGAGATTGGATCATACCTTCGCAAGGATATTATCGCCATGTCAAATTTAAACAGGAATTGAACCGGGCATGAGTTCATTTCCTTCTACTCTAAACCATTACACCACGCAACCTCATAATATATATATATATATATATATTATATTATAATAATAATATATATGTGTGTGTGTGTGTGTGTGTGTGTGATATGTGTGTGTTGTTGCTGTGTGTGTGTGTTCGTGTGGTGTGTGTGTTGAATGGACCGCAAAGAAAGGAAGTGATCTGACGGTATGTAGTATATTAGGAAAAAGGAAAAAAAACACTGCGTTTAAATGGGTTAATTGGTGAGTTTATTGGCCGACGCCTGCCAGTGTTCGAATCTATTAATGAGATCACCAGCTGTGTTTCGATCTATAATTAGATCATCTTCAGGGCATTTCTTTCCTCAGTTATTGGCCGATGCGCAGTGTTTCGATCTATTAATTAGAATCATCTTCAGGCATTTCTATCACCTTCCCATATACCAACAATTTCCTGAAGATGATCAATTAATAGATCGAAAACCTGGATGATCTTAATTAATAGAACGAAACCATGCAGCGTCGGCCAATAAACCCATCACTTAACCCATTTAAACCTGTGTTTTTTTCATTTTTCTAATATACTTATTATATATATATATGTTGTGTGTGTGTGTGTGTTGTGTTAATTCCAAGAGGTGAGTCAAAAAGTAATGCTATATATTATATGTATGTAAATATACAATTACAGTCATCCATAAAGGTTACTATAGATAGTAATAGATGCAATGATCTCACTTTGCTTTCCTGAAAGATCGTTCGCTTATATTATAGACCTCACACGTGACAATAAAAGTCGTTATTGATGAAGCCGATATTATTCACATGCAAGCTAAACATGCCGATCTAAAATCAGATGAACTGGACAGGGCTGGTTGTCTTGGAACGTAATAGTTCTCACATCGAGACATGATGACGAACGAGCGTGCTATTCTGAAAGACCCCTAGCAAGTGATGAGCTATATTATTGCGCGATGTAGTTTCTCAAGGAAGTTAACTTTGTGTTTACAAGAAATAATAAAACTTACAAGGCAAGAATATGCGCCCTCCACCGGGCGTAAGTAATACCGTTTTAATGTTGGTTGGTTGGTTGGTGGTTGGTTTGTGGCTAGTCGGTTGGTAAGAATGTTTACAGCACGTCAATTCATTGGGTCATTTTATGCCAGCTGAAAATTTTTTTTATTTCATTCTTAATGGGTACTCTTTTTCTTGTAGTATTAACCATAAATGGGACCCTAACAGGTAATACCACTCCGGCTCTCTGGTCAACTCTGACCGGAGTGTATATTGTTAGGAGTCTCATCTATTGGTTAATAGAAAAGAATGAGTTAAAAAATAGTTTCAAAAAATGAGTTTAAATTATTTGAAACCCATCAAGAATAAATAAAAACAAATCTTTTTGGCATAAAATAGCTCAAAACAACGGTTGACATGCAATAAAGTCTAACCACCCAACCAACCACCAAATATATATATATATATATATAATATATATATATATAGTATATATATATATATCATATATGAGGAAAAAATGAGAAAGAATAGTAGATGATAAAAATGAATTTTATCGAATCACTTTAATCGATATCACTAACACATGTGTTTCGGTCCGTTTATCAAACTGTTGATACGATTTACTCTAGCATTATTATATAAAATAATAAGATGAAAGTGAATAATGATTAATACTAACTACTACTACTACACTAATATTAATAATAATATAGGAAAAATGTTAAAAAAATTCGGCCACACAGAGAGATTTTTACGACCTTCATCAGAGTGAATTTTTTTTATACTTCTGCGAGTAAGAGCTCACAAAAATCCGTTGTGAAAACAATATTATATCATCATTTCAATTCATCTGATTATTTTAATAATAATAATATTGTATATCCGATTATACATTTTTTGATAAACGGACCGAAAACACATGTGTAGGGATTCGATTAAAAGTGATATCGATTAAAAATACATTTTTATCATCTACATTTCTTTCTTTACTCATTTTTTCCTTAATTTGTGCGATTCAATGTCCATTTCCATCTTACACAACACACCCACACACACACACACAACACACACACATATATATATATTATATATTTTATATATATATATATATATTATATATATATATATATTATCAGCCAAATACCAGCCAAATCTCACTTGTTTACAAAGTTTTGAGAACTCTTAGGTGAAGGTCATTTCCACTTAAATATAGCGATTAAATAACCTGCGATACTTGGCGACTGACTGTGGATGCGTGGTAGGAGGTTGGCGAGCGTAAACGTTCGTCGGGTCTCGAACCAGCAGAGGGAGCTTCTGCTAAAAATCGGTATAACTATTACTAAGGAGAGGTGATACTCGAAACCACGTGTCTATAGTTTACCCTATATATATATATATATATATATTATATATGGGAAAAGGCCACAAACCAAAGATAGGGACTTTAATTTTTAAGAATTTATTGTGTAGGATAAAATAATTTGAGGAAATGTTGTCTCAGAGTGTTGAACTACGGATTACATAAATCGAAATAGCGCTGTTGCTTTCATGCCTTCTTGGAATCTGATTGGTCGTACGCACACCAACACGCGCTCACGCCACGCGCACAAAAATATACGACCAGCGCGTGTGCGTTTAATCTACTCAAGTAAATAATCAATAATTGAACGACTTGTACTAGGCGCCACCTATTACACAACCACAACGAAGGCACTAACATTGATCGATTTTTTTAACAATCTCGTCTTGCAAACAACTCCGATATGTGTGAGTACTATTCAGACTAAATGCCTCGTATGTTCGCCTTTTTTCAAGCCATTTTCTGCAACTATTAAAACTGAGATTTCCATTCTTTCATCTCTTACTGTTAATATCTAAAGCCCAGGGTCAACCTTATTATTTCAAGCTCTGTTGTATATTAGCTGTACATATCTCTCTCTCTCCCCTTCTTCTTGTGTGAGCGTGGTCGAAGCGAGAGTGCGTGAGTGGTGAGCTAACAATATAACACCCTGCACTCTCCCGGCTCCACTAGTACGATCTCTTCTCTGTACTGCCTCACGTGTCTCTCTCTCCTCTCTTCTTTCGTTGCGGCTCGGACTTAATGAAGACTTACTCCAGTCGCCACCTTAATCTTGCCCAGCGACGCAGTGGTATTGAGTTAAATGCGGAGTAGAAAGTTCCGCATCAGTACGGTAGACTCCTGCCCGTGTTTCTATTATTTGGTTTTGTGACCATGCACTTATTCACACCATTAATAGTGACAGATATAGGTTTTGGATTGGGTTGGTTGGTCGGATTTTACGGGCCTTGTTGGTTAACTTATGGTGGAAGACGTGCATTGATCTATGCTCATCTGTATACATCATTCTGACAATCTGTACTCTATCAATTTTTAACAATTATAATATATCTTTTTTTCTTTTTAAACCATAATATATACATATTACCAACCCCTTCGCACGAGCGGATGCGTCAACAGCGTCCAATTTCTTAAGCTGAGTTCAGCAGGTTTGAATTCATAGTTGTCTTTCTCCTAGACCGGTTGCCTAACGCAAGGTTAAAGATCCAGTCTTAGCCCTTACTATTTACCATAGTAAACTGGAGGGAGGTAGGATTCATTACGTTTCCCAAGGATATTAGCGCTAGTTGAAAATGCATGACCACGTCCCAGGATTGAACTCGGGCGACGAGTCCATGTCCCATGGACTCTAACCTTACACCACGCGCTTTCTTACTCTTCCTATTTTAACCCATAAATCGGAGTGATCAGAGTAATGTCGCTTGAAGGGGTACTCCACATTCCCCAGGTCTCCATTCAAAGTTAACTTCATACCAGGACATTAGACCCTTAAGCCACGCGTCAGCACACATATGATTAAAAAGGGTGGGGGGTTCTCATATAGGTAATGAAGGTTCATATAGCCGTTGTGCCCGAGGGGTGGTTGCTGACGGAAGACGCCAAGTGATTCGGTGCCGGCTTGGCCTTCTCTGGGTTCTGTTATGACGGACACGCCTACGCATCTTTTACTTTTGATCTGATAACGGACGTTTGTTTATCTTTCTCCCTGTTTCCTATACCGGAAAGCATCGCTTTCGTTTCCCTTTTTAAATATATATTTTAATATTTCTTTGTCTTTTTTCCGGAAGCATCGTTTTCCGGCCGAGCGATAATACAGCACAGGGTTTTCTCCTAACGCATGAACAGTCGCCCACCCATGGCCAACCCCTTTTTTGCCTTCCAATTTTGGGGGGGGAAGTTCCTTTTACCCAACCCCTTCTTAAAAACCAGAGTTTGGGTTTGTGCATTTAAAGCCCCCCCAGTCTATGGGCTGACAGGATGGAATGGTTAAGCGATAAGGAAGGGTATGCCTGCAAACTGGCCCCAAGGAATACAATATATACACGACCTTTGTGAAATTTAATCGCTGAAAATTGGTTTTGGTTTGGTTTGGCTTTGCTTTTTAGGCATATCAACCTCAATGGGTCATTTTAATGCCGACAAGTTTTGAAATGAATTCATCTTAATGGAACTCATTTTTTCTATTTAACCAAAAGGGGACCCTAAACAGGTACTACCAATCCGGATCAATATAATTGTCCGGTCCGTTGGACTTATGGCAAACACCCGAACTTTCATCATATAATTGCTGTAAGGCGGTGGCTGAGGGTTTGGTGTACTAGGTATGAGGTGAAACTGCATCTTATGAATTACCAGTCTGAACTCGTAGAGTGTGGTATCCTTACATCACCATATTCCCAGGTCTGACCCGGTGAGTGTAGTTATCCTGTTATGTCCCCTCTACGGATTGCACGGTAAAATGTTATTAATAAAACTAAAAATTGAGTTATAAAAAATAATTAATACCTACCAAGGAAACAATAAAATAAATGACTTCAGCCATAAAATATCCAGCAGTTTTGATATGCCTGTAAAATCCCAGTCAAAACCAACCAACCTACTCTTGGTGAACGAGTAGAGTAAATACTTTCTGAGGGTCCCAGATTAAATTCGCCTTTGCCATTATTTGCTCCCAAGGATATTAATAATTACGATACCCCTTCCAGCTGGGAAGAGTTTGGCTCAGGACCCCTCTCGGTAGCGGCCAGGCTCTCGTAGCGGACTGTTATGCACAAAGTCATTCTGGTGCAATACCATGAAGCTAGAGGCCAGAGAAAGCGACGGCAACAGGCACCAGCCACATCAACAATCTGCAGGGAGAGCCTTCATATGCCAACATCTGTGATCGAGGCTGTTTTTCGACATGGACTTCACATTACAAAAGGCGCTTAATTCAGGGGGCAAAGAAGTCATTATTAGTTTATTCGTTAATGGATAACAAACTAGACTCACAGATCCATTATTATAGATAGTGAGTTTCTCAGGATTTTTTCTAGATGGAGACTGATAATTAGATATTTGGATTATTAGGACTATTCGGACTATTGACCTTCCTCTTCTTGTTATCTGTTACATAGAATAATAATTAAACACAGCTTAACACCTGTACACTAGCTATGGTTAGATGCAATGATATGTCGGTACGAGACTGAAATGCCGATATATCACACGACTGACAGATATCGGGTTGAATTTAATTGGCGATATTCTCAATAAAAATACATCAGCAGCCACAAAATAAACTCTTTTTTATTTCTTCTGGTCCCCTATTTAACATGCGTAAACTCTTGGATTATTTCCTACTAACATCCGTCGTATCGTATTCTTTAAACACCGCTCGTAATGTGAATTGTTGTTGTTGTGTTCTACAAGACTGGTGTTTTTTCTGATTGTGTCACTTGTTTTAAAGAAGCTCCCTTGGACTTGAATGTCTGTATTGATTGAGAATTTCTGCCGAAGGGATGGCAGTTTTACTTTATGTGCTCCTTTTTTCATGGCTGTCACGTTTGACGATTGCTTTTTTCATTTTCTTTTTCATTCTTTTTCATTTAATTTCTCATTCTTTTTCCTTTACTTTCATTCTTTTCACTTTAGTTTTCATTTCTTTTTCATTTTTATTTTTATATTCCATTTTATGTTTTCATTGATTTTTCTTTTATTTTTTTCATTCCCCTTACATTTTTATGTTTTCATTCTTTTCCTTTTATTTTTTCATTCTTACATTTTATGTGTTCTTCTTTTTCCTTTTACTTTTTTAATATTTACTCATGTTTTCTTTCTTTTCCCTTTTAATTTTTTCATGTCTTTTATTTTATTTTTTTTTCATTCTTTTCCTTTTACTTCTTTCATATTTTCACTTTATGTTTTCATTCATTTTCCTTTTATTTCATTCTTTTCATTTATGTTTTCATTCTTTTTTCCTTTTATTTTTCATTCTTTCTTTTATTTCATCTTTTCATTTTATTTTTATATTCCATTTATATTTCATTCATTTTTCCTTTTATTTTAATTGTTTGTCACTTTTATGTATCATGGTCTTTTCCTTTATCTTTTTAATATTTTTTCACTTTATGTTTTCATTCTTTTTCATTATTTTTATATTCCATTTTCTTTTTTCATTCATTTTCCTTTTCTTTTCATCATTTTCATTTTATGTTTCATTGTTTGTTCATTATTTTTTCATTTTTCTCATTTTATTTTTCATTCTGTTTCATTTTATTTTTTCCTTTTTTCATTTATTTTTTCATTCTTTTTACTTTTATTTCAATCATTTCTTTCTCCTTTTAATATTCATTTCTTTTCTTTTTTTTTTCATTCTTTTTATTTCATTATATTATTCTTTTTCCTTTTATTTTTTCATTCTTTTTTCCTTATATTTTTAAAATTCTTTTCATGTATGTTTTCATTTCTTGTCATTTTATTGTTCATATATATATATTTCTTACATCACTGGAATCTGTTCCTTTTTTTTATCTATTTTCTTATCTTTTCCGCCATTCTTCGATGTTCCCGCCGATTGCATCTTTGCAATTCCACACAACCCCTTTAACCGCATTTCTTATGTTTCTTTTGTCTTTGCAGAGTCTCCCGGTAAAATTCTTTTCTATTTAAATTCTTTCTTTTATTCAGCTTTCCTACTTTCAAATTTTCTTTTCAACTTAATCCTTCACTGGCATTCATTTTCCAAGCCGATCTTTAAGACTTTATTTTGGCATCATTTTCCTTTAATTTTTCATTCTGTAGAAATGTTCACTTCTTTCCGTTTATTTTATGCATAGTTGCTGTTGTTATTTTACACTTCTTCTTCTTCTTCTTCTTCTTCTTTCTTCTTCTTCTTCTTCTTCTTCTTCTTCTCTTCTTCTTCTTCTTCTTTCTCTTCTTCACTAGATAATAATTATTTTCTCTGTTATATCAACACTAGTTCCATTTGTAGGCGGTTGTTTGGATTGGTGGTTGGTTGTTGTTTGTTTGGTAGGGGCCTTAACCCTTGTTGGGTTATTTTATGCAAAGATATTTTGTATGATCTATTCTTCGGCGTTTCACATTATTTTCCACAGATTGATTTTTAAATACATTTAAAGCTCATTTATTCTCTTTAACCGATAGGTGGGACCCTGGGAACAGTTACTCTGGTTCAGCGAGGAATTGCGATGAAGGGGTACTCATCTCTCCAGAGCTTACGAAAATTGGACTTAACAATTAGATGCAGTTCAACGTTCATACACAGGCATTAAAATGCTTTAGTCACCGCCTTCTAGCACATTATATGATAAAAACGTGTGGTGAATCTGCCGTAAGGGCAATGGGGTCGGGTAAATTCTATAGGTGCTATGTGACCAGCCGAATGATCGGTGGGCCTCTCACCGGCTAGCTTAAATAAGGAGTAAAGTGGAGTGATGTCCGTTCTTAAGCCTCAACGTATCATCACCCACGACAAACAGGCTAGCCCATTAGGGATTTAACCCTCTGCCGAATGCTGTCGGTTTCTGTCCAGGCGACAGTGGCTTGTTGGTTTTCTTGCAGGGAATAGATTATGTGCATTTGAATCCCAGATAATGTCATGTATTTGTCTACGATTTTTGTTCTTTTCCCGTTCACCCTGTGATTTGCTCGGACTGCAAAATCTAGCCTGCTGACAAGTTTTCTCTTTTTTGTTAATCAAAACTAGGTCTGCTCTTCAGGCTTACTAAAATGATATGTCTCTATCTCAAATTCCCAGAAAATTATGTTTCTTCTGAAAAACTGATTTGTTTTGCATATATTCCATTTTTTGTAGTATGGTGAAACTTTTTTTCTTGCACAATTCCCACATTGATTCACCTTTCACACCCCAGTCATCACGGCCTTGTATTCTCGTTTTGCTGATGTGCTGCATTCGCTTAATACATGGTTTACAGTTCTCATATCTGTTCACCGCACAGTCTACAGTTATTATTATTATTATTATTATTATTATTATTATTATTATTATTATTTGAGTTTTCACATAAATTGCTAACTTATGAGTATTTTCACAAAGAGTCTGTGTGAACAACAAGTTTCTGCAGGTCACCAGACTCTTCTGAGTATTCTAGCCCATTGCAAAAGTGCAGTAGTCTGGATGAACTCAATTCTTCCTTTGATTTCCAGGTCCTCCAGTCTTTTTTCGAAGTGTTTTGGGACCGTTTCAAAGTGCACCAACTACAATTTGGTTATCACTTTCACCCTCATATTCCACAGCTTTTTTAATTATTCCAGGCAGGTAGTTTGTCAATCTTTACGTTTTCTTTCATTTCACCCTGGGATGCTTGGAACCGCCAAATTCCACCATGTTGGCACGTTCCTCCTTTTTTTTTGGTTAATCAACACTAGGTCTTGGTCTCCTGGTTAGGGTAGGTGATATTATTATTATCATTTTACTCCTTTTGAGTTTCATATCAGCATTAGTGATGGTCTTTCACTGGGTCTGAGTGGAAGGCAAGTCTCCTCAGCGTCTCCAGGACTCTTCTTGAGTATTCTGCAGATGTGCATCAGTGCAGTGTTCTGAATGGTTTTCAATGCCTTCCTCTGATTTCCACACCTCCAAACCCTTTTCTAAATCCTTTTGGACTGTTCCAAGTGCACCAATACAATTGGTCATCACTGACTTTCATGTTCCATAACTTTTTCAGTTTTCTGGCCAAGATCCAGATATTTGTACATTTTCATTTTCCTTTAGCTTCACCGAGTGATTCTGCTGGCAACTGGAAAATCACCAGTTTGACAAGTTCTTTCTTTTTGTTTATCAACACTAGTCTGGTCGTTTTGCTGGCGATAAGGTGGTCCGTTTTTATTTCAAAGTCCCAGAGAATTTTATGCGTTTCGTTCTCAAGAACAAGGAAAATTTTCTAGTTATGATATACCGATTTTGTTGCATGGTTAAAAATTTTATTTTTTTGCATAAACTTCCCAGTCGTGTCTAGTTTGTATTCTCGTTGTTCTAGTTTGCTACTCGCAGAGTATATGTTTACAGTCTATCTCCATTACCGCAAAAGTCTACATTTACTATTTTGCTGGGTCTTTCAATATTATTATTATTATTTTATTCATTATATTTATTTGCTTATTTCTTCAAAAAGGGACTCAGGACGTTCCCTTTTTTTCTTTTCGTTTCATCCAACAGATCAAATATTCCGCCTTTGGCTTTTTATATATTCAATCGCTTGGCCAATTTCTTTCATTACTTATTGAACTTATTGTATTCCATCATATATTCAATCCATTATTTATCATTATTTTGGTATGATCCCTTTTACTTAAACCAGAATTCTAACTATTTATTCCTCCGTTCTTCTTTCCTCTCTTCTTTTCATTCCTCCTTGTTCTTTGCTTGTCATTTATTATCTTTGCGCTTTTTATCTCAGTTTCTATTCGACATTTTTCTTGTTCTCTAGATATTTTCTTTCACTTCCTTTGATTCATATGGTTTTACTAAGCCTTCTCACCCGATTTTGCTAAGTTTTTACTCTTTCATGATGTCTTCGTTTCTTTGTTTCATTCTGGTTTCTTCTATCTTTAATCTCCTGTTTTCCATTGTCAATTCCTGTTTTTATTTCTCCTTTATGTCTTATCCTCTACAAACCTTTTTCTTTTACTTTTATTTACATTCCTATTTTCATTCTTTTTTTCTTTTTTCTTTAATAATTAAGTTTTTTATCTATTTATTCCATTTTCTGTTATCTTATTTAACTCTTTTTTTTTTACTCTTCTCTCACGTTTTTTTATCTCTTGTATTTTTCCTAATTTTTTTTTCTTCTTGTTATGTATTCTATTTTTTTAAATTGTATTTTTATTTCTATTTAATTAATCATTTTTATATACTAGACTTCTTTATTTTTGTCTTTTCGTTCCATTTGTTGTTCCATTTTCATTCGAAGCATTGTGTTCCATATTTTCATTCTTTTCGCTTTTTTTTTATCTGTATTTTTAAAAAAAGTATTTTCTTCAACGAACACTGAATCCAAATCTTTCAGCTATTTCCAATGAGCCGAATCCCCCCGAAAAAAAAGCAAATACGTCACAAAATAAGATATGTTAATGTCCACTGTTTTTTCTCGTGTTTATTCATTTCCCTCTGGCCATTGAAATAGAAGCAAAAACACTGCAAATTTGAAATGTTCCTTCACTCAATTCCGGCACGCTTTTCTTAGAGGTGGAACGTATGCCACAATGCGATTAACGTTTTTTTTTAAGATCTGCGTAGAACGCACACATATAGATCGTAATTTCTTGCGTGAAAACACCCTGTTCTTCACCGAAACAAATAGACCTTATTCACATTACACCGCATTGACAAATATACATCCCATATATGATTAGCGGTTAATTTAAAGGCCAAGTTTAGCATGCACATTCTTAGGCGGGGACGTATTCACAAAGAAGTAATTTTTTCTTGATCTCGTAGAAGCACATATATAGACCGTAATTTCTGCGGGAAAACACGCTGTCATCAATGAACAAGTAGACCTTCAAGTCATATTACACCGGCATCAACGATACATATCCCATATATTAACGGTAAATTTATGGCAGATTTAGCATGCACATCTCTTAGAGTGGAGCGTATTCCACAAAGGATTTTTTTTTAGATCTTTTAGAATGCACACACATAGGCCTGATTTCTGCTCAGACCTTAAGTCACATTACACCGGATCGACAGAGATATATTATGGGAACTTGGCCCCTATTTACGTTGCATTTGGAATTGGATACATAAAATAACTAAGTCTTCTGAACAATTTTACAAATAGTAAAAGTTAGTTTAGAATTATGTAAACAAAAGATAATCGAAATAAATATTATTTTAGAAAATTTTTAGCAATAATAAAACAATGGTTTAAATTCATTGAAAATATGTACGCCATCGGAATGTTACAAATCATCCGATATTTACGTCATTAAAAAACAGCTGATATTTGAAAATTCCAATATTAAATTTAACTTAATGATCACGTAGACAACGACAAGGAAAATTTATAAAAAGGCCCATAGACTGAAAAACTTCAGTTGGAGCTTACGCTCTCCCCAACTCGACAGAGTCGGAGCGGATGCTCCTAACTCGACAGAGTGGGAGCGGAACTCCATAACTCGACACAATGGAGAGAGTTACGCTGTCGAAGACATAAAATATGACTCAACAGGTCGGTCTATTTTTCGTTCATATTTCCCTCTCTTCCTACTCAATACGACACAAGTTTCAATCACAGACATTGTTTTATTCAAAACTGCTACAACGTTTGACATATCCAATCGCACAAATATAAACAAAACTTACGCACTCAGCAAAACACAACTTGTACAAAACTCATACAGTCGGCAACATGCTAAAAGAACAATTGACTATCACTATTAATTGTAATATCTTGTATATTAAAGTTGTTTCTTTATTAATTTTCTTCTTGTTTTCTACGGAAACTACATTTCCGTAGTTCTTATACATTTAAATTGTGGGATATAAACTGCGAATCTTCTTCACACACAACACACCATACAATGCCGGTCCCTACAATATCCTTAATATTAAGCGCGTAGATTAAGGCCACAATTTGTTTGAATAGTTAGATTCATACCTTTCCCAAGTGTATATTGCATGGAAAATGCGACCAGACTCGTCCAGGATTCGAAATCATGTTTCCGTGCCCATTTACTTTGATAATAAACCTTACACCATCGACACTTCATAAGCAAATGATGAACTACAATGTTTAGTGATAGGATTAATAGAAAGCAAACAAACAGCTGAGTGCAGATCCCGATGAGGATTTTGTTTCGTAGATAGCTTTGTGAAAGGAACGTTGCACTGATATATATATATATATATATATATATATATATATATATTGGTTAGGAGGTGATTTAGAAGGCTATCACAATGCAGCGTGGTAAAGAAAAAAAGAATATCTAATACGGTAACAGTGTGTGTTGTGCTGTTAACCTGTATTTTTTAAAGAATTAAATACAAGTTACCACACAACACCATGTTGTTACCCATTATTCTCTTTTTTTTCTTACACTGCATTGTGATAGATTCTAAATCAACCTCCTAACCAATATATCAACACAATGCTTCAAGAAATTAAAAACTCTCTTATATATATATATATTATATATATATATATATATATTATATATATATATTATATAGCCCACACACACGAGCAGGATGTGAAAACAATGTCAATTTATTATGTTGAAATTTAACTGTTTTGATTTCAGAGTTTTACTTCTCCTAGACTAGTGCAACAAACAAGTTAAAGTACCCAGTCTGACCTACTATTTACCCATACAGGAGGGAGAATAGTTACATTCATACCTTTCCTTTTTCTAGCGCTACGTGAAATGTAAACAGCCCCATCCATGATTTCATCTCGCGTCGACGAGTTCATTTCCAACGACAATAACCATTACACAACGCGCCTCATCTAAAGTAAATGAGTAAATTTCCGAAGGATAGAAAATTACAAGATGATGAGTTAATCATTAGGGTAGGTCGATTTTTACTTTTTTGAAAATATCAAATTGTTCATCTATGCGAAAATTGTGTGTTAGTATACTGAATACTAATACCACAAATTAGATCTTTTGCTTGCACCATTGTTTGAGGAAATTACATCATAGTACGTTTACAAAAATGCACTAAAAAGTCCTTGTTTTCTAAGGCGGGCTAAATTTTGCGAAAACGAGAATTCTTAGTGCATTTTAGTAGACGGATAATTGATGCTATTTCCTCAAACAATGGTGCAAGTTAAAAAGATCTCATTTTGGTATCAGAATCAGTATACGAACACACAACTTTCGTATAGATCGACAATTTGATATTTTTTAGTGAAAATTGACCTACCCTATTTTTCATGTCTCATTTGGCGCCTTTTGTAATTTTAGACAGTCGATTAATTTCGTGAGATAGATCCCATGGTGGTAAAGCAAAATAGCCAATTAATAATGCAACAAAAGACAACTGAAGGAACTTTACCATTTCCCATTCTGGACGAAGTCATCTTATACGTACATACAATTTTCCCTGCCACAAGAGAATCCTTGCACACATCCCTGTGGAACATCTGTCTTCATCCTTCATTCGTATTCTTATACGATTACTACAATATCTAATTATATTTATAATTAACTTGTGCAATGGCCTGTATTATCCTCAGAGCTGAAAAAAAAGTATGTGTTAAATAACATCTTACTGCTTCCCCGTCGCTGTAACTGTTCGTTTTTTTTATATCTAATAGATAACAGAAGGGGATGGGTTAATCTAATAGGTAGAACACCCGCCTAGGGAAAAGAAAGGTTCCTGGTTCGAGACTCTCCCCCACCCAGTCAAGGTATCAGTAGCTCAGATTTGGTAATCGCATATGTGTGGTCAAGTGAAGATGCTGACTGTAGTCGTGGCGCTCCACCTCAGTAAAAACAATCCCCATGATCTAGCGTAGCAAAAAGGGGATTGACCGTCAGATTCACTTCCATTTTTTCTTCACACACACACACACACACACACACCAACACACACACATATATATATATAATAATAGAGAGAGAGAGAGAGAGAGAGAAAACTTCAAATAATTGAAGCTTTATATATAAAACAAAAAAAAAACTACCCTAAATAAAATAACTTTGAAGTAAGTGAACATATACTAAAAAGCTATAATTTTGCCTACATTACTTCCATTACTACCCCCCTTATCACAACCTGTGCCCCCCCTCAAAAAATCACCACTGCTTTTTCAAACTACTACCATTCCAAAACCTCCCACTACCAATTGATATTACCTCCCACTAATTCCTTGCTTCTACTCGTTCTCGTTAAAAACTAGACATGAAAACTATTCCATCGTTTCCACCTGAGGATGGCAAAGTGTATTGCCGAACGCTAGTGACGAAACATTCGGTGGACTGGTATACCAGTTCCACCTGACACCAGAAGGATGGCCCGAAGATTAGAACAGATCAATGAAAGACTTGTCAGACAGGAATTGTCTGTTCAATTCAACGAAACCTGTATAAAAGAAAAAATGCTGCCTAATTAACACTTACTATATATAAATATATATAATATATATATATATATATATATATATATATATATATATACACGGGGGTTGCGGGTTGTGTTAGGGGAACTTTTTACAGCCTGAGGAAGAAAACTAAAACCCGGAGACCGAAATGGACAAAAGCGGACCCATAAAAAAATGGCGGAGGTCGGTGGAAAAAAAACCCAAAAAGATCGAACGTTTAACAACGCAATTGTATTTTAAATAACATTCAATAAATATGGATCCAGACATTAATTTCATGTTCCATAAATTCTGCCATTCTTAAGCAAAATATTAATATCGCATTATTTTTCGAATTTATTTCGGCTTCATTCGATCGTCTGCTAAAAACGACTCCATCCATGTTTTGGTCAGTGAAAGAACGTTCATGCTCCGCCGATATTTCACACTTGTCATTAATCTGATCCTCATACGTCGCGTTGCTTAAGAGGATTTCACTGGCGGAAAAAAAAGAAGAAGTCGCAAGACAGGCTATAAATTACTCAGGCTACTCGATATTTTTGTTGCGGACTATTATTTAAGTTTCCAACCTCCCAGAATACAATTTTTCCAAACGTAACTGATTAGCGGATGCATTTGAATGTACAATATCGAGTAAAGGTCGTTATTTTATGTGAGTTTAATATCTTGGACATATTTGGCGCGTTTTGCTGGTTGTTGCTTTATTAACTTCGTTTTCCATGTTGTTGATGAGTACGAGAATGTCGTATGCATTAAGGAAAAGAGCAAGGCATTGTCTTTGCCTGCCGGAGTCGAACCCGCGTCCTCCCAAATGCAAACAAAGTGAGACCTGGCGTTGCACGGTCGCAAGGTTCGGTTCAGGTACCCGGATGTTGGAGGCTACTTCCATAAGTAGCTGGAATCTAAGGAGAACGAAAGAATCAGAGCGGCCGCGCACTGCAGAGAACTAAACGACGTAAGACTTTAGTTGAAACTAGTGAGAAAAAAAAAAGAACAGACACGAACTTAACCAGTTTGCGGCGGACTTGGTTGAGGACCCCCATCAACACAGAATTTTTTTTTAATTCAACAATTATTCAACATGTCTTTCGTCTTTGGGAGCACATCTGGGTCAGCCATTTATATGTTCAAATCAGTTTCTACCCGCAAATGAGGACCTGTACTTACAGCTACTTTTACGTGTAATGTATAATGTTGACTATCAGTCAATATTAACCTACATATATCTATATGTGGTTCTTTTCCTTGTAAGTTGTCATTACTGAAACGAATTAGAAAAAGAAAGGCAATGATACTTAGGGATAGACTTATCTAGGTTTCTTGGCTGTTTCGTAGAGATGAATTTCTTCCTGTGCCAGTTGAGCGTTGGGTCTGAGTTAAATTGGCGAGCATCTTATAATCGTCAGGAAGGGGTAACCTCACAGAATACAGTTTTTATAAAAAATTACTGGTTACGTGGATGTATTTGAATGTACACTATAGAGTAAAGGGTCGTTGTTTTATGTGGATTTCAATTTGGTCGTATTCGGGGTAACCATGAACATTTGGTTTAGTAAATTCCTACTGTTAGCGATAATCTGCCCCTGCACTACATAAAAATTATGCTGCGATTATCTGGAAATTGAACTCAATTGTTATTAAAACACATTTTATGATATTTTTGTGTATAAGCATGCTGTTTATTGATTCGAACAAGTTTATATTTTTTGTTTATATCGTACGATAATTCAAATGTGCTTTAGTTTCGTAAATTCCTACCATAAAATTATGCTTGCGCATTATTTGAAATGAACTTATTGTTATTAAGAACACATTTTGAATTATCGACGATATAAAAAAAAAATATAAACTTGTTCGAATCAATACAACTCGATGTTTTAACACAAAAATATCATAAAATGTGATCTTAATAACAATTAAGTGCATTTCAGATAATGCGAAAACATAATTTTATGGTAGGAATTTACTAAACTAAAGTTCATGATTATCGTATTTGGTACGTGTTCGATGATTGTCTTTTAAACCACATTATATGTGGTTCTTTTCTCTTGTGGGTTGTCAGGCTGAAAAGGAATTGAAAAAAAGGAATTGTTATCCTAGGTTCATAGTTATATCATGGAGAGAATATTTCTCCCTTGTGCAAGTACGTAGCGTCTGTTCCCAGGCAATTTCTGAGCGTGGAATAACCGTAGGATAACAATTCCTTTTTTTCAATTCCTTTTCAGCGCCTGACAACCCACAGAGAAAAGAACCAATATAATGTGGTTTAAAAGACAATCATCGAACACGTACCAAATACGATAATCATGAACTTTAGTTTAGTAAATTCCTACCATAAAATTATGTTTTCGCATTATCTTGAAAAAAAGTGCCACTTATTGTTATTAAGATACATTTTATGATATTTTGTGTTAAAACATCAGTGTATGATTCGAACAAGTTTATATTTTTTTTTTATATCGTACGATAATTCAAAATGTGTTCTTATAACAATTAAGTTCATTTCAAATAATGCGCAAGCATTAATTTATGGTAGGAATTTACGAAACTAAGCACATTTGATTATCGTACGATATAAAAAAAAAAATATAACTTGTTACGAATCAATACAAAACAGGGCATCTTTAACACAAAAATATCATAAATGTGTTCTTAATAACAATGAGTTCAATTTCAGATATCCGCAAGCATAATTTTATGGTAGGCAGGGCAGATAATCGCTTACAGTAGGAATTTACTAAACAAAGTTCATGGTCCCCGAATACGACAAAATATGAAATCCACATAAAAACAACGACCTTACTCTATAGTGTACCATTCAATACATCCACGTAAACAGTATTTTTATAAAAACTGTATTCTTGTGAGGTACCCTTCCTGACGTTAGAAGATGCCTCGGCCAATTAACTCAGACCCAGACGCTACAACTGGCACAGGAAGAAATTCCATCTCTACCGAAACAGCAAGAAACCTAGGATAAAGTCTATCCCTAAAAGTATCATGCCTTTTCTTTTCCTAATTCCTTTTCAGTATGACAACTTACAAGGAAAAAAGAACCACATATAGATATATGGAGGTTAATATGAAACTATCAGTCAACATTATACATTACACGTAAAAGTAGCTGTAGTACAGGTCCTTCATTGCTGGGTAGAAAACTGGTTGAACATTCATAAAATGGACTGGACCATGTGCTCCAAGACGAAAGAATGTTGAATAATGTGAGTTTTAAAAAAAAATTCTGTGTTGATTGGGCGTCCTCAACAAGTCCGCCGCAACTTGGTTAAGTTCGTGTCTGTTCTTTTTTTTTTCTCACTAGTTTCAACTAGAAAGTCTTACGTCGTTTTAGTCTCTGCCAGTGCGCGTGCCGCTCTGATTCTTTCGTCTCCTTAGATTCCAGCTACTTTATGGAAGTAGCCTCCCAACATCCGGGTACCTGAACCGAACCTTGCGACCGTGCAACGCCCAGGTCTCACTTTGTTGCATTTGGGAGGACGCGGGTTCGACTCCGGCAGGCAAAGACAATGCCTTGCTCTTTTCCTTAATGCATACGACAGTTCTCGTACTCCATCACAACCATGGAAACGAAGTTAATAAAGAAACAACCAGCAAACACGCGCCAAATATGTCCAAGATATTAAACTCACATAAAATAACGACCTTTACTCGATATTGTACATTCAATGCATCGCGTAAATCAGTTACGTTTGGAAACATTGTATTCTGGGAGGTTGGAAACTTAAATAATAGTCCGCCAAACAATAATATCGAGTAGCCTGAGTAATTATAGCCTGTCTTGGCGACTTTCTTTTTTTTTCCCGCCAGTGAAATCCTTTAAGCAAGCGACGTATGAGGATCAGATTAATGACAAGTGTGAATATTCGCGGCGGAGCATGAACGTCTTTCCACTGACCAAACATGGATGGAGTCGTTTTAGCAGACGATCGAATGAAGCCGAAATAAATTGCGAAAATAATGCGATATTAATATTTGTTTAAGAATGCAGGAATTTATGGAACATGAAATTAATGTCTGGATCCATATTTATTGAATGTTATTTAAAATACAATTGCGGGTTAAACGTTCGATCTTTTTGGGTTTTTTCCACCGACCTCCGCCATTTTCTATGGGTCCGCTTTTGTCATTTCGGTCTCCGGTTTTAGTTTTCTTCCTCAGGCTGTAAAAAGTTCCCCTAACACAACCCGCAACCCCCGTGTATATATATATATATTATATATTATATATATATATACTATATATATATATATATATATAAGTGTATTTAGGCAGATTTTTTCTTTTTATACAGGTTTCGTTGAATTGAAACAGACAATTCCTGTCTGACAAGTCTTTCATTGATCTGTTCTAATCTTCGGGCCATCCTTTCTGGTGTCAGGGTGGAAACTGGTATTACCAGTCCACGAAGTTTCGTCACTAGCGCTTTCGGCAATACACTTTGCCATCCTCAGGTGGGAAACGATGAATAGTTTTCATGTCTAGTTTTTAACGAGAACGAGTAGAAGCAAGGAATTAGTGGGAGGTAATAATCAATTGGTAGTGGGAGGTTTTTGGAATGGTAGTAGTTTGAACAAAGCAGTGGTGATTTTTTGAGGGGGGCACAGGTTGTGATAAGGGGGGTAGTAATGGAAGTAATGTAGGCAGAAAATTATAAGCTTTTTAGTATATGTTCACTTACTTCAAAGTTTATTTTATTTAGGGTAGTTTTTTTTGTTTTATATATAAAGCTTCAATTATTTGAAGTTTCTCTCTCTCTCTCTCTCTCTTCTATATATATATTAATATATGTGTGTTGTGTGTTGTGTGTGTGTGTGTGTGTGTGTGTGAAGAAAAAATGGAAGTGAATCTGACGTCAATCCCTTTTTGCTACGCTAGATCATGGGATTGTTTTTACTGAGGTGGAGCGCCACGACTACAGTCAGCATCTTCACTTGACCACACATATGCGATTACCAAATCTGAGCTACTGATACCTTGACTGGGTGGGGGAGAGTCTCGAACCAGGAACCTTTCTTTTCCCTAGGCGGTGTTCTACCTATTAGATTAACCCATCCCTTCTGTTATCTATTAGATATAAAAAAAACGAACAGTTACAGCGACGGGGAAGCAGTAAGATGTTATTTAACACATACTTTTTTTCAGCTCTGAGGATAATACAGGCCATTGCACAAAGTTAATTATAAATATAATTAGATATTGTAGTAATCGTATAGAAATACGAATGAAGGATGAGACAGATGTTCCACAGGGATGTGTGCAAGGATTCTTTGTGGAGGGAGAAATTGTATGTACGTATAAGATGACTTCGTCCAGAATGGGAAATGGTAAAGTTCCTTCCAGTTGTTTTTGTTGCATTATTAATTGGCTATTTTGCTTTACCACCATGGGATCTATTCAGAAATTAATCGACTGTCTAAAATTACAAAAGGGCGCCAAAATGAGACATGAAAACTAGGGTAGGTCAATTTTTCACTTTAAAAAAATATCAAATTGTCGATCTATACGAAAGTTGTGTGTTCGTATACTGAATTCTGATACCAAAAATGAGATCTTTTACTTGCACCATTGTTTGAGGAAATAGCATCAATTATCGTCTACTAAAATGCACTAAGAATTCTCGTTTTCGCAAAATTTAGCCGTTAGAAAACAAGGATTTTTAGTGCATTTTTGTAAACGTACTATGATGTAATTTCCTCAAACAATGGTGCAAGCAAAAGATCTAATTTGTGGTATTAGTATTCAGTATACTAACACACAATTTTCGCATAGATGAACAATTTGATATTTTCAAAAAAGTGAAAAATCGACCTACCCTAATGATTAACTCATCATTTTGTAATTTCTATCTTCGGAAATTTACTCATTTATTTAGATTGGAGGCGCGTTGTGTAATGGTTATTGTCGTTGGAAATGAACTCGTCGACGCGAGATGAAATCATGGATGGGGCTGTTTACATTTCACGTAGCGCTAGAAAAAGGAAAAGGTATGAATGTAACTATTCTCCCTCCTGTTATGGGTAAATAGTAGGTCAGACTGGGTACTTTAACCTTGTTTGTGCAACTAGTCTAGGAGAAGTAAAACTCTGAAATCAAAACAGTTAAATTTCACATAATAAATTGACATTGTTTCACATCCTGCTCGTGTGTGTGGGTATATATATATATATATATATATATATATATATATATATATATATATATATATAAGAGAGTTTATAAATTTACTTGAAGCATTGTGTATATATTGGTTAGGAGGTTGATTTAGAAATCTATCACAATGCAGGTGTAAAGAAAAAAAGAGTAATAATGGGGGTAACAATGGTGTTGTGTGTTAACCTGTATTTAATTCTTTAAAAAAATACAGGTTAACACACAACACCACTGTTACCGTATTAATATTCTTTTTTCTTTACACCTGCATTGTGATAGCCTTCTAAATCAACCTCCTAACCAATATATATATATATATATATATATATATATATATATATCAGTGCAACGTTCCTTTTACAAAGCTATCTACGAAACAAAAATCCTCAATCGGGATCTGCATCAGCTGTTATGTTGCTTTCTATTTAATCCTATCAACTAAACATTGTAGTTTTCATAATTTGCTTATGAAGTGTCGATGGTGTAAGTTTTATCATCAAAGTAAATGGGCACGGAAACATGATTTCGAATCCTGGACGAGTCTGGGTCGCATTTCACATGCCACTAATACACTTGGGAAAGGTATGAATCTAACTATCCAACAAATGTGGCCTTTAATCTACCGCTAATATTAAGGATATTGTAGGGACCGAAATTTGTATGGTGTGTGTGTGTGAAGAAGATTCGAGTTTTATCCCCACAATTTAAATGTATAAGACTACGGAAATGTAGTTTCCGTAGAAAACAAAAGAAGAAAATTATAAAAGAAACAACTTTATATACAAGATATTACAATTAATATAGTGATAGTCAATTGTTCTTTTAGCAATGTTGCCGACTGTATGAGTTTGTACATAGTTGTGTTTGCTGAGTGCGTAAGTTTTGTTTATATTTGTGCGATTGGATATGTCAACGTTGTAGCAGTTTTGATAAAACAATGTCTGTGATTGAAACTTGTGTCGTATTGAGTAGGAGAGAGGGAATATGAAACGAAAAAATAGACGGACCTGTTGAGTCATATTTTATGTCTTCGGACAGCGTACTCTCTCCATTGTGTCGAGTTATGGGAGTATCCGCTCCCACTCTGTCGAGTTAGGAGCATCCGCTCCGACTCTGTCGAGTTGGGGAGAGCGTAAGCTCCAACTGAAGTTTTTCAGATCTATGGGCCTTTTTATAATTTTCTTTTGTCGTTGTCTACGTGATCATTAAGTTAAATTTAATATTGGAATTTTCAAATATCAGCTGTTTTTTAATGACGTAAATATCGGATGATTTTGTAACATTCCGATGGCGTACATATTTTCAATGGAATTTAAACCATTGTTTCTATTATTGCTAAAATATTTCTAAAATAATATTTATTCGATTATCTTTTGTTTACATAATTCTAAACTTAACTTTTACTATTGTAAAATTGTTTCAGAAGACTTAGTTATTTTAATGTATCCAATTCCAAATGCACGTAAATAGGGGCCAAAGTTCCCATAATATATATCGTCGATCCGGTGTAATGTGACTTAAGGTCTGAGCAGAAATCACGGCCTATGTGTGTGCATTCTAAAAGATCTAAAAAAAAATCCTTTGTGGAATACGCTCCACTCTAAGAGATGTGCATGCTAAATCTGTCCATAAATTTACCGTTAATATTATGGGATATGTATCGTTGATGCGGTGTAATATGACTTGAGGTCTACTTGTTCATTGATGAACAGCGTGTTTTCACGCAGAAATTACGGTCTATATATGTGCGTTCTACGAGATCAGAAAAAATTACTTCTTTGTGGAATACGTCCCGTCCTAAGAGATGTGCATGCTAAACTTGGCCTTAAATTTACCGCTAATATTATGGGATGTATATTGTCAATGCGGTGTAATGTGACTTAAGGTCTATTTGTTCGGTGAAGAACAGCGTGTTTTCACGCAGAAATTACGATCTATATGTGTGCGTTCTACGAGATCTTTAAAAAAAACGTTAATCCATTGTGGCATACGTCCCACCCTAAGAAAGCGTGCCGGAATTGAGTGAGGAACATTCAAATTTGCAGTGTTTTTGCTTTCCTATTTCAATGGCCAGAGGGAATGAAATCAAACACGAGAAAAAACAGTGGAAATTAAATATCTTATTTTGTGACGTATTTGCTTTTTTTTTCGGGGGATTTCGGCTCATTGGAAATAGCTGAAAAGATTTGGATTCAGTGTTCGTTGAAGAAAATACTTTTTTTTAAAAATAAGATAAAAAAAAAGGCGAAAAGAATGAAAATATTGGAACAAATGCTTCCAATGAAAATGGAACACAAATGGAACGAAAAGACAAAAATAAAGAAGTCTAGTATATAAAGAAATGATTTAAATAAGATAGAAATAAAAATACAATTTAAAAAAAATAGAATACATAACAAGAAGAAAAAAAAATTAGGAAAAATACAAGAGATAAAAAAACGTGAGAGAGAGAAAAAAAAAAAAGAGTTAAATAAAGAAACAGAAAATGGAATAATAGATAAGAAAAATAATTATTTAAAAAGAAAAAAAGAAAAATAAGAATGAAAATAGAATGTAAATAAAAAAAGTTAAAAAGAAAAAGGTTTGTAGAGGATTAAGAACATAAAGGAGAAATAAAAACAGGAGAATTGACAATGAAAACAGGAGATAAAAGATAGAAGAAACCAGAATGAAACAAAGAAACGAAGACATGCATGAAAGAGTAAAAACTTAGGCAAATCGGGTGAGAAAGGCTTAGTAAACCATATGAATCAAGGAGTGAAAGAAAATATTAGAGAACAGAAAAATGTCCGAATAGGAAACTGAGATAAAAAGCGCAAAAGATAATAAAATGAAAGCAAAGAACAAAGGAAGGAATGAAAGAAGAGGAAAGAAAGAACGAGGAATAAATAGTTAGAATTCTGTTAGTAAAGGGATCATACGCAAAATAATGATAAATAATGGATTGAATATATGATGAATACATAAGTTCAATAAGTAATGAAGAATTGGCCAAGCGGATTGAATATATAAAAAGCCAAAGGCGGAATATATTGATCTGTTGGATGAAACGAAAAGAAAAAAAAGGGAACGTCCTGAGTCTTTTTGAAGAAATAACAAATAAATAATAATGATAATAATAATAATAATAATATTGATAAGACCCAGCAAAATAGTAAATGTAGACTTTGCGGTAATGGAGATGAGACTGTAAACCATATACTCTGCGAATGTAGCAAACTAGCACAACGAGAATACAAAACTAGACACGACTGGGAGTTATGCAAAAAATTAAATTTTAACCATGCAACAAAATGGTATATGCATAAACTAGAATCTGTTCTTGAGAACGAAACGCATAAAATTCTCTGGGACTTTGAAATAAAAACGGATCACCTTATCCCAGCAAGACGACCAGACCTAGTGTTGATAAACAAAAAGAAAGAACTTGTCAACTGGTGGATTTTCCAGTGCCAGCAGATCACAGGGTGAAGCTAAAGGAAAATGAAAAAATGTACAAATATCTGGATCTTGCCAGAAAACTGAAAAAGTTATGGAACATGAAAGTCAGTGATACCAATTGTAGTTGGTGCACTTGGAACAGTCCCAAAAGGATTAGAAAAGGGTTTGGAAGGTGTGGAAATCAGAGGAAGGATTGAAACCATTCAGAACACTGCACTGATGCAATCTGCCAGAATACTCAGAAGAGTCCTGGAGACCTGAGGAGACTTGCTCTCACTCAGACTCCAGTGAAAGACCATCAGCTAATGCTGATATGAAAACTCAAAAGGAGTAAAATGATAATAATAATAATCACCCTACCCTAACCAGGAGACCAGACCTAGTGTTGATTAACCAAAAAAAAAGAGAACGTGCCAACTGGTGGAATTTGCGGTTCCAGCAGATCCCAGGGTGAAGATGAAAGAAAACGTAAAGATTGACAACTACCTTGCCTGAAAATTAAAAAAGCTGTGGAATATGAGGGTGAAAGTGATACCAATTGTAGTTGGTGCACTTGGAACGGTCCCAAAAAACTTCGAAAAAAGACTGGAGGACCTGGAAATCAAAGGAAGAATTGAGTTCATCCAGACTACTGCACTTTTGCAATGGGCTAGAATACTCAGAAGAGTCCTGGTGACCTGCAGAAACTTGTTGTCACACAGACTCTTGTGAAATACCATCAGTTAACAATTATGTGAAAAAACTCAAATAATAATAATAATAATAATAATAATAATAATAATAATAATAATAACTGTAGACTGTGCGGTGACAGATATGAGACTGTAAACCATGTATTAAGCGAATGCAGCACATCAGCAAAACGAGAATACAAGGCCGGTGATGACTGGGTGTGAAAGGTGATCATGTGGGAATTGTGCAAGAAAAAAAGTTTGACCATACTACAAAATGGAATATATGCAAATCAGAATCAGTTTTTCAGAATGAAACATAATTTTCTGGGAATTTGAGATAGAGACATATCATTTTATGTAAGCCTGAAGAGCAGACCTAGTTTTGATTAACAATAAAAAGAGAACTTGTCAGCAGGTAGATTTTGCAGTCCGAGCAGATCACAGGGTGAAGGGGAAAGAAAACAAAAATGTAGACAAATACATGGACATTATCTGGGATTCAAATGCATCATCTATTCCCTGCAAGAAAACCAACAGCCCTGTCGCCTGGAACAGAAACCGACAGCATCTCTGCAGAGGGGTTAAATCTCCTAATGGGCTACCTGTTGGTCGTGGGTGATGATACGTGAGGCTTAAGAACGGACATCACTCCACTTTACTCCTTATTTAAGCTAGCCGTGAGAGGCCCACCGATCATTCGGCTGGTCACATAGCACCTATAGAATTTACCCGACCCCATTGCCCTTACGGCAGATCACCAACACGTTTTATCATATATGTGCTAGAAGGCGGTGACTAAGCATTTTAATGCCCTGTGTATGACGTTGAACTGCATCTAATTGTTAAGTCCCAATTTTGTAACTCTGGAGAGAGTGGAGTACCCCTTCATCGCAATTCCTCGCTGAACCAGAGTACCTGTCAGGGTCCCACCTATCGGTTAAAGAGAATAAATGAGCTTTAAAATGTATTTAAAATCAAATCCTGTGGAAAATAATGTGAATACCCAAGAATAGATAATACAAAATATCTTTGGCATAAAATAACCCAACAAGGGTTAATAGGCCCTACAAACAAACAAACCAACCAACCAACCAAACAACCGCCTACAAATGGAAACCTAGTGTTGAATAACAAGAGAAAAATAATTATTATCTAGTGAAGAAGAAGAAGAAGAAGAAGAAGAAGAAGAAGAAGAAGAAGAAGAAGAAGAAGAAGAAGAAGAAGAAGAAGAAGAAGAAGAAGTGTAAAAATAACAACAGCAATAGCATAAAAAATAAACGGAAAGAAGTGAACATTTCTACAGAATGAAAAATTAAAGGAAATAAATGATGCCAAAATAAAGTCTTAAAAATCGGCTGTGGAAAATGAAATGCCAGTGAAGGATTAAGTTGAAAAGAAATTTGAAAGTAGGAAAGCTGAAATAAAAGAAAGAATTAAATAGAAAAGAATTTTACCGGGAGATCTGCAAAGAAAAGAAACAATAAGAAATGCGGTTAAAGGGGTGTGTGGAATTGCAAAGATGCAATCGGCGGGAAACATCGAAGAATGGCGGGAAAAGGAAAGAAAATAGATTAAAAGAAAAGAACAGATGTCCAGCTGATGTAAGAAATATATATATATGAACAATAAAATGACAAAGAATGAAAACATAAAATGAAAAAGAATTTTAAAATAATCAAAGGAAAAAGAATGAAAAAATAAAAGGAAAAAGAATAATATAATGAAATAAAAAAGAATGAAAAAAAAAAGAAAAAGAATGAAATAATAAAAGGAGAAAGAATGATGAAATAAAAGTAAAAAGAATGAAAAAATAAAATGAAAAAAAAGGAAAAAATAAAATGAAAAAGAATGAAAAAATAAAATGAGAAAGAATGAAAAAATAAATGAAAAACAATGAAAACATAAAATGAAAATGAATGAAAAAAGAAAAGGAAAATGAATGAAAAAAGAAAATGGAATATAAAAATTAAATGAAAAAGAATGAAAACATAAAGTGAAAAATATTAAAAAGATAAAAGGAAAAGAATGATAACATAAAGTGAAAAACAATGAAAAATAAAAGGAAAATGAATGAAAATATAAAATGGAATATAAAAATAAAATGAAAAAGAATGAAAAATAAAATGAAAAAGAATGAAAAAATAAAAGGAAAAAGAATGAAAACATAAAATGAAAAAGAATGAAAAATAAAAGGAAAATGAATGAAAACATAAAGTGAAAAATATGAAAGAAGTAAAAGGAAAAAGAATGAAAAAAAATAAAATAAAAAGAATGAAAAAATAAAAGGAAAAGAATGAAAACATGAAGTGAAAAATATTAAAAAAGTAAAAGGAAAAAGAATGAAAACATAAAATGTAAAAGAATGAAAAAATAAAAGGAAAAAGAATGAAAACATAAAATGTAAAAGAATGAAAAAATAAAAGGAAAATCAATGAAAACATAAAATGGAATATAAAAATAAAATGAAAAAGAATGAAAACATAAAGTGAAAAAGAATGAAAAAGTAAAAGGAAAAAGAATGAGAAAATTAAATGAAAAAGAATGAAAAAGAATATGATAAAAAAGCAATCGTCAAACGTGACAGCCATGAAAAAAAAACAAAAAAAACTCATCCCTTCCGGCAGAATCTTCTCAATTCAATACAGACATTCAAGTCCAAGGGAAGATTCTTTAAACAAGTGACAAAATCAGAAAAAAAACACCAGTCTTGTAGAACACAACAACAACAATTCACAGTTACGAGCGGTGTTAAGAATACAGATACGACGGATGTTAGTAGGAAATAATCCAAGAGTTTACCATGTAAATAGGGGACCAGAAGAAAAAAAAAGAGTTTATTTGTGGCTGCTGATGTATTTTTATTGGCAGAATATCGCCAATTAAAAATTCAACCCGATATCTGTCAGTCGTGTGATATATCGGCATTTCAGTCTCGTACGACTATCATTGCACTAACCATAGCTAGTGTACAGGTGTTAAGCTGTGTTAATTATTATTCTATGTACAGATAACAACGAAGAGGAGGTCAATAGTCCGAATAGTCCTAATAATCCAAATAATACTAATTATCAAGTCTCATCTAAAAAAATCCGAGAAACTCACTATTCTATAATAATGGATCTGTGAGTCTAGTTTGTTAACCATTACACGAATAATACTAATAATGACTTCTTGTGCCCCTGAATTTACAGCGCCTTTTGTAACTGTGAAGTCCACTGTTCGAAAAACAGCCTCGATCACAGATGTTGCATATGAAGGCTCTCCCTGCAGATGTTGATGTGCTGGTGCTCTGTTGCCGTCGCTTTCTTCTGGACCTCTTAGCTTCATGGTATTGCACCAGAATGACTTTGTGCATTAACAGTCCGCTACGGAGAGCCTGCCGCTACCGAGAGGGGTCCTGAGCCAAATCTTCCCAGCTGGAAGGGGTATCGTAATTATCTAATATCCTTGGGAGCAAATAATGGCAAGAGGTCGAATTTAATCTGGGACCCTCAAGCAAGTATTTACTCTACTCGTTCACCATGAGTAGGTTGGTTGGTTGACTGGATTTTACGGCATATCAAAACTTGCTGGATTATTTTATGCTGAAGTCATTTTATTTTATTGTTTCTTGGTAGGTATTAATTATTTTTTATAACTCAATTTTTAGTTATTAATACTCATTTTTTAACCGTGCAATCCGTAGAGGGGACCCTAACAGGTACTACCACTCCGGGTCACCTGGGAATAATGGTGATTAAGGGATATTCCACACTCCTCAGAGTTCCAAGACTGGTAATTCATAAGATGCAGTTTCACCTCATACCTAGTACACCAAGACCCTCAGCCACCGCCTTACAGCATATATATGATGAAAAGTGTCGGGTGTTTGCCATAAGTCCAACAGGACCGGGACAATTATACTCTGATCCGGATTGGTAGTACCTGTTAGGGTCCCCTTTTTGGGTTAAATAGAAAAAATGAGTATCCATTAAGAATGAATTCATTTCAAAACTTCGTCGGCATTAAATGACCCATTGAGGTTGATATGCCTTAAAACAAACCAAACCAAACCAAACCAATTTTCAGCGGATTAAATTTCACAAAGAGTCGTGTATATTATTGTATTCCTTTGGGGCCAGTTTGCAGCATACCCTTCTTATGCGCTTAACCATTCCATCTCTGTCCAGCCCAGTAGACTGGGGCTTTAGAATGCACAAACTAAACCTCTGTAGAGGTGTAAGACTCCCAAATGGAGGCAAAGGTTGGCCATGGGTGGCGACCTGTCATGCGTTAGGAGAAAACCCTGGTGCTGTATTATCCTCGGCCGGAAAACGATGCTTCCGGAAAAAAGACAAAGAAAAATATTAAAATATATATTTAAAAAAGGGGAAAACGAAAGCGATGCTTTCCGGTCAAGGAAACAGGGAGAAGATAAAACAAACGTCCGTTATCAGATCAAAAGATAAAGATGCGTAGGCGTGTCGTCAATACAGACCCCAGAGAGGCCAGCCGGCAACCGAAATACACTTGGCGTCTTCCGTCAGCAACCACCCCTCGGGCACAACGCCTATATGAACCTCATTAACCTAATGAGAACCCCCCACCCTTTTTATCATATGTGTGCTAGAACGCGGTGGCTTAGGGTCTTAATGTCCTGGGTATGAAGTTATACTTTGATGGAGACCTGGGGAATGTGGAGTACCCCTTCAACGACATTACTCCCTGATCCACTCCGACTTATATGGGTTAAAATAGGAAGAGTAGAAAGCGCGTGGTGTAATGGTTAGAGTCATGGGAAATGGACTCGTCGCCCCGAGTTCAAATCCTGGACGTGGTAATTGCATTTCACTTAGCGCTAATATCCTTGGGAAACGTATGAATCCTACTCTCCCTCCAGCTATGGGTAAATAGTAGGGCAGACTGGGATCTTTAACCTTGGTTAGGCAACCGGTCTAGGAGAAAGACAACTATGAATTCAAACCTGCTGAACTCAGCTTAAGAAATTGACCTTGTGACGCATCCTGCTCGTGCGAAGGGGTTGGTAAATATGTATATATATATGGGTTAAAAAGAAAAAAAAAGATATATTATAATTGTTTAAAAATTTGAGTACATGTCAAGAATGTATAAGACAAAACGTCTTCACCATAAGTTAACCCAACAAGGGCCGTAAAATCCGACCAACCAACCCAATCCAAACCTATATCTGTCACTATTAATGGTGTGAAATAGTGCATGGTCACAAAACACAAATAATAGAAAACACGGGCAAGTCTACGTTACTGATGCGGACACTTTCTTTCCGCATAACTTCAATACACTCGTCGTGGGCAAGATTAAGGTGCGACTGGAGGTAAGTCTTCATTAGTCCGAGCCGCAACAGAAAGAAGAGACAGATGATAACAAATCGTGCCGTCTCAAATGCTGGCTCACCGAGAATCTGTGCGGGAGATCTCTGGTTTATACCACAGAGTAAATCACGGGCCATTGGCTTGACCCACAGCAGAAGGATAAACATAGGATATGTACAGCTAATATACAACAGAGCTTGAATAAAAGGTTGACCCTGGCTTTAGATATTAACAGTAGAATGAAACGAATGGAAACTCAAGTTTTATAAGTGCAGAAATGGCTTGAAAAAAGGTCGAAATACGAAGGCATTTAGTCTGAATAGTACTCACAACATATCGGAGTTGTTTGCAAGACGAGATTGTTAAAAAAATCGATCCATGTTAGTGCCTTCGTTGTGGTTGTGGTATAGGTGGCGCTAGTACAAGTCGTTCATTATTGATTATTTACTTGAGTAGATTTAACGCACACGCGCTGGTGTATATTTTTGTGCGCGTGCGTGAGCGCGTGTTGGTGTGCGTACGACCAATCAGATGTCCCAGAGGCATGAAACATACACGCTATTCGATTTAATGTATCCCGTAGTTCAACACTCTGAGGACAACATTTCTCAAATTATTTTATCCTACACAATAAATTCTTTAAAAATAAAGTCCCTATCTTTGTTTGTGGCCTTTTCCCATATATATATATATATATATATATATATATAGGGTAAACTATAGACACGTGTTTCGAGGTATCACCTCTCATTAGTATAGTTATACGATTTTTAGCAGCTGCCTCTGGCTGGGTTCGAGACCCGAACGAACTTACGCTCGCCAAGCCTCCTACCCACGCATCCACAGTCAGTCGCCAAGTATAGCAGGCTATTTAATCGCTATATTTCTAAGTGGAAATGACCTTCACCTAGAGTTCTCAAACTTTGTAAACAAAGTGAGATTTGGCTGATATTTGGCTGATATATATATATATATATATATATATATATATATATATAAATATATATATATATATATGTGTGTGTGTGTGTGTGTGTGTGTGTGTGTGTGTAAGAATGGAAATGGAATTGAATCCGACAATATAAGGAAAAAATGAGTAAAGAAAAGAAATGTAGATGAATAAAAATGTATTTTATCGATATCACTTTTAATCGATATCCCTTACACATGTGTTTCGGTCCGTTTATCAAAAATGTATACGGATTTACAATATTATTATTATTAAAATAATCAGATGAAGTTGAAATGATGATAATAATATTGTTTTCACAACGGATTTTTGTCTCTACTCAAAAAATAAAAAATTCACTCTGATGAAGGTCGTAAAAAATCTCTCTGTGTGCGGAATATTTTTACATTTTTCCTATTATTATTATTATTATTAGTAGTAGTAGTAGTAGTAGTATTATCATTATTTCAACTTCATCTTATTATTTTAATAATAATGCTAGAGTAAATCCGTATACAGTTTGATAAACGGACCGAAACACATGTGTTAGTGATATCGATTAAAAGTGATATCGATAAAATTCATTTTTATCCATCTACATTTCTTTACTCATTTTTTCCTCATATATATATATATATATATATATATATATATATATATATATATATATATATATATTTGGTGGTTGGTTGGGTGGTTAGAC
>CM042155.1:83062454-83069954 GCA_023376005.1 Doryteuthis pealeii | reverse complement strand
TATAATTCCATATTTTTAAATGAAATCGAAGATAGAATCGCCTCACCCTGGGGAAGAGACATCTATTATTAAGGTATGTTTATATTGTATTAATGGACACACAGCGATTATATCGGTATCATGTACGATTAGCTTTTTGCGTGAGAAGCCACATGCATTCGTTAAATATAATTCTTGCATTTTTATTAGTTGTGTGCGTGCTAGAAGAAATGTGGGAATAGCGTGGGGGTGGGTGGGGCGATGAAGCAGTTATTCCAAATCATTTTGCAGTTGTTAAATTAATCTTGCTAATAGGTCTTTATGTTAGACCTGGAGTCTTCACTGAATTGAAAGCACTTACAAAATGACTCAATGGATAGGAATTTAATTTGTATTTCCGTAAGTGTTATAAACATGGAATTGATAACATTATAAATATATTAACAATATGAATAATGCAAAGGCTCTTTTAACTCTTAGTCATTGTCACGAATATATATATATATATATATATATATATATATATATATATATATATATATGAGGGTAAGTAAACATACAAATGTGTTTATTTTTATATGGATTTAAGCCGACAATTTTTGTAGGATATGTGCTTAATTGAAGTCATACCTAATTTTGAAAATTAACTAGTTAATAATTAATGAATTTAAGCGGGCATATATGTTCAAATGTAAGGCTAAACATTTTCTCGACTTGATTAGCTTTACATTTGAACATATATGCCCGCCTAAATTCATTAATTATTAACTAATTAATTTTCAAAATTAGGTATGACTTCAATTAAACACATATCCTCCAAATAATATATATATATATATATTTGTAGGTAGCGTGTATATGGATTTAATGGCACTTGTTTACTGACAGTTTCTCATCTATACAATTATACAAAGTATAATATATATATATATATATATATATATATATATATATATATATATGTAGTATATTAAGAAAATGAAAAAACAGGTTTGAATGGGTTAAGTGGTGAGTGTGTTTTTTCATTTTTCTTAATATACTATACCGTCGGATTCACTTCCTTTCTTCACACACACACACACACACACACACACACACACACACACATATATATATTATATATAATATATATATATATATATATTATATATAAATTAAAGAGCCCAATTTGTCATATAATTTACCAATAAATTGGATTGAATAGAGTTCATAGCTTTCATACGTTTAGTAGTGCCACGTGAAATACAAACAGCCTCGTCCACGATTTATAATCGGGTAGTTAATTGTTGTGGAGTAGACAGACTACTCTCACAAGAGATGTCTGAAAAGTAATGAGACTGTTGTTCAAAAGAATTCACTTAAAATCCAAATAGATTTGGTTTGGTTTGTTTTGTTTTGTTTTACGGCATATCAGTGGGTCATTTAATGCCGATAAAGTTTTGAAATAAATCAATTCTTAATGGATAATACAATTTTTTTATAAATACATTTTTTCTATTTAACCCATAGATGGGACCCCCTAACAGGTACTACCACACTGGGTCAGAGTGGACCAGGGAGCAATGGTGATGAAGGGGTGCTCCACATTCCCCAAACCTCCAAAACTGGAACCTCACCATCAGATAGAGTTTAACGTCATTCCCAGGACATGTAGACCCGCAGCCACCGCCTTCTAGCACCCATATGATAAAAAGGGGTTGGGGCTTGCCATAAGGGCAATAGGGTTGGGAAAATCATATAGGTGCTAGGGCTTGACGTGACCAGCCGATTGATCGGAGGGGTCCTCCCCGACCGCCCGTCTAGCCCAAGTTAGGGCCAAAGTGGAGTATTGCATGTCATGAACTGTTCATCCACCTGGGCTCTATCCTTAAGCATCTCGGGTCGCCACCCACGGCCAACAGGTGGCCCCATTGGGGGAGTCTTACCCCTCTGCAGACGTGCAGTCGGTGCATTCTAACGTCCCAGCGGACAGGGCGGAAAAAATCCAAATAGAAGACTTTTGAAATTATGGGAGCTAGGAGGGCAGTTTAAGAGCAACGTACGACTAATCGTATTTTCCCATAGTTGGCACATTCAACCGTGTATCGTATTTCTTCTCGGCAATAAACCCTCTTGTTATATATACATGTGTCGACCATCCTTGATTCAACGACACAACATTAATATTGCAGTAACCCCTTAATTATAGTCACGAATTGACGACTTCCTCTTCTTTTTGTGTGCATTAAGTGTTTGCATTCATTTCTGTGTGCATTCATTGCTCTGAGCATTCATTGGTGAGTGCGTACATTTTTAAGTATATAAGGGTTTATATGTGTATATGGGTGTGTATGAATGTGTGTAGATTTAGGTACGCGTAAATATTAGTGTGTTTTTATGAGTATGTGCACGCCCACTCGCTTGTATTTCATGAAGCCTACGAAATGTTGGTTTGGAAGCTCACACACTTTTATGGTGTCTTAATTGAGGGCTGATTCGTCGTTTCTCAAGATAAAGTAAAACCCTTAAACTACGTAATATATATATACGACAAAATGTGACTCGTTCGGTCAACCATTCAGCTCTCGGTAGATAATTGGAATTAGGTAGGTATTGACAAAGATGACGTCAAATCCGTATTTTACAAAATAAATCCCCCCCCCCCCGCCCTGATTGAAAAAAAATCCCAAATCAGAGAATTATCCGATTTTAATGAAATTTTCCGTGTTGCTTTATCAATGAGTGAATTCTATAATGCATTATTTATTTTATTTCAAAACTTTCATTTTTTCAGGTCATTTTATATTTGTGTGTGCGTGTGTGTGCGTGTGTGTGTGTTGGGGAACATTGGACGGGGGTCTTAGAAGCATAGGAAAAAAGTATAGATCAGAATCAAAATGATGAATAAACGTTTAAACTTTAGAAGAAGAAGAAGAAGAAGAACAAGAAGAAGAAGAAGAAGAAGAAGAAGAAGGTGAAAAGATGATGATGATGATGATGATGATGATGATGATGATGATTAACAAGAACAAGAATAAGACAAGTAGATTATATTGATGATAATGAATAAGATGAAATGGGTTAATAATAATAATAATAATAATAATAATAATAATAATAATAATAATAATAATAAGAAGAAGAAGAAGAAGAACAACAACAACAACAACAATAACAATAACAATAAAAAACAATGCGTACATAGATAGGTTCAAGGGTGGTAAGGTGCTGTCCTTCTGTCCGAGCGATCTCTTCCTTGTCTAACCAGACAAATATAGAAAATTCAACGAAGTAACCGAGCTCGTCTAAAAATATCGAAATTTAAACAACGTCATCTTTATATTTCGTTCACACAACTGTTTATTCTTGTCGATTATTGTTAAATGAATGGAAAGAGATTTAGATTGAAAAACCACAGGCTAAAAACTAAATATAGACTCTCCATAATCTTTCGTAAGGAAATCATCAGCTTGGCGGTGTGAATCAAAAATAATTGACGTAGTCCTCAACATATTTTTGGATGCTGAGCGTCTGTTCCGAATTTTGTCTCAGACATTATTTCGCGCGTTCAAAAATTAACATTTCCTTTAAACTAATCTCACTTCTCCATCTATTTCTTCTTCTTTCTCTTTTTCTTCTTTTTTATTTTTTATTTTTTTTTTCAGAATCCCAGATTTAATTTTTACTGCTCGTGCGAGGTTAATTAGATGTATTTTTTTGCTTGTTTATTTTTCTTTAAGTATCTACAAACCTATTTTTATACAACTTTACCGCATCTTGCATAAACATATGAATTGATGAGTGTACTTTATGCTAAAGACACCATGTCGGCGGGGCACAGAATATGAAATGCTACACACACACACACACACACACAAATATTGATATACAGCTACAAACAGATACTCATGGTCACGGAAATACAAATAGATATATCAATATATTTAAGCACAAAAAAAAACAAGAATTTTAAATACAACACGTTATTAGAATTCATCACGTAAACACTTATACCTTATATCACATAGGAAGCGCGTGGTGTAATGGTTTAAGTCTTGGGAAATGGACTCGTCGCCCCGAGTTCAAATCCTGGACGTGGTAATTGCATTTCACTTAGCGCTAATAACCTTGGGAAAGTTATGAATCCTACTCTCCCTCCATGGGAAAATAGTAGGGCAGACTGGGCTCTTTAACCATGGTTAGGCAACCGGTCTAGGAAAACTCTGAATTCAAACCTGATAAACTCCGCTTAAGAAATTGACCTTGTGTCGCATTCTGCTTGTGCGGAGGGGTTGGTAAATATATATACCTTATATCACAATGAAATATTCAGTAGAGATATCTAATATTGTCATTCACATACAGTGCTGTTTCGACGTTTCAGTTCTTACTGCCGCGCCATCTACACACCCACTTTTTAGAAATGGAATTTTTACTGTTATAAACATATTAGGCCACAGGGAGTGCTGTATCCGTTTTAAGGAGAGCTGTGCACTTTTTGTCTAAATACTTCTGGAACTAACGATATCTGAATATGTCTGGAACTAAAGATATCTGAATATGTCTGGAACTAAAGATATCTGAATATGTCTGGAACTAAAGCTATGTCCATATTATGTGAACAATCAGGGGCCTATCCCCTTTTCACTAGCACTTGATAAAAGAGATTGTGGTGGTGTTACGATTTTTGTGGCCATTCTTTAGGCTTCAAGCAAGGGCGCTGTCCAGCGGAAATCGTTTGTATTAAGCAGGGCTCGATCCTTAGTGAAGAATCCTTGGGTTGCTCCTTAGTGTTACTCAGTCTTGAAGGTCCTTCATCAATGAGTACAAATTGACATTTGATTAAGTAGTTAACCAGCCGATTAAGTAGTTAACCAGCCACGTATTCGCGCTGTTGATTGGCTGAAGTTTAAACCATGTGACCTAGCTTAGTCTATAAATGTAAGTAGTGTATTGCAGCACCCCTTATATATTAAAATATTCCAACAGGTGGAGCAGCAACTTCCAAGATTACCCAACTTTACAGCACAGAATTAAGTTGTGGTACTTGTGGGCTGAGTTGGCGAGGACCCAAAAACCACATCCAGAATTTGAATTTGATTCATCATCTCCATTTCCTATGACGGTAACCATTAGATCACTGACCTCAAAGATATACAATATTTCCTTCCCAAACATCTACGGTTATTTCTTTGCTTGTTTCGTTGTTCTTTTTATTTCGACTGGGCATATTAAAAAAGCCCATTAAAACCATACCCCTAAAAGACAGATATTTGATATTATTCAAGATACTAGTAAAACCTGTGGATTTATCACAATATGATAATCTAATTACTACAACGTTTGATATGTTTACTTAAGAGCTATGCCATGTAGTTCAATGTGTAAAAAGTATAATAATCTTGACTAGCAGACCTGTGTATATACCACAATATGATAATCTAATCATTACAACGTTTGATATGTTACTTAAGAGCTATTGCCATGTAGTTCAATGTGTAAAAAGTATAATAATCTTGACTAGCAGACCTGTGTATATACCACAATATGATAATTTAATCATTACAACGTTAATATGTTTACTTAAGAGCTATTGTCATATAGTTCAATATGTAAAAAGTATAATAATCTTGACTAGCAGGACCTGTGTATATACCACAATATGATAATTTAATCATTACAACGTTTAATATGTTTACTTAAGAGCTATTGCCATATAGTTCAATTTGTAAAAAAGTATAATAATCTTGACTAGCAGGACCTGTGTATATACCAGAATATGATAATTTAATCATTACAACGTTTAATATGTTTACTTAACAGCTATTGCCATATAGTTCAATATGTAAAAAGTATAATAATCTTGACTAGCAGGACCAGTGTATATACCACAATATGATAATTTAATCATTACAACGTTTAATATGTTTACTTAAGAGCTATTGTCATATAGTTCAATATGTAAAAAGTATAATAATCTTGACTAGCAGGACCAGTGTATATACCACAATATGATAATCTAATTACCACAATGTTTGATATGTTTATTTAAGAGTTATTGCCATATAGTTCAATGTGTAAAAAGTATGATAATCTTGACTAGCAGGACCTGTGGATATACCACAATATGATAGTCTAATCATTAGAACGTTTGATATGTTTACTTAAGAGCTATTGCCATATAGTTCAATATGTAAAAAGTATAATAATCTTTCCATCTTTTTCCTTTCCTTCTTTTCTTTATGTTATTTTGAAACAGATTAGCACTATTAACCCCTCTCTCTATCTTTCTCTTCCTATCTTTCTTTCTTTCTTTGTAATTGTTCTTTCTTTCTTTCTTTCTTTCTTTCTTTCTTTCTTTCTTTCTTTGTAATTGTTCTTTCTTTCTTTCTTTCTAATTATTATTTTTTCTGTGAAGTATGTCCCTTTCTTCCCTTCTTTATAATAAAAACGGAATGGTCCATTATTTAGCTGAGATGATGACACCCATTAGAGATAAGAATTCTGCGGATAAGCAACATCATATAATCAGGATTTACAATTTCTCATTTCATCTTGGACAATTTGGATGGCCTGATGTTTACCAGAAAGGTGTTCAATTTGATAACAAGCGTATTAATACAGACACGAATCAAATATTTCAGTTATTTGTATATGCTCTGTTACATCTGCCACATTGCAACAGGAAAACATCTTTATCGTGATGCCTTTTTTTTCAAATAGCTTGTGTTAATATGTATGAAACATTATATGTTCCTTTTCTTTGTTAGTAGATAATAGAATGAAGCAGTGAGAGAAGAAAGTGAATTGACAATTTCAAAGGTTGTATGATTCCCGTTCATTCATCCATCAAAACAATATATCTTCTTTGGAAATTTGGAAATTTCTTGTGATCCTCAAGTGGAATATATTTCTTTTAATCTTTTTATCGAAAATAACAATACTTATCTTATTTATTGTAAATATCGAACCTATGATGCACACACACACACACACACACACACACACACATATATAATATATATATATATATATAATATATATATATATTGTGTGAACAAAAAGTATTAGACAATCAGAATATTTCTTGTATGTTGTTTATTCTCAACTAGATTCGACCTTAGGTCATCTTCAGGAGAAAATTTCTTATGAAGAAATTGTTGATAGATTATTAGAAAGGGGGCATTATAAAGAATTATAAAAATTCAAGTGTTTTTTGTGGTTTAACATGCTGTTAAAATCCGGGTAGGCGAGGTGTTTAATAGTAGGCATGTCCATTTGTTCCGTGAAGAACCCCTCTCTCTCTCTCTCTCTCTCTCTCTATATATATATATATATATATATATATATATATATATATATACCATTGAAAGGAAGGAAAATCTCAAAAAATCATCATTCTGTAATAAATTATTAAAATACATGTATTTGCACCTACTAAACATGCAATAAACCATACAGTGTGAATTAAAAATACCATGTAAAATAATCCCTTTCTACCAGTTTTTGGGTACCTTATATATATATATATATATATATATA
>CM042155.1:83042454-83057454 GCA_023376005.1 Doryteuthis pealeii | reverse complement strand
TATCGACGCAATTTTTCACCCACCACACATGAGCTTCGTTTGTGGGTGGTCCCCCTTAATAGGACCTTGTGCCTAAACCGTACAAGTGGGGTAGGAGGTAAATAAAATTATATATAATATATATATTATATATATATAGTATATATATTATATATATATATATATATGGATTTAATCGTCTCAGAGAGGAAAAACTTTCTGATTTCAAACATTTAAAGTCTTCTTAAGATATTGACCTGTGTGTCATTTCTTTACTGGTGCGAGGTGTTGGAAAATAACTATTGGATAGAAATACTTGAAACCATACAACTGTGTGTACCTTTCAAAATTTAACAATCTTAGCACACTGTAAACAAATTGAGTTTGAATAAACTGAAACGCTATATCGTCGGCTTAAAAAATCTCAATATTTGACGTATTCATATTTTCCAAACTATTTAGACATTTACACTATATGTCTATATATAAAATCAACAATTCAGCAACGATTTTACAAGTTACCAAAGTTCATTATTGCAGCTGACCACACCACCTCCTCTCAATCATGACCGCAAGACACTCTCAGTAAAGAGAACTGAATCCTTCAATACAAGAACTCAGCTCGTGCCCTGAAGAAAGTTCTGATAGACCGAAACGTTTATAGCGTTGCATCACCGCGTAATAAGTAACCATCCAGTACAAACATCCGTGTTTGTCAACTTTTCTCCACAGATTAGCTGTAGTACATTTCAATTGCCGTAACTTATTTTTATTTGCAAACAACAGATTGACCTAGTGAAACTCGAAGTCGTGAGTATTTACCATGTTTTTATTTTACGGTACTGTTAATTGGACACATGGCCTAGTGGATTAGGTAGTTAGGTTAAGACAGTTCTGAGTGACAGTTATCTCTGGAGTCCGGGTCAATCCTGAGTAGAGGCAGTAACATAGAAAAATAATTAACACAACTCCTACCCCCAGCTATGGTTAGCGGAATGAGAATAGGATACCCGTGGACAAAAAAAAGTTAGGTTCAAAGTTCCGTGATGGCTCCCGATTACGACAAGAAAGTTCCGAGTTCGAAAAGAAGGTTCCTGAGTCCGAGAAGGTTTCCAGGTCCGACAAGAAATACCTGAAGAAGGCCGGAGGGCATATCGGCCGAAACTTTGTACACATAACAATGAAGATGGGGACAATAGTCCGAATAACGCAGATAATACTAATCATCAAGCCTCATCTCACACATTCAGAGAAATAATCAACCCTTGGGTTATTTTATACAAAAGACCTTTTTGTTTTATTCACTCTTGTTGTGTCTTCAATTTTTTAAACCTCATATTTTTATCTATTTAACCCATAGATTCGATCATAACAGGTACTACTATTCTGGGTGAGAATGAACCTCGGAAAAGGGGTTGTTTAAGGTACAATGCCCCTCTGTCCAGGAGTTATTTTTGTCAGGTCTGGTTGAAGGCATCGTCGAAGTCGAAATTATTTTTTTGGTTTGGCACAACCTTCTTTTATATGCAGGTTTGACCACACCACGTAGTGGCTATCAACAGAACTATTTGTCTGAAAAGGTACGTAATTAGAATTTCTGATATCTATCATTAAGCAGCAGAAATCTTTGGTAGAAAAGTGTACATTGGAGTTACTCCATACTCCGGAGATCCCCAAAACTGGAACCTCACCACCAAATGTATTTTAGCGTGTTATCAACACATTAGTATTATATTTAGTTGTAGATAAGATAATCATTTTGGCTGGCCAGACGTGGTAATCTGTCTGAAAACGGTTAAACCTTTAAGCTCTACTTGTAGTGACATCCACTTTTTAATCACCTTATACAATTTCGGTAGTACAAGAAATAAACCAAGAACAATAAACAACAAACTAGATATATATTAAAACGTTATAGGGTCAATATTCTCTAGCTCATTCTTGTAGATGTTTTTTTTTATATTTTAATCATAAAACCCAATCCTTAATCAACTCCATGGACATTGTTGAAGAAAAAACAGTGTAAATAATAATTTCAAGAAAGATAAGAATGCTACAATATAAAGATGCAAAGCGAATTATAGAAAATAAGAAAATTATGTCGACTAAAGAAAATAGTTTTTTCGCTGTCTGCCGTCTGATTAACGTTTTGAGTCCAGCCGAGTCGCTTTCTTATAGGACTAAACACAAGTGAATAAAATAAGCACATATGCATATATTTAGTAGAGGTGCGTGGTGTACTGGTTAGAGTCGTAGAAAATGGACTCGTCGGCCAGAGTTCAAATCCTGTACGAATCCACACTTCAAATAACGCTAATGCCCTTGGGAAAGGTATGAATCAAAATATTCTCCCTCCAGCAAAGGATCACCAAAGGATTCCATAATATAGGACTTTCTTTAAGCCCTTTTCAACTGGCCAAGGAGGGCACTTAAAATCTTTACATACCCAACACTAAGGATCATCGAGGAACAACCAAAGGATACGTACGAACTGTTCTACAAACAAGGACCCTGCTCAACCAAAGGATTCTACCCAACACTATGGAACACTGAGGAACAACCGAAGGATTCTACCCTGTTGACTTTTGGATATAAGGCTTGTGCTAGATACTCGCCTATACCTATAGACTAGGCGAGATCATGTGATCTATCTCTTGGTCAATCACTGGCAGTACTCTGAGGCTGATACAATATTTAACCCCGACCCTACTGGTCATATTTACCCAATAGTATGGCAGACTGGCTCTTTAACCTAGGTTAGGCATCCGGTCTAGAAGAAGGGAAACTGAATTCAAACCTCTTGAATCTCCACTTGGGTTGTCACTACTAGAATAGGTTCAGTCCTACTCAGTGATCTGTTTTAATTTAAAATTTCTTTCTTTTAGGAAACCAAATCGAGACTATTTATTTGTATTCTTGCCTTGTCCGTATTAAATATAATTTTCATCTTATATTTGTCGTGAAGCAGAAACAGATAAATATACGCACACGCATACGCTCAAAAAGGGATTCAAGTTTAATTTCAAATTATATTCTTTGTAACTAACCATCAACTCGTATTTCCATTTCAAATAACGTTACTGTCCAGCGTCCTGATATTATCATTGTTAAGTTGAAACATTTTTCATTGAGTTAATGGATCTGGCTGTCGCTCGATTATTGATTTCGACGACACGCTCGGAGCAATTGTATGAGAACAAGCCTTCTTGATGGATTTCGATCTGTTACTAAGCACTAGCTAAAAGTAAAGTTTAGATGCGACAAGATGGGGCTTGATCGCATAACATTCTATGAAATGTGGGTATATGCAGCAAGTCTCTTTGCGAGAATGAGGGCGGGTTCTGTATCAACTTTTTCGCCGCTATACATGAATATTATGGTCCGGCCTTTGAGCCGGGAACTCATTCCTCGAAAGACAAAGTCTATAAAATAAGTTTCAATATTCTTCCATGCTTAAAAAAGAACAATAGTCATTTTTTAAACACATTCTGTTCTATATAATCCAAGGATTAGACTCTAACAGGTATTATCACTCCGATTCAGAATAGACCTGTGAGTAATGGTGATTAAGGAGTATGTTGGAATATTTTGACATATAAGGTGTACTGAAGTCCACCACTTAAACTTATAAATTCTACTTAGGGGAGTTGATTAGAGCCAGCCAATCAAGAGCTCGAATACGTGGTTAGTTAACTATTCAATCGCTGATCTTAAAAGCCGTTAATTTACATGTATTCGATACGTACGAACGGATCTGCAAACAAGGACTCTGCTCAACCAAAGGATTCTACCCAACATTATGGAACACCGAGGAACAACCGAAGGATTCTACCCTGTTGACTTTTTTTTATATAAGGCTTGTGCTAGATCCTCACCTATACTTATAGACTAGGCGAGATCATGTGATCTATCTCTTGGTCAATCACTGGCAGTACTCTGAGGCTTATTCAGTACTTAACCCCGACCCTACTGGTCATAATTACGCCGACGTTCATAGACGACGGATAGAGGATTAAATCACTGGGCCGTTACCAATACGCAGGATAGGACTTATACGCTTACCAAAGGATCACCAAAGGATTCCATAACATAGGACTTTCTTTAAGACCTTTTTAACTGGCCAAGGATTGCACTTAAAAACTTTACATGGCCAACACTAAGGAATACCGAGGAACAACCAAAGGATCAATCGGCTGGTCTCGTCAAGCCCTGACACCTATATGATTTTCACAACGATCTTACTCTTTTGGAAAGCCCTAAACCTTTTAATCATATATGTGCCAGAGGCGATGGTGAGGGTCTTAATGTATTGGCATGATTTTTACCCAACACTAAGGTAAAACAGAGGAACCAACAAAGGATTCTATCTAACATTAAGGACTTTTTCAGTAAGGAACATAATGGATTTCCACTGTAAAGTGCTTTTACCTGCAGCCTGAAAATGGCGACAAAATTGTAAACGCGTTCCCCAGAGCTCGGGAAATGCAACTTCACAACCAGATGGTTTAACGTCATACCCAGGACAACAAACACCTAACACGTTATTTTCTTTTATACTTCTGATTACCTAGCTCAACAACATTTTGATTATTGAAACAGATTCTCTTTACACACTTTGATAAATTAGATTGGGATTTCCAGTCAAGAAAAAAAAAACGAAAAAAAGAAAAAGAAACACGAATTTCACAACTGTTCTACCATTGAAACAAACGCAGCTTTAACTAAAAACAATCAGCTAATAAACATAGTTTTCAAATATTTAATATTAAATTAGCGGAAATTTAATTATCACACAGAAGGAATGAAAATGGAAACTTAAAAAACAAAACAAAAAAAGAAACAACGCTGCGTAAACTTGCACTCGTTTTGCGATGTGTGAATTTTTTTAAAAGAAAAACAAAGAAAACGTGAGAAAGAATGTAAAAAACACAATGACTAGATAGATTCAATAACCACTAGAACTTGCTTTCAAATTGTCAGAGAAACGGTAAAATATTACAGTAAAGAATTTATAAGTAAATACTTCTATTTATTGAGTAACTAGATGTTGCATAGCGCCTTATTTACCGGCACTAAATAGGTATATGTTATAAATAACTAATATATACCATATATAGGTATATGTATATGTTATATACTGGTCTTTCACGTTACCAAATCAACAATATAACGTTATATACCTTTCTTTAATTCTTACTCTGGTCGTCTATCATCTATCTTGGTCTGGTATATCTTCTAAGTCTCGTCTGGTCTTCTATGAGGATTCCGGGTCTGGTTTCTGTTGGGATCATTCCTTATCAGAAGCCTTGTGTCATTGTTAGTTTTAGTAATAAACACAAGACTTCGATTTTACGTTGATGTTACTTTATTCCAGATCCCCACCCAGACAATCTGCGCAGATGAGGCTTACATGTTGCTAGCTCGGCTTCTAAGTTCTAACTGACTAACTGAGTTGCTTACTCCTTAAACCAGAAGAGGGCTTTCTATGGGGTTTCCGGTTCTCATGGTCTATCCCCAGAAATCAAGGTCAGAGTGAGGTCAAACGCTGTCACTCACTCTCAAGGACATCAGCTGTACTGATCGCCATAAGGATTTCTACAATACCTTAAAAATTTATTAGGGATCCAATAATTATGTAACATAGAAACGGTTACCTAGCGTCGACTAGGTACGTTAACTAGCATGGATCGATAGAAAGGACATGTCAATAGTAATCGTAATATACTTATATTCTATTCATGTTCTGCTTTACTTCTCGGTGCTGGAATCTGGTTGTTGAATCTAGTGTTGGGCTGGATGGATCCTTTTCCGCTTGAGTCTGGAACAATTTGGGATTCGCTTGAAGATATCTTAAACCGTTCTTTATTTTTTAAAATCACAACACAAGACAATCTTCCTTTTTTTCTCATTGGTACATTTATTATATCACCAAGTCAAAATGCCTTGGAGAACAGATACGCATATTGCATCTGCTCCCTGCCACTGCTTGGTTCCAAACTGATTTTTATCCCTTTCTCTTTCTCTTACTCTCTTCACTCCCTTCACTGCCTTGTCCTAACCAATTTGAATTCGATAGTATTACTTATCTTATACTCGTGTTCTGGTTTACTTCTCGAGGCTGGATCAGAATCGCTGGTATTTCTAGATCAGTTGTCGGGCTGAAGGGTAATCTCTCTTTCTTGAGTCTGGAACAACTTAGGATCGCCTGAGGATATCTTGCCTTGTTCATAGTTTTTAAACCACAACATAAGACAATATTGTTTTTTTGTTTTTTCATTGCTACATTTATTATATCCCCAAGTTAAAATTATTTGGGGGACAGACACACATCTTGCGTCCGCCCCCGTCATAGATTGATTCCCACTGATCTTTCATACTTCTCTCTTTCTCTTTCGCTTACTCTTATCACTGCATTGTCCAAACCAATCAGAATTCGACAAGTAACATTGCGCTGTCCAGTCAGAAATCGATAGGTGGCCCAATCCAAATCTTTCCACTGTTATTCACACGTAACTTCTCGGATCTCTGACTTTTTCAACCTTATTAGCCCATCGGTAGAGCGTCAAGAAAAAAGCATAATAATCTTGATCTTACTCTATCCCACTCATTTTTTCTTTCTTTCCTTCTTTTCATCTTTTCATTATGTCCGATTGAAATATAGCGATATAGCTTCAGCACGCTCACCCCCTCTATCTATCTCTCCCGTGCTCTCTTACTTTCTTATATTAGGTCTATTTGTTTTTTTTTTTATGTATTTTAGTACTGTTAGAAAAATCATTAAATTATAAAGTACAGTAAAGTCGGCGGGGCGGCCTAATGTCGGTATCAGCCAGACCGCGAAGGAGTCTATCCCCTTTTCACTAGCGCTACACCAAGGAGATTATTTTAATCATCTGAGTCGGAGCGCCACACATACCATCAGTTCATCACTTTACCGCACAGATCCCTGTGCTACTCATGCGCTGAGTTGATGAGGGCCAGTATCGCAACCTTGCGATTCCCACGTTGACCGTCTACCGACTGAGCTAAATATACAAGGTTGTAATCATTCCATCTGGTAAGAAATTATTGTTTTGTAAATCTATACATATATAAAGGGCAGTTTGTGTGTATGTATGTCCGGAGGAAACTATGAAAATAAAACAATCAAGGACAACGTAAATGTGTATACACATTCACTATCACCAGATTTTATACTTTGAGCAGATCCGTCTATACATATATAAAGGGCAATTTGTGTGTATGTATGTCCGGAGGAAACTACTAAAATAAAACAATTAATGTCAAAGTAGATATATACATATACATTCACTATCACCACATCTTGATTTTTGTGAAAAAATAATTATGATTTTATCTATATATGGGAAGATATTTAAGAATTATGATTTGAATTGTAAGAGAAGTGAAAGTCATTGGTTGCGTTCTTGATAAAAAAAATCAACCATGAAAGACCAAAACAATCAAAGGATCTGCGTGACTAACTATTTATTACCCCCCTCTACCCAGACAAAGCCGGGTAGCCGCTTCTAGTTAGTAATAAATCAACTCTTAAATTTGGGAGAAAAAATGCTTCAAACCAAAGTGTATATTTTTTAATGAAATGTTTTAAATAAAAATCAAATGAGAAAAATTTTACATTTCAAATTCTTAGTTTCATTTCATTGTAAGAAAACATTTTTATTTCTTAGCTTCATTTTATTGTACCCACAGACGAGTTTTCTTCATTTAGTTAAAAGCCATGGTTCTGTCAACATCCGGTTAGCATTTTGTATTGTGGTGTGTGGGCGTATTGAATTTGGTGAATTTTTGTGAATCGGGAGATATCTTTATTTGCGTATATAACACAGCCCCCTCAGATATCGATCCGATTCACAGTGAGTATGCATGCGTAAGTGGTGTAGTGAGGGATCTAATGATTTTTTTTTAAACGTGTGTGTGCCCTGTGGATTTATTGCATCATGAATTCCTTATAACGCGCTGGCATCTGGCCTCGTGTTAGCCTAGCTGGAAGTTGTTTTGCGTTGTTTTGGTATTGTTTCGGGTTGGTGTTCTGTCCGGAAGGTTGCGTCGATTTCTGTGTAATGGATGGGATAGAAAATTTTTTAAAAAATCGCAAAAATGAAACGAAAGAAGAGTTTCTCTGAATGTTTGAGATGAGGCTTGAAGATTAGTATTATTAGTGTTATTCGGACTATTGTCCCCACCTTCATTGTTATTTGTTCAACGTTTCGGCCGATATACCCTCCGGCCTTCTTCAGGTATTTCTTGTCGGACTCGGGAACCTTCTCAGACTCCGGACAAAGTACCGTGATGGCTCCCGAATACAAGAAAGTTCCCAATTTCGAAAAGAAGGTTCCCGAGTCCGAGAAGGTTCCCGAGTCCGACAAGAAATACCTGAAGAAGGCTGGAGGGTATATCGGCCGAAACGTTGTACAAATAACAATGAAGATGGGGACAATAGTCCGAATAACACTAATAATACTAAAGAAGAGTTTATCGATAAACCAAAAACTGATTTTTTAACGAATACTTTTCATATTTCTTATAAGAAAATATATTTATATATTAACACTCGTGTTCCTTAAATGTACAACTGTTGCAACACCATCTGATAAAAATCAGACCATCCCAATTTCCCTTGGATGAAATGCAATAATATAAATCCTGATTATTTTGTCTTGCTTATCCGCCGAATTCTTATTTCTTATGAGTGTCGTCACCGCAGCTAAATAATGGACCATACTGTTTTTATCATCAAGAAAGAAAAGAATAAAAACATACGCAACACAGAACAATATAAAAAGAAAGAAAGAAAACAGTGAGTAAGGGAAAGATCGAGAGAGAGGGTGAGCGCACGGAAGCGATTACGCTAATCTATTTCAATCGAACTTAACGAAGAAAGGAAAAGTACGAAAGAAAGTAAAAAAAAAAAAAGAGTGGGAGAGTTAAATTAAGATTATTATACTTTTTTACATATTGAACTATATTTCGCAATAACTCTTAAATAAACATATCAAACGCTGTAGCAATCAAATCATCATACTGTGGTATATCCACAGATCCTGCGAGTTAATTTTTAATCATTGTAGCTCCAAAACTTTTTGAAAAATTCTAAAAAAACTAAAATCAGATGTCAAAATTGAAACAAAATCCTGTGTGTTTCAGTGTCAAAACTTAGGCTGTTCCCATGAGAGAGAGAGAGAGAGAGAGAGAGAGAGAAGAGAGAGAGAGAGAGAGAGAGAGAGAGAGAGAGAGAGAGTATGAAGCCAGGCTCAGCAATTTCGATATATTTGGAACATCGGTGCGAAATAATGGACCTTGAATTGAAAAGAATCGCGAAATGGAGAGAGAGAGAGAGAGAGAGAGAGAGAGAGAGGAGAGAGAGAAAGAGAGAGAGGGGGGGATGAGGTTGGGAAAGAAACAGAGATAAAGAGAGGGAACAAACCCCTGATGTCAATGTCATTATTCTTTTGAAAACATCGATAGCGACATAATTCACATTGAATTGAAGAGAATCGCTAAGAGGAGAACAAAAGAGCGGAAGAGTGAGTGAGGGAGAGAGAGAGAGAGAACGAGAGACAGGGGGAAGAAGAAAAAGAGAAAGAGAGAGTGAAAGAAAAGAGAGGAAGGGCAAGCAGCCTCTGATATTGTCAGTGTCATTGTTATCTAGAAAACATCGGTAGAGACATGATGCACCGTCAATTGAAGAGAAACGCAAAAAATGAGTACGAGAGAGAGAGAGAGAGAGAGAGAGAGAGAGAGAGAGAGAGAGAGAGAGAAGGGGGTGCAGAAAGAGAGAGTGAGAGGGGGGAGCGAGAGAGAGAGAGAGGTGGGGAAAGAGAGAGTGAGAGCGGTGGAGCGGAGAGAGAGAGAGAGAGAGTGAGAGAGAGATGGAGAAAGAGAAAGTGAGAGCGGGTGGGGGAGAAAGAGAGGGGGGAGAGAAAGATGGAGAAAGAGAAAGTGAGCCTGGGTGAGGGATAAAGTGAGAGAGAAAGAAAGATAGAGAAAGAGGAAAGTGAAAGTGGGTGAGGGAGAAAGTGAGAGAGAGAGAGAGAAAGATGGAAAAAGAGTGAGTGAGAGCGGGTAGGTGAGAAAGTGAGAGAAAGAGAGAGAAAGAGAGAAAATGAGAGAGGGAGAGCTGGTGGAGGAGAAAGAAAGAGATAGCGGGTGGGGGAGAAAGTAAAAGAGAGAGAAAGAGGGAGAAAGACAGAGTTAGAGCGGGTGGGGGAGAAAGTGAGAGAGAGGGGGAGAGAAAGAGGGAGAAAAGAGAGAGTGAGAGCGGGTGGGGAAGAAAGGGAGACAGAGAAAGAGGGAGACTGAGAGAGTAAGAGTGGGTGAGGGAGAAAGTGAGAGAGAGAGAGAGAAAGAGGGAGAGGGAGAGCAGTGGAGGAGAAAGTGAGAGAGAGAGAGAGAGAGAAAAAGAGAGAGTGAGAGTGATTGGAGGAGAAGGTGGGAGAGATAGAGAGAGAAAGAGAGTGTGAGAGAGGGTGGGAGAGTGGGTGGAGTGAAAGAAAGAGAGAGAAGAGAAGAGGGGAGAAAGAAAGAGTGTGATGGATGAGGGAGAAAATGTGTGTGTGTGTGAGAGAGAGAGAGAGAGAGAGAAAGAGAGAGAGAGGAGAGAGTAGAGAGAGAGATGGCGGAGAGAGGAGTGAGAGCGGATGAGGAAGAAAGTGTGTGTGTGTGTGAGAGAGAGAGAGAGAGAGGGAGAGAAGAGAGAAGGAGAGAGAGAGAGAGAGAGAGAGAGAAGAAAGAGGGGGAGCAAGCAGCCATGGGATATTGTCAACATCATTGTTATTTGTAAAACATCGATAGCGACATAGTAAACCGTGAATTGAAGAGAATCGCAAAAAGAAGAACGAGCGAGAAGGTAAAGAAGAGAGAGGGAGAAGAGAGGTGAGAGATAGAGAGAGGGGGAGATAAAGAGAAATCGAGAGACAGACAGATAGATAGATAGATAGATAGGAAGAGATATAGAGAAAGAAGAGAAAGAAAAAGAGGAGAGGGGAGAGAGGGAGATAAAGAGAAAAGTAAGAGAGATAGAGGACAGATAGATAAGATAGAGAGAAAAAAGAGGAAAGTAAGGAGAAGAGAAAAAGAAGAAAGAGAGAGAGAGGAGGAGGAGGAGGAGGAGGAAAGAGAAACATGCAGCCATGGGATATTGTCAACGTCATTGTTATTTTATCAAAAAACGAAAAGAAAGCCTGAAATAAAGAATTTGCCATTCTGAAGGTTTTTCAGAACCGCTTTTGAATCGGCACCAAAACTTTGCGCCAAGAATAATTTCTTATGGATGATCCGAATGCAACTAATCCATAAGCACGTAGCCACTTTCTTTGGCCTTCATTTGACAAACTGTCTTTGCCGACATCCCGACAACGTCATTCCATAGAAAGGCGCGTTTGTTTCGTCCGAGAAAGAACATGTCAATACGTTATGTTCATCTGACAAATGCAGCTGTGAAAACAACAGAGTTTCAGATGGGAATAAATCGGTGAATTTCCCTTCACATGCGACATGAGATCTATACGTTACTACTCGTGTTCCTTAATTGTACGACCGTTACCATTTTGCGACACCTGGTCAAAAGTGAAACCATCTAAATCGTACAAGTTGAGATGCAAAAATGTAAATCCTGATTTAATTGGTGTTGCTTATCGGCTAAATTTTAAATATAGAGAGGGAAGAAAAAAGATATGCTACACAGAAAACTATAAGAAAAAATGTAAACCCCGATTATCTGGAGAGAAAGAAAAAGATGTGAGAATTGGGGAAAAACATCGCTTAATTCTTTCACATGCGACATGCGATCTATACGTTAATACTCGTGTTCCTTAATTGTACGACCGTTATCATTTTGCAACACCTGGTCAAAAGTGAAACCATCTAAATCGTCCAAGTTGGGATGAAAAAATGTAAATCCTGATTATCTGGTGTTGCTTATCAGCCAAATTTTAAATATAGAGAGGGAAGAAAAAAGATATGCTACACAGAAAACTATAAGAAAAAAAAGGGAGAAAGAAAGTCGGGGAAAAACATCGGTAAATTCTTTCACATGCGACATGAGATCTATACGTTAATACTCGTGTTCCTTAATTGTACGACCGTTATCATTTTGCGACACCTGGTCAGAAAGGAAATCATCTATATCGTCCAAGTTGAGATGAAAAAAAGTAAATCCTGATTATTTGGGGTTGCTTATCAGCCAAACTTTAAATAAAGAAAGGGAAGAAAAAAGATATGCTAGAGAGATAAAAGAAGAAAGAAAAAAAATGAGAGAATTGGGGAAAAACATCGTTTAATTCTTTCACATGCCACATGAGATCTATGCATTAATATTCGCGTTCCTTAATTGTACGACCGTTATCATTTTGCGACACCTGGTCAAAAGTGAAACCATCTAAATCGTCCAAGTTGAGATGCAAAAATGTAAATCCTGATTATTTTGTTGCTTATCAGCTAAAATTAAATTTAGAGAGGGAAAGAAAAAGATATGCTACACAGAGAAACTATAAGAAAAAAAAAGGGGAAAAATAGTGCGGGAAAAACATCGCTTAATTCTTTCACATGCCACATGAGATCTATGCATTAATATTCGGTTCCTTAATATACGACTGTTATCATTTTGGACACATGGTCAAAAGTGAAACCATCTAAATCGTCCAAGTTGAATGAAAAAATGTAAATCCTGATTATCTGGTGTTGCTTATCAGCCTAAATTTTAAATATAGAGAGGGAAGTAAAAAGATATGCTACACAGAAAACTATAAGAAAAAAAAAAGAGAGTCGGGGAAAAACGTCGGTAAATTTTTTCAGCATGCGACATGAGATCTATACGTTAATACCCGTGTTCCTTAATTGTACGACCGTTATCATTTGCGACACTGTTAAAAGGAAACCATCTAAATCGTCCATGTTGAGATGAAAAAATGTAAATCCTGATTATCTGGTGTTGCTTATCAGCTTAAAATTTTAAATATAGAGAGGGAAGTAAAAAGATATGCTACACAGAAAACTATAAGAAAAAAAAAAGGAGTCGGGGAAACACGTCGGTAAATTTTTTCACATGCGACATGAGATCTATACGTTAATACCCGTGTTCCTTAATTGTACGACCGTTATCATTTTGCGACACTTGGTTAAAAGGGAAACCATCTAAATCGTCCATGTTGAGATGCAAAAATTTAAATCCTGATTATTTGGTGTTACTTATCAGCTAAATTTTAAATATAGAGAGGGAGGAAAAAAGATATGCTACACAGAAAACAATAAGAAAAAAAAGGGGGGAAAATAGTCGGGGAAAAACATCGCTTAATTCTTTCACATGCGACATGAGATCTATGCATTAATATTCGTGTTCCTTAATTGTACGACCGTTATCATTTTGTGACACATGGTCAAAAGTATAACCATCTAAATCGTCCAAGTTGGGATGAAAAAATGTAAATCCTGATTATCTGGTGTTGTTTATCAGCTAAATTTTAAATATAGAGAGGAATAAAAAAGATATGCTACACAGAAAACTATAAGAAAATAAAGGGGAAAGAGAGTCGGGGAAAACATCGGTGAATTCTTTCACATGCACCATGAGATCTATACGTTAATACTCGTGTTCCTTAATTGTACGACCGTTATCATTTTGCGACACTTGGTTAAAAGGGAAACCATCTAAATCGTCCATGTTGAGATGCAAAAATTTAAATCCTGATTATTTGGTGTTACTTATCAGCCAAACTTTAAATATAGAAAGGGAAGAAAAAAGATATGCTACACAGAAAACTATAAGAAAAAAAGAGGAAAGAGAGTCTTTCCCGACTCTTTCACATCGGTGAATTTTTTCACATGCAACATGAGATCTATACATTAATACGCGTGTTCCTTAATTGTACGGAGGCCGTGGTGTAATGGTTAGAGATGTAGGAAATAAACTCGGCGACTCGAGTTCAAATCCTGGACGAGGCTACAGTTCACATAGCGCTAATACTCTTTGGAAAGTTATGAATGCAACTACTCCAGGTATGAGTAAATATTAGGGCAGACTGTGATCTTTCACCTTGGTTAAGCAACCAGTTTAACAAAAGGAAAACTCTGAATTCAAGCCTGTTAAACTCCTCTTGAGGTGGTCACTATTAGAATAGTAAGTAAAGTAAAGTCATTGGGGCGGCCTAATGTCGGTATCAGCCATGCAGCGAGGGAGTCTATCTCCTTTTCCCTAGCGCTAGACCAAGGAGATTATTTTAGCGTCTGGGGTGAAGCGCCACACCTAATATCAGCTCCTTACTTTACCGCACAGATCCCTGTGCTACTCATACGCTGAGTTAGCGGGGGCGGGTATCGAACTAGGAACCTTGTGGTTTCTAGCCGAACGCTCTACCGACTGAGCTAACTCGACCCTTTAGAATAGACTCAGTCCTAATTAGGGATATTTCATATTTCCCTAATGTTATTTTTTAGGAGCGTCATCATCTTGCAACAGCTGGTTAAAAATTAGATCATCCAAATTGTCCAAGTTGGGATAAAAAAAAGTAAATCCTGATTATCTGGTGTTGTCTATCAGCTAAATTTTAAATAAAGAAAGGGAAGAAAAAGATACGCTAGACAGAAAAAAAGAAGAAAGATAAATGAGTGCAAAACAGAGAAGCACTCGTCTAAATAATCGGTTCTACAAGCATTTATAGATAAATGTTCGGCTATGGAAATTAGAATAAAGCAACATGTTCCCCGAACATTTCGCAATGCTATTATTAATAATACATCCTGGCATTCCCAAGCATCTCACTCGGCCATAGCCGAACATTTATCTACAAAATGCTTGTAGAACCGATTATTCAGACGAGTGCTTCTCCCGTTTTGCACAGAGCCATGTCCTAAACAGCACTTAACCATCCTCGAAGCGTTTATATTTCTTTTTTTCAACCTACTCCTGTGCAAACAAAACTCCAAAATTCTGCTCTCTATTACTGGGAGACACTCTAACCTGTTTCAACTAGGGCATACATACCCCCTTTCCTCCCTTGTTAT
>CM042155.1:82997904-83042354 GCA_023376005.1 Doryteuthis pealeii | reverse complement strand
AAAAAAAACAGAACACAGAGAGGAAGCGAAAGGAGGAAAAAGATAAAGAGAGAGAAAGGAAAAGAGATAAACACAGAGAAAGAAAATCAACGAGAAAGAAAGAAGAAGAAAAAAAGAGAAACATGATTAAAGCGAATCTGAGAGAAAGAGGAACTGAGAACCATAAACAGGGGAGAAGTGGGAATAAATAGCGAAGGAAAAAGGAGAAAGGGATAGAAAGAAAGTCTGAGGGAAAAACCGAAATAGAGACAGAGACAGAGATGAGACAGAGATAGAGAGACAGAGACAGGGACAGAGACAGAGAGAAGGAGAAACAGAGAACCAGAATAGAGAGAAAGAGAAAGAAAGAGAAAGTGAGATAAACAACAACCATGAGATTGAGAAAGAGAAAAAAGAGAAAAAAAAGATGGCACACAGAGAGATAGATAGATAGAGAGAGAGAGAGAGAGAGAGAGAGAGAGAGAGAGAGAGAGAGAGAGAGAGAGAGAGAGAGAGAAAACCAAGAATAGTGAGAAAGGGAAAGAAAGAGAAAGTGAGATAAAGAGAAATCATGAGATTGAGAAAGAAAAAGAGATGGCACAGAGAGAGAGAGAGAGAGAGAAGAGAGAGAGAGAGAGAGTGAGTGGAGAGAGAGAACCAAGAATAGAGAGAAAGAGAAAGAAAGAGAAAGTGAGATAAAGAGAAACCATGAGATTAAGAAAGAGAAAAAAACATGGCTCAGAGAGAGGGAGAGAGAGACAGAGGGAGAGAGACAGAGAGAGAGAGAGAGAGAGAGAAAGAGAGAGAATGGAGAGAGAGAGAGAGAATGGAGAGAGAGAGAGAATGGAGAGAGAGAGAGAGAGAGAGAGAGAACCAAGAATAGAGAAGAAAAGAAAAGGAAAGAAGAGAAAGGGAGATAAAGAGAAACCATGAGATTGAGAAAGAGAAAAAAGAGATGGCAGAGAGAGAGAGAGAGAGAGATGAGAAAGAAAGAGAGAGGAGAGAATGGAGAGAAAGAGAGAGAGAAAGAGAGAAGAAAAGAAAGAGAAAGTGAGATAAGAGAAACCATGAGATTGAGAAGAAAAAAAAAGAGATGGCACAGAGAGAGAGAGAGACAGAGAGAGGGAGAGAGACAGAGAGAGAGAACAGAGAGAGAGAAAGAAAGAGAGAGAGAGAGAATGAAGAGAAAGAGAGATAGAACCAAGAATAGAGAGAAAGAGAAAGAAAGAGAAAGTGAGATAAAGAGAAACCATGAGATTGAGAAAAGAGAAAAAGAGATGACAGAGAGAGAGAGAGAGAGACAGACAGAGAGAGAGAAAGAAAGAGAGAGAGAGAATGAAGAGAAAGAGAGATAGAACCAAGAATAGAGAGAAAGAGAAAGAAAGAGAAAGTGAGATAAAGAGAAACCATGAGATTGAGAAAGAGAAAAAAGAGATGGCACAGAGAGAGAGAGAGAGACAGAGAGACAGAGAGAGAGACAGAGAAAACCAAGAATAGAGAGAAAGAGAAAGAGAAAGAAAGAGGAAGTGAGATAAAGAGAAACCATGAGATTGAGAAAGAGAAAAAAAGAGATGGCAGAGATATAAGGAATTCCCCGGCTTAAAACAAGAAACTGGGATAGCTGTAATTTTACTTTTTTCTCTGGAGGAGATTTTCCCAGAAATAAAAAAAAATAGCTTCCTGCTTCCAATTTTTTCTGTAATTTTCTTCTTTTTTTTTTTAAATTCATGATGCATTGAAAAGGGAAGGGGATTTTATCGATAACAACTAAAACAAAAATGAAGATGGCGAACGTTTTTGTCAGAACAAACGAATTCCTCGATTCTATAATCACGACACGAAAATAACAAAAAAGGGGAGGTAATTATGATAATTTCGTACCGAACAGCGAGAAAAGAAAGGGTTAAAATAAAAAGGTAAAAAAAAAAAGAAAAAGAAAAAGAAAAAAAAAGAAAAAGAAAGAGAAGGAAATGATTTAAAAGGTTGAGGTTAGAGGAAAGCTGAAAAGGAAAAAAAAAAAAAAAAATAAAAAGGGGAAAAAAAAGAATTATTTCTGAAATATTTTTTTAGAAAAATCCAGGAACCGAAATTTTATAAGGAAGGAAATCAAAAAACCCGGAGACAAAACAAGGGAAGTCAAAAAAGGAAATAGCTAAGAAAAGCCAGGGAGTTAGAAACAATTCAAAAAGGATTTCAAGTCAAAAAGACCCGAAGAAAGAAAGAAAGAAAGAATGAAGAAAGAAAGAATGAAAGAAAGAAAGAAAGAAAGAAAGAGAGAATGAAAAGAAAGAGAGAAAACAGAAAGAAAGAAAGAAAGAAGAAAGAAAGACCCAAAGAAAGAAAACCCAAAGAAAGAAAGAGGAAAGAAAGAAGAAAGAAAGAAGGAAATATACACAGCAATAGAAAGAGAGAAAATAGGAAGAAAAAATAAAAAATTAAAAAAGTTTAAAAATAATTTGAAAAAAAAAGAGTGAAAATAAAAAAAGTTCAACGGAGAAATAGAATAATTCCTGAATTGTTGAATACATTTCATGAAAATAATTTTCAGAGAAAAGAGACAAAGAAAAAAAAAAATATATATATATATATATATATATATATATATATATATATATATTACTATATATATAAGAGAGAGGAGAGAGAGAGAGAGAGAGAGAGAGAAAACAGAAACAGAAACAGAAACAGAGAGGAAAACAGAAACCAAGAATAGAGAGAAAGAGAATGAGAAAGAAAGAGAAAGTGAAATAAAAAACAACCATGTGATTGAAAAAGAGAAATAAGAGATGGCAGAGAGAGAGAGAGAGAGAGAGAGAGAGAGAGAGAGAGAGAGAATAGAGAGAAAGAGAAAGAGAAAGAAAGAGAAATTGAGATAAAGAGAAACCATGAGATTGGGAAGAGAAAAAAGAGATGGCAGAGAAGAGAGAGAGAGAGAGAGAGAGAGAAAGAGAGAGAGAGAGGAGAAAGGGAGAGAGAGAGAGAGAGATAATAAAAATAATTTTCGCAAATAATACAGATTCAGCTGGAGAGGGGTTAAAATAGGGAATTAAATCCAACAGTATTCAGAAGAATAGAAAACATGAAGTATTCCAAAAGATGGAGAATCTTTTGGAATACTTCAGTCGACGTTATAAAGTTTCGGTTTTTTCAACCTTCATCAGGACATGAAGTGAAATGTTGTGTGGTGATAGTGGATGACTTGCGAAAATATATTAATTTAACGTAGAAATTGAGAGCTATACTCATCTTCCCAGTGGTGGGGGGTGACAAAATTATTTATCTTCCCTTGGAAACTGGGCGGGTCACTTCAATTTTTTTTCTTTTTGTCCCCCTTTGCTGAATGGAAAAGACCTATGATTTTAAGTTCTCTCTTGTGGAGCGAAAAGGACAAGGTTTTCATTTAGGAACTGAATCGAGACAATTTGTTTTCGCCATGAAAACAATCAAAGGTACAGTAAATCTTTTAAACCATTTTCTTGTACCTTTTCTATTAATTCGTTTGTGGAGCATTATGCATAGTTTACCTGTTGGAGACACATATATTATGTATATAATAATGTAGAATATTTTAAGATACAAGGTGTGCTGCAATACACCACTTGAATTTATAGACTAAGCCAGGTCACTTTTCTTTGTCTAGATGGATAGCCGTTCAAGACTAAGCATTTATTTGAGTAGTATGTTTCCCAATCCTAATAGTAGTTGTGACATTTAACCAACATCTTGTGCTTGAAGGGGTCCATAGCTTTTCCACTGATATTAGTGTTGGAATACTTTAGTATATATTCCGTGCTGCAAACCACCACTTAAATTCATAGACTAAGCGAGGTCACGTGGTTTAAACCTCAGCAAATCAACAGCCCGAATACGTGGTTGGTTAACTACTTAATCGGCTGATATTGACAGATGTCCATTTGGACTCATTGACGAAGGACCTGCAAGACTGAGGAACACTAAGGGGCAACCAAAGGATTCTTCATTAAGGATCACGCTCTGGTTAACACAAAAAGGATCTCCGCTGGACAGCGTTCTTGCTTGAAGCCTAAAGGATGGCCATAAAAATCTTAACTGGTTATGGGCCCAGTGGCTTCCCACGTAATGTGTCTATTGGTCACATGAAAAAAAACAGGTTTTTTGTTGTTTTTTTTTTACTTCTGTCCATAGAAAAGAATAGAGACCACTTATCTCTAAATTCAGCATGCCATATTATTACATGTTGCCATGAAATGTAAATCCTGTTTCTCGGTAGTTTTTGAGATGAGACTTGATAATTATTATTTGGATTATTCAGACTATTGTCCTCATCTTCATTATCTGTACAACCTTTTGGCCGATGTGCCGTTTCCGGCCTTCTTCAGGTATTTCTTTTCGGACTCGGGAACTTAATTTTCGCACTCGGTAATCTTCTTTTCGGACTCGGGAACCTTCTTGTCGTAATCGGGAGCCATCACGAGACTTTGAACCTAACCATTTATTCAGTCGACGGGGGTAACCTCTTCTCATTCCGCTAACCATAGCTGAGGTACAGGTGTTAATCTGTGCTAATTATTATTCTATGTTATTGGAGCTAGGTTAAGACAGTTCTTAGTTATCTTTAGACTGCAGGTTCAATCCTGGTCAGGAGCAGCAGTAACATAGAATAATAATTAAAACAGCTTAACATCTTTACCTCAGCTATGGTTAGCGGAATGAGAACAGGTTACCCGCGTGGACTGAATAAAGAGTTAGGTTCAAAGTTCTGTGATGGCCCCCGATTACGGCAAGAAGGTTCCTGAGTTCGAAAAGTAGTTTGCCGAGTCCGAAAAGAAAGTTCCCGAGTCCGACAAGAAATTCCTGAAAATGCGGGAGGGCACATCGACGGAAACGTTGTACAGATAACAATGAGGATGAGGACAATAGTCCGAATAATTAAAATAATAACAGTAAATCATTTTAACCATTTTCTAGCACATCGTGCGTGGAATGTTATATACAGTTTAACTGTAATGGACACATGTTTTATGTCTTCCCTTCGATTGTGGATGTTGATTCCAATATCACGTCTCCGTTGGTCACATAATAATGTTACATAATTGTTAGTACCCTAACACTTATTTAAAGTAATGTAGAAACCAAAATGCCAGTTATAAGTTGCAGGCGGCGAACTTGAAGGTTGACTGACACGGCTTGACCTCATCCTGATCCTCCTTCCGGTGGATACCGTGAGAATCGGAGGAGAAGACCCTCTTCCGGTTTAGATTACAAAGAGAGTTTTAGTTCAGTATCGGCAAAACCACGAAGATGGTAAATAATGTTAAGCGCACTGCCGTACCCAATCTGCGCAGTGGGGATTTCGGAATAAAATATGATCTAAAGCAAATCGAAGTCTTGGATTATTATGTAATAAACTACCAATGACACTGGGCTTCTGATAAAGAGAAATCCGCAATGGAACACCAGACACGAAGTCCCCAAGACGAAGTCCAGACGCTAGAAGAAGAACGTAAGATACCAAAGATGAGCAGAAGAATAATAGAAGAAAGAATATACAACAATAATTCTGAACTTTAAAACTTTCGCTGTTCATTGAACGTATACATCCTATGTTTTTAAGACCTCACTCGTATAGCAGAAAAGGACATGTTTTTTTCATTTCTGTTTGTAAAAGAGAATAAAGACAATTTGCCTCCAGCATTATGTATTGTTTACCACTTAGGGACACATATATCATCTCTTCCTTTGTCTTTCAACGTAACTTGTTCGTTGGTCACTTGATAATTCACTCACATAAAACTTACTCTTTTGTGATCATCTTCTTATCATATATGTGCCAGAAAGCAGTATCTCAGAGTCAAAAACGTTAAACTCTATCCGATAGTGAGTTTCGAGTTCTGGAGGTCTGTGGAATGTAGACCACCCATTCATAATCATTGCTCCTAGGACCAGTCTGACCAGGAGCGGTAGTACCTGTTAGGGTCCCATCTATGGGTTAAATAGAAATAATTTGGTTAGAAAAATTGAGTTACCATCAAGAATGTATAAAACAAAAACATCTTCGGCATAAAGTGACCCAATGGTTTGACATGCCGTAAAACCCAGCCAACCAACCACCAACGAGACAAATTTCAAATATTCTGTTTTTTGGGGGGGGGGGGCATTGTGTCTAGAGTATGACGTTAAACTGCATCTAATCGTAATGTTACAATTCTGGAGCTCTGAGCAATGTGGAGTAAAATCTTTATCACCATTACTCCCTGGTCCACTCTGACCTGGAGTGACTGTACCTGTAGAGAACTCCTCTGTGGGTCAAATAAGTTTAAAATTGTATCTAAAAAATGAATTAAAACAATTGAAAACCCATCAAGAATAAATAAACCAAAACTTCTTCAGCATAAAATACGGGGAGTAAAAAAGTTATGTCATTTTCTTTATTTTATGTGAAGTGTTTTCTCTTACTTTTTAGGGTTTTTGACTCATAAGTAGGTTCAGAGCAAGAATCCGACGAGTAAGTCCCAATCTGCCAACAGACAATGTCCTCCTTCTGCATTAAAATGCTCGACCACACAAAGGACAAAGCAGACAATCACATCCTTTGGTGAAAAGCTTTACCGCTTCCGCCATACTCACTAGATTTAGTACCTTCAGTGTTGCCATGCCATAAAATCTAACCAAACAACAATAATAAATTTCAGATATTTCTTTTCAACTTAATGATGGGACACTAACATTTACTACCACTCTCAGTCTCAATAGATCATGCTTCCTAGAAATCAAGAACTGGAGCCTCCCTACCGGACTGAGTTAGGGTCTTAGAAGGCTGCTGAGTATGTAGTCGGAGTATTCCAGCCACGCATATAGGGAATTGCTGTAAAACTATTTGTAGTTCTATACTCAGGAAATCCCAAATATTGAGGAACCAAACTGTTGTTGGCATTCTTCCGTCTACTAAAGACGATGGCGTAGTGTCCACTTTTCTTTTCTTTTTTTATCTGCAACTGCGTGACAAAGAGACAACTGGTTGTTTTTTAGATTTCCAAGAAATAATCGAGCGTTCGTCCGATAATTTAAAACAGTATCCTGATATACATTTTCGGTCACTTGAACCTGCCCAGTCGGCATCACAAAACCCCCGTAATTTAAGGGTTCAGATGATTTTTTTTTAAATACTAACGACTGACTTATTGCCTTTCAGATATCGCAAAACATGCTTCGCTCCTGTTAATTGGATTGATGTTGGTTTATCCAAACACTGAGACAAATTTGAAACTACACACGATATATCTGGCCGAGTAGCCATCATAATATAAATTAAGGAACCAACAATTTCACGGTAGAGCTTATTACCAATTAATTCATTTTCATTATCAACATTTTTATTATAAATAATGCATGGAGTATTTCGGGTCTTACAATCGGTCATTTTAAATTTGACCAATAATCTTTCAATATATCTAGATTGATTCATTCTAATAGTATTTTTACTATGTTCAAATTGTATCCCTAAAAACCAAGACAGCCTTCTCAGGTCTGTCATTTTAAATTTTAAACCTTAACTATTTTAATTTTTATTAAATCAGCTTCCGTTTTTGAAGAAATTAGAATATCATCTACCCAAACTAATTATTGCTATTTCTTTGTTAAATTCCTTGGTATACAAACAAGGATCTATAATAGAGGGTTTAAAATCCTGGTCAACTAAGTAATTATGAAAAGTGTTATTCAAAATGTTCAGGTGCCAAACTATTGGTGGCATTCGTCTACTAAAGACGAATGGCGTAGTGTCCACTTTTCTTTTCTTTTTTATCTGCAACTGCGCAAGTGGCTGAACAGACCAATTTTCATGCCACATCGACATCAACACATGGGAGGCTTATGCAGAAGACCGTACGACCTGGCACCTCCTCGTCAATCAAGGAACAGAAAACGAGTGAAAAAGAGAGGAATGAGGCCACCACAGAAAAGAGAGCCAAAAGGAAGGAGAGACAATAGCATCTCCAGCTAGCATCACCGTTCGAGGTGTCAAATACTAAACACATTTTATCAGTATGGAATAATTCACTCGTTCTTACATAATTCTTGCAGTTCGTGTGTGAAACTTTGCAAGTACACGGACGATTTCAATTCGGAATTCGATAACATTATCAGCTTCTATTTCTACTTGGTTATTCGTGGAAATCCGTATGGATCAAGTGCCGCAAGAATCCTGAATTCCGCTGCACACTATTGCCGTATTATTAGCCGCTTTAAAACTTCTCTGCTTTGAATTGCACCATTTCTTCAAAAGTTTAATTACTCTGCCTTCCCAAGACTCATTAGAATTACTCCCAATTCTCCAAGCAATTTAGTCGTGATTTTAAACTTCACACTTCGTAATATTTGCAGCTCTCAAACGTTATAATTATTATTTAACTCCTTGTGAGTTTTTCGCACCAGCATTAGCTGACGGTCCTTCACTGGAATCTGAGTGACAACAAGTCTAGTTAGGTCTCCAGGACTCATCTGAGCATTCTAGCCGATTTCAACAATGCTGTTATATGGATGGTCTCAATTCTTCTTTTGGTGTCCAGTTCTTCCTTTGAGTTCCAGTTCTATACTTTGGGGGACATTTCCAAGTGCATCAACTACAATTCACTTGGCTCTCGTTTTCCACAGTTCTTTTTAAAATTCTCCAACGAGGTCTAGGTATTTGTCTATCTTTTCTTTTCTTTCATCTTTACGCTAGGATCTGTTTAGAACAGAAAATCTACCACTTGACAAGTTAAAGTTTTTTTGTTAAGCAATACTAGGTCATCTGGCTGGGATAAGGCGATCCATCTTTATCCAAAGTCCCAGAGGATTTTATGCGTTTCATTCTCAAGAACAGATTCCGTTTTATTAACACCATTTTTTAAAAATTATTTTCACTCCATTTGAGTTTTTTACATCAGCTTTAGCTGATGGTATTTAACTGGAGTCTGAGTGACAAAAAGTCTCCTCGGGTCTCCAGGACTCTTCTGAGTATTCTTGCCGATTGCAGCAGTGAAGTAGTCTGGATGGTCTCAATTCTTCCTTTCTAGATCCTCCAGTCTTTTTCCAAGTTTACTGGGACCGCTCCAAGTGCACCAACTACAATTGGTATCACTTTCACTCTTATGTTCCACAGCTTTTTCAATTCTCTGGCAAGGTCCAGGCATTTATCCACCTTTTCATTTTCCTTCAGCTTCACCTTGTGATCTGCTGGGACCGCAAAGTCCACCAGTTGACACCTATTTCTAAGTCTGGTCTCCTGGCTAGGATAGGGTGATCGTCTTTATCTCAAAGTTCCAGAGAATTTTATGCGTTACATTCTCAAGAACAGATTCTGGTTTATGCATATACCATTTTGTTGTATGGTCAAAGTTTATTATTATTACTAGCAAATATATGCACCCTCCGGGTGCAAGTATTTAAGTTTTAATGTAATAAAAATATATTAAATTAGAAAGGCTAATGAAAGTAAATAACAATGCAGATAAAAAGATTTGAAACAGAGGGGGTATAATCGAAAAATAGAACAACTGAAACTTACTCTTCCATCACTCTCGTCTTTCAGTGTTATTTTTTCTAATTTAAGTATTGAGTTAAAAGAGGAAGTAAAGAATAAAATGACAGTTATTTCTTCTTGTAAATAAATTTCTTTTAAGATTTATTGAAGAGATTTTTGCTTATATTCATTAAAATAAAACCAAACAATTAGAAATCAATAATACTAAGCACATATTTATTAAAATCACATTTTTTAATATCAATATGCAAATTAGCCTTCCCGTTCACACTGTAAACCGCCATTTTGTTGTATATATAAATATAATTGCATGTTGTTAGTACGTAGATATGGTTAACAGTATTAATAATGTAAAACAATTTATTAATAATTGAGGTTTAAATTAAAATAAAATCATTGAGAATGTGATATAAATAACTAAGGGAATTGTGACTTGAGTAGTAATATAGTTTCGGTTACAGACAGACAAACACACAATCTCCATTATAATAAGATATTATTATTATTATTATTATTATTATACTATTCAATTCAAGTTTTCACACTTTCTGGTAATTTCCACTAGAGTGTGATTGATTGATTGATTGATTGATTGAATGAATGGCTTTAATGGTATGACATTGCATTCTTAGCATTTGGTAATTTCGTAGGTTTATATTTACGTTTTTTTGTGTAAGTGATTCTTAAGGGTTTTTGCGCACAGTTATATTATATCAAGTATTCCTATACAATAAGATTTTCGCACAATTGTATGGTATCAAGCATTCCTACCACTTGTTAATAATTATATCGTTTCTGGAAATTATTTCTATTTAATAATAGTCATTTGATTTCATACATATATTTGGCTTCAGGTAACTTTAAATAACCCTTATTAAACAATTATAGCTTACATCAAGTAATCCTAATACTTATGTCTTATATACTTATATATTATATAGTTATATTTTATAATATATATTATTATACTCATATATTATTATACTCATATATTATATACGTATATATCATATACTTATATATTATATATTTATATATCTTAATTGTATATTAAAATACGGATTCTTTTTAAACCTATATACTTGGCCCTGGCAGTTGTGTTTGGTTTCTTTGCTTAATGGCATATCAATCTTTCTGGGTTCCGTAATGCCAAACCCATCTTGTAGAAGAACAGTGGCGGCACTATTTAACCAATAGCAGTACAAACGGCGGTTTATACCTTTCCCAATGATATAAGTCTGAAAACAAGCTAAATAGTTGACTTATTGAAATATTAACACTCATTTAAGCAGGGAAAATTTCAGGCTAGAGTCCAAAAGGATGAAGTGGCTAACGTGTGAAACTACGACATCGAAGTAAACAGTTTCAAACTCCAGTCGCGCTATCACGTTTATTTCGGAATATAAACTCGTGAAATGTAGGGATCCCCTCAATTCCAGCTATGCATTAAATAGTACCACTGCTGTAATTCTAAAAGGATGGGTTTGGCTATTAAATAACCCAAGAAGGTTGATATTTTATTAAACGAAAAAAAGAAATTTATGAACAGGCATCAAATTAAACTAGCAGGACCTGTGGATATACCACAGTATAATAATTTAGTTAACACATGTTTACTTAAGAGTTATTGCTAATAGTTCAATATGTAAAAAGTATAATAATTTTGATTTAACTCTCTCTCTCTCTCTCTCTCTCTCTCTCTCTCTCTCTCTCTCTCTCTCTCTCTCTCTCTCTCTCTCTTCTCTCTCTTTTGAAACACACTAATAACCCGTCCTTCGGGACAGGGGTCCGGTGTGCTTCGGCCATTGGACCGGTGTGTTCAATTAATAGCGTCGATCCCAGGGGGCTTTCCCCCAGGCAATACCTGCCCCCTTGATTTAAAGGGGCAGGGCTGGGTTTATTGCCCAGCGCCTGAGGCGCACCCTTGAGGGGAATGCCGAAGGGATCGACGCAATTTTTGTTCTTTCCCACCATGAGCTTCAGCTTGTGGGTGGGCCCACGTTAAAACGAGGCTTTGTACCCAGCCCAAACAAGTGGGGTATGAGGCAAATACCCCCGTCTCTCTTTCCTCTTTCTCTCTCTCTCTCTCTCTCTCTCTCTCTCTCTCTCACACACACACACACACACACACACACATGATTTTTTTTCTTTCTTTCCTTTTTTTCATCGTTTCATTATGTTCGATTGAAACAGATTAGCGTTATAGGCTTTCCGCGCTCTCACCCCCTCTCTATCTTTCCCCTCCTCTCTTTCTTTCTTTCTTTCTTTTTAATACTTTTCAGTGTTGCATTTTTTTCTTTCATTTCTTTCTTTATAATAAAAACGAATTGGTCCCTATTTAGCTGAGGTTACGACTCTCATAAGAAATTAGAATTGGACGAATAAGCAACAACAGACAATCAGAATTTTTAATTTTTTTCATTACATATTGGACGATTTGGACGGTCATATTTTTAAACAGATGGTGTTATAAGACGATAACGACCGAAAGATTAAGGAAGGAGCGTATTACTATATAGACGATTAAACATTTAAGCAACGACAGGTACTGTAATTAACCTGATAACAAAGTGGCTTAATTCGGCATTAAATGCCCCTAAAAGGGTTAATATACCGTAAATCAAAAGCAACCAAAACATCCAACCAACAGTTATCAGACCATAGCATTAAGTACTTTTAACTCGTGTTATCAACGTAGAAGATATAAAAATAAGCAATTAAGAAAAATACACTGAAGAGCCTGTTGGCGAAAATTTGCGTATGTCCTCGCGTTGAGATTATAAGTATTACTGTCCACTAGATCACGCTTATTTAATGATATTAGCGCGTAAGAAGCCAAAGGCATGATCCGCTATTACTTTCGGTGAAGCCACGCAACCACATTACGCTACATTGCCAGTGAAGCCACACAGCTAACTTTCTGTAGCCTTTATCGGTTCATGGATTACGTTAGGAAACCCAGCTTTTCTAACTGGTGAAAAAACGTGTTCTCAATTAAATCGTGTGCGATAATTCCGAACCAAGGCTTAGAACCATTCCAATGTCAGTAGGTTGTACTATATACACGCTACTCAAACACCTTTGCGCAAATTGATTGAAACAAAATGAATAATTATTATTATTAGTATTACTGTTGTATACTCTCTTTACTTCTATTATTCTTCTGCTCATCTTTGGTATCTTACGTTCTTCTTCTAGCGTCTGGACTTCGTCTTGGGGACTTCGTGTCTGGTCTTCCATTGGGGATTTCTCTTTATCAGAAGCCCTGTGTCCTTGGTAGGTTTTAGATAATAAGCCAAGACTTCGATTTGCTTTAGATCATATTTTATTCCGAAATCCCCACCAGACTACCTGCGCAGATTGAGTTGGCCGTGTGCTTAACACGACTTCCTACCTTCGTGGTTTGGCCGATACTGAAATAAACTCCCTTTCTAATTTAAACCGGAAGAGGGTCTTCTCCACCGATTCTCACGGTGTCCCCCAGGAGGAGGATCAGACTAAGGTCAAGCCGAGTCACTCAATCCTTCAAGGCCATGGGCTGCAAATTATAACAGCCATTTTGGTTTCTACACTACTGTAAATAAGTGTTAGGGTACTAACAATTATGTAACATTACTAGCAAAATAAAAAATACCCTCCGAGTGATGTAAAAATACATTTTTGAAACATATTGCCTGAGGAGTGGGAGTTAAAAAATTCAATGTCAGCGAGTTTGTACCCTAAGTAAGTAAAATCAAAATTCATTAAAGGATTAAAAAATAAAACAATTTGAAATGTAAACTTTAAATATGTATTAAAATAAAACAAATTATATATAGATATATAATACCAGTCATGCATTTATTAAAACTTGTTTTAAAAAACAATGAGGACTGTCTAATGTTGCATGTTCAAATTTTGAGTGTATTTATTCTATGTTATCACGATTTTGGGTAATGTGACGTAAGCAGTGACGTAGCGAATCTCCACAATTAATAAATTATTATAATGTCCACAATTTCTCTGTTGTTTCTTCTATACTGGACTAGGTCAAACTTAACGGACCTGAATTCCACCATCGTATGTCACCCCGCCATATATATATATATTTGTGTGTGTGTATGTGTGTGTGTGTGTGTGTGTGTGTGTGTATGTGTGTGTGTGTGTGTGTGTGAGAGAGAGAGAGAGAGAGAGTGAGTTGTATTCACCCAGAATCGAGACTGATGGTGCATTTACACCTCGTTGGTGCGTAGAATACACTGAGAGGATCGCCTACTGAGGGGTAAAGTTCATATAAGAATGGGTGTCCTGGGTTTGTCATTAAACTGTATCTGATATTGTCATTCGAGTTCTGGATGTCCGTGATGAGTGAAATAACCCTTCATTGCCATGATTTTCAGATTCACTCAGACTCGTAGTGCTAGTACTTATTAACCTCTCATCTGAGGGTTAAGTTGATCTATTTAAAAAAAAAATATTAGTATTCGATAGGACTGCGTGCATGGAAGAAAAAGCAGAAAAAGAGGTTCAACCAGAACATACCTAACATAGAAAGAATGTATCAAGGACGGTTTAACCGAAATATCACGCATGACTACTGTTGATTTCTACAACAGAAAAATAACACAAGGAAGACAGTAAGAATAAAAGAATGAAAGAATGAACGAATGAAGGAATGAAAGAATAAAAGAATGAAAGAAAGAAACACAGTGAGAATAGAAAGTGCAGAAGAAAAGTGAAGACGGAACGAATATAAGAATGAGAGAAAAGATAAAAAGAATGAATCAATAAGGAAAGATAGAAAATAAAGGAAAAACAATGTTTAAGAAAATATCAAACAAGACAAAAGAAAGAAAGAAAACTTAAAATAATGATACAAAAAAGAATGAAAGATAAAATGAAAGAAAGAAGGAAAAAAGACCGTGCCACTATTGGAAACAATGAACGGGAAAAAAGAAAACGTTAGAAAGGCTGGGAAAATGTTAAAATGAAGGAAAGAAAGGAACGGAGATAAGCGTAAGAAGAATTGAATGATTCGGAAAATATTTGAAAGAAAGAGCTAAAAGAAAAACGAAGGAAAGAACATATCAAATGATGAATATAGAAAATTAAGAAAGAAAGAAAGAAAGAAGGAACTTGGGTAAGAAGAAAATAAATAAACCACCCAAAGTAAGTAACCAACCTACAACAGAAAAAACAACACAAGAAAGAGAGACAGAAAAATTGAAAAATTGGGGAAATATCTAAAAACAAGAAGAAAAAAGAAAAAAGAAAGAATATATCAAATGATGATTATAGAAAAATTAAGAAAGAAACAAAGAAAGAAAGAAAGAAAGAAGCTGGGTAAGAAGAAAAGAAATAAAACAACCGAAGCAAGCAACCTACCTACAATAGAAAAAAAAACAACACGAGAAAGAGGAGAAAGAAAAATTGAAAAATTGGTGAAATATTTAAAAGCAAGAAGAAAAAAGAAAGAACCTATCAAATGATTAATATAGAAAATTAAGAAAGAAAGAAAGGAAAGAAAGAAAAAAGGGTAAGAAAAAAGGAGAGAAAAAACAACCAACCTACCAATCAACTATCCACCCCACAATAGAAAAAAAAACACAAAAGAGAAAGAAAGAGAGAAAGAAAAAAGAAGGAAGAAAAGAAAGTATAGGAGAAAGGGAAGAAGATAGAACTAATATAAGAATAAGAGAATGATAAAAAGAATGAATTAATAATAAATGAAAAATAACAACGTTAGAGAAAATATTGAAAAAGAAAAAAAAGAAAATATAATATAATAATAAAGAAAAAGAAAGGAAGATAAAGAAAAAAAAGTATCATCAAACTATCAGAAACAAAGAAACGAAAAAAGGAAAGGTTGGAAAATTGTGAAAATGTTAAAAGGAAAGAAAATAAAAAAAGAAGGAAATGTAGGATCGAATAAGTAAAATTGGAGAAATATTTTGAAAGCAATGAAAAAAAGAAAAAAAAAAGAGCATATTAAATGATGAATATAGAAAAAAAAAAAAGAAAAAAAGAAGGTAAAAAAAGAAAGAAACCAACCAACCTACAATAAAAAGAAAGAAAGAAAATTAGAAAGAAAAAGGAACAAAGGAAAGATATATATATATATAATATATATATATATATATATATATATATATATATATATAAAGATAATCTACTGACTCAGTAGATTATCTTTATTACTTGGCTCTACTTCGGTATCGAGCACTTTTACAATTAGCTTCTCCTAGCGGTTATATGAATATATATATATCTTATATACATATATATACATATAATTGTTTTTTCTTTGGCCAAATACTATACCAATAGATTATTTTTTGTTGGTACGAATATCTTGGTCTTTTCTTTTTTCAAAAATTTTTTTTTCTTCCTGGTTGGTGTTTGGTAGTATATTTTTACAATCAAACTCTCTGCCGGGTTTTTCTCTCCGCAAGGATCTACCAACACGCTTGGTATATTATATATATATATATATATATATATATATATATATATAGAGAGAGAGTTTTTATAATTTGCTTGAAGCATTGTGTATATATTGGTTTGAGGTTGATTTTAAAGGCTATCACAATGCAGGTGTAAAGAAAAAATATAAGGTAACAGTGGTTGTGTGTTAACGTGTTTTTTATTCTTGAATTTTCGAATCTCTTTTTCACTATATATATATATATATATATATATATATATATATATATATATATATACTAGTTTCATTCCGGTATTTAGGATTATTCCATGTGTGGTTTAACCAAGCTGATGCGGATAGAGCGTAAGGAGAGCTGAATGTGACTAGTGCCATTGAATGGAAGGACAGAGCAAGATATTCAATAAATGAAGGAAAAAACTTTAAATGTGCTTCAGTACAATAATTTATTTCAACCGTATTACTACTAACAGTCATGTTCTTGTGATTACCTGAAGATGCCGTAGTAATACGGTTGAAATAAATTATTGTAATGAAGCAAATTTAAAATGTTGTCCTTCATTTATTGAATATATATATATATATATATATATATATATATAAATATATATATATATATATATATACAATAAGGGGAGAATTGTACAAAGAATGAATTAATGATGAAAGAAAGTAAATGAATAAATAATAATAATTTTAGAGAAAATATTAAGAAAAAAGAAATAAATAAAATATAAATGATAATATAAAAATATTAAAAAAAAGATAAAAGGAAAAAGATTGTGCAATTATTATAAACAAAGAAAGGGGAAAAAGAATGTTTGGAAAATTGTGAAAATGTTAAAAGGAAGGAAAAGAAATAAAGAAAAGCTACCAATAATACAAATAATAAAAAAAACAAAAAGCAAAACAAAACATAAAAAATAAATGTTATAGGTGATATACCCTATAGACGAATGGAATGCGCCGACGGTTACTATAAGTAACAGGGACAATTATGGCTTGAGAGTAAGCCAATGCGAGTCAGCTCAGAACTCTATTTGTCGGACGTAATTCCTACTTCTCTGTACTGTAATTGTCTACTCTTTTGTTAATACATTTTCCTACATTTGTTACCCGTCATTTTGTCTTATTTGACCCCTTAAAATCCCACAACAATAAACATGATATTATTATGTAAATATCAGAAAGATAGAAAATGAGAAAGAAAAAACTTGAAGATTGTGAAAGTATTTAAAAGAACAAATAATTAAATACTAATATTCTTATTTCTTTTTCTATTTCTCTCTCTGTCTCTCTGTCTCTCTGTCTCTGTCTGTCTCTGTCTGTCTGTCTTTCTGTCTGTCTGTCTCTCATTTGAAATTAAAATTTTAGCTCCAACTTTATATACGTCAGTCTTGTTGGATACCATCAATTTTTTTCATACCATCATTACCAACCAAAGGGGTCAGTTTAGCTCGATTGGTGAAGCACCGGACTTGGAATCTCAAGGTTCCGAGTTCTGCATACATTTCTTTTCATTATGTAGAAAAGGCGAAATGGAAAACTTCCTTTTAGAACGAAAGTTTCTCAATTAGCAAATAATCTTATTTTTGATGATAATACATTTCTTTTTTCCATTTCTCGTACTCATACTATCTATCTATCTATCTATATCTCTCTCAGTCTGTCTGTCTGTCTGTCCTGTCTGTCTGTCTCTCTCTCTCTGTCTGTCTGTCGGTCTGTCTCTTCATTTTTTATTCTATTTCTATTTACCAGTCTCAGTATTTAAAAGAAAGAACGAATAATTAAATTCGATAAATCAAAATCGAATGAAACATTTATAAAAGTAACCAATATATAGTGATTATTTTCTATCCATTCGGTTATTTTCCCTTAAAATTATTTACTAGCTATGTTGAATATAAATATGCAGAATATGAATACAGAATTACTATATAATTGGACGCATATCTCAAAAAAGAGCTAAAACGATTTGGAGTAGAGATTCAACAACAGTGTGCTATATTCAGTAGAGTATAGCATCATTTGAAGCCGAATAACTATGTTGGCCTAGTGTAATTTAAAGTATTTCTTACGGGAATTGTTGCTTATAAAGATAACAGAAATAACGAGAGTATTTCTATACGTTTTTGGTCATTTTCCATCACCATTACAGATTTTTATTGGCCGTGTTATCACAATTTTCACGGTGATCTTAATATAACAATAATACTGTTGCAGATAAGTCGATTTGGGATTGAATAGAATAAATATTACTGATTATACATAATAATATTGAATATGTTAAGAATAATTCGAAGCATTGTGCAGTGATCATTTCACGTGAAGTTCTAAGGAAAACTATATATTAACAGGTGTAAAGGAAAATCCAATTCAAAGAGTCTACAACTTTATATATCAATACTCGCGTTCATTATTTGTACGACCGTTATCATCTTGCAACCCCCTCTGGTAAAACAAGAGCGTCCAAATTGTCCAAGGTGAAATGTAAAAATGTAAATCTTGATTATCTGGTTTTGCTTCTCTGTCGAAGTCTTATTTCTTATTAGTGTCGTCACCCCAGTTCAATAATGGACCATTCTGTTTTTATTATAAAGAAACAAAGGGAAGAATAAGGACATGCTAGACAGTAATATATTAATAAGAATAAAGAGAGAGAGAGAGAGAGGGAGAGTAAAGGAAATATAGATAGAGGGGTGAGCGTGCGGAAACAATAATGCTTATCTGTTTCAATCAAACATGATGTAAGGATAAACAAAGGAAATAGAGAAAAGGGTGAGAGAGTTAAATCCAGATTATTATACTTTTTACATATTGAACTATTTGTCAATAGCTCTTAAGTAAACATATACGTAGTAATAATTAAAGTAACATACTGGGGTATATCCACAGGTCCTGATAGTAGATTAGCATTACATTGGTCAAATAATAATGGAGATTAATAATGGAGATTGGCTTCCGGTTTTTGTCTGTAACAAAAACTGCGTCACTGCTTACGTCACATTACCCAACACATAATCCAACGTCATAACATAGAATAAATATACTCAAAATGTGAGCATGCAACGTTAGACAATCCTCATTTTTTCAATAAATAGATGCCCGGCGTTATATATTTATATATAGATAGTTTTATTCTAATATAATATTTAAAATTATCGGAACTGTTTCCATTTCAAATTGTCTTTCTTTCTTTCTTGTTTTTTTATTATTCTTTTAATAAATTTGACGATTTTACATACTTATGGTACACACTCTATGACATTGAATTTTCAGCTCCCATCCCCTCAGGCTATATCTTTCCAAAAATTATTTTTACCTCGGCCGGAGGGTGTCTTTTTATTTTGCTAGGTAAACTAGAGTTTGATAGTGGAATACTTATGAACATGTTTTTCAGACGATCTTATGAGATTATACTTATATGGACTACAGACAAATGGTTATCATCTTAGGAAATGGATGCAGGGACAAGAGTTCAAATTACAAACGAGGTTGGTTGCAGTTCACATAGTGCTGTAGCGAATAGTCTGGCACGGCTAGGTTATCTTTCCTTGCTGCCAGGGTTTTGGCACTAGGTGACACTACTTGCTGCGTATTTAAACTCAGCCCGTGAAACCCTTTGCCTCTCTATCTTTTGGCCTAGCAACCGCAAAAGATGGACTAGACGCGTGGTGTCTCTGTTCATTAAGTGGGGGGTGCCCCTCAACTATCAGTAAGTGTCTCTCATATTTTTTATGAAACTTTCTTACTTCCAATGACTTTGGTCCTATCTGTTCCGTATCTGGTCATGTATGTCAAACTCCAACGTTCTCAGACAATAAAGTCTGTATTGTTGGTATGTTGTACTTCTTTGTTCGGATTTATTTATGTATATATTCACCTACGTTGGAAGAATTCACCTGAGCCTTCTAACGTATTAAGAAAGTATATTCAATTCTTGTAGCGCTAATACCATTGGGAAAGGTACGAATCCAATTATTCTCTCTTCAGCTATGGTAAATAGTAGGTCAACTTAAATTCTTAATCTTAGAATAGCAACCGATATGGGAGACAGAACAAACTGAATCCAAATCTATTTGTTACAATTTATGGGAGTCATAAATTGATAGCACGCCTTGTAGCGGAGAATACGACAGTTAACTTTGAAATTAGGGGAGCCAGTGGAAATTTACCAGTGACTGTTGGTAATCTTCTGATCCCTTGAAAACGCGACTTGATAGACGCATAGGAGTTTTTAGTGAGAGTTTTATAATTCAGATTTCAACCTTGGCATCAGAAAGTTTAGATGTGATTGTCGTCTCTCGCAGGGGATCTTATCCGCGTGGAATAGATATGGGCTAGATAAATAATAAAAGCTTGATCAAGCGAACAATAAGTCTTGATAGTTCATTTAATTAAAAACAAGCAAAGCCAGAATGAAGAAGAAGTCAGCCTTAGATAGAAGAACAGAAAAGGACTCAACTAGACAAGATGTCGGCCATAGAAGTAATGGAGTTAGCGAGAAGCAAGTTAGACTCTATCTCTCTCTCTCTCTCTCTCTCTCTCTCTCTCTCACACACACACACACACACACATACACACACACACACTCACACACGCACACGCACATGCACACACACACTCTCTCTCTCTCTCTTTCTCTCTCTCTCTCACTCTCTCTCTCTATTGTATACCCGATGTTCAATGTTTCATATGGGTATACAACATATTAAAATCCTCTTAAAATTGACTTGTGCAGCATCCTGCTCGTTGAAAGGGTTAATGTATACATAATGATAGCAATTGCTAGTCGAGGCAAAGACTTGAAAATTTTCCTAGTGTATTTTTTATAGTTATAATTTTAGGTAGAATTTTGCATTACATTATGTATTTACTGTAATTTAGTAATTTAGTAATTTTAGTAATTTACTGTACTGGTTAGTAAGTACTGGTTAGTATCCAGGTATTTTTAGAAGACAATAGTTAATTTTCTTTATTAAAGTTTTTCTTTGTTAAATTTTGTTTTTGTCATTTTCTTATATTATTCCTGCCTGAAGCATTTTCATGTCTATGTTTAAGAAGTCTAATTCTGGTTTGCTGATCTTTCGTAGGTGTTACGTTCAACAGTCAAAATCAGCAAGTATCTTCGTATGTATATCTTTTTATTTATAGGATACCATTTATCTGAGGAATCCAAGTTGTTCCGATAATTCCCACCGTGTCTATTCTCTATTTTCGCATTGTTTCTGAAATAATTTTCTACTCTAAAGTATTATACGATTTACCGCTTCTTCTGTGTCTTCAATCAAATATTAGGAATCTGTTGATATGGTAGATCACCATTTCTAGCCTAGATTATATATATATATATATATATATATATATATATATATATATATTAGCAAATTATGCTCCGTAGGGTGCAAGTATTTAAGTTAAATGTAATAATATAATATATAATTAGAAAGACTAATGAAACTAAAATAAGAATGCAGATAAAAGATATTTGAAACAGAGGGAGTAATAATAAAAATGCAAAACTGAATTACTCTTCATCACTCTCGTCTTTCATTGTTATTTTTTCTAATTTAAGTATTTAGTTATAGAGGAAGTAAAGAATAAAATGACAGTTATTTTATCTTGTTAAAAGGATTTCATTTAAGATTCATTGAGAGATTTTTGCTTATATTCATTAAAATAAAACCAAACAATTAGAAATCAATAATACTAGCACATATTTATTAAATTCGATTTTTTAATATTAATATGCAAATTAGCCTTCCGTTCACATTGTAAAGCACTATTTTGTTTGTTTATAAAATATAATTGCATGTTGTTAGTATGTAGACATAGTTAACAGTATTAATAATGTAAAACAATTTTTATTGATAACTGAGGTTTAGATAAAAATAAAAATCATGGAGAATGTGAATGTCAATAATTAAGAGAATTGTGTCTTGAGAAGTAATATAGTTTCGGTTACAGACGGAAAAGCACACAATCTCCATTATATAATATATATATATATATATTTATATATATATATTATATATATATATAATATATTATGAATTTAATTTTGAAAAAACATATGATGTTTGTTATGTAATGCTGACAGTACTGTTCGACCAAATCGATAAGTGGTCTTCATCAAAAGAGCGACACAGATGGGAAGAGAGATATCCGTTAAAAAGACTGTTTACAGAAACGAACGCTGAGTTCACCGCTGAAATTTTTTGATGAAGACCAACTTATCGATTTGGTCGAAAACAGTACTGTCAGCAATTACATACAAGCATCATATGTTTTTCAAAATGTTTAAATTTCATACTGTCGATTAATTTCCATCTATTTTTCATATATATATATATATATATATATTATATATATAATATAAGGAATGGAGAACTCTGTGACGGCCTTTACACACAAAGCGATGTTAAAAAATATGTAAAAATATGCTTTCATAAAAGATTTCTCTTAAAATGTGTTTTTCCCCTTGAAATAAAACTTTTGGAAAAAAAATATTCGTAAGTATATAATTTAGAAGTATACTCGAAGACGGGTCTCGAACCCGGCCAGAGGTAGCTGTTAAACGGTATAACCACACTGATGAGAGGTGATACCTCGAACACGTGTCTGTGGATTACTTTATTGTATGCTCCCAATTTTGGTTGAGCACTTTAATTAGAAGGGATTTAATTGCAAAATTCACCTTATTCGGTGTACAGCTAAGCCTCGCTTTGTTTACATAAAGTTTGAGGCCTGAATTCATTTCCACTTAGAAATGTAGCGATTAAATAGTATCCTATATTTAACAGCTGTCTGTGGCCGTACGGGTAAGAGGATTGGCGAACGAAAGTTCATTCGGGTCTCGAACCCGGCCAGAGGTAGCTGTTAAACGGTATAACACTGATGAGAGGTGATACCTCCAAACACGTGTCTGTGGATTACTTTATATATATAATATATATATATATATATATATTATATTATACTACGCAATCTTCTATGTTGACAAGACTCTTCCACCTTCCATTCTTCATACATATAGACTATCTCTATCTGCTTTAAAATTTCTTCTTCTTGTTATTATTATTATTATTAGAAATAATAATATAAAAGGGTTTTGTAATTTGCTTGAGCATTGTGTATATGTTGGTTTGTTTGGTTGGTTTTGAAGGCTGTCACATGCGAGTGTAAAGAAAAGAAGGTAACTATGATGTTTTTTTGTTAACGCTGTCATTTATTTCTCAATATTTCGGGAAGAGATTCCATCCTCAGTGAGGATGGGAATCTCTTCCGAAATATTGAGAAATAAAATGACAGGTTAACAAAAACATCATAGTTACTTCTTTTTTCTTTACACTCGCATTGTGACAGCCTTCAAAACCAACCACAAACCAAATAATAATATGGTTAATTAGTAAGATTAGAATAAAATTAATAGTTGTAATATTAGAAATAGAAGATTGCCTAGGTATATATATAACTATTTCTTTTAAGTACAAATTTAGTTTAAGTGATACACTTGCCTGTTCCGAATGTAATAATGAGATGTCTATGCTTTCGACTGCGCAAACCATTTGACACCAAACCTAATCGTAGCCTTGCTGTAGAGTTGCATGCAGGAGAAACATGCACGTGAACGTGCGTGCTCTGTGGAATTGGTTCGTTGCATACAATATCTGAGCATGAATAATGTTGCCAAATGTGCACTCGACACTAATCTTTTAACGGTTTAATTCCTGCATTATCCAACAAGCCGTTGATGTCACTAAGACCCGTTAGAACAACGTCCTCTTTCATTAGGTGAGCAATAAAAGTTGAAAGCAAAAAGACAAGCTCAAAACCATTGATAATAATAATAATAATAATAATAATAATAATAATAATAATGGGAAGAAAAACAATTAATGGACATTCAAACGACAAATCGAGAGGTTGCAACAGGAAGACTTGGACATGGTTAGAAAAGGAAACTCAAAGAGAAACAGAATCATTAATAATTGCTGCACAATATAATTCCATAAGGACAAACTATATAAAAGCGAAAATTGATAAGACCCAACAAAATAGTAAATGTAGACTTTGCGGTAATAGAGATGAGACTGTAAACCATATACTCTGCGAATGTAGCAAACTAGCACAAGAGAATATAAAACTAGACACGACTGGGTTGGAAAGGTGCTCACTGGAATTATGCAAAATGTAATTTTCACCATACAACAAAATGGTATATGCATAACCAGAATCTGTTTTGAGATCGAAACATAAATTCTCTGGGACTTGAAATAAAACGCATCACCTTATCCCAGCAAGAAGACCAGACCTAGTGTTGATTAACAAAGAAAGAACTTGTAACTGGTGGATTTTGCAGTTCAGCAGATCCCAGGGTGAAGCTAAGGAAAATGAAAAATGGACAATATCTGGACGTTGCCAGAGAACTGAAAAAGTTATGGAATATGAAGTCAAAGTAATACCAATTGTAGTTGGTGCACTTGGAACAGTCCAAAAGGATATAAAAGTTTGGAAGTCTGGAAATCAGAGGAAGGATTGAAACCATTCGGACACTGCACTGCTGCATCTGCCAGAATATTCAGAAGAGTCTGGAGACTGAGGAGACTTGCTGCCACCCAGACTCCAGTGAAATACATCAGCTAACGCTGATGTGAAAACTCAAAGGGAGTGAATAATAATAATAATAATAATAATAATACTTAGGAATTTTAGAAGTTTTTGATTAACAAAAGACTTAAAATTAATGAAAATGCACAAGGCTTTACACCCTAGAGACGATAGAGATAGGCTATATGTATTAAGAAGGGTAGGTGGAAGAGGTCCTGTCAACATAGAGGAAGGCGTAGATGCCACAATCCATAGACGCGAATAATACACAACAAAGAGCAAATGAATATTATTTATGACACACAATAACAGCAGCTGCAACATATGGACAAACAGAAAAACAACGAACACAAGAAAACAAAGATGGGAAGGAAAACAATTAGATGGATACTGTAAACGACAAATCGGTGACGTTGCGGATGAAAAGACTTGGACTTGGACTGGTTAAGAAAAGGAAACCTCAAGAGAGAAAGTGGAACACTAATAATGCTGAAAAAAAAAAACAATGCCATAAGAACAAATTATATCAAAGCAACAATTGATAAGATACTACAGAACAGTAAATGTAGACTGTGTGGTGACAGATATGAAACAATAAACCATGTATTAAGCGAATGTAAGAAAAATAAAACAATGAGCATACAAAGCTAGGCACGACTGGGTTGGGAAGGTGATCCACAGGGAATTATGAAAAGATCAAAGTTTTGACCATACAACAAAATGGTATATATTTTATTATTTGTATCTTACATTTGCGACACGTGTTTCAGATCTTCTAATATCATTTTTCATATGATTGATCAAGCCTGAAGAAGATATCAGAAGATCTGAAACACGTGTCGCAAATGTAAGATACAAATAATTTTTTCTTTCTAAAAACATAATCCATTTTGCGGACCTTCTTTTTTTTATAAAATATTTAATTTTCTCCCGTTGGAACCAGAACAACCTTTCTGTTATATATAATATATATATATATTATATATATATATTATATATATAATATATTATATTCTTCTTCTGATGAGAATTTTTCGTCTCGAAATATTGAGAAATAAAATGACAGGTTAACAAAAACATTCATAGTTTCTTTTTTCTTTACACTCGCATTGTGACAGCCTTCAAAACCAACCAACAAACCAATATATTATATATTTATATATAATATATAGGGGGGGGCTAAGAAGTCCATAGGCTGACCAAGATACTCTTATATAATGGTACTAAATGAGGTTTATATTTAACATAGTCTCCCTTGATATAAAGTTATCAAATGAACTTTTGAGTCTATGGACATTTCAGTCAGTCCTCATATCTCTCATTTTTACAGCTTCACCCAGGATTCCATAAGATAACGAAAACCTATATATTTTTTTTGAAACCGACATTACATCTCATGCGTTATGGTAAATAATAATGTTTAACATATTGCACTTACGCAACGTTAGCTTTAAAACATCAATTCTAATTATGTTTGTACGTCTAGGGAAATTTATTATGTTGTCTTCTCGTCCCGATGCTAAACTTTTATATTGCGTAGAAAGTTTCAGAAGCACCGGATCATTGTGTCACTTTAATCGAATTAGTTAACGACAGAGAAGAAATCGATAAATATACAGTTTGTCATTGTTTGGGCAATTGCTCTCAGCTTCAACAGACTCCTTTTATATCGCTGAGAAGTTTTTAAAGATATATTTATGCTACTCCGTCTGAAGCAATACCAAATAAGGAAAAGTATTACCCATGATTATCTAGGATATTCTTACATTACTATCAGGACCTGGGGTTATAGCACAGTATTATAATTTAATAATTACAAAGTTTAATATATTTACTTTAGAGCTATAGCACTATAATTCAATATGTAAAAGTATAGCAGTTCTTGATTTAACTCTATTTCACTTTTTTTTCTTTTTATCCTTCTTTTCATCTTTTAATAATGTTTAATTTTGAGACAGATTAGCGTTATCGCTTCTACTTTCTCACATTCTCTCTCTATCTGTCCTCTACTCCATATTTTTTATTATTATGATTTGAACGGCATGTGGTTATAGCACAGTATTATAATTTAATAATTACAAGGTTTAATATTTTTACTTTAGAGCTATAGCCATATAATTCAATATGTAAAAAGTATAGCAATCTTGATTTAACTTTATCTCATGCTTTTTACTTTCTTTCTATCCTTCTTTTTATCTTTTAATAATGTTTGATTTTGAGTCAGATTAGCGTTATCGCTTCTACTTTCTCAACCTTCTCTCTCTATCTGTCCTTTACTCCATTATATTATTATTATTAATTATTGAACGGTATGTCAATACTTCTAGGGTTATTATCTGCCCGGATGTTAGAGAATAGCATTAATATTTAACAATTTTGATGTAGTTGCTTTTTAAGATGGTTGGTTTTGCATATAGTGATATCGATTACAATAATTGTATTCTATATTTTCGAAACTGAAAGTGTAAACTGGAGATATGTTATTCGTACTTCATACACCTCTCTAAGAATTAAACATGGAATAAACCTCAGCAACGTTTTTCCTTGCAAAATGACAGAGATTACAATAAAATAAGTGTTAATTGTTCTTTGAGCCACTTCTTCACTACAGATTTCCCTTCCTCGTCACTGGAATTATGTTTGCCTCTCTAAGCCTCTTTCATGGGCCGAGGAGATAATGGTCTGAAGGCGTTAAATCTGGTGTATGGAGGATGCGGCAAAGTTTTCCAAAGAATAGTCAACAGAATCTTATGGGACAGGGTTACATGCTCTCATTTGAAGGTGGAATATTGCTATTGAGAGAAACGGTGACTATGTGGAGAAGTAGGGACGTGATCCACAGAAGACCAGTTCCATATTGATGTATGTTCCCGTGTTGCTAATTATACCTGTCCTAAAAAATGGCATTACTTTTTGACTCGCGTTGGAAGCTATGAACCTAGAATAACAGTTTAACCGTAAAAGTGTCATTGTGTTTATATATTCTTTTTTCTTCGTTCAATTTCTTTTTCAGCCCGATAACCCACAAGAAGGAAGAACCATATTTAAAAAAAACAACCAACGAAAGCACCAAATACGACCAAAATACGAAAGCCACATAGTGTACATTCACCTGCATCCACATATATCAGTAATGTTTGAAAAAACTGTTATTCTGTGACATTACATGTGCAGAGAAACGGACCCCTTCTTGACGACAAGAAGATTCCTCGGTCATTCTAACTCAACCCCTGACTCTGAAGAGACTCTACAGCTGGCACAGAAAGAAATTTCGTCTTCACTAAACAGCAATAAACCTAGAATAACAGTCTACCCCTAAAAGTATAATTGTTTTTTCTTTTCTCTTCTTTATTCTGTGAGATTACAGGTGCAGAGAAAAGGACCCCTTCCTGGCGACAAGAAGATTCTTCGGCCATTCTAACTCAGACGTTGACTCTAAAGAGATTCTACAACTGACAGTGAAAGAAATTTCGTCTTCACTAAACACCAATAAACATAGAATAACAGTCTACTCCTAAAATTATAATTGTTTTTTTTTCTGTTCTGTGATACCATTTCCTCAAAAATTTCAAGTCTCTCATTTGTGGTATCAGTACATAATAGACAAATACACAACTTTCGGTGTTTTACGTAATTTTTATTTTACAAGTGAAAAATCCACCTACTCTATTATAATCTCTTAAAACTAAATGTGCTTTTAAATGTTTACTTGAAATGAGCAGGTGCGAGTGTTTACATACCAACGACAAAAATGTCGTCTCCTTTCTGTCTCATTTTCGTGGTTTCTTCTCGAACATCCTCCCGGTTTAATCCGCGGCCGCCAGTGACGAGAAGACAAATTTGCTGACACCAATGACGAGGAAATTTCTGTCAAGAAAATAAATCAAGAATTTTTAGGTTTTTGTTGTTGTTGTTATTTGTGCGACCACAAAAGATTCATTTAGTTAAGGAAGTTTCAATGAACTATTCTTGATGTTTATTGAATACAACTCGTTCAAGTGAAAGCATTTGTTCGTATATATATATATATATATATTATGATAAAAGGTACACGGTAATAACCTACTCGAGTTTCACCATAAGGAACTTCAGGGTTAAATCCACTGGATTAAACAATATATTGATTAATTGCAGTTGATTGCATGTGTTTTTTTTGTTTTTTGTTTTTTTTTGTGATAAACGGTTGGCTACAGGACTGCAGTAAAAGAACGCCGAGTCAAGATTTGAAAATTCCAAAAATTCCAAAAAAGTTGCGTTTTCTTAAGATCAAAATATAAACATTGTTAGAAATCCGCTTTGTGCTATTGTTTTACTGGTTTATGACAATGATGAGGTTTCACTATATTATTATAGAGTCTGTAGCGATTAAATGTGGTTTTATCAAAATAGCCGGTTTCACAGGTAAGTCACCTTTTCCTCAAATACTATATATATATATATATATATATATATATATATATATATAGGGTGCAGAGAAAAGGACCCCTTCCTGGGGCCAAGAAGATCTTCGGTCATTCCAACTCAAAAATTGGTTGGGAACAGACGCTACGACTGACACAGGAAGAAATGTTCTCTCCATGATATAGCTATGAACCTAGAATAACAATTCCTTTTTCAATTCCTTTTCAGTCTGACAACCCACAAGAGAAAAGAACCACATATAATGTGGTTTAAAAGACAATCATCGAACACGTACCAAATACGGTAATCATGAACTTTAGTTTAGTAAATTCCTACCATAAAATTATGTTTGCGCATTATCTAAAATAAACTTAATTGTTATTAAGAACACATTTTATGATATTTTTGTGTTAAAATATGCAGTTGTATTGATTCGAACAAGTTTATATTTTTTGTTCTGTTTATATCGTACGATAATTCAAAATACGTTCTTAATAACAATTAAGTTCATTTCAGATAATGCTCAAGCATAATTTTATGGTAAGAATTTACTAAACTAAAGCACATTTTGAATTATCGTACGATATAAACAAAAAATATAAACTTGTTCGAATCAATACAACAGCATGCTTTAACACAAAAATATCATAACATGTGTTCTTAATAACAATTGAGTTAATTTCAGATAATGCACAAGCAAAATTTTATTGTATACAGGGGCAGATAATCGCTACAGTAGGAATTTACTAAACCAAAGTTCATGGTTACCCCGAATACGACCAAAATATGAAATCCACATAAAACAACGACATTTACTCTATAGGGTACATTCAAATACATCCACGTAAACCAGTAATTTTTGTAAAAACTGTTATTCTGTGAGGTTACCCCTTCCTGACGACTAGAAGATGCCTCGGCCAATTTAACTCAGACCCAGACGCTACAACTGGCACAGTGAGAAATTCTATCTCCACGAAACAGCAATAAACCTAGGATAAAAGTCTATCCCTAAAAGTATCATTGTCTTTTCTCTTCCCTTCTTTAATTCCGTTTCAGTCCGACAACTCACAAGGAAAAAGAACCACATATAGATATATGGAGGTTAATATTGAGTATCAGAGTCAACATTATAAATTACACGTAAAAGTAGCTGTAGGTAAAGGTCCTCATTTGCTGGGTAGAAACTGGTTGAACGACATAAAATGGGACTGGATCCAGATGTGCTCCCAAAGACGAAAGAAATGTTGAATAATTGTTGAATAAAAAAAAAATCTGTGTTGATGGGGGTCCACAATCAAGTCCGCCGCAAAGTTCGTGACTGTTCTTTTTTTCTTTTCTCATTAGTTTCAACTAAAGTCTTACGTCGTTTAGTCTCTGCCGGTGCGCGAGCCGCTCTGATTCTGTCGTTCTCCTTGGATTCCAGCTACTTATGGAAGTAGCCTTCCATCATCCGGGCACCTGAACCGAACCTTGCGTCCGTGCAACGCCCAGGTCTCACTTTGTTGCATTCGGGAGGACGCGGGTTCGACTCCGGTAGGCAAAGACAATGTCTTTCTCTTTTCATTAATGCATACGGCAGTTCTCATTCTCCATCACAACCATGGAAACGGAGTGAATAAAGAAACAACCAGCAAACACGCACCAAATATGTCCAAGATATTAAACTCACATAAAATAACGACCTTTACTCGATACTGTACATTCAAATGCATCCGCGTAAATCAGTTACGTTTGGAAAACATTGTATTCTGGGAGGTTGGAAACTTAAATAATAGTCCGCAAACAATAATATCGAGTAGCCTGAGTAATTTATAGCCTGTCTTGGCGACTTCTTCTTTTTTTTCCCGCCAGTGAAATCCTCTTAAGCAAGCGACGTATGAGGATCAGATTAATGACAAGTGTGAAATATTCGGCGGAGCATGAACGTTCTTTCACTGACCAAACATGGATGGAGTCGTTTTAGCAGACGATCGAATGAAGCCGAAATAAATTGCGAAAATAATGCGATATTAATATTTGCTTAAGAATGGCAGAATTTATGGAACATGAAATTAATGTCTGGATCCATATTTATTGAATGTTATTTAAAATACAATTGCGTTTGTTAAACGTTCGATCTTTTTCGTTTTTTTTTCTACCGACCTCCGCCATTTTCTTTATGGGTCCGCTTTTGTCCATTTCGGTCTTCGGATTTTAGTTTTCTTCCTCAGGCTGTAAAAAGTTCCCCTAACACAACCGCAACCCCCATATATATATATATATATATTATATATATATATATATATATATATATATATATATATATATAAGTGTATTTAGGCAGCATTTTTTCTTTTATACAGGTTTCGTTGAATTGAACAGACAATTCCTGTCTGACAAGTCTTTCATTGATCCGTTCTAATCTTCGGGCCATCCTTCTGGTGTCAGGGTGGAACTGGTATAACAGTCCACCGAATGTTTCAACACTAGCGCTTTCGGCCATACACTTTGCCATCCTCAGGTGGGAAACGATGGAATAGTTTTCATGTCTAGTTTTTAACGAGAACGAGTAGAAGCAAGGAATTAGTGGGAGGTAATATCAATTGGTAGTTGGAGGTTTTTGGAATGGTAGTAGTTTGAACAAAGCAGTGGTGATTTTTTTGGAGGGAGGCACATGTTGTGATAAGGGGGGGGGATAATGGAAATAATGTAGGCAGAAAATTATAAGCATTTTAGTATGTTGACTTACTTCAAAGTTTATTTTGTTTAGGGTAGTTTTTTTTTGTTTATATATAAAAAGCTTCAATTATTTAAAGTTTTTCTCTCTCTCTCTATATATATATATACATATATATATATATATATATATATATATGTATGTGTGTTATTTGAAGTTTCTCTCTCTCTCTCTCTCTCTCTCTATATATATATATATATATATATATATATATATATATGTGTGTGTGGGTGTGTGTGTGTGTGTGTGTGTGAAGAAAAAATGGAAGTGAATCTGACGGTCAATCCCCTTTTTGCTACGCTAGATCATGGGGATTGTTTTTACTGAGGTGGAGCGCCACGACTACAGTCAGCATCCCCACTAGACCGCACAGATCAGATTACCAAATCTGAGCTACTGATACGTTGAATTGGTGGGGAACGGTCTCGAACCAGGAACCTTTCGTTTCCTAGGCGGGTGTTCTACCTATTAGATTAACCCATCCCCTTCTGTTATCTATTAGATATAAAAAACGAACAGTTACAGCGACGGGGAAGCAGTAAGATGTTATTTAACACATACTTTTTTTTCAGCTCTGAGGATAATACAGGCCATTGCACAAAGTTAATTATAAACATAATTAGATATTGTAGTAATCGTATAGAAATACGAATGAAGGATGAGACGCATGTTCCACAGGGATGTGTGCAAGGACTCTTTGTGGATGGAGAAATTGTATGTACGTATAAGATGACTTCGTCCAGAATGGGAAATGGTAAAGTTCCTTCCAGTTGTTTTTGTTGCATTATTAATTGGCTATTTTGGTTTACCACCATGGGATCTATTCAGAAATTAATCGACTGTCTAAAATTACAAAAGGGCGCCAAAACGAGACATGAAAACTAGGGTAGGTCAATTTTTCACTTTTTAAAAATATCAAATTGTCCATCTATACGAAAGTTGTGTGTTCGTATACTGAATACTGATACCAGAAATGAGATCTTTTACTTGCACCATTGTTTGAGGAAATAGCATCAATTATCGTCTACTAAAATGCACTAAAAATGCTCGTTTTCGCTAAATTTAGCCGTTAGAAAAGACGGATTTTTAGTGAATTTTTGTAAACGTACTATGATGTTATTTCCTCAAACAATGGTGCAAGTAAGAGATCTTCCGCCCTGTCGGCTGGGGTGTTAGAATGCACCGATTGCACCTCTGCAGAGGGGTAAGACTCCCCCAATGGGGCCACCTGTTGGATGTGGGTGGCGACCCGTGATGCTTAAGGATAGAGCCCAGGTGGATGAGCAGTTCATGACATGCAATACTCCACTTTGGCCCTATCTTGGGCTAGACGGGCGATCAATCGGCTGGTCACGTCAAGCCCTAGCACCTATATGATTTTCCCAACCCTATTGCCCTTATGGCAAGCCCCAACCCCTTTTTATCATATGGGTGCTAGAAGGCGGTGGCTGTGGGTCTACATGTCCTGGGAATGACGTTAAACTCTATCTGATGGTGAGGTTCCAGTTTTGGAGGTTTGGGGAATGTGGAGCACCCCTTCATCACCATTGCTCCGTGGTCCACTCTGACCCGGAGTGGTAGTACCTATTAGGGTCCCATCTATGGGTTAAATAGAAAAATGTATTTATAAAAAAATTGTATTATCCATTAAGAATTGATTTATTTCAAAAGTTTATCGGCATTAAATGACCCACTGAGGTTGATATGCCGTAAAACAAAACAAACCAAACCAAAAGATCTCTTTTTTTTGGATCTGTATTCATTATACTAACACACAACTTTCGCATAGATGAACAATTTGATATTTCAAAAAAGTGAAAAATCGACCTACCCTAATGACTAACTCATCATTTTGTAATTTCTATCTTCGGAAATTTACTCATTTATTTAGATTGGAGGCGCGTTGTGTAATGGTTATTGTCGTTGGAAATGAACTCGTCGACGCCAGGTGAAATCCTGGACGGGGCTGTTTACATTTCACGTAGCGCTAGTACCCATGGAAAAGGTATGAATGCAACTATTCTCCCTCCTGCTATGGGTAAATAGTAGGTCAGACTGGGTTCTTTAACCTTGTTTGAGCAACTAGTCTAGGAGAAGGAAAACTCTGAATTCAAACCTGTTAAATTTCGCATAATAAATTGACATTGTGTCACATCCTGCTCGGGTGTGGGTGTGTTTATATATATATATATATATATATATATATATTATATATATATATATATAAGAGAGTTTTTATAATTTGCTTGAAGCATTGTGTATATATTGGTTAGGAGGTTGATTTAGAAGGCTATCACAATGCAGGTGTAAAGAAAAAAGAGTAATAATGCGGTAACAATGGTGTTGTCTGTTAACCTGTATTTTATTCTTAAAATGAATACAGGTTAACACACAAGACCATTGTTACCGTATTATTATTCTTTTTTCTTTACACCTGCATTGTGATAGCCTTCTAAATCAACCTCCTAACCAATATATATATATAATATATATATATATATATATATATATATTATATATATATATATATATTTCAGTGCAACGTTCCTTTTACAAAGCTATCTACGAAACAAAAATCCTCAATCGGGATCTGCATCAGCTGTTATGTTGCTTTCTATTTAATCCTATCAACTAAACATTGTAGTTTTCATAATTTGCTTATGAAGTGTCGATGGCGTAAGGTTTATCATCAAAGTAAATGGGCACGGAAACATGATTTCGAATCCTGGACGAGTCTGGTCGCATTTCACATGCCACTAATACACTTGGGAAAGGTATGAATCTAACTATCCAACAAATGTGGCCTTTAATCTACCGCTAATATTAAGGGATATTGTAGGGACCGGAATTTGTATGGTGTGTGTGTGTGAAGAAGATTCGAGTTTTGATCCCCACAATTTAAATGTATAAGACTACGGAAATGCAGTTTCCGTAGAAAACAAAAGAAGAAGAAAATTATAAAAGAAATAACTTTATAAACAAGATATTACAATTAATATAGTGAGAGGCAATTGTTCTTTTAGCAATGTTACCGACTGTATTTGTCTGTACATAGTTGTGTTCGCTGAGTGCGTAAGTTTTGTTTATATTTGTACGATTGGATATGTAAACGTTGTAGTAGTTTTGATAAAACAATGTCTGTGATTGAAACCTGTGTTGTATTGAGTAGGAGAGAGGGAATATGAAACGAAAAAATAGACGGACCTGTTGAGTCGTATTTTATGTCTTCGGACAGCGTCCTCTCTCCATTGTGTCGAGTTATGGGAGTATCCGCTCCCACTCTGTCGAGTTAGGAGCATCCGCTCCGACTCTGTCGAGTTGGGGAGAGCGTAAGCTCCAACTGAAGTTTTTCAGATCTATGGGCCTTTTTATAATTTTCTTTTGTCATTGTCTACATTATCATTAAGTTAAATTTAATATTGGAATTTTCAAATATCAGCTGTTTTCTAATGACGTAAATATTGGATGATTTTGCAACATTCTGATGGCGTACATATTTTCAATGGAATTTAAACCATTGTTTCTATTATTGCTAAAATATTTCTAAACTAATATTTATTCGATTATCTTTTGTTTACATAATTCTAAACTTAACTTATACACTTGTAAAATTACTTGTTTCAGAAAACTTAATTATTTTAATGTATCCAATTCCACATGCACGTAAATAGGGGTAAAGTCCACATAATATATATCGTCGATCCGGTGTAACTTAACTTAAGGTCTGTGCAGAAATCACAGATTATGTGTGTGCATTATACAAGATCTAAAAATAACCTCAATCCTTTGCGGAATACGCTCCACTCTAAGAGATGTGCATGCTAAATCTGTCCATAAATTTACCGTTAATATTATGGGATATATATCGTTGATGCGGTGTAATATGACTTAAGGTCTATTTGTTCGGTGAAGAACAGCGTGTTTTTACTCAGAAATTACGGTCTATATATGTGCGTTCTACGAGATCAGAAAAAAAAAATACTTCTTTGTGGAATACGTCCCATCCTAAGAGATGTGCATGCTAAACTTGGCCTTAAATTTACCGCTAATATTATGGGATGTATATTGTCAATGCGGTGTAATGTGACTTAAGGTTTATTTGTTCGGTGAAGAACAGCGTGTTTTCACGCAGAAATTACGATCTATATGTGTGCGTTCTACGAGATCTTTAAAAAAAACGTTAATCCATTGTGGCATACGTCCCACCCTAAGAAAGCGTGCCGGAATTGAGTGAGGAACATTCAAATTTGCAGTGTTTTTGCTTTCCTATTTCAATGGCCAGAGGGAATGAAATCAAACACGAGAAAAAACAGTGGAAATTAAATATCTTATTTTGTGACGTATTTGCTTTTTTTTTCGGGGGATTTCGGCTCATTGGAAATAGCTGAAAAGATTTGGATTCAGTGTTCGTTGAAGAAAATACTTTTTTTTTTAAATAGATAAAAAAAAAAAAGGCGAAAAGAATGAAGATATTAGAACAAATGCTTCCAATGAAAATGGAACACAAATGGAACGAAAAGACAAAAATAAAGAAGTCTAGTATATAAAGAAATGATTTAAATAAGATAGAAATAAAAATACAATTTTAAAAAAATAGAATACATAACAAGAAGAAAAAAAAATTAGGAAAAATACAAGAGATAAAAAAACGTGAGAGAAGAGTAAAAAAAAAAAAAGAGTTAAATAAAGAAACAGAAAATGGAATAATAGATAAGAAAAATAATTATTTAAAAAAAGAAAAGAAAAATAAGAATGAAAATAGAATGTAAATAAAAAAGTAAAAAAGAAAAAGGTTTGTATGTAGAGGATTAAGAACATAAAGGGGAAATAAAAACAGGAGAATTGACAATGAAAACAGGAGATAAAAGATAGAAGAAACCAGAATGAAACAAAGAAACGAAGACATGCATGAAAGAGTAAAAACTTAGGCAAATCGGGTGAGAAAGGCTTAGTAAACCATATGAATCAAGGAGTGAAAGAAAATATTAGAGAACAGAAAAATGTCCGAATAGGAAACTGAGATAAAAAGCGCAAAAGATAATAAAATGAAAGCAAAGAACAAAGGAAGGAATGAAAGAAGAGAGGAAAGAAAGAACGGAGGAATAAATAGTTAGAATTCTGTTAGTAAAGGGATCATACGCAAAATAATGATAAATAATGGATTGAATATATGATGAATACATAAGTTCAATAAGTAATGAAGAATTGGCCAAGCGGATTGAATATATAAAAAGCCAAAGGCGGAACTTATTGATCTGTTGGATGAAACGAAAAGAAAAAAAAGGGAACGTCCTGAGTCTTTTTGAAGAAATAACAAATAAATAATAATAATAATAATAATAATAATAATAGTAATAATAATAATATTGATAAGACCCAGCAAAATAGTAAATGTAGACTTTGCGGTAATGGAGATGAGACTGTAAACCATATACTCTGCGAATGTAGCAAACTAGCACAACGAGAATACAAAACTAGACACGACTGGGAGTTATGCAAAAAATTAAATTTTAACCATGCAACAAAATGGTATATGCATAAACCAGAATCTGTTCTTGAGAACGAAACGCATAAAATTATCTGGGACTTTGAAATAAAAACGGATCACCTTATCCCAGCAAGACGACCAGACCTAGTGTTGATAAACAAAAAGAAAGAATTTATCAACTGGTGGATTTTGAAGTGCCAGCAGATCACATGGCGAAGCTAAAGGAAAATGAAAAAATGGAGAAATATCTGGATCTTGCCAGAGAACTGAAAAAGTTATGGAACATGAAAGTAAAAGTGATACCAATTGTGGTTGATGCACTTGGAACAGTCCCAAAAGGATTAGAAAAGGGTTTGGAAAGTTTGTATATCAAAGGAAGGATTGAAACCATTCAGAACACTGCACTGCTGCAATCTGCCAGAATACTCAGAAGAGTCCTGGAGATCTGAGGAGACTTGCTGTCACTCAGACTCCAGTGAAAGACCATCAGCTAATGCTGATATGAAAGCTCAAAAGGAGTAAAATGATAATAATAATAATCACCCTACCCTAAACAGGAGACCAGACCTAGTGTTGATTAACCAAAAAAAAAAAAGAGAACGTGCCAACTGGTGGAATTTGCGGTTCCAGCAGATCACAGGGTGAAGATGAAAGAAAACGTAAAGATTGACAACTACCTTGCCTGAAAATTAAAAAAAGCTGTGGAATATGAGGGTGAAAGTGATACCAATTGTAGTTGGTGCACTTGGAACGGTCCCAAAAAACTTCGAAAAAAGACTGGAGTACCTGGAAATCAAAGGAAGAATTGAGTTCATCCAGACTACTGCACTTTTGCAATCGGCTAGAATACTCAGAAGAGTCCTGGTGACCTGCGGAAACTTGTTGTCACACAGACTCTTGTGAAATACCATCAGTTAACAATTATGTGAAAAAACTCAAATAATAATAATAATAATAATAATAATAATAATAATAATAATTGTAATCTGTGCGGTGACAGATATGAGACTGTAAACCATGTAATAAGCGAATGCAGCACATCAGCAAAACGAGAATACAAGGCCGGTGATGACTGGGTGTGAAAGGTGATCATGTGGGAATTGTGCAAGAAAAAAAGTTTGACCATACTACAAAATGGAATATATGCAAATCAGAATCAGTTTTTCAGAATGAAACATAATTTTCTGGGAATTTGAGATAGAGACATATCATTTTATGTAAGCCTGAAGAGCAGACCTAGTTTTGATTAACAATAAAAAGAGAACTTGTCAGCAGATAGATTTTGCAGTCCTAGCAGATCACAGGGTGAAGGTGAAAGAAAACAAAAACGTAGACAAATACATGGACATTATCTGGGATTCAAATGCATCATCTATTACCTGCTAGAAAACCAACCACCCTGTCGTCTGGAACAGAGTTAGAAACCGACAGCATCTCTGCAGAGGGGTTAAATCTCCTAATGGGCTACCTGTTGGTCGTGGGTGATGATACGTGAGGCTTAAGAACGGACATCACTCCACTTTACTCCCTATTTAAGCTAGACGGGAGAGGCCCACCGATCACTCGGCTGGTCACATAGCACCTATAGAACTTACCCGACCCCATTGCCCTTAGGGCAGTTCCCCAACACGTTTATCATATATGTGCTAGAAGGCGGTGACTAAGCATTTTAATGTTCTGTGTATGACGTTAAACTGCATCTAATTGTGAAGTCCCAATTTTGTAACTCTGGAGAGAGTGGAGTACCCCTTCATCGCAATTCCTCGCTGAACCAGAGGGGTAGTACCTGTCAGGGTCCCACCTATCGGTTAAAGAGAAAAAATGGAGCTTTAAAATGTATTTAAAATCAAATCCAGTGGAAAATAATGTGAATACCCAAGAATAGATAATACAAAATATCTTTGGCATAAAATAACCCAACAAGGGTTAATAGGCCCTACAAACAATCCAACCAACCGCCTACAAATGGAAACCTAGTGTTGAATAACAAGAGAAAAATAATTATTATCTAGTGAAGAAGAAGAAGAAGAAGAAGAAGAAGAAGAAGAAGAAGAAGAAGAAGAAGAAGAAGAAGAAGAAGTGTAAAAATAACAACAGCAACAGCATAAAAAATAAACGGAAAGAAGTGAACATTTCTACAGAATGAAAAATTAAAGGAAATAAATGATGCCAAAATAAAGTCCTAAAAATCGGCTGTGGAAAATGAAATGCCAGTGAAGGATTAAGCTGAAAAGAAATTTGAAAGTAGGAAAGCTGAAATAAAAGAAAGAATTAAATAGAAAAGAATTTTACCGGGAGATCTGCAAAGAAAAGAAACAATAAGAAATGCGGTTAAAGGGGTGTGTGGAATTGCAAAGATGCAATCGGCGGGAAACATCGAAGAATGGCGGGAAAAAGGAAAGAAAATAGATTAAAAGAAAAGAACAGATGTCCAGCTGATGTAAGAAATATATATATATGAACAATAAAATGGCAAAGAATGAAAACATAGAATGAAAAAGAATGAAAAAATAATCAAAGGAAAAAGAATGAAAAAATAAAAGGAAAAAGAATAATATAATGAAATAAAAAAGAATGAAAAAGAAAAAGAATGAAATAATAAAAGGAGAAAGAATGATGAAATAAAAGTAAAAAGAATGAAAAAATAAAATTTAAAAAAAGGAAAAATAAAATGAAAAAGAATGAAAAAATAAAATGAGAAAGAATGAAAAAATACAAGGAAAAACAATGAAAACAAAAAAGGAAAAAGAATGAAAAATAAAATGAAAAAGAATGAAAACATAAAGTGAAAAATATTAAAAAGATAAAAGGAAAAAGAATGAAAAAGTAAAAGGAAAAAGAATGAAAAATTAGATGAAAAAGAAAGAAAAATAAAGTGAAAATGAATGAAAACATAAAATGGAATATAAAAATAAAATGAAAAAAGAATGAAAACATGAAGTGAAAAATGTTAAAAAAGTAAAAGGAAAAAGAATGAAAAGATAAAAAGAAAAAAATGAAAACATAAAATGTAAAAGAATGAAAAAATAAAAGGAAAATGAATAAAAACATAAAATGAAATATAAAAATAAAATGAAAAAGAATGAAAACATGAAGTGAAAAAGAATGAAAAAGTAAAAGGAAAAAGAATGAAAAAAATAAAAGGAAAAAGAATGAAAAAATCAAAGGAAAAAGAATGAAAAAATAAAATGTAAACGAATGAAAAAATAAAAGGAAAATGAATGAAAACATAAAATGGAATATAAAAATAAAATGAAAAAGAATGAAAACATAAAGTGAAAAAGAATGAAAAAGTAAAAGGAAAAAGAATGAGAAAATTAAATGAAAAAGAATGAAAAAGAATATGATAAAAAAAGCAATCGTCAAACGTGACAGCCATGAAAAAACAAAACAAAAAAAAACTCATCCCTTCCGGCAGAATCTTCTCAATTCAATACAGACATTCAAGTCCAAGGGAAGATTCTTTAAACAAGTGACAAAATCAGAAAAAAACACCAGTCTTGTAGAACACAACAACAACAATTCACAGTTACGAGCGGTGATAAGAATACAGATACGACGGATGTTAGTAGGAAATAATCCAAGAGTTTACCATGTAAATAGGGGACCAGAAGAAAAAAAAGAGTTTATTTCTGGCTGCTGATGTATTTTTATTGGCAGAATATCGCCAATTAAAAATTCAACCCGATATCTGTCAGTCGTGTGATATATCGGCATTTCAGTCTCGGACGACTATCATTCCACTAACCATAGCTGGTGTACAGGTGTTAAGCTGTGTTAATTATTATTCTATGTACAGATAACAACGAAGAGGAGGTCAATAGTCCGAATAGTCCTAATAATCCAAATAATACTAATTATCAAGTCTCATCTAAAAAATCCGTGAAACTCACTATTCTATAATAATGGATCTGTGAGTCTAGTTTGTTAACCATTACACGAATAATACTAATAATGACTTCTTGTACCCCTGAAGTTACAGCGCCTTTTGTAACTGTGAAGTCCACTGTTCAAAAAACAGCCTCGATCACAGATGTTGCATATGAAGACTCTCCCTGCAGATGTTGATGTGCTGGTGCTCTGTTGCCGTTGCTTTATTCTGGACCTCTTAGCTTCATGGTATTGCACCAGAATGACTTTATGCATTAACAGTCCGCTACGGAGAGCCTGCTGTCACCGAGAGGGGTCCTGAGCCAAATCTTCCCAACTGGAAGGGGTATCGTAATTATCTAATATCCTTGGGAGCAAATAATGGCAAGAGGTCGAATTTAATCTGGGACCCTCAAGCAAGTATTTACTCTACTCGTTCACCATGAGTAGGTTGGTTGGTTGACTGGATTTTACGGCATATCAAAACTTGCTGGATTATTTTATGCTGAAGTCATTTTATTTTATTGTTTCTTGATAGGTATTAATTTTTTTTTATAACTCAATTTTTAGTCATTAATACTCATTTTTTAACCGTGCAATCCGTAGAGGGGACCCTAACAGGTACTACCACTCCGGGTCATTTGGGAGTAATGGTGATTAAGGGATATTCCACACTCCTCAGAGTTCCAGGACTGGTAATTCATAAGATGCAGTTTCACTTCATACCTAGTACACCAAGACCCTTAGCCACCGCCTTATAGCATATATATGATAAAAAAGTGTCGGGTATTTGTTATAAAGCCAACAGGACCGGGACAATTATATAGGTGCTAGGGATTGACGTAACAAGCTAATTGATCAGAGGGCCCCCTGTCTAGCCGATTTAAGGGTCAAAGTGGAGTGTGGAATATAATGGATGGCTCAGCCACAAGGATTCCGTTCTTAAGCATAACGGGTCGCCACCCACGGCTAACAGGTGGCATCATTAGTGGGATTATCCCCCTCTGCAGAGGTACAGCCGCTGGGTTCTTCTGTCACAGGTAACAGCACCAGCCCAGAGTAGGATGTGACACATAGTCACAAGTATGGGGAATCCCTGAGGATCAAATTCACTATTAGTATTATTTGGATTATTCAGAAAATTGTCCTCATCTTCATTGTTATCTGTACATATGATAATATTTAACACAGCTTAACACCTGTACACCAGCTATGGTTAGTGGAATGAGAACAGGATATTCCCATGGACTGAATAAAGGGTTAGGGTCAAAGTTCCGTGATGGCTCCCGATTACGACAAGAAGGTTCCCGAGTTCGAAAAGAAGGTTCCCGATTCCGAAAAGAAGGTCTCCAATTCCAAGAAAGTTCCCCAGTCCGACAAGAAATACATGAAGAAGGCTGGAGGGCATATCGGCCGAAACGTTGTACAGATAACAATGAAGATGAGGACAATAGTCCGAATAATCCAAATAATACTAATTATCAAGTCTCATCTCAAAACTCCGAGAAACTCACTATTCTATAATAATGGATCTGTGAGTCTAGTTTGTTAACCATTACACAAAAATGAGACACTCTGGGTCATCACACGTACGGATGTAAACTTCCAGATACTGTCTACTTCCGTCGCCAATATGAAATGACTCTGTTCCTATTCTTTTGATGCTCTTTGAAATGACGTCCAGAATCGGACATCGGCAAAGTTTTATTAATCAGATAAATGCCCCCTAAAAAAGGCTGTTTTGGTTATCACACTAAACATAATCTGTTGGTGAGGCTCCAGTTTTGGAGCTCTGCTGAAGGTGGAGTTTTCTTTATATGTAAATATACATGTACAATTTACGTGTAGCGTTTGGCTTAGGCCAGTATTTGGTTTGCTTGTAGTTGCAGCTTATTAGATCGTCGCTTGTAGCTTGACACAGAATCAGATACAATGGCCTGCTTGGTCTATAAAATCATACGTACGAAGAAAATATCTCGGACGACAAATTAGAGTGGATGTCGTTTTATTGTCAGCGACGGATCCGAATTAACACTTAGTTAGAGGAGAGACAGATAGACAGAAAGAGAGAGAGAGAGAGAGAGAGAGAGAGAGAGAGAGAGAGAGAGAGAGAGAGAGAGAGGAGAGTGAGCAGTTTTATTTTCCAGTAAAATTCTAGTTTGCAAATATACCATTTGTTAGTATGGTCAATCTTTACTATTTTACACAATCTTCAGCGCCACCCTGTCGGCTGGGGAGTTAGAAAATACCGACTGAAACTCTGCAGTGGGGTAAGACTCCCCCAATAGGGCCACCTGTTGCCGAATGTGGTGATCTGTGATGCTTATTAATGGAACCGAGGTAGCTGAGCAGTCCATGACCCGCAACACTCCATTTTGGCCCTTACTTGGGCTAGAGGGACAAGCCCTAACCCTTTTTATCATATGTGTGCTAGAAGCCGGAGGCTGAGGGTCTTCAGTTCCTTGGATTGATGTTAATCTTTATCTCATGGTGAGGTTCCAGTTCTGGAGGTCTGATTAATGTGGAGCACCCCTTCATCACCATTGCTTACTGGTCCACTCTGATCTGGAGAGGTAGTACCTGTTAGGGTCCCCTCTTTGGGTTAAATAGGAAAATGTGTTTATAAAAAAAACGAGTATCCATTAAGAATTAATTTATTTCAAAACTTTATCGGCATTAAATGACCCATTGAGGTTGATATGCCTTAAAACAAACCAACCCAAACCAAACCAATTTTCAGCGGATTAAATTTCACAAAGAGTCGTGTATATTATTGTATTCCTTTGGGGCCAGTTCGCAGCATACCCTTCTTATGCGCTTAACCATTCCATCTATGTCCAGCCCAGTAGACTGGGGCTTTAGAATGCACAAACTAAACCTCTGTAGAGATGTAAGACTCTCAAATGGAGTCAACAGTTGGCAATGGGTGGCGATCTGTCACGCGTTAGGAGAAAACCCTGGTGTTGTATTGTCCTCGACCGGAAAACGAAGCTTCCGGAAAAAAAACAAAGAAAAATATAAAAATATATATTTAAAAAAAGGGGAAAACGAAAGCGAGGCTTTCCGGTCAAGGAAGCAGGGAGAAGATAAAAGAAACCTCCGTTATCAGATCAAAAGATAAAGATGCGTAGGCGTGTCGTCAATACAGACCCCAGAGACGCCAGCCGGCAACCGAAAGGACAATTCGCGTCTCCCGTCAGCAACCACCCCTCGGGCACAACGCCTATATGAACCTCATTAACTTAATGAGAAACCCCCACCCTTTTTATCATATGTGTGCTAGAACGCGGTGGCTGAGGGTCTTGATGTCCTGTGTATGACGTTATACTTTGATGGAGACCTGGGGAATGTGGAGTACCCCTTCAACGACATTACTCCCTAGTCAACTCCGACATATATGGGTTAAAAAGGAAGAGTAGGAAGCGCGTGGTGTAATGGTTAGAGTCATGGGAAATGGACTCGT
>CM042155.1:82980404-82992904 GCA_023376005.1 Doryteuthis pealeii | reverse complement strand
GAAATGAACTTCACCTAGATGTCACAAACTTTGTGAACAAAGTGAGTCTTAGCTGAACGCCGAATACGGTGAATTTGCAATTAAATCCCTCCTAAATAAAGTGCTCAACCGAAATTGGGAGCGTATAATAGAGCGAATATATATATATATATATATATATATATATATATATATATATATATATGGAGAAAAGTAGACAAACACGGGATGTTATGGAAACTAGATGTTTATTGTCGACGATGCAACGTTTCGGTCATTTAGACCTTCTTCAGGACTCGAATATAGTTCTTGCTTCAATGAAGGACATTTTCAAAATGGTGAAAATAAGTAGGTTGTCAGTAGGAGCAGGGGTGGTTGCGGGTGGGTAGTGGATTTTCTTCTCTCTAGATGGGGAGTGTTTATATGGTGATGCTGGTTTTGGTCCAGAATGTTGGATGATGGGATGGGTCAAGATGAATGAGTATATATATATATATATATATATATATATATATATATATGTGTGTGTGTAAACACGGTATGTTTGGAATGGCTTTTTGCCGACAATTTTAGGGAGAATATGTGCTTAATTGGAGTCGTACCTAATTTTGAAAATTAATTAATTAATAATGAATTAGGCGGAATGCCTATTTAAATGTATGGCTAAACAAATCGAGAAAAATCAATCTCTGTATAGATAGGCCTTCCTATCTATAGCTCTGCTGATGAGGCCTAATAGGCCGAAATGTACATACAGAGATTGATTTTTCTCGATTTGTTTAGCCATACATTTAAATAGGCATTCCCGCCTAATTCATTATTAATTAATTAATTTTCAAAATTAGGTACGACTCCAATTAAGCACATATTCTCCCTATATATATATATATATATATATATATATATATATATATATATATATATATATATATATATATATATATATATACTGAAGAAAACGCGACTACCCCAAAAAATAATCAAAACAGCAATCAATAAAGCAGCATCCCTAAACAGACAAGAGCTCCACAAATACAAACACAAACAAACCAACGTTCGAATCCCCATTGTATACCACCTTGGCCATCACGTGTACAAACTCGCAAAAACACAAACAAAGGAATACAAAATCCTACAAACCGACCTCAAAATAAAATCTATCTTGTTTACGTTTTTTTGAAATCTCGTTGGGAATTGTTTTGTTTTTTTTGTTTATTAAAATGAAAGATACGAATCAATTTGTGAAAATCAACTTTTAGCTTCAACTAGGATAACTGAAATAAATAAACTTAACATTCCATACCAATACCACATTTATTTAACCTCATTGTCCCTAAAATATTTTTATTTTTATTTTCATTTTTGTATGATCAACTTTATTAACCAGCGTTAAGCCTCAATTATTATAACGTGAGTCATCGTAACTTTGTCGGGGCCAAAACAGCCTTGACCCCTTTCTCTGAACGAACGCACGTAATCAGAGCACGCGTGTGCATTTTCGCACGTAAGCAAACCCCTTTCCATTTCTGACCAGATATATCCAGTTTTTGCCCAGCTTTAACCCTTTAAGCTCCACCTCCTTTCACGTGTATTGGGTCACGTAGCCAAAACTATGTCATCATCATTTCTAACGAACTTTTCCCTGACGTCATTTGATATTTCCGGCAAATTTCGGGTATTTAAGAAATTCGTTTGCGATGACGAGGACAGTTCCAGCCAGCCACCGACAGTTAACGATCCTGATTCCTATTCTCAACAAATGGCCTTTCCTGATTCCTGACCGCCCTGCCTCTCTACGCTGCTGGAACGACCTGCCTTTCTTTGACGCTAGACGACCAGCCTCGTTCTTTGCTGTGATGACACCAATATTTCCAGTCCAGCAATATCAGCCTTTTTCAAGGCTAAACAAACCCAGCTCTTTTCAGAGCTAACCAGTCGGCCCTTTTCACCTCAGTCTTTCCTTAACCACGAATGCGATCCTAGGGCGAAATCCCTAGAAGATCTGGATCTTACGACCAGATAGGCGTCCCTCGCCGACAGTACGCTAGGTCCTAGCTTGGTAGATCCGACTCGATCTTCCGCCGAGCAAACACCTAGCTACTCGAGGCATTTGCGCACACGTACCAGCCTGGTCTGAAATCCCGCATAACCGCGGCCAATCAGACCCAAGCAACGCACGTGCTAAGCGAACGGTCCGTCGCTGTTACGTTTCACGCTCGTACCCGAACAGTCCTCAACGGGACTACGACCGGGGCTCGCAGCCGATACAACCGCAAGCCGAGACCGTTACCGACCGACCACGACGTCAACCGAAACCCGTAGACGCACTGTATCCCGATTCCGGATTCCAGCTGTCTATCCGACAACGGACGACCTATCCACCCAGATTAACGAAAGACTGACCGAACGTTGAGCGACCAACCTCGAACGACGAAAACTCTCAACTTGCCGATTTACCTTTGTCAATTCTCGTGAATAAATTGACCACCTGGTTACTTCCTGGCATCTAAATCCTCTGCCTTTGTCTCTTTCATTGCCTCCAGTCGTTTCACTTATTCAAAAGTCTGTGGGGTCGACATCCTTATCGGCCCCGCAACAACTTCACACAGCTTTGTTTTGATTTTTTTCATATACCCTCTAACCAAATAAATAAGTTTAATTTTACTTATTAAACCACTCTCACATCCCATAACCTATACTTTATTAAACAACCAGTGTAAAATAAATATCCACAAATTGATTCGTATCTTTCATTTTAATAAACAAAAAAAAAACAGTTCCCGACGTGATTTCAAAAAAACGTAAACAAGCGTTTCTCTGTAACGATAAATCTTATTCAATGAACATACGTGTGATCAGCTGCAATTAATCGGTAACTCGATTAATTCAGTAGATTTAACCCTGATGATTTTAGCGATGAAGCTAGAGTAGGTTTCTGTTGTATCTATTTATTCAATATATATATATATATATATATGATAAGTTGTAAACACGGTTTGTTTGGAATGGCTTTTTTGCCGACAATTTTTGGGAGAATAAGTGCTTAATTGGAGTCGTACCTAATTTTGAAAATTAATTAATTAATAATGAATTAGGCGGGAATACCTATTTAAATGTATGGCTAAACAAATCGAGAAAAATCAATCTCTGAGAGGCCGAAATGTACATACAGAGATTGATTTTTCTCGATTTGTTTAGCCATACATTTAAATAGGTATTCCCGCCTAATTCATTATTACTTAATTAATTTTCAAAATTAGGTACGACTCCAATTAAGCACTTATTCTCCCAAATATATATATATATATATGGACACACATATATATAGAAATATTCTTTCACATACTCAGAAAAGCTAAATTCATGACAATTATATAATTTCATACAGAGCAATATTTACAATTCCATATAAAAGAAAAAACTTAACAGTCACTAATTTAGCTTATTATACATGTATTTCTTTTTAAATAAAGACACCATCTTCAGAGAGCCAAAAAAACACAACGAAGAAAAAGCAAAAGATGTACACATCTTTCGTTGTGTGATTTTTTTTTACATTTTTCATATTCATATATTTTTCAATATTCATTATAACTTCTCATTATTGGTATTAGCATATAATTCCATATTTTTAAATGAAATCGAAGATAAAATCGCCTCACCCTGGGGAAGAGACATCTATTATTAAGGTATGTTTATATTGTATTAATGGACACACAGCGATTATATCGGTATCATGTACGATTAGCTTTTTGCGTGAGAAGCCACATGCATTCGTTAAATATAATTCTTGCATTTTTATTAGTTGTGTGCGTGCTAGAAGAAATGTGTGAATAGCGTGGGGGTGGGTGGGGCGATGAAGCAGTTATTCCAAATCATTTTGCAGTTGTTAAATTAATCTTGCTAATAGGTCTTTATGTTAGACCTGGAGTCTTCACTGAATTGAAAGCACACAAATGACTGGATAGGAATTTAATTTCCGTAAGTGTTATAAACATGGAAATGATAATATTATAAATATATTAACAGCATGAATAATGCAAAGGCTCCTTTAACTCTTAGTCATTATCACGATATATATATATATATATATATATATATATATATATATATATATATATATATATATATATATATATATTTAAATGCCTATAACACTTTTCCTATTAATTCTCCTCCTTTCAGCCTCAACATCTATTGATATACTTGAAAAAAAAACTGGAACACATCACCCCTGATGATGGCACTTCGAAGCGCCGAAAGTACTCGAGATATGAACTTCGGTGGACTAATCCACGAATTCCATCCAAATATAACAAATTTGGCCAGAAAGATTGAAAAGAAAAACCAATAAAATCGTTTAAACAGGAGACCTGCCTTTTGTTTAATTCCCCCATATATATATATATATATATATATATATATATATATATATATTTATATATATATATATATATATATATATATATATAATATATATATATATATATTGTAGGTAGCGTGTACATGTATTTAATGGCACTTGGTTATTGACAGTTTCTCATCTATACAATTGTACAAACCAAGTATATATATATATATATATATATATATATATATATATATATATATATATATAGTTTTTTCCGTAGTTAGGGTCTTTCCATGTGTGGTTTAACCAAGCTGATGCAGGTAGACCATAAGGAGAGCTTAATGTACCTAATACCAGTGAGTAGAAGGACAGAGCAAGATATTTAGTAAATGAAGAAAAACTCTAAACTTGCTTCATTACAATAATTTATTTCAACCGTATTAATACGGCATCTTCAGGTAATCACAAGAACATGACTCTTACTGTAAGAGTCATGTTCTTGTGATTACCTGAAGATGCCGTATTAATACGGTTGAAATAAATTATTGTAATGAAGCAAGTTTAGAGTTTTTCTTCATTTACTATATATATATATATATATATATATATATATATATATATATATATATATATATACGATGGTGAGTAAAAAAGTTATGCCATTCTGTTTAGGACTGGTATAATTACCAGCACAGGAACATGTATCATATATCAAAATGAAGCTTTTTTTCTCAGTGGATTACATCCCTACTTTTCCACATAATAATTGTTTCTCTCAATAGCAATTTTCCACCTTCGAATGAGAGCATGTATTCCTGCCCCGAACATTCTGTTGACTGATCTTTGAGCCACTTCTTCACTACAGATTTCACTTCCTCGTCAGTTGAATAATGTTTGCCTTTCAGACCCTCTTTCAAAGAGAAGCTAACATTATTCCTGTGATGAGGAATTGAAATTTTATGTCATACACAGAACAATAAAAACCTCAGACACCACATTCTAGCACATTTATAATAAAAAGGATTGGGGCTTGCAATACAACTAATAGGGCTGGGGCAATCATATAGGTGCTATGGCTTGACGTGACCAGCCGATTGTTTGGATGGCGGCTCTCCAACAGCACGTCTAACCCAAGTAAAGTTCAAAGTAGAGTATTGCATATCATGGACAACTGAGTCACTGGGACTCCCTTTGGGGGTTCTTAGTCATAGGTTTCCGTGTATTCTACTGTGTCAGAGCTGAAAGACATACATACATATACATACATACATACATATACATACATACACACAACTACTTTTTATATATGTATAGATAGGTGTATTTATCCAATTCAACCCAACCCTTCCAACATAAGCAGGGTGTAACACAAGGACAGTTTTTAAGTGGAGTTTAACAGGTTTGAATTAAGAGTTTTTCTCCTCCGAGACCATACGAAGGACAAAAGAGCCCTGCTTACCCTACTATTTACCCATTACTGGATAGAGAATAATTGGGTTCACACCTTTCCCAAGAGTATTAGTGCTATGCGAAATGTAAACAGCGTTGTTAGATTTTTTTATTATATTATCACACAGGGGAAGCAGACTCAACAGCCACCTAGTTTCAACTCTCTAGATTCTAATTCCCAGAGTTGTCTGGTCACATGACTCTCTAAGCCAACGAGAGCCCCATTTCTGGGTTCAAGGTTGTTACCAGTCAAACTATCAGTTATTTTCCACTGTCCTACTGTTGTGCAGAGGCTTAGTCATGGGTTGAGGTGTATTCTACTTTCCCTCCAGTCAGAGCTGAAAGACAAATAGTTAATTGAAACCATATACTTATTAGTATTAGATAGGCATACTAGTTGCGCATTTAATTAGTGTAATGATGTAGATTCTCGAAACTATAAACCCAAAACCTAGACTACGAGTTTGAGTACAACTGGTTTTCCTTCTGGATCAATTGCTGTAGCAAAATCAAAGAGCCCAATTTCTCACATTATTTACCAATAGACTGGGTTGAATAGATTTCATAGTTTTCATTAGTTGGACCATATTACCTTTAGGCACCCCTTTTTGATCTTGATTAAGAATGGACATGTTTTTCATTTACACCGTCAATATCCGGTTGTTTGTTAGGGGTTAGGGCTAGGGGTTAGGGTTAGGGGTTAGTTTTATAATTTTTTTAAAAATCTAAAAATCATCTGTTAACAAACAACCAGATATTAACGGTGTAAATGAAAAACATGTCCTTTCTTAATCGAGATCAAAAAGAGGTGCCTAAAGGTCATATAGTTCCATAAGTTTACTAGCGCCCCGTGAAATGCAAACAGCATCGTCCACAATTTATAATCGGGTAGTTTATTTTTTGTGAAGTAGATAGTCTACACCCACAAGATGCACTAGTCTGAAGACTATTTAGCGGCCAGTTTAAGAGCAACGTACGACTAATCGTATGTTCCCATAGTTGGCACATTCAACCGTGTATCGTATTTCTTCTCGGAAATAAACCCTCATGTTATATATACATGTATGTCGACCATCCTTGATTCGACGACACAACATTAATATTGCAGTAACCCCTTAATTATAGTCACGAATTGACGACTTCCCTTCTTTTTGTGTGCATTAAGTGTTTGCATTCATTTCTGTGTGTATTCATTGCTATGAGCATTCATTGGTGAGTGCGTACATTTTTAACTATATAAGGGTTTATATGTATATATGGGTGTGTATGAATGTGTGTAGATTTAGGTACGCGTAAATATTAGTGTGTTTTTATGAGTATGTGCACGCCCATTCGCTTGTATTTCATGAAGCCTACGAAATGTTGGTTTGGAAGCTCACACACTTTTATGGTGTCTTAATTGAGGGCTGATTCGTCGTTTCTCAAGATAAAGTAAAACCCTTAAACTACGTAATATATATATACGACAAAATGTGACTCGTTCGGTCAACCATTCAGCTCTCGGTAGATAATTGGAATTAGGTAGGTATTGACAAAGATGACGTCAAATCCGTATTTTACAAAATAAATCCCCCCCCCCGCCCTGATTGAAAAAAAATCCCAAAATCAGAGAATTATCCGATTTTAATGAAATTTTCCGTGTTGCTTTATCAATGAGTGAATTCTATAATGCATTATTTATTTTATTTCAAAACTTTCATTTTTTCAGGTCATTTTATATTTGTGTGTGCGTGTGTGTGCGTGTGTGTGTGTTGGGGAACATTGGACGGGGGTCTTAGAAGCATAGGAAAAAATTATAGATCAGAATCAAAATGATGAATAAACGTTTTAAACTTTAGAAGAGGAAGAAGAAGAAGAAGAAGAAGAAGAAGAGAAGAAGAAGAAGAAGAAGAAGAAGAAGAAGAAGAAGAAGGTGAAATGATGATGATGATGATGATGATGATGATTAACAAGAACAAGAACAAGAATAAGACAAGTAGATTATATTGATGATAATGAATAAGATGAAATGGGTTAATAATAATAATAATAATAATAATAATGAGAAGAAGAAGAAGAAGAAGAAGAAGAAGAAGAAGAAGAAGAAGAAGAAGAAGAAGAAAAAGAACAACAACAACAACAGCAACAACAACAACAACAATAACAATCACAACAATACGTACATAGATAGGTTCAAGGGTGGTAAGGTGCTGTCCTTCTGTCCGAGCGATCTCTTCCTTGTCTAACCAGTCAAATATAGAAAATTCAACGAAGTAACCGCGCTCGTCTAAAAATATCGAAATTTAAACAACGTCATCTTTATATTTCGTTCACACAACTGTTTATTCTTGTCGATTATTGTTAAATGAATGGAAAGAGATTTAGATTGAAAAACCACAGGCTAACAACTAAATATAGACTCTCCATAATCTTTCGTAAGGAAATCATCAGCTTGGTGGTGTGAATCAAAAATAATTGACGTAGTCCTCAACATATTTTTGGATGCTGAGCGTCTGTTCCGAATTTTGTCTCAGACATTATTTCGCGCGTTCAAAATTAACATTTCCTTTAAACTAATCTCACTTCTTCATCTATTTCTTCTTCTTCATTTTTTTCTTCTTTTTTTTTTTTTTCAGAATCCCAGATTTAATTTTATTGCTCGTGCGAGGTTAATTAGATGTATTTTTTTGCTTGTTTTTTTTCTTTAAGTATTTATAAACCTATTTTATACAACTTTACCGCATCTTGCATAAACATATGAATTGATGAGTGTACTTTATGCTAAAGACACCATGTCGGCGGGGCACAGAATATGAAATGCTACACACGCACACACACACACACACACACACACACACACACACACACAAATATTGATATACAGCTACAAATAGATACTCATGGTCACGGAAATACAAATAGATATATCAATACATTTAAGCACAAAAAAAAACAAGAATTTTAAATACAACACGTTATTAGAATTCATCACGTAAACACTTATACCTTATATCACATAGGAAGCCCGTGGTGTAATGGTTTAAGTCTTGGGAAATGGACTCGTCGCCCCGAGTTCAAATCCTGGACGTGGTAATTACATTTCACTTAGCGCTAATATCCTTGGGAAAGGTATTAATCCTACTCTCCCTCCAGCTATGGGTAAATAGTAGGGCAGACTGGGCTCTTTAACCTTGGTTAGGCAACCAGTCTAGGAGAAAGAATACTCTGAATTCAAACCTGATAAACTCCGCTTAAGAAATTGACCTTGTGTCGCATCCTGCTTGTGCGGAGGGGTTGGTAAATATATATACCTTATATCAAAATGAAATATTCAGTAGAGATATCTAATATTGTCATTCACAGTGCTGTTTCGACGTTTCAGTTCTTACCGCCGCACCATCTACACACCCACTTTTTAGAAATGGAATTTTTACTGTTATAAACATATTAGGCCACAGGGAGTGCTGTATCCGTTTTAAGGAGAGCTGTGCACTTTTTGTCTAAATACTTCTGGAACTAACGATATCTGAATATGTCTGGAACTAAAGATATCTGAATATGTCTGGAACTAAAGATATTTGAATATGTCTGGAACTAAAGCTATGTCCATATTATGTGAACAATCAGGGGCCTATCCCCTTTTCACTAGCACTAGATAAAATAGATTGTGGTGGTGTTACGATTTTTGTGGCCATTCTTTAGGCTTCAAGCAAGAGCGCTGTCTAGCGGGGATCCTTTGTGTTAAGCAGAGCGTGATCCTCAGTGAAGAATCCTTTGATTGCTCCTTAGTGTTCCTCAGTCTTGCAGTTCCTTTGTCAATGAGTGCAAATTGACATTTGTCAATATCAGCCGATTAAGTAGTTAACCAGCCACGTCTTGATTGGCTGACGTTTAAACCATGTGACCTCGCTTAGTCTATAAATTTGAGTACTATATTACAGCACCCCTTATATATCAAAATATTCCAACAGGTGGAGCAGCAACTTCCAAGATTACCCAACTTTACAGCACAGAATTAAGTTGTGGTAATTGTGGGCTGAGTTGGCGAGGACCCGAAAACCACATCCAGGATTTGAATTTGATTCATCATATCCATTTCCTACGACGGTAACCATTAGATCACTGACCTCAAAGATATACAATATTTCCTTCCCTAATATCTACGGTTATTTCTTTGCTTGTTTCGTTGTTCTTTTTATTTCGACTGGGCATATTAAAAGAGCCCATTAAAATCATGCCCCTAAAAGACAGATATTTGATATTATTCAAGATACTAGTAAGACCTGTGGATTTACCACAATATGATAATCTAATTACTACAACGTTTGATATGTTTACTTAAGAGCTATTGACATGTAGTTCAATGTGTAAAAAGTATAATAATCTTGATTAGCAGGACCTGTGTATATACCACAATATGATAATTTAATCATTACAACGTTTGACATGTTTACTTAAGAGCTATTGCCATATAGTTCAATATGTAAAAAGTATAATAATCTTGACTAGCAGGACCAGTGTATATACCACAATATGATAATCTAATTACTACAACGTTTGATATGTTTACTTAAGAGCTATTGCCATATAGTTCAATATGTAAAATGTATAATGATCTTGACTAGCAGGACCTGTGGATATACCACAATATGATAATTTAATCATTACAACGTTTAATATGTTTACTTAAGAGCTATTGCCATATCGTTCAATATGTAAAAAGTATAATAATCTTGACTAGCAGGACCCGTGTATATACCACAATATGATAATTTAATCATTACAACGTTTAATATGTTTACTTAAGAGGTATTGCCATATAGTTCAAAATGTAAAAAGTATGATAATCTTGACTAGCAGGACCTGTTTATATACCACAATATGATAATCTAATTACTACGTTTGATATGTTTATTTATGAGTTATTGCCATATAGTTCAATATGTAAAAAGTATAATAATCTTGACTAGCAGGACCTGTGTATATACCACAATAGGATAATCTAATTACTACAACGTTTGATATGTTTATTTAAGAGGTATTGCCATATAGTTCAATGTGTAAAAAGTATAATAATCTTTCCATCTTTTTTCTTTCCTTCTTTTCTTTATGTTATTTTGAAACAGATTAGCACTATTAACCCCTCTCTCTATCTTTCTCTTCCTATCTTTCTTTCTTTCTTTCTTTCTTGTAATTGTTCTTTCTTTCTTTCTTTCTTTCTTTCTTTCTTTGTAATTGTTCTTTCTTTCTTTCTTTCTAATTATTATTTTTTCTGTGAAGTATGTCCATTTCTTCCCTTCTTTATAATAAAAACGGAATGGTCCATTATTTAGCTGAGATGACGACACTCATTAGAGATAAGAATTCGGCGGATAAGCAACATCATATAATCAGGATTTACAATTTCTCATTTCATCTTGGACAATTTGGATGGCCTGATGTTTACCAGAAAGGTGTTCAATTTGATAACAAGCGTGTTAATACAGACATGAATCAAATATTTCAGTTATTTGTATATGCTCTGTTACATCTGCCACATTGCAACAGGAAAACATCTTTACTGTGATGCCTTTTTTTTCAAATAGCTTTGTGTTAATATGTATGAAACATTATATGTTCCTTTTCTTTGTTAGTAGATAATAGAATAAAGCAGTTGAGAGAAGAAAGTGGAATTGACAATTTCAAAGGTTGTATGATTCCCGTTCATTCATCCATCAAAACAATATATCTTCTTTGGAAATTTGGAAATTTCTTGTGATCCTCAAGTGGAATATATTTCTTTAATCTTTTTATCGAAAATAACAATACTTATCTTATTTATTTGTAAATATCGAACCTATGATGCACACACACACACACACATATATATATATATATATATATATATATATATATATAGTGTGTGAACAAAAAGTGTTAAGACAATCAGGAATATTTCTTGTATGTTGTTTATTCTCAACTAGTTTCGACCTTAGCTCATCTTCAGGAAAAAATTTTTTATTTGAAGAAATTGTTGATATATTATTAGAAAGGGAGCATTATTAAAGAATTATAAAAGTTCAAGTGTTTTTGTGGGTTTAACATGCTGTTAAAATCCGGGTAGGCGAGTATGTTTAATAGTAGCATGTCCATTTGTTCCGTGAAGAACCTCTCTCTCTCTCTCTCTCTCTCTCTCTCTCTCTCTCTCTCTCTCTCTCTCTACATATATATATATATATATATATATATATATATACCATTGAAAGGAAGGAAAATCTCAAAAAATCATCATTCTGTAATAAATTATTAAAATACATGTATTTGCACCTACTAAACATGCAATAACCATACAGTGTGAATTAAAAATACCATGTAAAATAATCCCTTTCTACCAGTTTTTGTGTACCTTACACACACACACACACACACACACACACATATATATATATATATATATATATATATATATATATATATATATATATATATAAAGAAAATGTGAAAAAACACAAGTATTCCGAAATTGGGATGAATTTAATAATCGATGTTTAAAACATTTCGGTCACACCGAACCCCCACCAGGATGTCTCCTGGGGTGAAGAAAACGATGGATGTTTTTATATGTGACAGGAGATGAAAATCTCTCCAGCTATGCAACTGCATTTGATCAGCGTTTTATTCTTCGAGTGGCGTCACGCGTCATGACACCTTCGCGTGAGTAGATCGCGACTTGCCTTTCAAGAATAAAACGCTGATCAAATGC
>CM042155.1:82955404-82975404 GCA_023376005.1 Doryteuthis pealeii | reverse complement strand
AGAAAAACTCTGATTTCAAACCATTTAAAGTCTTCTTAAGATATTGACCTTGTGTCATTTCTTACTGGTGCGGAGGTGTTGGTAAATAACTATTGGATAGAAATACTTGAAACCATACAACTGTGTTGTACCTTTCAAAAATTAACAATCTTAGCACACTGTAAACAACTAGATGGTTTGAATAAAAGTGAAACGCTATAACGTCGGCTTAAAAAATCTCAATATTTGACGTATTTCATATTTTCCAAACTATTTAGACATATACACTATATGTTCTATATATAAAATCAAAAATTCAGCAACTATTTTACAAGTTGCCAAAGTTCATTATTGCAGCTGACCACCACCTCTTCTCAATCATGACCGCAAGACACTAGTCAGTAAGAGGACTGAATCCTTCAATACAAGAACTCAGCTCGTGCCCTGAAGAAGTTCTGCTAGACCGAAACGTTATAGCGTCGGCATCACCGCCAGTAATAAGTAACCATCCAGTACAACATCCCGTGTTTGTCAACTTTTCTCCACATATTAGCTGTAGGTACATTTCAATTGCGTAAATTATTTTTTATTGCAACAACAGATTGACCTAGTTAAACTCGAACTCGTGAGTATTTATCATGTTTTATTTTACGGTACTGTTAATTGGACACATGGCCTAGTGGATAGGGTAGTTAGGTTAAGACAGTTCTAAGTGACAGTTATCTCTGGATTCCGGGTTCAATCCTGAGTAGAAGCAGTAACATAGAAAAATAATTAACACAACTCCTACCCCAGCTATGGTTAGCGGAATGAGAACAGGATACCCCCATGGACTAAATAAAGGTTTAGGTTCAAAGTTCTGTAATGGCTCCCGATTACGACAAGAAAGTTCCCGAGTTCGAAAAGAAGGTTCCCGAGTCCGAGAAGGTTTCCTAGTCCGACAAGAAGAAGGCCAGAGGGCATATCGGCCGAAACTTGGTACAAATAACAATGAAGATGGGGACAATAGTCCGAATAACGCAGATAATTCTAATCATCAAGCCTCATCTCAAACATTCAGTGAAATAGTCAACCCTTGGGTTATTTTCTACAAAGGACCTTTTTGTTTTGTTCATTCTTGTTGTGTCTTCAATTTTTTAAACCTCCTATTTTTATCTATTCAACCCATAGATTCGACCATAACAGGCACTACTATTCTGGGTGAGAATGAACCTAGGATAAGGGGTTGTTTAAGGTACGATGCCCCTCTGTCCAGGAGTTATTTTTGTCAGGTCTGGTTGAAGGCAATCGTCGAAGTCGAAATTAATTTTTTGGTTTGGAACGACCTTCTTTTATATGCAGGTCTGACCACACCACGTAGTGGCTATCAACATAATTATTTCTCTGAAAAGGTACGTAATTAGAATTTCTTATATCTATCATTAAGTAGCAGAAATCCTTGGTGGAAAGGTGTATATTGGAGTTACTCCATACTCTAGAGATCCCCAAAACTGGAACCTCACCACCAAATGTATTTTAGCGTGTTATCAACACATTAGTATTATATTTAGTTGTAGATAAGATAATCATTTTGGCTGGCCAGACGTGGTAATCTGTCTGAAAACGGTTAAACCTTTAAGCTGTACTTGTAGTGACATCCACTTTTTAATCACCTTATACAATTTCGGTAGTACAAGAAAATAAACCCAAGAACAATAAACAACAACTAGATATTATTAAACGTTATAGGTCAATATTCTCTAGCTCATTCTTGTAGATGTTTTTTTTTTATATTTTAATCATAAAACCCAATCCTTAATCAACTCCATGGACATTGTTGAAGAAAACAGTGTAAATAATAATTTCAAGAAAGATAAGAATGATAGAATATAAAGATGCAAAGCGAATTATAGAAAATAAGAAAATTATGTCGACTAAAGAAAATAGTTTTTTCGCTGTCTGCAGTCTGATTAACATTTTGAGTCGAGTCGAGTCGCTTTCTTATAGGACTAAACACAAGTGAATAAAATAAGCACATATGCATATATTTAGTAGAGGTGCGTGGTGTACTGGTTAAAGTCGTAGTAAATGGACTCGTCGACCAGAGTTCAAATCCTGTACGAATCCACACTTTAAATAACGCTAATGCCCTTGGGAAAGGTATGAATCCAAATATTCTCCCCCCAGCAAAGGATCACAAAAGGATTCCATAACATAGGACTTTCTTTAAGCCCTTTTCAACTGGCCAAGGAGGGCACTTAAAATCTTTACATACCCAACACTAAGGATCATCGAGGAACAACCAAAGGATACGTACGAACTGTTCTGCAAACAAGGGCCCTGCTCAACCAAAGGATTCTACCCATCACTATGGAACACTGAGGAACAACCGAAGGATTCTACCCTGTTGACTTTTATTGGATATAAGGCTTGTGCTAGATACTCGCCTATACCTATAGACTAGGCGAGATCATGTGATCTATCTCTTGGTCAATCACTGGCAGTACTCTGAGGCTGATACAATATTTAACCCCGACCCTACTGGTCATATTTACCCAATAGTATGGCAGACTGGGCTCTTTAACCTAGGTTAGGCATCCGGTCTAGAAGAAGGGAAACTGAATTCAAACCTCTTGAATCTCCACTTGGGGTTGTCACTACTAGAATAGGTTCAGTCCTACTCAGTGATCTGTTTTAATTTAAAATTTCTTTCTTTTAGGAAACCAAATCGAGACTATTTATTTGTATTCTTGCCTTGTCCGTATTAAATATAATTTTTCATCTTATATTTTGTCGTGAAGCAGAAACAAGATAAATATACGCACACGCATACGCTCAAAAAGGGATTCAAGTTTAATTTCAAATTATATTCTTTGTAACTAACCATCAACTCGTATTTCCATTTCAAATAACGTTAACTGTCCAGCGTCCTGATATTATCATTGTTAAGTTGAAACATTTTTCATTGAGTTAATGGATCTGGCTGTCGCTCGATTATTGATTTCGACGACACGCTTGAAGGAATTGTATGAGAACAAGCCTTCTTGATGGATTTCGATCTGTTACTTTAAGCACTAGCTAAAAGTAAAGTTTAGATGCGACAAGAAGGGGCTTGATCGCATAACATTCTACGAAATGTGGGTATATGCAGCAAGTCTCTTTGCGAGAATGAGGGCGGGTTCTGTATCAACTTTTTCGCCGCTATACATGAATATTATGGTCCGGCCTTTGAGCCGGGAACTCATTCCTCGAAAGACAAAGTCTATAAAATAAGTTTCAATATTCTTCCATGCTTAAGAAAGAACAATACTCATTTTTAAACACATTCTGTTCTATATAATCCATGGATTGAACTCTGACAGGTATTATCACTCCGATTCAGAGTAGACCTGTGAGTAATGGTGATTAAGGAGTATGTTGGAATATTTTGACATATAAGGTGTACTGAAGTCCACCACTTAAACTTATAAATTCAACTTAGGGGAGTTGATTACAGCCAGCCAATCAAGAGCTCGAATACGTGGTTAGTTAACTATTTAATCGCTGGTCTTGAAAGCTGTTCATTTACACGTATTCGGTACGTACGAACGGATCTGCAAACAAGGACTCTGCTCAACCAAAGGATTCTACCCAACACTATGGAACACCGAGGAACAACCAAAGGATTCTACTCTGTTGACTTTTTTTATATAAAGCTCGTGCTAGATCCTCGCCTATACTTATAGATTAGGCGATATCATGTGATCTATCTCTTGGTCAATCATTGGCAGTACTCTGAGAATGATACAATACGTAACCCCGACCCAACTGGTCATAATTACGCCGACGTTCATAGACGACGTATATAGGATTAAATCACTGGACCTTTACCAATACGCAGGATAGGACTTATACGCTTACTAAAGGGTCGCCAAAGGATTCCATAACATAGGACTTTCTTTAAGCCCTGGCCAAGGATGGCACTTAAACACTTTACATACCCAACACTAAGGAACACCGAGGAACAACCAAAGGATCAATCGGCAGGTCACGTCAAGCCCTGGCACCTATATGATTTTCACAACGATCTTACTCTTTTGGAAAGCCCTAAACCTTTTAATCATATATGTGCCAGAAGGCGATGGCTGAGGGTCTTAATGTATTGGGCATGATTTTACCCAACACTAAGGTACACAGAGGAACAACCAAAGGATTCTATCTAACATTAAGGACTTTTTTCAGTAAGGAACACAATGGATTTCCACTGTAAAGTGCTTTTACCTGCAGCCTGAAAATGGCGACAAAATTGTAACGCGTTCCCCAGAGCTCGGGAAATGCAACTTCACAACCAGATGGTTTAACGTCATACCCAGGACAACAAACACCTAACACGTTAATTTTTTTATACTTCTGATTACCTAGCTCAACAAACATTTTTGATTATTGAAACAGATTCTCTTTACACACTTTGATAAATTAGATTGGGATTTCCAGTCAAGAAAAAAAAAACGAAAAAATAGAAAAAGAAACACGAATTTCACAACTGTTCTACCATTGAACAAACGCAGCTTTAACTAAAAACATCAGCTAATTAACATAGTTTTCAAATATTTAATATTAAATTAGCGGAAATTTAATTATCACACAGAAGGAATGAAAATGGAAACTTAAAAAAAAAAAAAAAAAGAACAACGCTTGCGTAAACTTGCACTCGTTTTGCGATGTGTGAATTTTGTTAAAAAGAAAAACAAAGAAAACGTGAGAAAGAATGTAAAACACAATGACTAGATAGATTCAATAACCACTAGAACTTGCTTTCAAATTGTCAGAGAAACGGTAAAATATTACAGTAAAGAATTTATAAGTAAATACTTCTTATTTATTGAGTAACTAGATGTTGCATAGCGCCTTCTTTACCGGCACTAAATAGGTATATGTTATAAATAACTAATATATACTATATAGGTATATGTATATGTTATATACTGGTCTTTTCACGTTACCAAATCAACATATAACATTATATACTTTTCTTTAATTCTTACTCTGGTCGTCTATCATCTATCTTGGTCTGGTATATCTTCTAAAGTCTCGTCTGGTCTTCTATTGAGGATTCCGGGTCTGGTTTCTGTTGGGGATCATTCCTTATCAGAAGCCCTGTGTCATTGTTAGTTTTTAGTAATAAACACAAGACTTCGATTTACGATGATGTTACTTTATTCCAAATCCCCACCCAGACAATCTGCGCAGATGAGGCTTACATGTTGCTAGCTCGGCTTCTAAGTTCTAACTGACTAACTGAGTTGCTTACTCCTTAAACAGGAAGAGGGCTTTCTATGGGGTTTCCAGTTCTCACGGTCTATCCCCAGAAAGCAAGGTCAGAGTGAGGTCAAACGCTGTCACTCACTCTCAAGGCCATCAGCTGTACTGATCGCCATAATGATTTCTACAATACTTTAAAAATGTATTAGGGATCCAATAATTATGTAACATAGACACGGTTACCTAGCGTCGACTAGGTACGTAAACTAGCGTGGATCGATAGAAAGGAGTGATGACATGTCAATAGTAATCGTAATATCCTTATATTCTATTCATGTTCTGTTTTACTTCTCGGTGCTGGAATCTGGTTGTTGAATCTGGTGTTGGGCTGGATGGATCCTTTTCCGCTTGAGTCTGGAACAATTTGGGATTCGCTTGAGGATATCTTAATTTTTTTAAATCACAACACAAGACAATCTTCCTTTTTTTCTCATTGGTACATTTATTATATCCCCAAGTCAAAATGCCTTGGAGAACAGATACGCATATTGCATCTGCTCCCTGCCACTGCTTGGTTCCAAACTGATTTTTTATCCCTTATGCTTGAGGATATCTTGCCTTGTTCATATTTTCGAAACCCCAACATAAGACAATCTTGTTTTTTTTTCACTGTTACATTTATCATATCCCCAAGTTAAAATTATTTGGGGGACAGACACGCATCTTGCGTCCGCCCCCGTCATAGATTAATTCCCACTGATCTTTCATACTTCTCTCTTTCTCTTACTCTTATCACTGCCTTGTCCTAACCAATCAGAAATCGACAGGTAACATTGAGCTGTCCAGTCAGAAATCGATAGGTGGCCTAATCCAAATCTTTCCACGGTTATTCACACGTAACTTCTCGGATCTCTTTTTCAACCTTATTAGCCCATCGTTAGAGCGTCAAGAAAAAGGCATAATAATCTTGATCTTACTCTATCCCACTCATTTTTTTCTTTCTTTCCTTCTTTTCATCTTTTCATTATGTTCGATTGAAATATAGCGATATAGCTTCCGCGCGCTCACCTCCTCTATCTATCTTTCCCGTACTCCCTTACTTTCTTATATTTGGCCTATTTGGTTTTTTTTATGTATTTTAGTACTGTTAGAAAAATCATTAAATTATAAAGTACAGTAAAGTCGGCGGGGCGGCCTAGTGTCGGTATCAGCCAGACCGCGAAGGAGTCTATCCCCTTTTCACTAGCGCTACACCAAGGAGATTATTTTTAGCATCTGAGCCTGAGCGCACCACGTACCATAAGCTCATCACTTTACCGCACATATCACTGTGCTACTCATACGCTGAGTTGGCGAGGGCCGGTATCGCAACCTTGCGATTTCCACGCTGACGCTCTACCGACTAAGCTAAATATAAAAGGTTGTAATCATTCCGTCTGGTAAGAAATTATTGTTTTCTAAATCTATACATATATAAAGGACAGTTTGTGTGTATGTATGTCCGGAGGAAACTATGAAAATAAAACAATCAAGGACAACGTAAATGGGTATACACATTCACTATCACCAGATTTTACTTTTTAAGCAGATCCGTCTATACATATATAAAGGGCAGTTTGTGTGTATGTATGTCCGGAGGAAATTATGAAAATAAAAAAATCAAGGACAACGTAAATGTGTATACACATTCACTATCACCAGATTTTACTTTTCGAGCAGATCCGTCTATACATATGTAAAGGGCAGTTTTTGTGTATGTATGTCCGGAGGAAACTACTAAAATAAAACAATTAATGTCAAAGTAGATATATATATATATATACATTCACTATCACCACATCTTGATTTTTGTGCAAAAATAATTATGATTTTATTTATATATGGGAAGATATTTAAGAATTAGGATTTGATTTGTAAGAGAAGTGAAAGTCATTTGTTGCGTTCTTGATTAAGAAAAAAAAAACATGAAAGACCAAAACAACCAATGGATATGCGTGACTAACTATTTATTATCCCCCTCTACCCAAACAAAGCCGGGTAGCCGCTTCTAGTTAGTAATTAATCAACTCTTAAATTTGGGAGAAAAAAATGCTTCAAACCAAAGTGTATATTTTTTAATGAAATGTTTTAAATAAAAATCAAATACGAAAAATTTTACATTTCAAATTTTTAGTTTCATTTCATTGTAAGAAAACATTTTTATTTCTTAGCTTCATTTTATTGTACCCACAGACGAGTTTTCTCCATTTAGTTAAAAGCCATGGTCCTGTCAACATCCGGTTAGCATTTTGTATTGTGGTGTGTGGGCGTATTGAATTTGGTGAATTTTTGTGAATCGGGAAATATCTTTATTTGCGTATATAACACAGACCCCTCAGATATCGATCCGATTCACAGTGAGTATGCATGCGTAAGTGGTGTATTGAGGGATCTAATGATTTTTTTTAAACGTGTGTGTGTCCTGTGGATTTATTGCATCATGAATTCCTTATAACGCGCTGGCATCTGGCCTCGTGTTAGCCTAGCTGGAAGTTGTTTTGCGTTGTTTTGGTATTGTTTCGGGTTGGTGTTCTGTCCGGAAGGTTGCGTCGATTTCTGTATAATGGATGGGATAGAAACCTTTTTTTAAAAATCGCAAAAATGAAACTAAAGAAGAGTTTCTCTGAATGTTTGAGATGGGGCTTGAAGATTAGTATTATTAGTGTTATTCGGACTATTGTCCCCATCTTCATTGTTATTTGTTCAACGTTTCGGCCGATATACCCTCCGGCCTTCTTCAGGTATTTCTTGTCAGACTCGGGAACCTTCTCAGACTCCGGACAAAGTTCCGTGATGGCTCCCGAATACAAGAAAGTTCCCGAGTTCGAAAAGAAGGTTCCCGAGTCCGAGAAGGTTCCCGAGTCCGACAAGAAATACCTGCAGAAGGCCGGAGGGTATATCGGCCGAAACGTTGTACACATAACAATGAAGATGGGGACAATAGTCCGAATAACACTAATAATACTAAAGAAGAGTTTATCGATAAACCAAAAACTGATTTTTTAACGAATACTTTCATATTAAGAAAATATATTTATATATCAATACTCGTGTTCCTTAAATGTACAACTGTTGCAACACCATCTGATAAAAATGAGACCATCCCAATTTCCCTTGGATGAAAGGCAATAATATAAATCGTGATTATTTTGTCTTGCTTATTCGCCGAATTCTTATTTCTTATGAATGTCGTCACCTCAGGTAAATAATGGATCATACCGTTTTTATCATCAAGAAAGAAAAGAAAGAAAACATACGCAACACAGAACAATATAAAAAGAAAGAAAGAAAAAAGTGAGTAAGGGAAAGATCGAGAGAGAGGGTGAGCGCACGGAAGTGATTACGCTAATCTATTTCAATCGAACTTAACGAAGAAAGGAAAAGTACGAAAGAAAGTTTTAAAAAAAGAGCGGGAGAGTTAAATTAAGATTATTATACTTTTTTACATATTGAACTATATTTCGCAATAGCTCTTAGGTAAACATCTCAAACGCTGTAGTAATCAAATCATCATACTGTGGTATATCCACAGATCCTGCGAGTTAATTTTTGATCATTGTAGCTCTAAAACTTTTTGAAAAATTCTAAAAAAAAACTCAAATCAGACGTCAAAATTGAAACATAATCCTGTGTGTTTCAGTGTCAAAACTTAGGCTGTTCCCATGAGAGAGAGAGAGAGAGAAGAGAGGAGAGAGAGAGAGAGAGAGAGAGAGAGAGAGAGAGAGAGAGAGACAGTATGAAGCCAGGCTCAGCAATTTCGATATATTTGGAAACATCGGTGGCGAAATAATGGAACTTGAATTGAAAAGAATCGCGAAAGAGAGAGAGAGAGAGAGAGAGAGAGAGAGAGAGAGAGAGAGAGAGAGAGAGAGAGAGAGAGAGAGAGAGAGGGGAATAGGTTGGGAGAAACAGAGATTGAAAGAGGGAGCAGCCTGTGATGTCAATGTCATTATTCTTTTTTGAAAACATCGATAGCGACATAATTCACATTGAATTGAAGAGAATCGCTAAGAGGAGAACAAAAACGAAATATTGAGTGAGGAGAGAGGGAGACAGGGGGATAAGAAAGAGAGAGAGAGAGAGAGAGAGAGGGGGTGGGAAGAGCAAGCAGCCTCTGATATTGTCAGTGTCATTGTTATCTAGAAAACATCGGTAGGGACATGATGCACCGTTAATTGAAGAGAAACGCAAAAATGAGTACGAGAGAGAGGGGGAGTGAGAGCGGGTGGGAGCGAGAGACAGAGAGACAGAGAGACAGAGAGAGAGGAAGAGATAGTGAGAGCGGGTGAGGGAGAAAGTGAGAGAGAGAAAGATGGAGACAGAGAGAGTGAGCGTGGGTGAGGGAGAAAGTGAGATAGAGAGATGGAGAAAGAGATAGGGAAAGTGAGTGAGAGAAAGAGAGATAGAGAGATGGAGAAAGAGAGAGGGAAAGAGAGATAGAGAGAAAGAGAGATAGAGAGATGGAGAAAGAGAGAGTGAGAGCGGGTGGGGAGAAAGGGAGAGAATAGAAAAAGAGAGAGTGGGAGGAAAGTGAGAGAGAAAGAGGGAGAAAGAGAGCGGGTGGAGAGTTATAGAGAGAAAGAGAGAAGAGAAAGAGAGAGAGAGAGAGAGGAAGTGAGAGCGGATGAGGGAGAAAGTGTGTGTGTGTGTGTGTGTGTGTGTGTGTGAGAGAGAGAGAGAGAGAGAGAGAGAGAGAGAGAGAGAGAGAGAGAGAGCAAGCAGCCATGGGATATTGTCAACATCATTGTTATTTGTAAAACATCGATAGCGACATAGTAAATCGGGAATGGAAGAGAATCGCGAAAAGAAGAACGAGCGAGAAAGGTAAAGAAGAAGAGAGGAGAAAGAGAGGGTGAGAGATAGAGAGAGAGGGTATAAAGAGAAGTGAGAGACAGACAGATAGATAGATAGATAGAAAGAGATATAGAGAAAGAAAGAGAAAGAAAGAGAGAGAGGGGGAGAGAGGGAGATAAAGAGAAAGTAAGAGAGATAGAGACAGATAGATATAGATAGAGAGAAAGAAAGAGAAAGAAAGAGAGAGAGAGAAAGAGAAAGAAAGAAAGAGACAGACAGACAGACAGACAGAAAGGGGTGGGTAGAATATGCAGCCATGGGATATTGTCAACGTCATTGTTGTTTTATCAAAAAACGAAAAGAAAGCCTGAAATAAAGAATTTGCCATTCTGAAGGTTTTTCAGAACCGCTTTTGAATCGGCACCAAAACTTTGCGCCAAGAATAATTTCTTACGGATGATCCGAATGCAACTAATCCATAAGCACGTAGCCACTTTCTTTGGCCTTCATTTGACAAACTGTCTTTGCCGACATCCCAACAACGTCATTCCATAGAAATGCGCGTTTGTTTCGTCCGAGAAAGAACATGTCAATACGTTATGTTCATCTGACAAATGCAGCTGTGAAAACAACAGAGTTTCAGATGGGAATAAATCGGTGAATTTCCCTTCACATGCGACATGAGATCTATACGTTAATACTCGTGTTCCTTAATTGTACGACCGTCACCATTTTGTGACACATGGTCAAAAGTGAAACCATCTAAATCGTCCAAGTTGAGATGCAAAAATGTAAATCCTGATTTTATTGGTGTTGCTTATCAGCTAAATTTTAAATATAGAGAGGGAAGAAAAAAGATATGCTACACACAAAACAATAAGAAAAAAAAGGGAAAATAGTAAATAGTCGGGGGAAAACATCGCTTAATTCTTTCACATGCCACATGAGATTTATGCATTAATATTCGTGTTCCTTAATTGTACGATCGTTATCATTTTGCGACACCTGGTCAAAAAAGAGAAACCATCTAAATCGTACAAGTTGAGATGCAAAAATGTAAATCCTGATTTAATTGGTGTTGCTTATCAGCCAAATTTTAAATATAGACAGGGAAGAAAAAAGATATGCTACACAGAAAACTATAAAAAAAATGTAAATCCCGATTATCTTGAGTTGCTTATCAGCCAAATTTTAAATAAAGAAAGGGAAGAAAAAAGATATGCTAGAGAGAGAAAAGAAGAAAGAAAAAAATGAGAGAAATGTGGAAAAACATTGCTTAATTCTTTCACATGCCACATGAAATCTATGCATTAATACTCGCGTTCCTTAATCGTACGACCGTTATCATTTTGCGATTCCTGGTCAAAAGTGAAACCATCTAAATCGTCACAGATCCCTGTGCTACTCATACGCTGAGTTGGCGAGGGCGGGAATCGAACTAGGAACCTTGTGGTTTCTAGCCGAACGCTCTCCCGACTGAGCTAACCCGGCCCCTTTAGAATAAACTCACTCCTAATTAGCGATATTTCATATTTCCCTAATGTTATTTTTTAGGAGCGTCATCATCTTGCAACAGCTGGTTAAAAATTAGATCATCCAAATTGTCCAAGTTGAGATAAAAAAAGTAAATCCTGATTATCTGGTGTTGTCTATCAGCTAAATGTTAAATAAAGAAAGGGAAGAAAAAGATACGCTAGACAGAAAAAAGAAGAAAGAAAAATGAGTTCAAAACGGAGAAGCACTCGTCTGAATAATCGGTTCTACAAGCATTTATAGATAAATGTTCGGCTATGGAAATTAGAATAAAGCAACATGTTCCCCGAACACTTCGCAATGCTATTACTAATAATACATCCTGGCATTCCCAAGCATATGACTCGGCCATAGCCGAACATTTATCTATAAATGCTTGTAGAACCGATTATTCAGACGAGTGTTTCTCCGTTTTGCACAGAGCCAGGTCTAAACAGCACTTAACCATCCTCGAAACTGTTCATATTCCTTTTTTTTTCGACCTACTCTGTGCAAACAAACTCCAAAACTCTCTCTCTATTTACTGGGAGACACTTCTAACCCTGTTTCAACCTAGGGTTCCTACATACCCCCTTTCCCCCCCTTTTTATTTGTCCCCCTCTGGCTCACCCCCATACGTTCTAATGAATTTCCTATACAATCTGACTTTTATTCGTAGCCGGTGTATATACTTGAAAAGTACCGGTCGAAAAGGCCTTCGTGTATCCCCCTTTATTTAATATTTTATTCCATAATAAAATATTACTTCCCTAATTACATATGATTCCTCCACTTTTAGTGATACACACACACACACACACACCGCACACACATATATATATATATATATATATATATACTTTGGTGTGGTACCAAGTTTCTTGTACAAGGTGATTCTAGGTGGGTCCTAATTCTCTACCAGTAGTTTGTTGTAGAGTTCAAGTTCCATATGAGAGCTCAATATTTCCCACTTGACCCAATTAGAGCGAAACGACATCTAGACCATAAATTAAAATCCCGTTGGTCAGTCAAACTAAACTTAGGAATTTGCCAAAGAGACTAGGCAGACACATAAAAAAAAGAATGTCCACTAATAAAAAAGACACTTGAAAAGAAAAAAAATGCAATATGACCCCCCACCACACCTGAATGAAGGAGGTGAAATGTATGAATATAAAATGAGTTTGGCCATGTGCCTGTCTAGATAAAAAAAATATCAGTGGTCTGATAAAGCTCGTGAGCATACTCGCGAGTGGAAATGGTCCATAACCACGATACCCATGGTATTTAAGGCCTTTTATTCCCAAATATATATATATATATATATAATATATATATATATATATTAGTAAAACAAACGAAACCAAGGGGCCGGGGTACTGGTTTTATTTGGTACTGGTTTTATTTGGTGGAGCCTTCAAAATTCGGAAGGGGATGCACCCAGCAGATTCTAAACCCCCGCTGACAAGGTGGTATACAACTTTTCTGTATTAGCAAATGCTAGGTGCTCATACAATTCAAAGTGGGTTTGCCTCTCCACTAATTCTTGCACGTTCTCCTAATCCCTCCGTATCAGTTTGCCGGATTCGCTTATCATGTATTATTCTGTTTCATCTCTCCAGTGTCGTTGCTATTCTTCGGAATCTTATATATTAAATTCTGATCAGTTCTTGTGGAGTTACTTAGGGATTCTATTGATAGTGATTCCGCCTTTGTTATCTCAGGCTTTTTTTTACAGAGCGACTCTGAGTCTCAAGCAAGAGAGACTACAATCACCAGAACTAAAATTATGATGGGCGTAATCTCTCACACGTGAAATTCTGACTTATAGTGTGAAAGATTGTTAGTTAACATTTACAATATCTTAATCTCTCTCACTCCCTCCCTCTCTCTCTCTCTCTCTCTCTCTCTCTCTATATATATAATATATATATTATATATATATATATATATATATATATATAAAGTTTGTTTCTTTATAGTATCATTGAAGCATTGTGTGTGTGTGTAATATAAAGATTTTGAAGGCAATTTACAATGCAATATGTGTTGAATTTATTTAACTTTTTCTTTTTTTTTTCAAAACTAAATATTTTCGGAAGTAAAATTCCATCTTCAGAGTTATTATTTCAATAACTCTGAAGATGGAATTTTACTTCCGAAAATATTCAGTTTGAAAAAAAAAAAAAAGTTAAATAAATTCAACACATATTGCATTGTAAATTGCCTTCAAAATCTTTATATTACACCACACACACACACACACAACACACAACACACATATACATATATAATATATATATATATATATATATATATTATATCTGTGTGTGAAAAATGAATGGAAGTGAATCCGACAGTATGAAATAAATATTTGAGAAAAAACAAACACATGATGTTAAAATTCGCCGTCAGAAAACTGTTTCGACCCTTTATTGAAGTGGTCTTCATCAAGAGCGAGCTGTGTATGATAGAGAGATGGTATGAGTGAACCGTTATAAGACGAAAGTGGTACAAACGAAACGTTCATTTTTTTATTAAACGGTTCACTCTTACCGTCTCTCTATCATACACACCTCGCTCTTGATGAAGACCACTTCAATAAAGGGTCGAAAAAGATTTCTGTCAGCGAATATTAACATAATGTGTTTGTTTTTTCTAAAATATTTATTTCATATCTGTGTGTATATGTGTGTCTGTTTTGTATTGGAGATGTGAGAATAAAGTGCTCGATTACAGGTGTAAGAGCTATATGTATTTGTCATGAAATATTATACAATTAAAAGACGTTTGTTTACTTTGGCTTCAAGGCAGCATAGTTGCCACACAGCATCACGATGATATGCCTTCGATATATATATATATATATAATATATATAATAAAGTAATTGGTAATTTGCTTGAAGCATTGTTAAGTATGTATAAAATAATTAAAATTCGAAGGCATACAATGCGTAAAAATAAAGACAAAACGATGTTTTATATGCCTAATCGATTTCAAAGCTAGAGCTTCATCATCAGAGTGTATTTTCAGAAAAAATTTTTTATTATATATATATATATAATATATATATAATATAATTATAGATATATATATATATATATATATATATATATATATATAATATATATATATATATATATATATATATATATGTGTGGTGTGTGTGTGTGTGTGTGTGTGTATATACAATATATATATATATAATTTAATATACCAAGCGTGTTGGTAAATCCTTGCGGAAAGAAAAAAAACAGCAGAAAGTTTGATTGTAAAAATATACTACCAAACATCAACCAGGGAGAAAAAAAATGTTGAAAAAAAGAAAGGACCAAGATATTCGTACCAACAAAAAATAATCTATTGGTACAGTATTTGGCCAAAAGAAAAAAAACTATATATATATATATATATATATATATATATATATATATAACCGCTAGGAGAAAGCTAATAAGTAAAAAGTGCTCGATACCTAAGTAGAGCAATAATAAAGATAATCTAATGAGTCAGACGAATCTACTATTAGTTTCGCATAGAGCTCTCAGGGCTAAAATCTGACATATTAATATATATATATATATATAAACGTTATATTATGGACGCTCTCGTCGATTTTCGACGCATGAGGGTTCATATATACAATGAACAACCCACACAGTGATTTGTTTATAGTGGTGAAGGCTTCTGTTGGACCATCCACACTTTTGGCACAGTCGATAGGAAAGAATTGGTGCATCAAGTTATCACAAACCAATCAACGACCGACTCAGGAATTTTGAATTCAGAGTTATCCCTCTCCTAGACTGATAACCTACCCAAGCTGAAGGGCCAGTCTGCCCTACTATTTAACGCATAGCTGGAGGGAATTTTAATTCAGATCATCCCTTTTCTCTGAGACTGGTTTACCTACCCAAGGCTGAAGGACCCAGTCTGCCCTACTATTTAATCCATAGCTGGAGGGAGATATATGGATTCATACCTGTTTCCAAGGGTATTAGCGCTATGTGAAATCCAAATTGCTTCGTCTAGGAATTGAACTCGATCGACGAGTCCATTTGCCCACGATTCTAAACTAGCCCACGCGCCTCTATATATAAACATTTATATAAATAAATAGATAAATATATATATTGTGTGTTGTGTATGTGTGTGTGTGTGTGTGTGTGTGTGTATTTATGTTTAGAAATGTAGATAACATAATATAGATCTGTACATTTACTTTAGTTGCTCATGACAGTAACTTTTCTTACTTTAAAAATGAGAGTATAACATTTGAATACACATATATATATGTTTGTATGTGTGTGTGTGTGTGTGTGTGTGTAGTGTGTGTGTGTGTTGTATGTGTGTGTGTATGTTTTGTTGTGCAAAGTGTTGGTGCCTTATTTTATATATGTATATAGATACTTATATACGTATTATATGTGTGTACGCTCACACACACACACACACACACACACCACACACACATATATATATATATAAATATATATATAATATATATATAGTGATAATTTTTCTTGTTTTACATTAGACATGTAAGGTTAGATATTGATTTATTTTTTCGGTTATAAAATAGAGAATTTAACCATGGTCGGGTTTATTGCAGATTTCTGGAAAAAGATTCATGTGTATAAGGGAAGAAAAGTCGAGGCAGACAAGAGAGAAGACCTTAAAAGAAGCGTTGCCTTCAAGTTATCTCTACATGAAACCGACTTCTTATTATGCCCACGACCAAATCACCAACGTTAAAAACCAGTATCCATTTTAGTTGTCATAAAATACCTTGTAAGTGTAGCAAGCGGAAGCCAAAGAGAAATCGTCATTTCTGAATGGGATATCCAACATTTTATTGAAATACTTTCTCTATATTAGAAAGGAATCATTCCGATTTCACCGATCTTGTTTTGTCTTTTTTTTTTTTCATTTTTTTCCTTTCAATTCTTTTTTTTTTTTTTCTTATGAATTATATCTCTTTCTTTGCAAAGCGATGATATATTGGAAACTGTTTAAAGTTCACTTTCATCAGCTGGTTTAATGCAAACCCATTTCATTCTTTTCAGCAAATTTCTTCGTTTTCTACAGAAACTAACAGTAATCACACATAGCATGCATTATTTAAGAAATTAATATTTTGAATAGTGTTCTTTTTTATTGCAAAGTGCGTGATTTATTATAAACTGTTAAAAAGTTCACTTTCATCAGCTGGTTTAATGCAAACCAATTTCAATCTTCTCTTCAAATTTCCCGTTTTTCCACAGAAATCAGCAATATTCACATATAGCATGTATTAATTAATAAATTAATAGTTTAAATAGTGTCTTTTTTATTGCAAAGTGCGTGATTTATTGGAAACTCTTTAAAGGTTCACTTTCATTAGCTGTTTTAATGCAAACCCATTTCATTCTTTTCTGCAAATTTCCCAGTTTTCTCAGAAACCAACAGCAGTCCACATAGCATGTATTATTTAAAATTAATATTTTGAATAGTGTCTATTTTTCATTGCAAAAAGTGCGTGATTTATTGGAAACTCTAAAAGTTCACTTTCATTAGTTCGTTTTAATGCAAACTCATTTATTTCCTCTCTGCAAATTCCCGTTTTTCCACAAAATTCAGCAATATTCACATATAACATGCATTATTTAAGAAATTAATACTTTAAATAGTTTTTTATTATTGCAAAGTGCGTGATTTATTGGAAACTCTTTAAAGGTTCACTTTCATCAGCTGTTTTAATGCAAATCCATTTCCTTCTTTTCTGCAATTTTCCCCGTTTTCTACAGAAACAAACAGTAACCACACATAGCATGCATTATTTTAGAAATTAGAAGGTGTTTTAAAGTTCACTTTCAGTAGCTGATTTAATGCAAACTCATTTTATTCTTTTCTGCAAGGTGAGGTTCCATTTTGGAGGCTTGGGGAAATGTGGAGCACCCCTTCATCACCATTGTCCCTGGTCCAATCTAACCAGAGTGTAGTCCTGTTAGGGTCCCATCTATGGCTAAATAGAAAACATGAGTTGATAAACAAGATTTGTTATCCATTAAGAATGGAATTCATACAAAAACTTTGTCGGCATCAAATGACCCACCGAGGTTGATATGCCGTAAAACAAAACAAAACCAAATCTTTTCTGCAAATTTTCCGGTTTCCACGGAAATCAGTAGTATTACACCAAACATTGCATTATTAAAAAAGGAAAATTTGAAATAGATCCTTTTCATGTTTTAAAAGCGCATGGTTTATTGGAACTCTTAAAAGTTGAATTTGATTAGCTGGTTTAATGCAAACTCACTTCATTCTTCTTTCCCGGATTTTCCAGAGAAAAACCAATATACCACCCATAGGATGATCTTTAAGAAATTAATATTTTGAATGTTCCCTTTCATTTATAGTAAAAAGTAAGTTAAAGTCAACGGGCGGCTTAAAGTCGGTAACAGCCCATCCAGCGAGGAGTCATCCCTTTTCAATAGCGCTAGACCAAGGAATGTTTTAGCATCTGAGTGGGCGCCACACCTACCACCAGCTCCTTACTTACCGCACAGATCCTTGCTACTCATACCTGAGTTGGCTGTACCGGTATTCAAACTAGGAACCTTGCTGGTTCTAGGCGAACCTCACCCACTGAGCTAACCGAGCGCATAATATATTGAAAACTCTTTAAAAATTCCATTTGATGGCTGGTTTAATTGCGAAATTCTATTCTTCTTGCAATTACCCCGGTTTTGCCACAGAACAGACAATATTTCCCACACATAGCAATGGTTATTCTCTCTCTCTCCTCTCTCTCTTCTCTCTCTATATATATATATATATATATATATATATATATAAATATAATATATACACAAAGAAAAATAAACAAAAACTCGAATACTAGACTTTATACATAAAACAATACAAACCATCCTTAAACAAATTTATTTCCATACAGACACACATTCATAAATGCATAATACCTTTCTCACCAATTCTTTCCTCAGCCCCCACATTAATATAATAAAAAAAAACTGGAATACATCACCCCTGATGATGCACTTCGAAGTGCCGAAAGTACTCGGGAACTGAACTTTGGTGGACTTATCCACAATTCCACCCAAACATTAAAAAGTGGCAAGACAATTAGAAAAAGACAAAAAATAAATTTTAAACAGGAGATGTGCTTTTGTTTAATTCTACAGTCGATAATGAAAGAATGCTGCCCAAATACACACACCACACACACAACAATTATATATATATATATATATTATATATATTATATAGCGAGAGAGAAGAGAGAGAGAGATGAGAGAGAGAGAGAGAGAGAGAGAGAGAAGAGAGGTTGTGTGTGGTGTGTAAAGTAATTGGCGCAGTGACCTATTGTCGGCATTAGCAGACAGCGACGAGTCTATCTCCGTTTCGCTTGTGCAAGACCAGGGAGATTGTTTTGTGAGGTGGAGCGCACACTACCGTCACCTACCACTTTTCTCTACATAGCAATTACCCAATCTTGCTACTCATACTCTCAGTTGCAGGGACCGGTATCGAATTCAGGATCCTGCAAGTTCTAGCGAATGCTCTCTCTCTCTCTCTCTTCTCTCTCTCTCTTCTATATATAATATATTATATATATATATATTATATATATATATATATATATATATATTATGGACTCTTCTCGTCATTTCGACGCATGAGGGTTCACACACACAATGAACACCCACCACAGTATTTGTTTTATAGTGGTGAAGGCTTGTATTGGACCATTCCACAAATTTTTTGCCCAGTCGATAGGAAAGAATTGGTGCATCAAGGTTGCCACAACCCAATCAACGACCGACCTCAGGAATTTGAAATTCAGAGTTATCCCTCTCCTAGTCTGGTTACCTACCCAAGGCTGAAGAGCCAGTCTGCCCTACTATTTAACCCATAGCTGGAGGGAGAATATATGGATTCATACCTTTCCCAAGGTATTAGCGCTATGTTGAAAATGCCAACATTCGTCTAGAATATATATATATATATATATATATAATATATATATATATATATAAAACAGGGTATATATCCTACTACGCTTAAGTCCGGTTTTGCTAGCATTTCAACTAATAATGCTAGCGGCAAGTTTTGCTTTCGAAAACACCTATATAAGGAAACTGACTTTACTCCATCAAAACCATACTAGTCAGCTACAAACCTGCACCAGGCTTTCAGAATATGTATTTATGCAGGTGCTTTGCATTATACCGACAAGGACTGATCATGGAAAATTAGATAGATTCGCTTTGAAGTCATTCATTAGGATATTTTATTTCTTTGATCTTCCAGTCTAATGAAGAAGAAGAAAGAAGAAGAAGAGAGAAGAAGAAGAAGAAGTCTTAATGAAGAAAGAAGAAAAAGAAGAAGAAGAAGTAAGAAGAAGAAGAACAACAACAACTAACAAAACAACAACCCAAGGAGGATCTCTCTC
>CM042155.1:82938082-82955304 GCA_023376005.1 Doryteuthis pealeii | reverse complement strand
AAGAGAGATGACTGTTATGAAATAAATATTTGAGAAAAAACAACCATGATGTAAAATTCGCCGTAGAAATCTGTTTCGGAAACCCTTTATTGAAGTGGTCTTCATCAAGAGCGAGCGTGTGTAATGATAGAGTGAGGTTATGAGTGTACGTTATAAGAACGAAAGTGGTCAAACGAAGTTCATTTTTTATAAACGGTTACTCTTACGTCTCTCTATATACACTTCTCTTGCATGACAGACAACTTAATAAAGGGTCGAAAAAGATTTCTGTCCAGCGAAGTTTAATCCAGTGGTCTGTTTTTTTCTAGAAAGATTTATTTCATATCTGTGTGTATATGTGCGTCTGTTTTGTATTGGAGAGTTGAGAAAAAAGTTGCTCGATTACAGGTGTAAGAGCTATATGTATTTGTCATGAAATATTATACAATTAAAAGACGGATGGTTTTACTTGGGCTTCAAGGCAGCATAGTTGCCAACACAGCATCACGTGATATGCCTTTCGATATATATATTATATATATATATATATATATATATTATTATATATGTAGGATCTTAAACAATGTAAGGCCATTTAAAAATTTTTTACTTGTGTACAATACCAACCCTGACCCTAATTGATCCCTGAATTTTCGCTCTTTTTTATTTTTAATTTTATTAAAAAAAAATTCATCTGAACACCGCGTGCATTAACACCAATCGCAGAAATTTGTTTGATATAAATGTTTTTAAAATAGCAAAATTTTAACGTCATGACTTTACATCACGTGAATACAGTCCACGTCACATAAAACGTAAAAAGCCCACAGTTAAAAAAACAACATTTTTAAGCTTTACATTTCCCATCGCGTGAAAAACGCTTCATAATAAACGCTAAAAAATTGATTTTTTTTTACCTTTCACGACTGGGTTTTTTACATCTCAACACTTCTCATCTGATGAATTGGAACTACCAAAGAAACTTTAAGTTAATGAGTGGGGTGAAATTATAATATCAACCATTAATTATATTTGCTCTGCTTTGTTAGCATTGAGCACTTTCCATGCAAATACTTTTCTCAATTTTTTCATTCCAATATTCATTTTTATATATATATATATATATATATATATCATATTAATAAAATTTAAATATTATCTTATTTAATGGAGATTGTGGGTTTGTCTGTCGTGTAGGCGAAACTAATATCATATAACAAGTTCACAATTCCTTTTGTTATTTACATCACATTTTCATGATTTTATTTTTAATTTAAACTTAATTATTAATAAATTTATTTTACATCATTAGACTGTTAACCATACTACAAACTATTAACATGCAATTGTATTTATATTTACAAGCAAAATAGTGGTTTATAGTGTGAATGAGAAGGCTAATTTGCATATTGATCTTAAAATTTGATTTTAATAAATATATGCTTAGTTTATTGATTTCTAATTGTTGGTTTTATCTTATTGAATATGCAATCTTGGGATAAATTTAAAAAGAAATCCATTAACAAGAAGAAATAACTTGTAAATTTAATTCTTCTTCCTATTTCTAACTAAAGAGTTAAATTAGGAAATTTATCAATGATAGACGGGAGTAATGGTAAATGAAAATGGAAGAAGTTAGTTTCAAAGTTGTTTTCTATTTTTTCAGTCATGCCCTCTGTTTCAAATCTTTTTTCATTGCAAAACTTATTCAGTTTCATTAGCCTTCTATTTTAATATGATTTTTTATTATATTAAAAACTTAAATACTTGCACCCGGAGGGTGTATATAATATGTAAAATTAATTATATATTATATATATATATATATATATTATATATGTGTGTATATATACATATATAATATATATATGTATATATATGAATATATATAAACGTTATATTATGGAATCTCTCGTCGATTTCGACGCCATGAGGGTTCATACTACAATGAACAACCCACACGTGATTTGTTTATAGTGGTGAAAGGCTTGTGTTGGACCATCCGACTTTTTGGCACAGTCGATAGGAAAAGAATTGGTGCATCAAGGGTTACACAAACCCAATAAACGACCGATCAGGAATTTTGAGTGAATTCAAGTATCCCTCTTCCTAGACGGTTTCTACCAAGGTGAAGGGCCAGTCTGCCCTACTATTTAACCTAGCTGAGGCAATTTTGAATTCAGAGTTATCCTCTCTTAGACTGGTTACCTACCAAGACTGAAGGCCCAGTCTGCCTACTATTTAACCATAAGCTGGAGGGAGAATATATGGATTCATACCTTTCCTAAGGGTATTAGCGCTAATGTGAAATGCCAACAGTTCGTCTAGGAATTGAACTCGGATCGACGAGTCATTTTCCACGATCTAAACCACTAGCCCACGCGCTCCATATATAAACATTCATATATATAAATAAATAAATATATATGTGTGTGTGTGTATATATATGTTTAGAATGTAAGATAACATAATATATACATCTGTACATTTTAGCTTTAGTTGCTCATGACAGTAACTTTTCTTACTTTAAAAATGAGAGTATAACATTTGAATATTTCACATATATATATGTGTGTGTGTGTGTGTGTGTGTGGGGTGTGGGTGTGTGTGTGTGTGTGTTTGTTTGGCAAGTGTGTGTGTTATTATATATATGTATATAGATCTTATATAGTATATTGTGTGTATGCTCACACACACACACACACACACACACACACACACATATATATATAATATATATTATATATATATATTTAGTGATAATTTTTCTTGGTTTTACATTACACGATGTAAGGTTAGATATTGATTTATTTTTTCGGTTATAAAATAGAGAATTTAACCATGGTCGGGTTTTATTGCAGATTTCTGGAAAAAGATTCATGTGTATAAGGGAAGAAGAAAGTCGAGGCAGACAAGAGAGAAGACCTTAAAGAGAAGCGTTGCCTTCAAGTTATCTCTAGCATGAAACCGACTTCTACTAATGCCCACGACCAAATCACCAACGTAAAAACCAGTATCCATTTTTAGTTGTCATAAAATACCTTGTAAGTGTAGCTAAGCGGAAGCCAAAGAGAAATCGTCATTTCTGAATGGGATATCCAACATTTTATTGAAATACTTTCTCTATATTTAGAAAGGAATCATTCCGATTTCACCGATCTTGTTTTGTCTTTTTTATTTTTTTCATTTTTTCTTTTCTTAATTCTTTTTTTTTTTTCTTATTGAATTATATTCTCTTTCTTTGCAAATGATATATTGGAAACTGTTTAAAAGTTCACTTTCATCAGCTGGTTTAATGCAAACCCATTTCATTCTTTTCTGCAAATTTATCCCCGTTTTGTACAGAAACCAACAGTAATCACACATAGCATGCATTATTTAAGAAATTAATATTTTTAATCGTGTCTTTTTTCATTGCAAAGTGCGTGATATATTATAAACTGTTAAAAAGTTCACTTTCATCAACTGGTTTAATGCAAGCCAATTTCAATCTTCTCTGCAAATTTCCCGTTTTTCCATAGAAATCAGCAATATTCACATATAGCATGTATTAATTAAGAAATTAATAGTTTAAATAGTGTCTTTTTTATTGCAAAGTGCGTGATTTATTAGAAACTCTAATAGTTCACTTTCATCAGCTGGTTTAATGCAAACCTATTTCATTCTTTTCTGCAAATTTCCCGGTTTTCTACAGAAACCAACAGTAATCACACATAGCATGCATTATTTAAGAAATTAGTATTATAGGTACTGTCTTATTTCATTGAAAAGTGCGTGATTTATTGGAAACTCTTTAAAAGTTCACTTTCACTAGCTGGTTTAATACAAACTCACTTTATTCTTCTCTGCAAATTTCCCGTTTTTCAACAGAAATGATCAATATTCACGTATAGCATGTATTATTTAAGAAATTAATAGTTTAAATAGTGTCTTTTTTATTGCAAAGTGCGTGATTTATTAAAAACTCTTTAAAAGTTCACTTTCACTAGCTGGTTTAATAAAACTCATTTGATTCTTCTCTACAAATTTCTCCGTTTTTCCACAGAAATCAGCAATATTCACATATAACATGCAGTATTTAAGAAATCTAAGAAATTTAAGAAATCTAAGAAATCTAAGAAATTTAAGAAATTTAAATCGTGTCTTTTTTCTTTGCAAAGTGCGTGATAATCAGCTGGTTTAATGCAAACCCATTTCATACTTTTCTGCAATTTTCCCCGTTTTCTGCAGAAACCAACAGTAATCTCACATAGCATGCATTATTTTAGAAATTAGAAGCTTTTTAAAAGTTCACTTTCAGTAGCTGATTTAATGCAAACTCATTTTATTCTTTTCTGCAAGGTGAGGTTCCAGTTTTGCAGGCTTGGGGAATGTGCAGCACCCCTTCATCACCATTGCTCCCGGTCCAATCTGACCCAGAGTGGTAGCACCTGTTAGGGTCCCATCTATGGGTTAAATAGAAAAAGATGAGTTGATAAACAAGATTTGTTATCCATTAAGAATGAATTCATATCAAAACTTTGTCGGCATTAAATGCCCCACCGAGGTTGATATGCCGTAAAACAAAACAAAACCAATCTTTTCTGCAAATTTTCCGGTTTTTCCACGGACACCAGTAGTATTGACATATAGCATGCATTATTTTAAAATAAAAATAAAATGTGTAATAGTTTCCCTTTTCATTGTAAAGCGCATGGTTTATTGGAAACTCTTTAAAAGTTGAATTTGATTAGCTGGTTTAATGCAAACTCACTTCATTCTTCTTTCCCGGATTTTCCAGAAAACCAATAATACTCACTCATAGGATGGAATCTTTAAGAAATTAATATTTTGAATAGTTTCCCTTTTCATTATAGTAAAAAGTAAGTAAAGTCAACGGGGCGGCTTAATGTCGGTAACAGCCAGTCAGGGAGGGAGTCTATCCCCTTTTCAATAGCGCTAGACCAAGGAGATTGTTTTAGCATCTGAGGTGGAGCGCCACACCTACCATCAGCTCCTTACTTTACCGCACAGATCCCTGTGCTACTCATACGCTGAGTTGGCTGGGACCGGTATCGAACTAGGAAACTTGTGGTTTCTAGGCGAACGCTCTACCGACTGAGCTAACCCGAGCGCATAATATATTGGAAACTCTTTAAAAGATCCATTTGATTGGCTGGTTTAATGCGAATTTACCGGTTTTTTCCACAGAACCACCAATATTCCACATAGCATGCGCTCTCTCTCTCTCTCTCTCTCTCTCCTCTCTCTCTCTCTCTCTCTCTCTCTTTCTCTATCTATCTATATATATATATATATATATATATTGGTTTTTGGATGTTAGTTTATTTTTGCAGGAATTTCTCCCTGCTGTATCGTGGCCGAAGCAGTATAGTTTCTGACTATCCTGCTGAAGTCCCAGTTTCGAATTCTGTCGGAGGGAAATCATTAGTACACATCGCTGATGAGACTTAATAAAGTTGAAACAGTCTGTACGATGTTCTACACATCGAGTAATTCTTTGCGAAATTCACTTGTCATTATTATCTTCTATAATTATCGAATCTTATGCGATATGCGCATTGTAATTGCCTTCAAACAAATATATGTATATATAATATATAATATATATATATAACAAGAGAGAGAGAGAGAGAGAGAGAGAGAGAGAGAGAGAGAGAGAGAGAGAGGTGTGTGGTGTGTGTGTGTGTGTGTGTGTGTGTGTTAAAGCAAATTTGGCGGCGTGGCCTATTGTCGGAATTAGCCCGACAGCGAGCGAGTCTATCTCCGTTTCGCTTGTGCAAGACCAGGGATATTGTTTTTGCTGAGGTGGAGCGCCACACCTACCTTCAGCTACCCACTTTTCTCTACATAGAAAATTACCCAATCTGTGCTACTCATACTCTGAGTTGACAGGGACCGGTATCGAACTAGGAATCCTTCAAGTTCTAGGCGAATGCTCTCTCTCTCTCTCTCTCTCTCTCTCTCTTCTCTATATATATATATATATATATATATATATATATATATACATTATGGACTCTCTCGTCGATTTTCGACGCATGAGGGTTCACACACACAATGAACACCCACACAGTGATTTGTTTTATAGTGGGGAATGCTTGTATTGGACCATTCCACACTTTTTGGCACAGTCGATAGGAAAGAATTCGTGCATCAAGGGTTGCCACAAACCCAATCAACGACCGACCTCAGGAATTTTGAATTCAGAGTTATCCCTCTCCTAGTCTGGTTACCTACCCAAGGCTGAAGAGCCCAGTCTGCCCTACTATTTAACCCATAGCTGGAGGGAGAATATATGGATTCATACCTTTACCAAGGGTATTAGCGCTATGTGAAATGCCAACATTCGTGTAGGAATATATATATATATATATATATATATATATATATAAACAGGGTGTATATCATACTACGCTTAAGTCCGGTTTTCTAGCATCTCAGCTAATAATGCTAGCGGCAAGTTTTGCTTTCGAAAACGACCTATATACGGAAACTGACTTTACTCATCAAAACCATAGCTAATCGGCTACAACCTGCACCAGGCGTTCAGAATATGTATTTATGCAGGTGCTTGAATTATACCGACAAGGACTGATCATGGAAATTAGATAGATTCGCTTTGAAGTCATTCATTAGGATATTTTGATTTCTTTTGATCTTCCAGTCTTAATGAAGAAGAAGAAGAAGAAGAAGAAGAAGAAGAAGAACAACAACAACAACAACACAACAACAACACGTACAAGAAGAAGGGGAGGTGTTGAAGAAGAACAATTAAGAAAGAAGAAGACAAAGGGGAGGAGATGTTAAAAGAACTCTTGAAGAAGAAGAAGAAGAAGAAGAAGAAGAAGAAGAAGAAGAAGAAGAAGAAGAAGAAGAAGAAGAAGAAGAAGAAGATGAACAACAACAACAACAACAACAACACGATGAGGGGTTGAAAAAATAACAATTGAGAAAGAAGAATACAAAGGGGAGGAGATGTTAAAAGAACTCTTGAAGAAGAAGAAGAAGAAGAAGAAGAAGAAAGAAAGAAAGAAAGAAAGAAAGAAAGAAAGAAAGAAGAATTCTTGACAGTGTTGTGTTGTAATTCCAACAACATATACAACATAAATTTCACTTTAATGTGTCTTCGATACAACAATTTTATAGCTATGTTAGATGTTATGGTATAGAGAAACCTAGAGTCTGGCGCCTTAGATCGCTCAGCCATCTCAGTCGGTAGAGCGTTCGGCTAGAAACCACAAGGTTTTTAGTTCGATACCGGTCCTCGCCATCTCTGCGTATGAGTAGCACAAGGATCTGTGCAGTAAAATAACGAGCTGGTGGTAGGTGTGGCGCTCCACCTCAGACGGCAAAACAATGTCTAGCGCTATTGAAAAGGAGGATAGACTCCCTCGTTGACTGGCTGATACCGACTTTCGGCCGCCCAGATCATAAAACATCTTTACTTAGATGTTATGGTGTAATCGTTAATGTCATAGAAAATGGAGTAATTCAGCCGAGCTCAAATCCAGAACGAGGCTGTTTGCATTTCACCTAATGCTAATACCCTTGTGAAAGGCGTGGATACAACTACTCTCCCTTCAGGTACGGGTAAATAGCAGGACAGACTGGGCTCTAACTTTGTCTTGGTCACCAGTCTAGGAAAAAGAAAACTGAATTCAAACTTGTTCAACTCCGCTTAAGAAATTGACCTTGTGTCAGATCTTCCTCGTACAGAGGTCCTGAAATGTTACCGTCGTGGAATCAGCCAACCATGTTCAATTCCTGGACGAGGCTGCTCGCATTTCACTTCGCGCTAATGTCAATAAAAAAAGCCATGAATCCACCCATGTACAGGAAAATAGTAGGGTATTGCGGGCTATTTAGCCTCTCAAGGAAACCACTCTTGGAGAAGGAAAATTCTGAATTTGGATCAGCAGGGTTAGGGTTAAAAATACATCTTGTGTCTATTCCTTCTTTTACAGGAGGGGAGAGTAATTACTATCTGAAAAACTTGGTTTGGTTTTCTTGTTTAATGCCATATAAACCTTCGTGTGTTATTTAATGCCATCGCCTTACTTGTAGAAGAACAGTAGTAATATGGTAACAAACACTTTTTAAAGTCTATAGTATTATATATGTGTATGTGTATGTGTGTGTGTGTGAGTGTTTGTGTGTGTGTGTGTTGGAGGAAATTGCGTGCAATCTTAGAAGCATAGGAAAAAAGTTAAGATCAGAAACAAAATGATGAATAGACGTTTAAAGAAGAAGAACAAGAACAAGAACAAGAACAAGAACAAGAAAAAGAAAAAGAAAAAGAACAAGAACAAGAAGACGAACCCCCTGAGAACGAGGGAGGCAACTCGAAACATTAGAAAATAAAAAAAAGATTCATTTTGATTCTTTTATTAAAATGCACGTGAATTCTATTAATAAAACGAATCTTGAACACATTGCAGCTGAGAATGAAATATTTATCCGTTTCAACTTATTGTGGACATTATTAATACTGGCAAAATAAAAAAAATGCACCCGGGCGATGTAAAAATATTGTTTTGAAAGATATTGCATGAGGAGGTGGAAGTTAAAAATTAAATGTCGGAGAGTTTGAACCATAAATCATGAAATCATCAAATTTATTAAAGGAGTAAAAAAAATAAAACAATTTGAAATCGAAACTAAGTTCTATTAACTTTGAATATCTATTAAAATAAAACAAACTATATATAAATAAATATACTGTGGATGTATCTATTAACACTTGTTTTAAAAAACAATGAGGACTGTCTAATGTTGCATGCTCAAATTTTGAGGGTATTTATTCTATGTTATGACGGTTTCGGGTATAGTGACGTAATCAGTGACGTAGTTTTTGTTACAGACAAAAACCGGAAGCGAATCTCCATTATTAATAGATAATATATATCTTAAGATTGATATTACGATTAGGTATGATGGTTTTACTTGTCTAAAGTGATTGAGATATATTATTGTAACCTATATAACTTTGAGATCAGTGCTGTAATGGTTACCATCGTGCGAAATGGACACTGCGCGAATAGTTAAAATTATGTACGAGGCTTATTGCATTTCAAATAGCACTAATATCCTTGGTAAAGGTATGAATCCAACTTGCCTCCCTCCAGCTGTGGGTAAATAGTAGGACAGACTGGACACTTTAAACTTGGTTAGATAATAAGTCTAGGTGAAGGAACACTCAGAAATATTACCGGTTAAAATCCACTTATGAAATTGACCTTGTCACATCCTAATCATACGAAGGGATTGGTAAATATGTAAATGACTAGATGACGTATGGACGTGAGTGGTGTAATGGTTAGAGTCGTAGGAAATGGACTGGTCGACCCGAGTTCAAATCCTCGACGTGGCTGTTTGGTTTTCACATAGCGCTAATAGTTACTTTCAAAACAAAATAATACGAAGAGAAGATAGAAAAGATGGTGGATACCCAACGAGGCATAACTAACGAATAAATAAAATATATATCCATATATTCTCCTTCCAGCTATGGGTAAATAGTAGGACAGACTGGGCTCTTTAATCTTGGATAGGTAACTAGTCTAGGAGCATGAAACCTCTGAATTCAAACCAGTTAAACTCCGCTTAAAAATTGACCCTGTGTCGCATCCTGCTCGTGCGGAGGGGTTGGTAAATGTATTCATGACTAGAGATCATAATTATTAAATTTACTTCGGAATAAAGTAACCCAGCACTGATTTCTAAGTTGCAAGCCGTAGAACGAACCAGTCAGCCATGGATCGCGAACATATCGAAGACGAAACATAGGAATCCTGAACTTTGGAAAATAAATGAAAACAGATACTACATCTGCAATGTTTTTGCCTCACAGTATTATTAAAGAATAAATATATTGTTTACAACTGTGTAAATATAGAATTTATTCCGTATCTGTGACTTGCCTAGTCCGCTGAAATTGTAATTATAGTTATCAAATAGAAGACAGAACCAACAATCACGTGATTTGAACGAAATTATCCAGGATTGTACACAAATTCACCTAAATATAGTCCTTTGCATAAACACCAGATGTGCCACAAGCTATCATAATGGAAGTGTCTGATTATTAAGGCAGCGAATATGTAGTTATATTGTAACACTTTTGTTTAAGAAATCTTTGCTGAGGGAAATAATTTGAAATCGGTATACACTGCTGATGAGGCCTAATAAGGTTGAAACTGCTGTACGGTGTTCCATACGTCGCACGCGTTATTCGCCGTGTTTATTTATCGAATTTTATACGATATACGCATTGTAATTGCCTTCAAAAATATAAATAATATTATAATATATATATATATATATATATATAATATATATATATATATATATTACGGAATTTTATGCGGAAATTGTAAAGAGTCGTTGGTAATTAGATTAATATATTTTTTGTATGTTGACTGATGAGAGGGTCTATGTAATAATGTAATTATGGATTATATATATATATATTATATATATATATATATATATATAATATAATCAACACCCTTTCGAATAAGACTAAATAACCACAAATCCACTATAAATCTCAAATCCTCGCATAGTACAATAGCACTTCATTTGAACACCTTATTACACAACCTTACACACCTCAAATGCATTTTATTAGAAAACGCATTTCCAACAACGCAATCTTGAAAACAATCAGAAACTAAATGGATTCTAAAATTACAAACGCACGTGAAGGGATTGAACGCAGACATCGGAATTCTCCGTTATTATAAATATTTCACAGACAGTGCCACTGTCGATAACAACAGAGACAAGGAAGCCGTTAAATAGTAATAACATTCATTTGATAAAGGGTATCTAACGAACCTGAAAATTTACTCAAAAAATAATAATAAAAAATAAGTGAATACAATACTCCATAATATCGAGTTCATTCATTTATATATTTTTAATTCTTCGTAATAACGCCCAACTTAAAAAAAATTAATATATATATATATATATATATATATATATATAGGCAACCAGGGAGTCTATCTCCTTTTGACTAGCGCTAGACCAAGGAGATTGTTTTTGCATCTGAGTTGGAACCCAATATAAAAGTCATGCGCACAGTACCGAGATACATACACACACTCACATTCACACACATATATATATGCATACACATACATTTATATGTATACATAATTTATTTTTACGTAGAATTTAACAAAATTTGAAATAAATTATAAAGGAAAAAGAACTACAATAGCTTGTGACGACAAAATATCTTTTAATAAATACCTTTGCAAAATTAACACAATACTAGTTTATGTGCTGAAGGGTTTTGACAAAAATGGTTGTTAGCCTGCTACGTGTTTTTGTTCTTTTCAGTGTCAGGATATATAATTTCTTCCGATGTTTTTCGTCTCTATATATCTACAATTGATTTGGTTTGTTTTGTTTTACGGCATATCAACCTCAGTGGGTCATTTAATGTCGATAAAGTTTTGAAATAAATCAATTCTTAATGGATAATACAATTTTTTTATAAATACATTTTTCTATTTAACCCATAGATGGGACGCTAACAGGTAATACCACTCCGGGTCAGAGTCGACCAGGGAGCAATGGTGATGAAGGGGTGCTCCACATTCCCCAAACCTCCAAATCTGGAACCTCACCATCAGATAGAGTTTAGCGTCATTCCCAGAACATGTAGACCCGCAGCCACTGCCTTCTCGCACACATATGATAAAAAGGGGTTGGGGCTTGCCATAAGGGCAATAGGGTTGGGAAAATCATATAGGTTCTAGGGCTTGACGTGACCAGCCGATTGATCGGAGAGGGCCTCTCCGACCGCCTGTCTAGCCCAAGATAGGTCCAAAGTGGAGTATTGCATGTCATGAACTACTCATCCACATGGACTCTATCCTTAAGCATCACGGGTCGCCACACACGGCCCACAGGTGGCCCCATTGAGGGAGTCTTACCTCTCTGCAGAGGTGCAGTCGGTGCATTCTAACGCCCCAGCCGACAGGGCGTCTACAATTGAATACATCTGTGATAATGGTAGTAGGGACAATAATAGTAGTAATGACAAACAGATGATATTTTTGTTATGATAAAAGCAGGTGAAAATAGTGTATATGCAAAACCAATGGAACGTAACGCTATATCTGCACCAAATAAAGAATAGAGGTACAAGCGAGAATACATTTTTGAGGGACAGGTTATGTAATGGTTATCTTCGTGGGATATATATATATATATATATATATATATATATATATATATATATATATATAGGATCTACCAGTTTTGACTTAATCGACGTATTTTACAAAGTCAATTTACCCCTTCCCCACTAGTTGAAATCCTGAACGTGGATGGTTGTATTTCACATAAAGCGAATACCCTTCAGCTATGGGTAAATAAAAGTGTAGACTAAACTCTTTAATCTTGGTACGGAAACTGGGCTGGCAAAAAAAAACTCTGAATTGAAACCTGTTAAACTCCGTTTAAGATATTGACCTTGTGTCACATCCTGCATGTGCGGAAGAATTGGTAAATATGTATGTTTTTCTCTTTTAGTCAATTCCTTTTATGCCGAGGAGGAGAACAAAATTAAAAAATCAGGCGTGACAGGTTCTTGAGGGTTACATTTCTTTGACACTAGTTTTCAGAACCTGGTATTTTTTTTTCGACTTCGTCATGTGTACACGTATAGATCCAACGTTATTCCGATCACGTGTCCCGTATTGCATCCGAGCATTGACTGTGTTTGAAAAATATGCTGGGCAAAGCAAATAATAATGTTATGAAGTGGAATTAAAACAAATTCCCAGTAATTAAAGATTAAAATAAATACTTCAGACTATCTTCGCGATGACAACTGAATTTATTGAAGTCTTTGTGTCTATTTATTTTTTCAGACAATCTATTAAAATCAAAAGAGACTGGTCAGTAGCGTAAGTTTATTTCCGGACTGTAACGTATCCCATATAACGAAAGTTGCAAATTAACACAATCAGTTACCCCACAAAATATTTTTCTACAAACCTTGTATTCGTTTGAGGAAATAGATTTCAATCTTTTAAAGTGTTATCACTGTTACAGCCTAATTATTAGGTAAAAACGCTTATTTAAGGTGACGGTGATCATGGTGGCATATTTTAAATTTGAATTCTACATATAATATTTAATTCGTTTCGTTTACGCTTTTCAGTTTTAAATATTGAAATTGTTAAATTTTCTAACCAATTTCAACGCCAAATTTTGCGAAGACGAGGAATTTTGGTACATTTTAATAGACAATATTTGATGCTATTTCCTCAAACATTGGTGCAAGTAAGATATCTAGTTTTCGGTATCAGTATTTACTATACCAATATACAATTTTCGCTATTCGGAAGAATTTAATATCTAAAAAAAGTGAAAAATCAACCTCCCCTACTGTTCAGTGACTATCACATATTATTTACTTCTCTTATGACGTTGTAACGTTACGGTTCTCGGAATGGAGTGATAAGGTGTCATATAAAATAATCATTATTTTATTTCTCTGAATGTTTGAGACGAGGCTTGAAGATTAGTATTCGGACTATTGTTCCCGTCTTCATTGTTATTTGTACAACGTTTCGGCCGATATACCCTCCGGCCTTCTTCAGGTATTTCTTGTCGGAATCGGAAACCTTCTCGGACTCGGGAACCTTCTCGGGAATACGACAAGAAAGTTCCCGAGTTCGAAAAGAAGGTTCCCGAGTCCGAGAAGGTTTCCGATTCCGACAAGAAATACCCGAAGAAGGCCGGAGGGTATATCGGCCGAAACGTTGTACAAATAACAATGAAGATGGGGACAATAGTCCGAATAACGCAGATAATACTAATCATTATTTTTTTGTATGATTTGTTGAAAATGTTCGTGTTTTTTGTTAAAGTTTGTTCGTATGTATTTTGATCTCTTAAATATTCGAACATCTTATCCTTGTTTTGTGTGGAGGTCTTAATGAGAAAAATTTCAAAAAATCATACAAAATATTAATAAACAATGCAGATATATTAAAAACAAAAAACATCCTTATCAGATAAAGGTGGAGGTGTTTTCATCATGAGAACAAATCACTCAATAAACTATAACAAAAAACACGAACATTTTCAACAAATCATACAAAAAATTAATCAATAATGCAGATACATTAATAAGAAATAATCATTGTATACTTATCTCTGGGCCCGTACTACGTTGAGAGGCTCGGATCTGGTTGCTGATGTGATATTGAGTTGATGTTTGCAATCCTTGACGTTTTGTGTTTGGAACCAACTTGGGATACTGGAGAGACATCTTACCTTGTGTTATTTATAGTTTTTAGTAATAACACTAGGTCGGTAATATTTTCTCATGAGATTTTTTATTTCTCCCCTAGCCCAACTGCAGCGAGTAAAAGACCACGTCTCACTCTATCACCGCATTGTCCCAAATGAATCAAAAATGTTCACCTCTCACACTTGCCCTTTCATACTTCGTCGGGTGATGTCTCATCGATCAATAAGAAAACGCCATGTCAATTTGTGCTGATTCATCTTAAAACTTTTTCATTCTAATCTACGCGTAATTCTTATATTCCTTTTAAGACTTTTCCGTGATCATTTACCCGTCACTGTAAAATTCCTGTCCACCTCTCCCTCTCTCTTTCTATTGTGTTATAACACGAATAATAATCTCCTCCAATATTAACATTAATTAGTTGTATTTCAATTAATCTAACTAACTTTAATTTCCCCAGCGTCTACCCAAATTTTTAGCCAATCAGAAAAGCTCGATCAGTTGAGCTCGGGGTCAAATCCTGTCTGTAACACTTATCTGAACCTTTATCCGGTACTGAGCGATTTTCCATGTATTACGAATTAATAACCATTAAATTTACATTCTACACTTCATTACAAAAATGATATGCTATGTCAATTCCACATGGAACACTTTGAAGCCTAAATAATAAATAGATAGTCAATGACATCCACCTTAACTCAGGCTAAACGGGCGGGCGGAGAGGCCACTCCCGATCAATCGGCTGGTCACGCCAAGCTCTAGCATCTATATGATTGTCCCAATCTTATTGCCCTTATGATACCCCAACCCTTTTCATCATATACGTGCTAGAAGGCAGTGGCTGAGGGTTTTAATGTCCGGGGTAGAACGTTAAACTCTATCTCTGAATTTCCAGTTCTGGAGCTCTATGGAATGTGGGGTACCCCTTCACCACCATTAATCCCAGGTCTACTCGGAAAACACAGTAGCAGAACCTGTTAGCGTCCTATCTATGAGTTGAATGGGAAAAATGAGTAAAGTAAATGAGTTTTAAAAATTTGTTTCAAAGAAATTGAGTTTCAAAAAGAATTAGATACCCATCAAAAATGAATAAAACAAACACATTCGGCTTAAAATAACCAAACAAGCGTTTATATGCAACGAACAAGAAATAGTTAGGTACACTTTACTTACATTCAACTAACAATAAATAGTTAGGTACACCTTACTTACAGCCAACCAACAATAAATATTTAGGTACACTTTACTTACAGTCAACCAACAGTAAAGTGTTAGGTACACCTTACTTACATTCAACTAACAATGAATAGTTAGGTACACCTTACTTACAGTCAACCAACAATAAATATTTAGGTACACTTTACTTACAGTCAACCAACAGTAAAGTGTTAGGTACACCTTACTTACATTCAACTAACAATAAAGAGTTAGGTACACCTTACGTACAGCCAACGAACAATAACTTACGAGGTACACCTTACAGCCAACCAACAATAAATAGTCAGGTACACCTTACTCACATTTGACCAAAAATAAATAGTTAGATACACCTTACTTACAGCCAGCCAACAATAGATATTTAGGTACACCATACTTACAGCCAGCCAGCAATGAATATTTAGGTACACCTTACTTACAGCCAGCCAACAATAAATATTAGGTACACCTTACTTACAGCCAGCCAGCAATGAATATTTAGGTACACCTTACTTACAGCCAGCCAAACATAAATATTTAGGTATACCATACTTACAGCCAGCCAGCAATGAATATTTAGGTACACCTTACTTACAGCCAGCCAACAATAAATATTTAGGTACACCTTACTTACAGCCAGCCAGCAATGAATATTTAGGTACATCTTACTTACAGCCAGCCAACAATAAATATTTAGGTACACCTTACTTACAGTCAACCAACAATAAATATCTAGGTACACCATACTTACAGCCAGCCAGCAATGAATATTTAGGTACACCTTACTTACAGCCAGCCAAACAATAAATATTTAGGTACACCATACTTACAGCCAGCCAGCAATGAATATTTAGGTACACCTTACTTACAGCCAACCAACAATAACTTGCTAGGTACATCTTACAGTCAACCAACATTAAATACTGAGGTACACCTTACTTACAGTCAACCAACAATAAATATTTAGGTACACCATACTTACAGCCAGTCAGCAATGAATATTTAGGTACACCATACTTACAGCCAACCAACAATAACTTGCTAGGTACACCTTACAGTCAACCAACATTAAATAGTTAAGTACACCGTACACAGCCAACCAACTATAAAAAGTTAGGTACATTTTACTTACAGAAACAAAGATTTATGAGAATTACCAAACATAAACCGGATTTTCCGCGGGAATATATTAGCAAGCAATAAAATATATGGACAGCGCGACACTTTGCCTTATTCAGCCGTCGCCATATTGTATTGTACCGGAAGTTGTTACCATGCTGTTAGTGTCGCCTCGCCACTAACTGATAAGCAGGTATATGTGCAGTGGGGAGAATTGTTTGCTTTATACTAATTCAATTTCTACTTTATTTTCGCTCGTCGAGAGTCAGAGGACCGTAAAGAATAGGCGATGGAGCAACGGTCATTTCCGTGGGACCCGCCACTTTGCTTTGTTAATGGCGGGTCGTTGCTTATGGTCCGGAGACAATTCTTTTCATCTCTTCCTCTACTCCCTTCTCTTTCTTTCTTTCTTTCTCTCTCTTTCTTTGTATCTCTCTCTCTCTCTCTCTCTCTCTCTCTCTCTCTCTCTCTCTCTCTCTCTCTGTGTGTGTTCATCTATTTCTCTCTGTCCATTCATCTTTCTCTCTCACTCTCTTAATCTGTTCATCTATAAATCTTTCTCTTTTCATCTATCATCTTACATATTTAATCTCTGTCTCTGTCTCTGTCTCTGTCTCTCTCTGTCTCTCTATCTCTCTGT
>CM042155.1:82925582-82933082 GCA_023376005.1 Doryteuthis pealeii | reverse complement strand
TATTAATATTTCGAAATAAAATTTCTTCTTCAGAAGAACACTGGAACTGAAGTAGTTGTCATCTTGCTATGACATTTTTAGTTAAATGAAACATTTTTTTTGAGAATGTTACAGATGGTATTTTTTTCATAACTGTATTCTCGTGTTGATATTTATGTAATGCGCTTTTTGTTTGTACGTGTGCGTATGTTTTCATGCGCGTGTGCATGAAAATGCGTGTAGACTGTGAGGTTATGACCGTATCCACGCGTGTTTGCGTATGAATGACCGTATCCACGTGCGTATGTGCGTATGTGCGTATGAAAGAGGGTATTTGTGTTTGGTGGCCATGGTGATGTATAATATTTCGTGTTGGACGTAATATAACTTATTTATTCATTTATTATTATTATTATTATTATTATTATTATTATTATTATTATTGTACCGGCCGTTCCTACAGTGGAGAATATACACCGGTTCTCACTATAAATAGTGAGACACCGAGTGAAAAGGTTGTACTGTTACCGTTAACGACAAGCTAGTCGTTCCTGTACCATTATTGTAAATACACTTGTCTTATTTTACCCTCGACTTGACTTCTTTTTTACTGTTGGATTAACATCACAACAATTATTATTATTATTATTATTATTATTATTATTATTATTATACTCTCTACTGAGACAACGTCGTCTCCGATGGTTGGGTCATGTACGTCGGATGGATGATGGACAAATCCAGAAAGACATCCTCTATGGAGAGATTACGTCTGGTAAAAGACAGATTCAAGGATGTCTACAAGAATTATCTCAGGTGCTTTGGCATTGCCCCTTCCAGCTGGGAAAATTTGGTCCAGGACCGCCCTCTGTGGCGGCAGAATCTCCGTAGAGGACTGATCTTGTCAGAAGTCATCCTGACACAACACCATGGAGCTATGAGGCCCAGAAGAAAACAGCGGCAAAAAAGCACCGGAACAACAATATCTTCAGGGACAGCCTTCAAATGAAAAATCTGTGGTCGAGAATATTTTTCAAACATCGGACTTCACACAGCTGTAACTTCGGGGGCACATAAAAAACTTTATCATAGTCTTCTGAGACTGAAATACCAATGTAATTATTATTATTATTATTATTATTATATATTATTATTATTTGTTTCTTTACTTATTCATATTTAATTTGGTTTAATCTATTTTTTAAAATTCTTTCATGTTTACTTTGCCTATAAGTGTGTATGTGTGTATGTGTTATACATATATATATATATATATTATATAATATATATATATATATATATATATATATAATCTTTAGAGATCACTGATGTTCCTCACAATCCTTTAACTCGACCACCAGAACCTTTCCTCTCAAGAGCCTTCAAAAGACCCATCAATCCCGCTGCAGATCCACACATTTGATGCAAATATGACATGTGCACCACAATATGTCTCTTAAGAACAGAATTCGACTTACAGACTTTGTTACAGATTGCACAAGACACATATTTGGCCATAACCGTTTGCAAGCCTTGTATAGGCCACATATGCCTTCTGGATGCGTAGGTGAATCTCAGCATTCAAAGAGCCATCACAAATCAGTAAATAAACACACACACACACACACATATATATATATATATATATATATATATATATATATATATATTATATATATATATCTTTTCGGTGTAAATATTTGATTGAACCTTGTCTCTGATTCACATTTTCAGCTTTTCAGCAGCTTAGACAGAATTCCGCTCATGAAAAAATTTAACCCTATTTATTTCAATTCGGCCTCAGTATATACAGGAAATTAATTTCGAAATCTATTTCACGAGCTTGTTTAATTATCTTTTAGAAACTCACTTGAGGCTTTCATAATATTTCGAGATGATCGAATTCTGAAAATCATATATTCTGCGATGGTTTGGAGAATTTTACCGTTTCTTAACAATTTCTTAGCATCGTATTTATTGAATTTTTGGTTTTTATGATTGGATATTTTTTCCTCTTTAATCAACATGTTCTTTTCGGTTGTGAGATCTGCTGGTGCTTTGTTGCTTCCCTTCTTTGGAAAAATCAGTACATCTCTTCTCTTTAGATTTTATATCCTTTGACGTTTCTAAGTATTTATCTATTTTTTCCACTAATGATTATTGTTAGACATGTCACTTATCAGGTTATGTCGCCATATGTCGTTGGATGCATATTCTATCTAGTAATACTAATAAAATTATATGGTTTAAATTGTTACATAATTATTGGATCCCTAATGCTTTTATAAGGTATTGTAGAAATCATAATGGCCATTAGTATAGCTGATGGCCTTGAGAGTGAATAACAGCGTTTGACCTCACTCTGACCTTGTGTTCTGGGGATGAATCGTGAGAACCGGAACCCCATAGAAGGCCCTCTTCCGGTTTAAGGATACTAAGTAAGTAAGAGTCAGTTAGAACTTAGAAGCCGAGCTAGCAACATGTAAGCCTCATCTGCGCAGATTGTCTGGGTTGGGAATTTGGAATAAAGTAACATCAACGTGAATCGAAGTTTTGTGTTTATTACCTAAAAACTAACAATAACACAGGGCTTCTGATAAAGGGATAATCCCCAACAGAAACCAGACCCGGAATCCCAAGAAGATGAGACCTTAGAAGATATACCAGACCAAGATAGATGATAGACGATCAGAAGCAAAGCCGACCAGAAGAATAGACGACAGAGTAAGAAGTAAGAAAGATATATAACATTATATGCTGATTAGGTAACGTGAAAAGATCAGTATATAACAAAATAAACTATTTCTACTTAATAATAATTATTTGTTTGAACCCAATTATATGGTTTCAAGTATGACTATTTCATACTAATAATTTTCAAAACATATCGATTTGACCCAACAGGTACTACCACCCCAATTCAGTGTGAACCTGGGAGTAACGAAATTGAAAGGGTTCTCTCCACATATGTCCAGATATGGGGACTCATCACCAGATGCAGTTTGTATATTTACCAACCTATCCCTACGAGTAGGATGTTACACAAGGTAATTTCTTAAGAGGAGTTTAACAGGTTTGAATTTCCTTCTCCTAGATTGGTTGCCTAATTAGCTAAATACTGTTTTAGACTAGTGGTTCTCAACCTTGTTTTTTAACCTTTTTTTAAAATTCCTATTTGATGCCTACTTTACTCTGTTGTACCCCCATAGCCATTTGATGTTTAAAAGTAGTATTAGCCCTGTAGTTTTATAATCAAATATGTTTTGTTTGCCTGAACATTCCCCCTCAAAAAAATTATATCGTCCCCGAGGTATATACCCCCCACTCGATTGAGAACATCTGATTAAGAGAATAATGCTATTTACTTTCGGATTACAACATGCCTCTTAATCTTATATACCGTCACTGGACCCAACAAAGAACACGGAACACATATACATATACAAATATAAAGTTATATTTTTATTCTTCGATTGTGTGTAGACTGAGAGTCGTCAGTAGAGAATGCACATACTCAGGAACCTTCGGGAGTTCTGACTTCGAGCGATCTCGATCCTGATCTGCACAACACAGATTTATAAGGGTTTTTTTTATAGTTCAACAGGGCCACGCCCCTTTGATCGTGATACGCAGTTTTACTGTACACACACCTCCTCACCCACGCAGCTTGTTTTTCTTGGTTATGGGTTACACCTACACATTTTCTGTGCCTACGCATTGTCAATTCACACGTCTTTCCGGGAGTCAAAGGCCGGTTCAATACGTTCAAGGCAATATCCTGTTTTGGATGAGAAAATGTCCCAGGCGAAGTTTAGGTTAGATTCGGTGATTCATTTTTCAGGTTATAGTGAAAAGAAGAGAGTAATGTAAAGAAGAAGAAGAAGAAGAAGAAGAAGAAGAAGAAGAAGAAGAAGAAGAAGAAGAAGAAGAAGAAGAAGCAATTAAAAAGAGATGAGAAAAGCAAAGACAAAATAAAGATGAAAGAAAATAAGACGAATGAAAAAAATTGAGAAAAAGCAACGTCGGATGAAAGGAAGAAGAAAAATGACAAAAAACTGAACAGAAATTATAAAACCAAAAAAAAAAAAAAAAAAAATTAAGCAGAAAGATGGAAGAAATATATATTTTAAATGATTAAAATATATAATTAAACAAAACAGAATCACCACAGTGAAAAACAGAAAATAACTTATCGTCTGCAACTGAAAAGAAATCATTTTCTTTTTAACTGAAGACAAAGCCATTACGTCACGTTTTTGAAGATCTTCTGTTCTGTTTTCTGTGACGGCATTCACCCTGGGTTAGTTTAGCCGGCTCCAACCAACGAATTCACGTGGGTGAATTCATGAAAGGATTAAAAAGGGGTAATCCTTAACTTGTTCCTCGTAAATTCCTACCATAGCTTCATAATGACAGCCAAAATTCAGTGATGCATATTATCACTTTTCATAGACTGCAGCTTCGCCGAATTTTTATTTCTCATGAGTTTCGTCACCTCATCTAAATAATGGACTATTCATTTTTTTATTATAAAGAAATTAAGGGAAAAATATAAGAAAAAAGAAAGTAGCACAAAGATGGCGGAGAGCCGGAGCTTGCGGAAGCGATAAAACTAATCTGTTTTAATCGAAAATGAAAAGAGGAAAAAGGGGAAAAAAAAAAAAAAAGATTATTATACTTTTTACATATTGAACCTTTTAGCTATAGGTTTAAGTAAACATATCAAACGTTGTAATTATTAAATTATCATAGTGTGGTATATCCACAGGTCCTGCTAGTCAAGATTATTATCCTTTTTACATATTGAACTATATGGCAATAGCTCTTAAGTAAACATATCAAACGTTGTAATTATTAAATTATCATATTGTGGTATATACACAGGTCCAGCTAGTCAAGATTATTATCATTTTTACATATTGAACTATATGGCAATAGCTCTTAAGTAAACATATCAAACGTTGTAATGATTAGATTATCATATTGTGGTATATACACAGGTCCTGCTAGTCAAGATTATTATACTTGTTACATATTGAACTATATGGCAATAGCTCTTAAGTAAACATATCAAACGTTGTAATGATTAGATTATCATATTGTGGTATATCCACAGGTCCTGCTTGTCAAGATTATTATACTTTTTACATATTGAACTATATGGCAATAGCTCTTAAGTAAACATATCAAACGCTGTAATGATTAGATTATCATATTGTGGTATATACACAGGTCCTTCTAGTCAAGATTATTATACTTTTTACATATTGAACTATATGGCAATAGCTCTTAAGTAAACATATCAAACGTTGTAATGATTAGATTATCATATTGTGGTATATCCACAGGTCCTGCTTGTCAAGATTATTATACTTTTTACATATTGAACTATATGGCAATAGCTCTTAAGTAAACATATCAAACGCTGTAATGATTAGATTATCATATTGTGGTATATACACAGGTCCTTCTAGTCAAGATTATTATACTTTTTACATATTGAACTATATGGCAATAGCTCTTAAGTAAACATATCAAACGTTGTAATTATTAAATTATCATATTGTGGTATATACACAGGTCCAGCTAGTCAAGATTATTATCCTTTTTACATATTGAACTATATGGCAATAGCTCTTAAGTAAACATATCAAACGTTGTAATGATTCGATTATCATATTGTGGTATATACACAGGTCCTGCTAGTCAAGATTATTATACTTTTTACATATTGAACTATATGGCAATAGCTCTTAAGTAAACATATCAAACGTTGTAATGATTAGATTATCATATTGTGGTATATACACAGGTCCTGCTTGTCAAGATTATTATACTTTTTACATATTGAACTATATGGCAATAGCTCTTAAGTAAACATATCAAACGCTGTAATGATTAGATTATCATATTGTGGTATATACACAGGTCCTTCTAGTCAAGATTATTATACTTTTTACATATTGAACTATATGGCAATAGCTCTTAAGTAAACATATCAAACGTTCTAATGATTAGACTATCATATTGTGGTATATCCACAGGTCCTGCTAGTCAAGATTATTATCCTTTTTACATATTGAACTATATGGCGATAGCTCTTAAGTAAACATATCAAACATTGTAATGATTAAATTATCATATTGTGGTATATCCACAGGTCCTTCTAGTCAAGATTATTATACTTTTTACATATTGAACTACCTAGCAATAGCTCTTAAGTAAACATATCAAACGTTCTAATGATTAGACTATCATATTGTCGTATATACACAGGTCCTGCTAGTCAAGATTATTATCCTTTTTACATATTGAACTATATGGCAATAGCTCTTAAGTAAACATATCAAACATTGTAATGATTAAATTATCATATTGTGGTATATTCACAGGTCCTGCTAGTAATATATTACTGTCAAAATGTGATTGTCCGTTGATTTTTGAACAGTAAGTATGTACAAATATTTACGAAAAGAACTGTGAAAACTGAGATGTATGTGTTTATAGATCATATATAAACACACATCTATATACACGTAGATAATATCTGAATATGGGTGTCTGCATTTTTACCTAAGAACGATTTTTTTTCCAAAGGAGAAAGGTGGGAAAAGAAGCGTTTCGGTGTTAGATCCGCATTTCACTTGGGGGTAAAATGAGCATTTTCTAAAATTCATTTAATTCTTTTGAGAGCAGGAATTGAGTCGAAAAGAATTTTCAAAAAAGAAAAAGAAAGAAAAATTCGAGATATTAGGAATTTATCAGTCAAGGTAATCACATCTCGGCACGAAAAAAAAGTTTAGAAAAGTATACATATATATATATATATATATATATGTGTGTGTGTGTGTGTGTGTGTGTGTGTGTGTATTCAAAGCTTAAAGCTGGAAAATAGATAATTAAAATTTACTTTCTTCTACGATGTTGATTTTTCAAAGTTGATGAGTGTTAATAAAAAAAATGTTAAATTTTTACGTAGAATCTATCGTTGGATCAGTTCTCCCATACCAAAATCCACATCTCCCGCGCAATGAAAATTTGATATAAAAACAAATTTAGGATTTTTATAGTTGCTCGCAAAAAAAAAAAAAAAAACCCCAAAAAACGCAATCCAGGCGGTGTAAAAATGTATTTTTGAAAGATATTGCCTGGATGGAGTTAAAAATTTAGAGGGTTTTCTCAAAAGTAAGTAAAATCATCAAATTTATTAAAGAGTAAAATTATAAAACAATTAGAAATGAGACTTAGTTCTGTCCCTCTCAAATGTACCGCCCTGTCGGTTGGGGCCTTAGAATGCACCGACTCCACCTCTGCAGAGGGGAAAGACTCCCCCAATGGGGCCACCTGTTTGCCGTGGGTGGCAACCCGTGATGCTTAAGGACGGATTCTTGGTGGATGAGCAGTCCATAACATGCAACACTCCACCTTACTTAGGCTAGACGGGCGGTCGGAGAGGCCCCCTCCGATCAATCGGCTGGTCACGTCAAGCCCTAGCACCTATATGATTTTCCCAACCCTATT
>CM042155.1:82838082-82913082 GCA_023376005.1 Doryteuthis pealeii | reverse complement strand
AAATAAGTATATTTGGGCAGCATCTTTTCATTCAAACAAATTTCAAAAATTCTCGGTAAAGTAAGTCTTATTTATAATTTTGGTGTGGTTTAGCCAATGTAATTCATCTTTCTTTTTATTATCGTCGGCGATGCATTCTCCTATCGACTATTTAATTTGATGAATAACATTGATTATTTCCACTGTCTTTTCGGAAGGGAAAATTATATCAAAAAGTTATAAATCATTGAATCTCTGTACATAAAATTTCGACTACCCACTATTAATAGAATCAACTTTGGGACTAGTGACAATATTCTAAAATGCTTAAAATCTATACAACAATTATTTATTCTAAACCACCTTTTCTTAGCTTGTTTAAAATATTTAGAAAGTAAAGGAAGGCCAGAGGATACAGCGGCCAAAACATTTTGTCTAAGAATATAACAATAAAGATATAGAACAAGTGTCCAAAGCATCAACATTATTCAAAAATATTTCTTTCACTCTTCCTGATTTGAAAGAATAATAATGTTTTTCTGTGACCATGTATCTGACATTTTCGGTTTTCTTGATGTGAATTTGTCATATTTTCATCTCCTCTTTGTCTAAATGGTCACGTTAACAACAAAAACAAAACAATAGTTGAGTCAAATACTAAACAGTCTTGAGAATGATAGTTTTAAAAAATATAAACAGCCGTGATAATTGCTTGGAAAAGAAAAATAAGTAATATAAAATTATATAAAACAATAACTCTTTCGGATAACTGATTAACGCCTTTAAGATGATAACATCAAAAATTGTTGTAGAACACTTAAAAGAAAAAGTTTTTAAAAAACAAAATTCAAAACAATATGGATTCTATTTTGTTTAAGCAAATTTTGATATCTTTTTTTTTATATGTATTTGAAGTTGTAAAGTCAGTAGATCTAATAAAATAAAAACTATGTGATACCTCCATTCTAAGTGAGAATCATATGCTTAGTAAATATATATCTAATTGAAATAAAATACTCTCAATAAACATTTTCTAATATATTTGAAGTCGTAAAAGTCATTTAATCTGATGAAAAAAAAGGGATATGATGCCCTACATTTTACGGTAGTATATGGAATTTTATGCGTTGGCCTCTAAAATCGGTGGACCAGTTCAAGTATCTAGGTAGTAATATCTCATCCACAGAAATCGATGTTAATGTACGTAAAGGAAAGACATGGTCTGCTATAGGCTGATTATCAATTATGGAAATTTGATCTCACTGATAACAAAGCGACGATTTTTCCAAGCCGTAGATGTGTCAGTGTTAATGTTGTGGGGATTTAAGGGGTCAAATAAGAACAAAACGACGGGTAACAAATGTAGAAAAATGTATTATCAAAAGAGTAGACAATTACAGTACAGAGAAGTGGGAAATGCATCCGACAATAGAGTTATGAGCTGACTCGCATTGGCTTCCTCTCAAGCCATAATTGTCCCTGTTACTTATAGTAACCGTCGGCGCATTCCATTAGTCTATAGGGTATATCACCTATAACAGTTAATGTAGGGCTGCAACACCTAGACGCTAAAGAAACGCCAAGAGAATAAGCTAGATGGGAGTTGTGCAAGAATGCTGCATGAGATCTTAAACAAATCGTAAAAATAACATCCCATAAGAAAGCAGCTGTCTGCTCTCTATCACACAAATCATCCGAATAAAACGGACAAGACATGTTGGAAAATACTGGAGAAGCAAGGACGAACTCATAAGTGACATTTTTCTATAGAAACCTATAATAAAAGATGAAGGAATAACTTTAATTACACTGGTTTACAAAGAAATTGAGGCAAGCACAAAAATTTAGATTGGAAATCCGTTTTTACTCATCATCTTTAGTTTTTTTTTAGATATGCATAATGTACATTGTGTACACATACTGTACATAAAGGCGTATATGCATTCAGGGTTAATTTCTAATATTGTGTGACTTATGTTTTCTTTTTTACTTCTAACTGTCTGTGTTACTATGCATTGTGTACATTGTGTCATCCAAGTATATTTATTCCGTCTATGTTCTTTATCTATCCCGCCTTATCTGTAATAAGCTGCTGCAACTTTTGAAATAAGCACGTATATAGTCTGTATATACTAAAATGAGACTATTTAAAAGATAGAAAACTAGAGGAGATAGAGCAAAACTGTTTATAATTTGAATTCAGCACACCCAAATTAGTAAAAAAGTCTTGCCTCAGACAAAAAATATTTTTTTGTAAACCAGTGTTATTGAATGAGTTCTATGCACCAAACTAGCATAGATCTTATTTTATCAACGTATCAGCGTTTTAGGAAATTTGAGCGTTTAACCTGCTCGATCCTGTTAATCTTATATAATAAGGGGATTCGATGTATGTCTGTCTGTAGCTGAATCTACATCACAGCTTACATCAAATTACCTCCAGTAATTAAGTAAATTTATCAATAATTATTTAATTTATTGTCAAAATCATTAATACATATAATACCTATTATTCATTAAGGATGTGTATGAAAATCTGAGTTAGATTTGCCTCAAAACAGTCCATGTTATTAGTGCGTTTAAAATCCTGGAATGTGTCTTATTTATCTTTAAGGTTTGCATAATATATGGTGTGGTTAATTTTCATCCTGGATTTAACAAGAACGGGTTTAATAAATAATTACTTGCTGTTATTGATCTCTAATACTATTGTTTTACTCTCCAACGTATTAAAATCAAAATTAACATATAATTATATCAAGTGTAATCTTATTATATGCATTCTTATTTAATTTCGATCGTCTTTCTAATTTGATATATTTCATTATATATAATCATAAATACTTACGCCCGGATAGCGCATATTCTTGCTAGTTCCAAATAATCCTTACATAAATTATCAACACATTTGCTATTTAAATTATATCATATTGGTTTTAACAAGAACGGGTTTAATAAATAATTACTTGGTGTTATTGATCTTTAATATTATGGTTTTATTCTCCAAAGTATTAAAATCAAAATTAAAATATAATTAAGATAAGTGTAATCTTTTTATATGCATTATTCAATTTCGTTATTCCTTCTAATTTAATACACCTTATTACATCAAAATACAAATACTTATGCCCGGCGGGCGCATATTCTTGCTAGTTCCAAATAATTATTACATAAATGATCAACACATTTGCTATTTAAATGAAACCAAACGCATGTTAACGTTATTAGCTCATTCAAATCTACAAAATCGTTTTGATTAAATGGCCAATTTCTAATTAACTAAATCACTGACAGTCGTATTTTTTAATGGATCTTTTTCCTTCTCGAAGGCAATTGAACAAAAAATTACATTTCATTTTCTACTAATCTATTTGATTTCGCTCAATTTATTTTGACTGTTGTTTAACGGGGACTCAAGAATCACTTGGAAATCGCCGGTTTAATTAATGATTTTTCACTCCACAATGGTTTCCTTTTTATTTTTCTATCACGTGTTCAAATTAATTACATATCATTCGACAGTAATTAATTCAGTTTTGTTCTATTATTTGCCCTTCTGATTTCTCCCTTCAATCTGCGTGCATCTGCCGAAGAAGACGTACGCTGTCTCGACTTATTTCTTTCCCACTTTAGCGAAATCAACAACATCTGTTTGGCTTCACTGGAATACTTTAATTTAGAAATTTAACAAAAGGAAAAAAAACAAAACAAAAAAAAAGGGGGAAATATCTTGATCGCTGTTGTATCTTATTTTGGCTGAGAAACAATTGGTTTAGGTTTGATCGGAAGTAGGATGTATAAAGAAGAGAATACGTTTACTGTAACAGCCAGTAACTAAAGCAACAGCAACAGAATAATTTCAAAATTCAAGACAAACAGAAAAACAACGGTCAGAAAATATGAATAACAGAGGTAGGTAGAAACATAAGACCACCCAGGGGTAAGGACAACTAAAATACGTTAGAATACATAAGGGTTAGGTATATATATATATATATATATATATATATATATAATATATATATATATATATATATAACATCAACTCTGCTTGGTAAATGTCAGTTTCTTACCGGGTTTGTGGTTTGAAAATCACCTAGGTGAGAAACGTAGTAAAAATATATATATATATATGTATATGTGTGTGTGTGTGTGTGTGTGTGTGTAGAAACGTAGTGAAGATATATATATATATATATATATATATATATATATATATAGAGAGAGAGAGAGAGAGAGAGAACGTAGTAAATATATATATATATATATATAATATATATATATATATATATATATATATATTCAATAAATGAAGGAAAAGACTTTAAACTTGTTTCTTTACAATAATTTAATTCATGCGTATTACTACGGCATGTTCAAGTAATCACAAGAACATGACTCTTACGCTGAGTAAGAGTCGTGTTCTTGTCATTACCTGAAGATGCCGTAGTAATATGGTTGAAATAATTTATTGTAATGAAACAAATTTAAAGTTTTTTACTTCATTTATTGAATATTTTGTTCTGTCTTTCCATTCACTGGCACTAGGCAAAGAAAAACTGCACAAACCGTTGCCCTTTATATAATTTAATTCAATGATTATTATACATTGAGCTCTTTTTAGGGATTTATGATAAAACCCTTGTATGAGTATATATGTTTGTACCTTCAGTAGTATACAGTATATTTGTACAGTGAGATTTTGATCATCCCAAATAGAATCATCCCTTACTTACTAGACATTTGGATTACCTCTCTCTCACACAAACACACAAATACACACACACACGCACACACACACACACACACACACACACACACATTTTGTTTAGCTATACATTTAATAGGTATTCCCGCCTAATCATTATTAATTAATTAATTTTCAAAATTAGGTACGACTCCAATTAAACACTTATTCTCCAAAAAATTATCGGCAAAAAGCCATTCTAAACAAACCTTGTTTACAACTTACCATATCGTCGTGTAATAAAAGTCACTAGAAGAGGAATGTTAACCTACTCTAAACAAATCATAAAATCTAAGAAGTTCGTTTGGTGTTGGGGTTATGGGATCGGCCTGTCAGCTTGACGGTCCGGTTTCAAATCACGCACAGGGCGGTCTTCCGATCTATAGCTCTGCTGATGAGGCCTAATAGGCCGAGATGTACATACAGAGATTGATTTTTCTCGATTTGTTTAGCTATACATTTAATAGGTATTCCCGCCTAATTCATTATTAATTAATTAATTTTCAAAATTAGGTCCGACTCCAATTAAACATATATATATATATATAATCTATTACCTGCGACTTGCCACAATTTAATAATTATCCAATTCATCTTTAGTTAAAATATTTCAAAATAATTTTCTAAATATTTTTCAATATACAAACCATCTTCCACCAAAAATCCATTCCCTTCAAAACAATTCACATCAGACAAACTTCAATTAGTATAAACTAGCAAATATATGCACCCTCCGGGTGCAACTATTTAAGTTTTAATATAATAAAATATGTTAAATTAGAAAGGCTAATGAAACTGAATAAGAATTCAGAAAAAAATATTTGGAACAGAGGGGGTATAATCGGAAAATAGAACAACTTTGAAACTAACTGTTCCACCATTTTCCCTTACTCCCGTCTTTCAGTGGTAAATTTCCCTAATTTAACTCTTTAGTTAAAATAGGAAGAAAAGAATAAAATTACAGTTATTTCTTTATATTAATAGATTTCTGTTAAGATTTATCTCCGAGATTTTTGCTCATATTTATTAAGATAAAACCAAACAATTAGAAATCAATAATACTAAGCATATATTTATTAAAATCAAATTTTTAAGATCAATATGCAAATTTGCCTTCCCATTCATACTGTAAACCGCTATTTTGTTGTATATATAAATACAATTGCATGTTAATAGTATGTAGATATTGTTAACAGTCTTAATGATGTAAAACAATTTTACTAATAATTGAGGTTTAAATAAAAAAATAAAATCATGGAGAATGTGATGTAAATAACAGAGGGAATTGTGACTTGTATAGTAATATAGTTTCGGTTACAGACAGACAAACCCACAATCTCCATTATAATAAGATGTGTCCTGAGTTCAGTATAATTTACATTATCTATTCTAACACATCTGGTATGTCATCGTTATTCTTGGATAACAGTCTATTTGAACATATATTCTTGAGATTTTTTGACATATAAGGTGTGTGCTAGATCCTCGCTCTTACTTACAGACTAGGCGAGACCATGTGATCTATTTCTTGGCCAATCACTGGCAGTACTCTGAGGCTGATACAATACTTAACCGACCCCACTGGTCATAATTACTGTAGCGTTCATCGAGGACGGACATAGGATTAAATCACTGGACCTTTACCAATACGCTGGATAGGACTTATACGAACACCAAAGGATTCCATAACATAGGACTTTCTTTAAGCCCTTATCAACTGACCAAGGATGGCATTTAAAAACTTTACACATACATTCCACATTTCTGCTTTAAAAAACAGTATGTTTATTCTTTTATTTTTATAATGTAAATATGCGTAGCATGTACGAAACCCTTACAACTCTCTCTCTCTCTCTCTCTCTCTCTCTCTCTCTATATATATATATATATATATATATATATATATATATATATATATATATATGTGTGTGTGTGTGTGTGTGTGTGTGTGTGTGTGTGTTTATTTGCTGATGGAAATCCAATCTCACAGACATGTTAAATATACATTTCTTCCAGGCTGTTGTCGTGTCAGTACTGTTGTATGGCTGTACCACCTGGACCCTAATGAAGCAACTAGAGAATAAACTAGATGGGAGATGCACAAGAATGCTGCGTGTGATCCTGAACAAGACGTGGAAATAACACCCCACGAGAAAACAGCTGTACGGCCACCGGCCACATATCACCCAAACCATCCAAGTAAGACGGACAAGACACTGCAGGAGAAGCAAGGACAAACTCATAAATGACGTTCTCCTGTGGAAGCCAGCACAAGGACACGCCAGTGTGGGCCGACCAGCAAAGACGTACATTGACCGGCTCTGTGCGGATGCAGGATGCTGCACAGAGGACCTCCCGAGAATGATTAGTGATAGGGACGGATGGAGAGAGATTGTCATGGATATTACGTGCTAACAGTGCGACATGATGGTGATGATATATATTATATATGTATATTTATGAGTCTCTCTCTCTCTCTCTCTCTCTCTCTCTCTCTCTCTCTCTCTCTCTCTCTCTCTCTGTGGGTTTGCGGTGGTTTTATGTACTTATACCGACACAGTTTAACATCCAGTTAATTATATTACTGGGCAGAAATTTCTCACAAATTATTGTGCTCCAAAACAAAATGTTTCAGCCTGATTTAGTTCAACGAACATTTTGAGAGACTTGCATGGAGAAATGGGTTGTCTGAGAAATTTTATTATATTAGTGTAACGCGAATAAAATTATAATTTTAATCAAATTACAGAAGATAATTGCGGTAGTCATGACGACGCAGTTTTCAAAAAATTGACACCCATTAGCAAAAAAAAAAAAAAAAAAAAATATCGATTCATATTGCTTTTTTGATAAAAATACACAATGATGTAGACAGACTATATGTGACAAGAAAACAAAAAGGGATTGGACTCGCCATTATTGGGGAATGTTTGGACACCGATCAAAACATATCTTATTATAATGGAGATTGTGTGTCATAAACCAAAACTATATCACTACTTAAGTCACAATTCCCTTAGTTATTTACCTCATATTTCTCCATGAATTTATTTTCATTTAAACCTCAATTGTTAATAAAATTGTTTTACATTATTAAAACTGTTGGCTGTATCAACATACTAATAACATGCTATTGTGTTTATATGTACTAGCAAAATAAAAAACACCCTCCAGGCGATGTAAAAATAATTTTTGAAAGATATTGCTTGAGGAGGTGGAAGTTAAAAATTAAATGTCGGAGAGTTTGAATCATAAATCCTGAAATCATCAAATTTATTAAAGGGGTAAAAAAAACAAAAAAACAATTTGAAAACTAAGTTCTATTAACTTTGAATATCTATTAAAATAAATCAAACTATATATAAATATATGATACTGGGGATGTATCTATTAAAACTTGTTTTAAAAAACAATGAGGACTGTCTAATGTTGCATGCTCAAATTTTGAGTGTATTTATTATATGTTATGACGATTTCAGGTATAGTGACGTAGTTTTAGTTACAGACAAACCCCAGTTATGGTGAGCGGAATGAAAACAGGATGCCACCGTGGACTGAATAAAGTTCCTCGAGTGCTCCCGATTACGACAAGAAGGATCCCGAGTTCGAAAAGAAGCTTCCCGAGTTCGAAAAGAAGCTTCCCTAGTCCGGGAAAGTTCCCAAGAAACAGCGGAAGAAGGCCGGAGGGCACATCGGCCGAAACGTTGTATAGATAACAATGAAGATGAGGACAATAGTCCGAATAATCCAAATAATACTAATTATCAAGCCTAATCTCAAAAGTTCAGAGAAATAAGTTTCAGTTGTTCTATTTTTTTTATTATACTCCCCCACTGTTTTAAACTTTTAAAAAAAAATCTGCATTCTTATTTAGTTTCATTAGTCTTTCTAATTTGATATACTATCTTATTAAATCAAAACTTAAATAATTGCACCTGGAGAGTGCATATATTTGCTAGTTTATTAATAATGGGGATTCGCTTCCGGTTTTTGTATGTAACAGAAACTATGTCACTGCTTACGTCACACTACCTAAAATCGTCATAGAATAAATACACTCAAAATTTGAGCATGCAATGTTAGACATTGTTTTTTTTAAACAAGTTTTAATAAATACATACCTGGTATTATCTATCTATATATAGCTTGTTTTATTTTAATATATATTTAAAGCTATCAGAACTAAGTTTCCATTTCAATTTTTTACATTTTTTGCTCCTTTAATAAATCATTTTATGTTTTACTCCTTTAATAATTTTGATGATTTTACTTTACTTATGATACAGACTCTCTGATATTAAATTTTCAACTCCTATCCCTCGGACAATATTTATTTTACGTCGCCCAGAGGGCGATTTTTTATTCTGCTAGTACAAATAATTGCAAATAAAAACTAAGAAAAGCAATGATAGATTAATTGCTAAAATAAAAGCAAAACAAGGACATGACAGAAAAAAAACAACAGGAATTATACTTAATAAAAACAAAATTGGAAGAAAGACAACCGTATCAGTGTTCCATAGTATATAAGTATACGTACACGAGTATACTCTACACAACAGATATAATATACGTAATACACGTTACATACAGTTATAAGATACGTAAAATACGTCCCATAAAAAGAGCATATGCAGAGACATAGTTTCTGTTACATCCAAATAAAGACTGATTCTCCATTATATATACTAGCATATATATGCACCCTCCGGGTGCAAGTATTTAAGTTTTAATATAATAAAATATCATATTAAGTTAGAAAGGCTAATGAAAACTAAATAAGAATACAGATTAAAAAGATTTGAACAGAGGGAGTTATAAAAAGATTGACAGATGGGAGTAAATAAAAAATGAACAACTGAAATTACTCTTCCATCACTCTCGTCTTTCATTGTTATTTTTCTAATTCAAGTATTTAGTTATAAGAGGCAGTGAAGAATAAAATGACAGTTATTTTATCTTGTTAATGGATTCATTTCAAGATTCATTGAAGAGATTTTTGCTTATATTCATTAAAATAAAACCAAACAGTAGAAATCAATAGCATATTTTATTAAATTCGATTTTTAATATTAATATGCAAATTAGTCTTCCCGTTTCACATTGTAAAAGCGCTACTTTGTTGTATATATAAATATTAATTGCATGTTGTTAGTATGTAGACATAGTTAACAGTATTAATAATGTAAGACATTTTATTAATAATTGAGGTTTAGATAAAAATAAAATCATGGAGAATGTGATGTCAATAACTAAGAGAATTGTGACTTGAGTAATAATATAGTTTCGGTTACAGACAGAAAAACACACAATCTCCATTATAATAAGCTAGAGAGAGATATTACCCGTATCTTCTTTTTACATAGCATCAAAAATATGTACTGTATCGGTATTTCCTTCGACACAATTCTCCCAGAGCAGTGGTGTCGATAATCTCTGTATATTACTTGACCAACATCTCCCCCGCCCCCGAATATGATCAATTTCTCATGGCAAATGTCGGTCTCGGTGTCAGCCTGCCAAAAAGTGATGCGCTGTAAGGAGTGACCCAGTGTCGATGCTGACGGACAAACCGGATTAAAAACTGACCTGAGACGGAGATAATAAATAAGAAAAAGTAGCTGTGAAATTCACCAGGTGATCAATACTGTCAAAAGTCTGTTCGCTCGGTTTTTGCCGCAACGATTTACGCTCAAGCTCTTCCGCAGAGGGGGGTCAGAATAATGACAGCTTCTTAAGACTTTCGATGTAATTCTCCATGAATACGTTTTCGGAATATCAGAAGCAGCTGAATGCTTTCGGAAACAATAAAAATCACAATTTCCCCAGGTATGTTGCCGCCCTGTCGGCTGGGGCGTTAGAATCCACCGACTGCACCTCTGCAGAGGGGTAAGACTCCCCCAATGTTGGCTGTGGGTGGCAAACCGTGATGCTTAAGGATAGAGCCCAGGTGGATGAGCAGTTCATGACATGCGATACTCCACTTTGGCTTTATCTTGGGCTAGACGGGCGGTCGGAGAGGCCCCATCCGATCAATCGGCTGGTCACGTCAAGCCCTAGCACCTATATGATTTTCCCAACCCAATTGTCCTTATGGCAGGCCCCAACCATTTTTATCATATGGGTGATAGAAGGCGGTGGCTGCGGGTCTACATGTCCTGGGAATGACGTTAATCTCTATCTGGTGGTGAGGTTCCAGTTCCGGAGGTTTGGGGAATGTGGAGCACCCCTTCTTCACCATTTCTCCCTGGTCCACTCTGACCCGGAGTGGTAGTACCTGTTAGGGTCCCATCTATGGGTTGAATAGAAAAATGTATTTATAAAAAAATTGTATTATCCATTAAGAATTGATTTATTTCAAAACTTTATCGGCATTAAATGACCCACTGAGGTTGATATGCCTTAAAACAAACCAAACCAAACCAAACCAAATCAGGTTGGGTAGTAGGTTTGAATTTACGGCATGCCAAACATTGTTGGGTTATTTTATGTCGAAGAAGTCACGTTATATTAATTCTTGCTGGGTATTGAATTAAAAACATTTTTCTACATAACTCGTTGATCGGACCCTAATTATTACTTCTACCGTCGGTCAGAGTGAACCTAGGAGTAATGGCGATGAAGGGATACTCCACACTCCCCAGAGCTCTAAAAGTGTTATATACCCATATGTTGGGTATATACATAAGTGTTCTTTTTGTGTCAGAGAGAGAGAGAGAGAGAGAGAGAGAGAGAGAGAGAGAGAGAGAGAGGTGAGAGGATGATAGGGTATCAGAGAGAGGAGATACATAACTTACATTAATTCCCCTTCGCTTGTTTGGCCATTAGATCGTCTATCTTCTATTCTTTCTCGTCATGGTCGCCATGTTTATTTCTATCTTGTTGGTTCTTCATTTCTTGATTAATTTTCTTTCTTGGTCAGTCTTCCTGCTAAGACATGCATCAACCAACAACGCCATGTTTCCTTTTAAAACTTTTATTCTTAACTAAGTTTCTTTTCTTACTAACTAAAACACAGGTGAGCCCAACTAAGCAATAACATCTTTCTTGCTTAAGATCCTCGTTGGAACTGATGATCTAACTAGCTCGCTCGTAACTTCGCGTGATTCGCGGATTTTCCGCCTCTTGGGTCAAAGGTTCCCAACAGTCTGTAAATTTCCATTTCAACTTTTCTTCTATATGAAATTTGATATAGCGATGCATGTTTAGTTACCTGATGAAATCAGCATTTCTGCAGAGGGATTAGTTTTATATACCCACATGGTGGGTATATACACAAGTTTCTTTTGTGTGTGTGTGTTGTGTGTGTGAGAGAGAGAGAGAGAGAGAGAGAGAGAGAGAGAGAGGAGAGAGAGAGAGAGAGAGAGGGAGGGTTAGAGGTTGATAGGGTATCAGAGAGAGGAGATACATAACTTACATTAATTCCTCTTCGCTTGTTTGGCCATTAGATCGTCTAGCTTCTATTCTTTCTTGTTATGGTCGCCATGTTGTCTTCTATCTTGTTGGTTCTACATTTCTTGATTAATTTTCTTTCTTTATCAGTCTTCCTGCTACGACATGCATCAACCACAAACGCCATGTTTCTTTTTTAAACCTTTTATTCTTAACAGGGATCTGAGTGAGGAGCTGATGGTAGGTGTGGCGCTCCATTACTATTTTTTTACAAAAGGCCGGACTTATGTGGACCATATTATGCGACATTTCCTGCCAGGAAGGAGCATTTCTTGCCGATTCAAGTTAAAAGTTAAATTTAATTGAGTAATCTCTTATTGTCTCGTGACTTAAGACAATAATTTGTGAGTCAATGAACTAAAACACTTAGGATTAATTCTCATACTTGCCAAAGATTTTCCATTTGGCAACAAGGGTGTTGAAACGTGCGGACTTTTTTACCGCTACACTAATCGTATAGCATACGTGACGTTATGTTGTTGGGCCCACCGCGTCATCTCTTCTCTTTTNTCCAGTAAACAAGCACTTTAAAATAAAGGTAGAATTTTTAAAAAAAGTTGTGTGTTTCAGTTGAATATATAAACATCACAAAGCAGCCCATTTTAATATCTTTTGTTGTCTAATAATAAGCCAAATACACCCAAGTAAATTTTGTATTCTTGTGAATATATCCATGTGATGAGATGCAGCAGGTTCAGGCTATTCTTCCTGCAGTCTGCTACCATATAAGTGAACAGTAGCCAATAGGCAAAAAGCTATCAAGACTGGTCCGTGGATGGATTTAGAAAGGAAAAAGAGGCTGTAGGCTGGATTGAATGTGTCCGTTTTGTTGGCAAATACCTGAAAAAAAATATAATTTACCCCAGGAAACATCAATGCTGACATGTTCCAGAAGTGCATTCAAAATGTGTGGCAAAGAAAAAAAAAAAGTTCTTATTTCTGAAACAAATAAATGAATTGTATTTGGATTTTATCAGACTATTGTTTCTATCTAATGCTATCTGTTAAACATTTGGGTCGATGTGACTTCCGGACCTTCTGTATTCTGTCTGACTCAGGGAGCCTTTTCGACTGGTAACCTTCTTGTCATAATAGGAGCATCACGTTAACTTTGAACCCAACTCTTTATTCAATCCAATTGAGGTTAATGTTCTCATTCCGCTAACCATTAGCTGGTACAAGTGTTAAAGCTGTTGTTATATTTTTCTATGTATGTCCCGCTTCATGACCAGAATTGAAATCTGCAGCCTAGAGATTAACTGTCACTTTCTGTAGAAACTGTTTATTATCAATGCTATATCCACTATGCTTATGTATCCAATTGGACTTATTTAAATTTCAGAAAGAAAAAAAAATAAATTGAAGTTTTACATTTAGGACTCGATTATCAGGGTTTCAATATTCAACTTCATTTTGGTTTTGGAAAAAGAAAGAAAATGCATCTCTGAATATAGAAATCTTCTACTAAGCATGATCGTTATTCTTTGAAATTATTATTACCATGATCTTGCTACTATGCGATGAAATAAGTTATTCTAGTATCTGAGAATTTATTCTATTAAAAAATGTCTAAAATAAAGAGGTGTGTCTTGGCATGACACATAAAACTGCATCTGGTGGTTGAGGTTTCCAGTTCTGGAGAATATGGGGTATATTTTTCATTGCCATACTTCCCAGCCCACCTGACCTGGATATTAGTAACTCTTAGGGTCCATTATGGCAAATAGAATCTTCAGAAATTATTTGTTATTAGATAGGAATACTTGATATCATTAACCATGTTGCAAAAAAAAAAACTCTTTAAGAAACAAGCACACAAATTGTAAATATAGATGTATGGTGTATGCATTCCCTAATGTCCTCTGTATAAAATATCCTAGAGAGGTTACATGCCTTAAAATCAAATCAAATCAATAAGTTTTATAAATTATTTATTCTGGTTTAAATTGCTATATATATAGTTTTATTCTTACTACCAGCATTAAAGCCACCCTATTATGTGGCAATAAGCTAGCTCTATGCAGGGGGTTCTGAAATTGGCCCTTTTGCACATCAGTGACACTTCATGCATTGTTGCCATATAACATTTAATAAATTCAAATTATGTCTTTATCATCAAAACATTTGTCACAAAAAATCTCTCTAAAAACAATTGCAGTTAATAAACTTGGAAATCCAAAATTCAGGATATGAGCCCAGAATCGAATCAAATGAACTTTTAAATTGCTACGCCTGAATCAGCCTGATTCCAAAATGCTATGATAATCTTTAAGGCATGGTCACTAGGAGGTAAAGTTGAAACAATTTTGTAACACTGCACACTTACATTCACATTATTCATGTGTTTTAATGGTTTTGATTCGTAGAAATGGATTAGTGAACCTGAGTTCAAATCGTAAGATGAGGCTGTCTATATTCACATTAGCACTAGATACCCTGGGAAAGGTATGTAGAAAATCAACTGCTCTCCCTCAGCTATAGGTAAAAATAGTAATGCGACTGGGCTCTTAACCTGGTTACGGGGCAACCATTCTTGAAAAGAAACTCTGAATTCAAACCTGTAAACTCGCCCTTAAAAAAAAAAATGACCTTTGTGTCACATCGTGACCAACCCAACCTGCTCTGTGCAGGTAAATATGGTTTGGTATAATATATACCATTCACATTTACTATTAATGAGAGCGCTAGACTATATAATACGAACAAATAACTTATCTGCTTCATTATTAAAACAATTAAAAAATTTCAGATTTGGAAAAGTTTCAAGTATTTCTCACTTGTGTTTTGTTTATAAAGGTGGGAAAACAAGAAAATTATGAATTTGATGGATTCTTTAGTTTCAAAGTAAAATTTTGTTTGGCACAAAAAACAAAAACAATTAGAAAGGCTGATTGGAAACAAATAAGAATGCAGAATAAAAAGGGTGAAACGGGGGGATTCATCGAAAAATATTAGACAACTTGGCAACAAACTTACTCTATACTCAATGCATCTCACCCATATGTTTATATATAAACAGAATTTTCCTAAATTAAGCTATTTAGGTTACAAATGGAATTAAGAAAATTAATTACCAATTTACAGTTATATACCTTCTTATTTTAATGGACTTTTTTCTGTGCAAGATTATCTTCTGGAGATTTTTGCTTCATATTCATTAGAAGAAACCAAACATTATAATATCAAATAAATACCAAAGTAAATATTTATTTAAAAATTTCAAATTTGTAATATCGCAATTGTGCAAATTATAGCCTTCTCGTTTACACTGTAATACTGGTTAATATTGTTGTATATATAATATACATTATGCATTAGTATATGTTTTTGATAGATAAGGCCCAACAATATTAATTAATTGTATATTATTAAAAAATAATAATTTAATAAATTCTAGGTTTAAATAAAGATAAGATTCATGTAGAATGTTGTACGTAAATAACTAAAAGTGGTTTGGAGTTAGGTCTATTCAATCTCCATTATTCCTAATGAGATATTGAGGATTAAACTATTTTGATTACTCATCTTAATTGTTACAATATACGGTAGTTTTCTTTAGATTTACTTTTATAAGGTTTTTAACTAACATTTTTATCACATATAGCATCAAACCTTTTATTTCATCACAATAAAAAATCTTATATTGAATTATATATTTAATTACATTACATATATTTCCTAGTATTTTTTTAATGAAATTCTGAATTTTCTATTATTCTACCAATATATTTTCTTGTATATATATATAAATAATATATATATATATATAATTATAGTGATTATTAATAAAGATATAATATATAATATATAACTATAATAATATATAAAATGTGGTGTGTGTGTGTGCTCGTTGTTGTGTGTGTGTGGTCTGTTTTGGCTGTGTCTGGCTGTGTCTGCGTTTGGACAGCATTCTTCATTTTGTGCATAGTTTGAATGAGACAAAAGACACCATCTCCTGTTAACAATTATTTTGTGATTTTTTTCAATATTTCTGCCAACTTTTTAATATTTGCGGTGGAATTCGTGATTTTAGTCCACCAAAAGATCATGTCCGAGTACTTCGGGCACTTCGAAGTGCAATTCATCAGGAAGTTGATGTGTCCGTTTTTCAAATTATATTAATGGATGTGGAGGCTGAAAGGAGGAGTTCATGGGAAAGTGCTATAGGGTGCATATTTAAAATGTGTGTACTGCATTGCGAATATATAATATTTAGAATGGTATAGGGATGGTTTGTAATTGTGTGTATTAATTTGTCATATAAATAGATATTTTGTATTATATTATGTATGATATATGTACACACACACACACACACACACACACACACGTGTGAACAGTATATAATATAAGCAGTGAATACTCTAAATTATAGTATAATATTATATTCATTAATGATTACCATAGGAATTTGTGAACCCTCGGGAGTTTTATCTTATTGTCATCAAAAAAAGGAGAGTCCCAAGAGAATGCGTATATAAAGCATGTCATTCAGGGTCCGCAATACTATTCCCATATTGCAATTCTATTATATTATTATTATATAGGTCCCATACCCGGTAGAGCTCTTTTTCACTTATTCACCTCCCGGCACTCAACGCAAATTGATCATCTGTTACAATTCTTGTCAAAAAATTATTGAGTGAAATACTAACCTAGTGAAGTTTACTCAAGGTAGTACGATTACTGCATTTGATAATAGATAGTGTATTTTCTCGCGTAACCCTTTTCGCGTTCAGCTCCTCATTGCGAAACCACTTGCTCAGACCCCGTTGGCCCTTCTCGAGACTGAACGGTTATAACCCGTGGTCCAATGACCGATGAAATTCTAATTTTTGCCACTACTAAATTAGTTTTTCATGATTTTGTGTGTACCGTAGCTATTTTTCGTCCTTTTCGGTGGTTGGGTGAATTCCAACAAAAAAATAAATGATGACAAAATAAAAAAAAAATCCCACAAAATAATTCGTTTTCGGTTATACTGTTTCTCCAATGGAAATCTATATCAAAATTGTCTCCATTTTATTCTTCTGTGTGAACGGCAGAAAGGCCGTTTCGGACTAGGATATCCATAAATATTTCCGCCATTTTTTATATTGAATATTAAAATTCATTATATCAGACTTATTTCTCCTAAAGGCAGTGTCAGCAAACTACGCCAGAGGGTCAGATTCGGTCCAGGAAAGCATTTTTCTCGGGCGCCGGACGGTTACTTGAACTTTATGCTTGTTAAAACCGTACGGAGAACTCACTGAGACGTTCTCTTGCAAACAATTTTAAAATAACTAGAATATCATTGTTTAAGCTGACTGATTCTTTATGGTCTTGACTATGGAATCAACCCATTCGAACGAAATTGATGGATAAACATTTTGAAATCAATTTGCTCTGATAGCAATTCCAAATAACAAAAAATTTGACGAATCTTGAAAGCCAAACGTCAGTTTCACAAAATCTCTCAAACTAACCTTTTCTGGCAAGTACTGCGTTTCTTTATGATATTTTTGAAAATAAAATGTTTTGGTTGAATTTTTTTCCTGCTTATGTTACTATTTGTTCAAACATATGAATATAACAATGGGAAGTTACATGTTTTTTATATCTTTTTTCTAAGAGCTTTTGTTCTGGCTAGCAAGTATTAAAACACAATTATTAATGTGGCCCGCGCTCGTTCAATTTTTTTCAAATTATACGGCCGACCGTGATAAAATTTTAGTTGTGATCCCTTACTCTTAAGAAAACATGTCATTATATATCCCAGTACTTACATTAGTAAGTTCATTAATCTCAAACACAATTCCTTTCAATTCATTTTTTGATATATATTTATTTAAAACTCTTTTGTTAGTGATTTACACAGTTACAAAAGACTTATATATAACACTTACAGTAAAATATGAAGTAAATTAAAAAAAAGCACACAAGGCGCATACAAAAGCGCTGGAGCAACCTCGCTTTACGTATCTTGCTTTAGTAAGCATCAAAGCTATGTGGCATATTACAAAACTGTGCAGGCAGATAACTTGTTACTTAAATAGAGTGGAGGTGAACTCGTTTTGTTCGAAATGTACCGAGAGAGAGGCATTCTAAACAAAATCTTTGCTGGATAGTCAAACTTAATCCCACCTGACCCTATATCTCGAATCCTGTACTTTTCGCTCTCGCTTTTTATAATATCATTATATATATTATATAAGTGTGATAATATTTTATTTGGTATTTTATTAAAGAAAAAAAAAATTTCATCTGAACCCGCGTGCATTAACACCAAATGCAAGTATTTGTTTGATTGTGTTAAATGTTTTTTTTAAAGTACACATTGAACCTTTAAACGTTCATGAAAATAACAAACGTGTATGTAAATTCCTATCTGTGCACGATAAAACGTTTAAACAAGCACAGTTTTAAAAAAACAATTTTTTAGCTTTGCATTTCCCATCGCGTGAAAAAACGCTGCATATAAACGCTAAATTAATATTGATTTTACCATTTCACGACTGGTTTACATCTTTAAACCACTTCTCAATTCTGAGATTTGGACTACCAAAGAAACTTTGAGTATGGAGTGTGAAATTCATAATATGCCACTATTATTATATTTATATATATAAATAGTAATACTTGTACTATATATTTATATACAATATATATAATATATTATGACTAATAATAATATATGGGGAAAAGAGGAAGGAGATTGGGCAGAGGAGAGGCAAGAGAAAAGATAGAAGTTTGAACACACTAGAATGGAGGGGAAGAGATGGTACAAGCTGAATGCATTTAGACGAATGCGGACGAAGTATGTGGGGAAGGATAAGAGGAATACGGGGATCGGTAGGAAGTTAATTTAACTCTCACCGATGGTCGACTATTGTTGTCGGACAAAAGAAGAAAAACAACAGAAATGAAAATTACACTCATATATTAACAAAGGTACCAAAATTGTTGCAAATTTTGATTGGCATTTATTACAAGACGGTATCTGAGGAGGTGAAATTACAGTTTCGTAGTGTGAATTATCGCTTAGAAAGGGACTTCTACTCGCCTGTGATTTTTAGGATGCGGTTATAAAACGCGTTTCTCCTTGTGAAAGTTCTTGGATAAGTAAAGTTGGGGAGTGCTTTTTTTTGTGTGAAGTCCGACTCGCTTAGTTTAACTGGCCCTTTTTAGTAGGGGCGTTGGAGGGAGCCCTTGTTGAGAGGTGGACTATTCAGGTCACAGCCTTTAGATTAGTATGGTTGTGTGACGTCTCCCGTCCCGGATCCCGACGAGAACATATCAGCAAAAGTATGCTGATTTTTGAGACGCCTCCCATCCTGGTCGACAGCCTTCAGACAAGTTAGTATGGGGTTTTGTTTTAGCCGCCAATAATTGGTTGGTCGATTTCGTCTCCGTAAGCTCGGGCAGGGGAAGGTAATTTGACCTTATACGGATGTTTCATCCAAATAAGCGAGAAAGTTAAGAGGCAGTAATTATATATGGCTCGAAAATAAGTTTCTAAAGTGGTGAAAAATCTTTCTCAAAAAGAAAACATGAAAACTGGGGTCGGGGTGTGGAGAAGACATTATTGGTGTGGCTACTCTCTCGAATTATTTTGCGAGCATCGTTTATTATATTTCGTACAGTGTAGTTGTTCAGACAACAAATTTGGGGATATAATTTGAAAGGTAAATAGGCTGAGGATTCTTACTACGTTAGAGCTCTTTATTTGATGAAAAGGATTGTCTTAATATTTAGATTCGTTAGGAGAATGGAACTCGTGCGCGCGACAGCAGCTACAAATCCTGGACGAGGTAGTTGCTTTTTACAATAAATCAAGTGCTAAATTCCCTTGGGGAAAGGATATGAATCCAATCTCTTGCTCTCCAGCTTGGGTAAATATAAGGAGTGGCGGGACATTTATATCTTCTTTGTCTTAGGTAACCCAGTCATAATGAGAAATGAAAACTCTCTTGTCAAACCACGTTAAAACATCCCTGCATTTAAAGACAATTTGACCCTTGTTGTGCACATCCTGCTCGTGTGGACTGTGTTTGGCTATATTATATATATATATATTATTAATATTATAATATACTATACTACTATATATATTATGTGGTGTGTTGTGTCGATGTGTGTGTCGTGTGTGAGCGATAAAGAATAAAAGAAAAAATCATTTATATTTATTAACTGAATTCTTATGTTTTAATATGCCCTTGTCCAATCTTTATTATTTAATGTAGTATCAATTTTTGGCAGATTATATGTTTTTCATTGATGTGTGTTCTGTCTATTTTCTCCTTTGGTGGGCTGGGATTGAAAAAGAATAACAAAATACAGTCAAAACATGAGAAACAACACAAATATAATCCTGTTTTCTATTTTACTCGTTTCTCCCAATGGAAAATCTTATAATCAAAATTGTCTCATTTTTTTTCTTCTTGTGAATGGCGGAAAGCAATTTATACGTATAAAAATTTAAATCCACAGAAAGTGCTGAGATGTTTGTTTAACTCATTGTGTTGAATAGAGCGATTTACTAAAAAGCGTTCGTTATCATTCAAATACAATTTCTTTCTCGGGTTTTCCGCACTCGGTTGTAGTAATAACATCTCTTGTTTCACAGTTATATTTGAAAATATATAATCTCTTAGTCACTCAATAGAAAATATAAATATGTATAATTATATATATATATATATATATATTAATAATATATTATATATATTTATATGTATATATAATATATTTGTTAAGTACAGTAATATGTGCAGCATTTCATGTTATATAAAAAATATTATTTCTTTTTTTTTTTTTTTCTTTCTATTGAGTTCTAAATATTATTTAGGAAGCTCATAAAAAAAACAATAAGAAATAAAAATATGTGTTTTTTTTAACACCATCAATATGTTGCGATTATACGCCGTGTCAAAAAAATAATAATTATAAGGCATTTTATTATATGCTTCGAAACTCACTATAAAAATGATGATATAAAAAATCTTTATATTATAGTAAATATTATTTTATAATCTTACTTATCATCATATTACCATAGTCTATGTATAGTATATATATCGTATGAATAAATATAAAATAAGATATTAATATTCAAACAAATATAAAGTTTGTCCAAGGGTTATGACGTTTTAAGCTGTATCGAGTGGTGATGTTCCAATTTTTGAGGGTCTATGGGCAGTATCTTCAATAGGGACAGACCAATACACTAGGCGTTCCGAGATCCTCATACCAGTTATTTGGTAGTAACTTGCCTTGGTATCCAATCTATGGGTTAACAGAAGGAAAAAGAGTGTTGAAAATGTATTCTTAAAAATATGAATACCAAGAATTATAGATAAATCAAAAGATATTTTACGACAGTATGTTCAACAATACAAATCGAAAACAGCGAGAATTCAAATGTAACATATGAATGATTTTTACTATTAACAACATTACACTTCAACATACCACAAATAGACTCATAAAACAACACACTTATATCTTAATAATAATTTGAGATTTTAAGTGTCTGGCTAATCTGTAACTGAAACTATGTCAAACACCAACGTCACATTTTCCACTTAATTATTTACGTTATATTCTCAATGGTTATTTGATAATCACTATTTAATCTTAAACAGCATATTATTAACGAGAGATACATACTATAAGGGCGTACACTAGAAATTACTTATTGTGGCACTCAAAACATCTCCAATTACATCTAACTGTTGTCTAGAATCTTCCAATGTGTGATATTATGTCATATAAGCATAAAAACGAATGTTTACATACCTTTTAGAGATGAGTTTGTTAAATTAAATTTGCATTACCTCGGATTTTCACATATAACCGTGTTTGATAAAATAATTACTTAGGTTTTATTGGTTTCTATTATTTATTGTGGTTTATTCTCAATACGTATTATAAACGCTCAAATCCATAGGTTATAATTTTTATATTTGAATCAATTAGAATAAAAGCTTGAAAAAATAAGTTCTAATATTTTTCATATTTAATTTCATTTAGTCTGTTAATTTCAATATAGTTGTTTAATTGGTATTTAAAACTTATAATACTGTTCCGGATGAGAGAGCATGTTCTTGCTTTGTAATTAATAAAATTAATAATAATTGAATGTAAATTGAATCTCGAGAGAGGGTTATTAATACAACAAAGACATGTTATTACAAATCAGGCATTAATTATACTTGGACGTGAATAAGAATTACAGGTCTGGATAGTCATGTTTGAGATACAACTGAGGGATGTATAATGAGTTAAGCTATATGCCTTTGGCTATCGAATTGTTTGAAGTACTATATCGGGTAATGGCTTTGATTGGCTGTGCATACATATTTTGATAGTCTATTTCGATGTCCTTTCTCTCATCTTCCCAGGTATATTTATAAGTATATAGTATTATCTATTATGTGAGTATATATATATGTGTAGTGTGTGTTGTGGTGATAGTGAGAGTGTGTAGTGGTGTGCGCGGTGATGTAGTGTGTGTGATATCTAAGGAATTTACTCGAGTGTGTATTTGTTGCAAACAGGGTGACTTACCGGATGATAAATTGGTTTCATCAAATGAGATATAGTTGATGCAAGTATTCACTCGAGAATGATGAAAGATCATGTTGATTTTTATAAACAAATATAAAAGTGCTCAATACGTAAGATTAGGCAAATTTATTATTTAATAATGGTACACAGTAATTAAAGCCTACTCGTGTTTCACCATGAGGATCTCAGGGTTAAATCCACTGGATTATAATAAGATTACAGATTAATTGCAGTCGACTGCATATGTGTATTTTATCGCGAAACAAATTACATACGTGCAAGTCGACTGCAATTTATTCAGTATCTTGGATATATATATATATATATATAAATATATATATATATATATATATATATATATAGTTCATTCAATTCATTTCATTGCAATTTCAGTCTCGAAAGACTCTGATAAATAGTATGTTTGTGTGCCCTGGAAGTTTGAGAGCAGCGCCTCATGTGGGCTATGAAGTCTATGTGATTGAGAATACATTTCCCGATTCAACAGATTTTGCATTTGTAGGTTGTCCCTGTATAAGATGATTTGATGTTCGAATGCTTTGTGCCTGCTTCTTATGGACTCTTCTTAGCTTCTTATGATGTTGTAATCAGGTGTAGACTTCTGACTAATGTACAGTTCTCTTATGTGGGAATTCTGCCGCCACCGAGGGCGGTCTTTGAGCCAAATTTTCTCAGCTAGTTGAGAAGTAATCAATAATGCCAAAGCTACACTGAGATCATATTTTGCAGATACTTCCTTGCAATTCCGGACACCGTAACAGGCGACCAAATGCTGTACTTTTACCATAACCAGATAGCTCTCCAAGAGCAGCGAATGTCTTTTTCGTGATCCGTGTACTCTCTATACATATCCATCCTGACGTATATGGACTCAACCATCGGAGACGACGTTGTCTAGGTAGAGGATACAGGCTGGGGAGTTGAGCTCTCTTTATGAGACTGCGTAGTGTTAGTTATCCTGATCACCATCCACGTGTGAGTTGCCCTAAGTACACGTTATATATGGAGACAGCGATGTCATGCGAAGGTTATTGATGCCGCCGCATCTTGGTGGAGTAAAATAAGGTCCATGTGTGCCACTATCCATATTATGAACAGGTGCTTGATAAACAACATGCTCTCTATTACATCTTGTCCCTTTGGTACCGGATAGTTGAGGTTGCATGGTTGTCACACCAACTCATTGTGTGATAGTTGTCCCCACAATAAAGTTAGGCAGCTTTTCCTCGATCCGGCAACTGGTTTCCAGCATTCAAGTGACAGGTTGTCAGTGATGGTGATCCAAGCGTAGGTGTATATAAAGAGATTTGAAATAGTTTAATGATAGTTAATTACAATCACCCTATATATATATATAATATATTATATATATATATATATATAATATATATATATATATAGTATATTTAATATAGTTCCAATGATTGAATTCCTCAAATAAACAAAATGAATAGTTTTTGCTTTGTAGTTTATTTTAATTACCGGAACGGTATTACAACCAGCGGTTTCTTGCTGATAAGCTCATTTTCATTTCAGTAGAACGAGACGATTTATAATTTCCCTGTCTTGAACTATTCAAAATTCCACTATCTTTAAACATATTTCAAATCTCTTTATATGCAGTTACATTTCTCCAATTGGTTAACTGTGCGTATGTTCGTATGGGAATTAAGCCTGTGTTGGTGTGTAATGGTTTCTCCTCCACATATTTTGCTATTTTTGGTTCGTAAATAGCTGAGACTCCATTTTTTCCGGGGAGTTTTCGGAGGGTCGACGTGCCTCGCATGAGTGGGCCGACCAGAAGCCCCCTGGATTTAACACCTGTAACTATTGGGGGAGGTGTTGAAGGAGCAATCTAATTCTGTGTAAATAACTCCAACGATTTGAAGAAATTTGAAGGACGAATAACGATAAATATATTTCTGGCATTCACAAGAGCTATTGGAAATATCAGTTGATGCGATTCTTCGGAACGGTTGATGGAGGTTAGAGGTGAATGCTTACGTGCCCCATATTAGTCAATAGATTTATCTATATACTAATGGAGATTCGATCACTTTTTTTCTGTAATCTCCAAAAATCACTGCTATGTCAACAGTCATTTCAGCAGAAATTATGGAAGATTATCAATTGGAGTGATTAATTTATAAGTCAATATTCACTACTACCATTAAGAAAAGGGCAATGTTGATTATATATTATTATATATGTCAGGAAAGATGACACCAACATTTTTTCTTGGTGTTACTTCCATTTCTTAAAGAAATTTTAATAAATACATGTCCTCTAGTGTATATAATGATCATATTCTGGCCAATAGTAGTATATTAATACCTTTTTTTTGTATTTTTTTCTTTCTTTTTATTCTACAGTCTCAAGCTCAAGCGTACTGCCTACGAAAAACACAAGATTACGGCAGGCTTCATTTAGCTGGCCCTGTTATGGAGCATATAGTATCACTATCTGGACAAAATAGTTGAGATTAATATTTAGATCTAAAGTTTTATTTTTTTTTTTTTTTTTTTTTGTTTTTTTTTTTTTGTTTTTTTCGTTTTTTTTTCAGCCTAAGTTGAGATCATAACTTAGATCTTTTATCCCACTTATTTAGGTTTCTTTGAAGTATTAAACTCTTTTACTTGCCATATGTAACTCTGTGGAATTCTAGTGCTTATGCCTTGTGTGACTATAGAAGGATTATAGTAACTGTACCATTGTTTGCAACTTACAGTCAAATTTTCTGGTTAATCTGAACTTTAGGCTAACATAAGGGGAGAGGTTTACTCACCTTCCCTTGTGTTCTATTTTGCTTTTGAGGGAAAGCATCTGTTTTTGTTGTCCCATTTTTATTTCACTCGCGCAGTAATCAATACAACTGGATATTCACACGAAAATATACAAAAATTATGTTCTAAACAATTAAGTTCATTTTAAATAATGCACAAGCACAATTAAGATATTTAAATAACACATGTTAGGCGTGTTTTTCTCATATTACATTTTTTTTGTAGAAATAATGATTCAAAAATAAATTATAAGATTTTTAAAATAGGGAAGAGAAGTTCCTTTCACAATCACCACTTGTATTCAGTCGGTTTAGACCGTGCGCCTAGAAGCACATAAGTTTCCGTAGCGTCTCGATACCGGCCCTCGCCAAATCAAGCATATGAGTAACGCAAGGAATCTCTAGTGCGGTTGACAGTAAAGGATATGTTGGTAGTGTTGATCGTCATCCACCTCCAGACGCATAGAAACATTAATACCTTGGTGTAGTGCTTGGTTTTGAAATGGAGGCTCCCATCTATATATAATAAATAATATATAATATTATATCTATAGTATGAGTTTATTATATATATATATAAGTAAGTGAAGTTGTGGTGGGTGGTCTAAAGTGGTATTCAGGATGACAGTGAGAGAGTTTGTGTCTCGCTTTTCACAAGCACTACACCAGAGGATATGTTTTTGTTTTGCCGTTCTGGGTGGGCTTTCGACACTACCACGCAGTATCCTTACTTTACCGCACAGATCACTTGCGCGTTACTTCATATGCTGATTTTGCTGAGGGCCTTGCGCGTTATCGAATCTCATGGCAAAACTTTGTGTCTGTCATTCACGGCGCACGTGTCTTACGAAACTACACTCCAGTATGGTATTGTGCGAAGGAACTTCTCTTCTCCTATTCTTTAAAAATCTTATAATTTATTTTTCCGAACAATCATTAATGTTCTACAAAAAGAAATGATTATTGAGAAAAACACGCCTAACATGTGTTATTTAAATATCTTAATTGTGTTGCTTTGTGCATTATTTAAAATGAACTTAATTGTTTAAGACATATTTATGATATTTTCGTGTTGAAATATGCAGTTGTATGTATTATGTGAAAATAAAAAGATAGGACAACCAAAACAGATGGCTTCCTCAACGTCAAGAAAATAACAAAGGGAAGGTGATAAACCTTCCCGTGTATGTAGCGTAATGTTCACGCCATATCCTCCCAGAACATTTGCTTGTTAGGTGCACGATGTACTTAAATACTATGTAAAGTCCGTTCTCTATAAAGATAGTCACACAAGCAATAGCACTAGGGAATTTCCACCAGATACATATGGCAGTAAAAAGAGTATTAAATTTACTTTCAAAAGAACCTTTAAAAAAGTTGGGATAAAATCTAGTTATTTGATTCTCAAACTATAGGGGCTAAAAAAAAAAAAACGAAAAAAACTCTTAAAAAAAAAAACAACAAAAAGAAAAAAAAAAATAAAAGATGAACAAAATACTTTGATTCTAAATTTATAATCATCAAAACTAATTTGATCCAAGATAGTGAATTTAACATAATGTTGCGTCCACATACAGGGCCAGTATTACGAAGCCTCCGCAATCTTGTGTTTCATAGGCCGTCAGAACGCTCTACTGACTGAGATAAAAAGAAGGAAAAAAAAATACAAAAAAAAAAAGGTATATATATATATTGGCTAGGATACTGATCATTATATAACACTGAATAGAGGAATGTATTTTATATTAAAAAATTATCTTTAAGAAAATGACAGTTGTTACCACTATCGAAAGATATGTAAATAAACTGTGTCTCTTTCTGAGCATATATTATATATATATATAATTCAACATTGCCCTTTTATCTTAATGTAAGTATGCAAAGGTTGACTATAAAAAATTTAATCACTACATAAGAGAATCTTCTCTTAATTTTCTGATTACAACGATTGACTGTGACCATAGCCAGTTTGATTTAACTTTGTTACAGACAAAAGTGATTCGGAAATATCCATTCTATATATAGATATCATCTACACTCCATAGATCGCGGCACGAGCATTTCACCTCTAACCTTCTCAACCCGTTTCAGAGAAATCGCATCAATGATAGTTTTCAACATCAAAGCCTCTCTGTGGAATAGGCAAGAAAAAGTATAACCACTTCATTCGCTTATTGTCCTTCCTAAATGTTCTTCCAAATCGTTTGGTTTTCTAGATTAATTGCTCCTTCACACCATCCCCACAGATAGTTACAGGGTATGTTAAATCGAGGCGCTTTGGTCGGGCACTCATGCGAGGCCACGTCGACCATTCCAACTCCCGGAAAAAATTGCAAGTTTCAGCTATTTACGAACCAAAATAGCAAAATGTGGAGGAGCCACCATTAAACAAAACAGGCTTAATTTGCCTATGAGCAATTTGTACTTTAACGAATTGATGGAAAAATGTAACTGCATATAAAGAGATTTAATAGTTTTAGGATAGTGAAATTTGAATAGTTCAAGATGGGAATTATATTGCGTTTCGTCCTTTAATTGCTTATGAATGCTTTCACTAAAGCAAACCCGCTGGTATTGTATATACCCCGTCGCGTTGAAATTTAAATAAATAAAAGCAAAAAACTATCTTTATTTGTTTTGATTCCTCATTGAAACTATATAACTGTATACCTATATATATTATATATAATAATTACATTCCTATATTTATTTATTATTATAAATAATTCATATATATATATATACTCAGGCGGTGGATTGTAAAACTATCTTAAACTATTTCATCTCTCTCTTTATATACACCTACCTTGGATCCACCATCACTGGACAACCTTGTCACTTTTGATGCTGAACTTCAGATTTGCCGGATCGGAAAAGCATGCCTAAACTTTTGGGAAGCTCACATTAAATGGGAAGATGTGGGGACAACAGCAAACCTCACCATATCACGTACAAAGGTACAAGTGTATAGGCATGGTGTTATTCAAGCACCGTACATATATGGAAGTGAAAACATGGACCTTATACCCGCACAAGAAGACGGCGGTAACATACTAAAACTTATCTAACCTTGTCGCTGTCTTAGGAACGGTGTAACTGGGCATCACCTGGAGGGACAGGATAACTAACACAGCAGTCCTACAAGAGAGCTCAACTCCCCAGCCTGTTACTCTTCTACCATAGGAATCAACGTACCCGATCTCCGATGGTTGTTTGTCATATACGTCGTGAGAGTGGATAATGGACTGGCATCCACTCGAATCAAGAACATTTCCTGTATGGATGAGTTAATATCCCCTCGCTATTGGGTAAAGACAGGATTGGTCGGCCTGCTACTGCGATTCAAGATGTCTGCAAAAATTGATTCTCAGGTGGCTTTTGGGCCATGTCTCTTCCAGCTTGACGGAAAAAATTTTAGCTCAAAGGACCGCCTCCGGTGCGGCACTCGAATCTTCATAGAGAAACTGTTACATGTCAGGAAGTCAACCCTGATACAACATTTCATTGAAGCTATAAGAGTACCAAAGATTAGCAAGGCAACAAAAGGCATTCGGAACATCATTCATCTACAGGGACATAAGCTACAAATGCAAAATCTGTTTGATCAGGGAATGTTTCTCAACATAGGACGTTTCATAGCCAGAGGCGCTGGCAATTCTAAGGGGCACACAAAAAACTTTTTATCATATGTCTTTCGAAAGACTTGACATTGCCAATGAATGAGAGGAATTCAATGAATGATATTATATATATTGTATATATATAGTATATATAATTATATATATATTATATATAATAATCAAATACTGATTAATTGCAGTCGATTGCACGTATGTTTTTTTTCCGGCGATAAAATACACATATGCAGTCGACTTGCAATAATCTTGTATCTTCATTAATCCAGTGGATTTAACCCTGAAGATTTCCTCATTGGTGGAAACACGAGGGTGGTTATTACTGTGTACCATTATTATAATAAATTTTGCTCTACTAACGTATTTGAGCACTTTATCATTTGTTTATATCCTGTTCTTATCATTGTTGATTACTCATCAACTAACCTTTGTGGACCAATTTTCACCAGGTTAAGTCACTTATTTCGCATAAATATCCTCACACACCACACAACAAACAACACGCTAGAGGCGCATTACACACCCATCACAACATCACACACACACACTTTATATAAATATATACAATATATATATATCTATATATATATATACTGGATGATTAAACAACGATAATAGAACTCTATAACATAGTATCGCTAGTCGCACCTCATAAAGCCATACCCTGATAATTTTACTTCAAATAGCAATTTCGATGCCAAGGAGCATAATAACATTACCTCCCCAGTGTATCTCATACATTACCTTCCAGACGTATTTTTTTCTTATCCGGTCCAAGATTATAGCTGAATTTGTATAATGCTTTGTTTGTAGTTAATAACCCTTCCAATTTTACAAATTATTTCATTCAATTTATTGTTTATTATTGAGTGTACAAAGGCAAGAACATGCTTCTCTCCGGGAACAAGTATTTTTAAGTTTTAATTACAGATTATAAACACATATATGTTGAATTAGAACAGACTAATGAAATTAATATGAAAATATTTAAACTTTATTTTTACTTATTCTAATTGATTTTCATGAAATAAAAATATAAACCTAGCGAAGTTGCCTTTAATACAGATGTTTGAGAATAAAACAAATAAATTATATTAGAAAACCAATTAAAACCTAGTAATTATTTATTCAATAACACGGTTTTTTTATTACAAAACCGGTATGCAAAATTCTATACAAAACCATCAGTATTTAAACATTTTTTTCTTTAAATGATATAACTACACACATTGGAAGATTCTAGACACATTAATTTGGTATGGATCTTTTTGAGGCAAATATATTTCAGGTAGACCTTAATAGAGTACTTCGTTAATTAATAAAAAGATTAACGACTTGTTTAAGTAACAAATGAGTTGATATCTAATAACCATGAGAATATTAAACGTAAATAATTAGTGGAAATGTGACGTTCATGTGTTGACATAGTTTCAGTTACAGATTAGCCAAGACACTAATCCTCAATTTATTATAAGAATATGTCATGTGCTGTTTAATGAGGATTTGTATTTGTGGTACTCGGCACGTGTAAAATCTGTACTTTGTTATATATAAAATTCATTCATATGTACATTTTTGAATTCTTCGTTTTGATTGTTTTGGTTGAATATGTCGTAAAATATTTTTGTTTTATCTATAATTCTTGGGTATTCATTTTTTTAGTACATTTTCAAACTCTTTTTCCTTCTGTGTTTAACCCATATAGATTGGTAGTCCAAGCAGTTTACTACCACTCTGGGTTTTAGATTGGGACCGAGGTGTAGTAGAGGTATTTGAAGATACTCCATAGACCTGCAAAAATTGGAACATTCACCACTCCGATTACAGCTTAAACGTTCATACCCTGGACAACTTTATATTTTGGTGAATATTAGATTTTATATTTATTCATCGATATATATAATTATTATATATATATATATATTATATATATTATTTATATATATAAAGATTTTTTCTATCATCCATTTTTATAGTGGAGTTCGAAGCATTAATTAAAGTAATAATATATTTTTGAAGGCGTAATAATGCACATTTATGTTTAAAAAACATATTTATTCTTTTTTTTTTTTTTATGGGCCTTAAATAATTTAGAACTCATAAAAGGAAAAAAAAAAAAAAAAGAAATAAATATGTTTTTTAAACATAAAATGTGCATTATTACGCCTTCTCAAAATAAATTATATTATATATATATATATTATATATATATACACTATTATATTTATATATAATATATTATAATATATTGAGTATAGTCATTTTTTTGAGTGACTAGAATATAATTCTTTCACATATAACGTGAAACATATTTTTCAAAGACCGTTCTTAAAATCGTAAGAAGATTTGAATTTGATAACAACGCTTATTAGAAATGTCTTCAACGACATTGAGAAAAAAAAACATTTCTCAGAATTTCTGATGGATTTTTTTAATTTTATCGGCATGAATTGGCTTTCCGCCATCACAAGAAGAGAAAGAAAAATTGAAGACAATTTATTTGAATAATCAGCATTTTTCTCCATTTGGAGAAACAGTTATAGAAACGGATTATTTTGTGTTGTTACTTTGTTTTTGTTGTTTTTTGTTATTCGTTTTTCAATCCAGCCACCAAAGGAGAAAATAGACAGAAAACCCAAATTCAAGAAGAAAACATTTTATATGGCAAAATGGATTAATACATAAAATAATATTGGAGGAGTGGACAACGGATAAAGATTAAGAATCAGTAAAATAAAATATTTTCTTTCTTTACCCACAAACACACACACAACACACACACACAATTTTATATATTATAATATATATATATATATATATATATATATATATATATATACCAACCCTCCACACGACATGATGCGACACAAGGTCAATTTCTTAAGCGGAGTTTAACGGGTTTGAATTCAGAGTTTCCATTCATCCTTGACAAGTTAGCACTGTTTACAAGATCATCAAAAGCCTGCCTAGCTTTATTTCCCAATTGCTAGGAGGAGTTAATTGGATTCATACCTTTCCCATGGGAAGTAAACGATTATTTAGCACTATTTTGCAATGCAACTAACCCTCGTCCCAGTGGATTTGAGGCTCTGCGGTCGAGCGGAGTCCATTTTCCTATCGAATCTAAATATTGACAATCTTTTCATCATATCTCATGAGCGTGCTACGTTAGTAGATCCCTTCTAGGCCCTATTCCTTTTCATTTTCCCCAAATTATTTGTTGTTCTGACTCATACACTGTATGAATATATTAAACGTTGCCAATATATGAGAGCCCACAATATGTCTTCTCCTCTCAACACGCCCGAATTACCCCAGTTTCTATGTTTTCCTTTTTGATATTTTCCTCTTTAGAAATATTTTCACCATATATATGCCCTCTTTCTTTCTCCTGATTGGAATAGTAAACCTTGCTTAGTCAAATTACATCCTTCTCCCCTGCCGCTACGGGGCGAATCCACCAAACACAATATTGGCGGCTAAACAAACCCCATCACTTGGTTCTGAAGGCTGTCGACCAGGATGGAGGCGTCTCAACAGACATTACTTTGCCTGTAAGGTTGTCACCGGGAACGGAGACGTCACCAACACCATTATAATCTAAGGCTGTCGACCCTTGAATTAGTCACCTTAACAAGGGACTCCCTCCAACGTCCACTTAAAAGGGCAGTTAACTAAGCTAGTCGCTCAAAAAAAGCACTCCCCAACTTTTAGCTTATCCTAAGAAACTTCACAGGAAAAACGCGTTTATAACCGCATTCTAAAATTCACAGCGGAAGTAGAATTCCCTTTCTAGCGATAATTCACCTCACGAACTGTAATTTCACCTCTCAGATACGTCTTGTTAAAAATGCCATTCAAAATTTGCAACCAATTTTGGTACCTTTGTTAATATATGAGTGTTAATTTTCATTTTCTGTTGTTTTTCTTTCTTTTGTTCCGACCACAATAGTCGAAACATCGGGAGATTAATAAACTCCCTTACGGACCCCGTAATTCCCTCTTTCCTCCCCTCATTCTTCGCCGCATTGTCTATTGCATTCAAGCTTGACCATCTTTCCCCTCCATTACTGTGTCAACGTCTATCTTTTCTCTTGCCTCTCCTCTGCATCTCCTTCTCTTTTTCCCCAATATATATATATATATATATATATATATATATAATATATATATATAATATATATATAATTAATGTTTGATATATGGATTTCACACTCATAACTTCAAGTTCTTGGTAGTTCCATTCATCGATTGAGAAGTGGTTTGAGATGTCAAAACCAGCGTGAAATGGTAAAAATCAAATTATTAGCGTTTATATGCCAGCGTTTTTCACTCGCCGAATGGGAAATTTGCAAAGCTTAAAAATTGTTTTTTTTTTAAACTGTCTGGACTTGTTTTTAACGTTTATTGTGACGTAGATTGTATTCACGTGACCTGTAATGTCATTGACGTTAAATTGATTTTAAAAAACTTTATAATCAAACAAACTTTGCATATAAGTTGTTAATGCACGCGGGGATTTTCAGAATGAATTTTTTTTTCTTTAAATTTAAATAAATAAAAATATATATATATATATATATTATATATATATATAAAAAAGGAGAGGCGAAAATACAGGATCAATTAGCGCGTCAGGTGTGATTAAGTGACAAAGTAAAAATTGTTAAATGGCACTACAATTTCGAAACGAGTTCACTACTCTTTATTTAATAAGTTATGCTTGCATTTCTGTTAATATGCACAACTTTTCTTTTCTAAGCAAAAGATCTCGCCAAACGTTGGTCCGCCTTTGTATGCTTTGGGCTTTTATTTATTAACCTCCATTTTACGGTAAGGATATAATTTTGTTATATATAGTCTTTGTAAATGTGTTAAAAATTCACTATTCAAAGAAGTTTTAAATAAATATATATCCAAATTGAATTTTTTGAAAAGATCTGTGTTTGTTATTAACCATTACTCTGAGAGAAGAAGTATCGGTGGTGCTAAAAAATATAGATTTTCACTAATGTAGAGTAGGTGTATCTCACCAAAAAACAATTTTCTACGGTCTGGTCCTATATAATTGGAAAAAAATGACGAGCGCGAGGCCACATTATAATTGTGTTTAATTACTTGCTAGCCAGAACAAAAAGCCTTCTTGAAAAAAGATATAAAAAACATGTAAACTTCCCATTATATTCATAGATAGAACAATTACTAATTATAAACATAAGCAGGGAAAAATAAATGCTCAAAAACCACATATTTATTTTCAAAATATCATCAAGACGCCAGTACTTGCAGAAAGGTTTAGTGAGAGATTTGTGACTGACGTTTGTTCTTTCAATGATATACAGGTTTCTCAATTTTTGGTTTGGAATGCTATCGCGCATAGAGAAATTTGATTTTCAATGTTTTATCAGTCAATTTTCGTTTCGTAGGTGGGTTGATTCCATAGTTCAAGACCAACAAGAATTTCAGTCAAGCTTAAACTTGATTAATTTAATTTTTAAATTGTTTCAGACGGTCCTTTCCGTTGTTCCTCCGTACGATTTTATACAAAAAAAAATTTTTCAAAAGTTTACCGTCGGCGGGCCCGAGGAAAATGCTTTCCTGGACGAATCTGACCCTTTCTGCCGTAGTTGCTGACACCTGCCTTAGAGAAAAGAAATAGTGATATTAAGAATTGAATTATTCAAATTAAAAATAGGCGAAATATTTATGGATACCTTACCGACGGCTTTCTGCACGTTCACAAGAAGAAAAAATGGAGACAATTTTTGATATAGATTTCACATTGGGAGAAACGGTATAGAAACGGAAAGAGTATTTTGTGGGATTTTTTTTTATTTGTTTTATTTTTTTTTTCAAACCCAACCACCAAAGAGAAAATAGACTGAACAAATCATGAAAAAACATATATTTGGCAAAAAATTAATTATTTTCATCGGTCAAGTTGGACCACAGGGAGTAATCACCGTTTTCAGTGCGCGAGAGGAGCTACGGGTCTGAGCAAGGGTTCGCTGGGCGAAAACGAAAGGGTACGGATGAAATACACTTTATTTACAAATAAGCAAAAACTAGCAAGGAAACTATCTGTAGCCTACCGCAATTACCACCAGGTTAGATTCCAATAAATGTTGACAGATGTAAGGCAGATGATCATTTTGCGTTATTGCTGGCGGTGAAAAGTGAAAAAAGAGCTCTACCGGGTTATGGACCATATTAATAACTAATATATATATTGCATTGGAATAATTTGTGACCCTGAATGACATGCTTTTACGCATTCCTTTGGACTTCTCTTATTTTTTTGAATTAGTGCAAAAACCCGGGTTCACCAAAAATTCCTAAGATTGTAAATATATACCTAATATATATATATATATCTATCACTATATATACTATATGTGTTTATCATAGGTGTGTGTGTGTGTGTGTTGCTAGGTGTACATATATCATACCATTAATATATTACATATTTTTATACAGTAAAACAAATTACAAACCATCACTTTATGAGAACAAAATTAATTTCCAATGCAGTACACACATTTTAAAATGCCTTTAAGCCCCTTTTCCCATGGGAACTCCTCCTTCCAGCCTCCACATCCATTTAATATAATTTGAAAAACTGGAAACACATCACTCCTTGATGATTGCCACTTCGAGAGTGCCGAAAATAGTACTCGGGACATGATCTTTGGTTGGACTAAAGTCACGGAGATTCCACCCAATTTAAAAAGTTGGCAGTAATACTTGAAAAAATTCACCAAAATTAAAAATTGTTAAAGAGGAGATGTGTCTTTTTTTGTCTCTTTCAACATGCATAAAGAAAGAAATGCTGTTCCAAACGCAGATCACCAGACACTCGAGACACAGACACCAGGACACACTACACACACCCACACAACACACACACACCCACATTTATATATATATATACTTTATTATATATATATATATTATATAGGGTATATATATTATATATATATATATAATATATACAGAAAAATATGATATGTACGCAAAATGGAAATTCATATTATTAATACTAAGGCATATATGTATGTAATAAACTTAAATTCATATTATACTGATGTTTTTTTGTATGAAAAAAGTGTTATTGATGCTATGTGATAAAGTTTAGTTTTTAAAACCTTTATAAAAGTTAAATTAAGAACTACGTATATTGGTTAACGAATATGATGTATCAGAAAAGTTTTAATTTCATATCTTAGGATAATGGAGATTGTGCACCTAATCACAATTCACTTAGTTATTTTACGTCACATTCTACATGATTTCTTATCTTTATTAACACTGAATATGGTAATTATTTTTTTCATATACATTTTAATAATTGTTGGGCTCTTATCTACTCAAACTTTAAGTAACATGCAATTGTATTTTATAGTATACAACAAAATAACAGTTGTACGAGTGTTAAACTGAGAAGGCTAATTTGCCACATTTTGATATTACAATATTTGATGTTTTAATAAAAATTTACTTTGTATTTATTGATGTATGAATGTTTTAGGTTCAATCTTATATGGGAATATGAGCATAAGATCTCAGAGATGAAAATCTTGAAAAAAAATCCGATTAACAAGAGGTAATAACTGTAATTGTATATTGTAATCCTATTTTAACTTAAATAGTTTAAATAGGAAATCTTGTAATTAAAATACGGGAGTTGAGTGATTGTAGAGTAGTTTCGTTGTCCTATTATTTTCCGATTAGATCCCCCCCCGTTTTTCCACACTTTCATCTGCCATCTTATTTATGTCTTCATCATGCCCATTTCTATTTAACTCTAATCTTATTACATTATATTAAGATAAAACCTACTCTTTCACTGTGAGGTGCGTATATTACTATACGAATTAATATATATATATATATCACTAGAAATCTGGATTACGGTCAAGTCACCCTGAACGCACCGTTTCCAGCTAGTTCTCAGATGTTAAGCAGCGTTGAGCCTGTCCAATAGTTATTTTGGTGACCACTTGAGAAACAGCTGGTACTTTAAAATCATAATACATTAAGTAACTAGCATAGAAATGTTTAAAACAATTTTTTGGAAACACCATAAATATAATGAGTTTTACCCGACAACTATTTTGAATTACTGAACATAATTCAGCGTTCCATTTACCTACAAAAACTTTGCGTTCATTTTACACCCTTGCTATTTTGTTCAAGATTATTTCCTACAGTATCTATTAATCTTTCTCACCTAAGAAGGTGGATATTTTCAAGAAAGATATTCTTGAATTACAACAAACCTGTTTTCCCCTGCATACGAATTCTCTATCTGAACACGTTTTATTAAAGTTATACGCTCTCTTGCCTTTTCGCATTTATTAAGTTTTTACACCCGACTATAAACACAAATAACCCCTGGCAAATAAAAAACCACACTAACGCACACCTCTTCAATTATTATAAAGATAAGTCTGTTATGAAGTTTAATTCACGTAGGTAAAAATATATTGCAGACATGCACGGCTGACGACTCGATGAAAAATGTAAAATATTAAGACGTTGTTATTGAAGTGATGTCAATAAAGTCGTCTGTAAAACGAGTCTTATTAATTTCTATTTTTATTGACTAAGTTTAGCTTTTTGTTGTGGCACAAGAACGGACGTCTGGGCACCCACTGAGAAAGTAACTAATGAACTATATATATATATATATATATATATATATATATATATATATATATATATATATATATATATATATATATAGTTCATTAAAGTTAAGAGTAAGGAAATGAATCCGACGGTATATGTATAGATAAAAGGATATGAAAACACACAATACTGTTAAAAGAATAAAATATTTTCTTTTTAATAGCATTGTGTGTTTTCATATCCTTTTATATATATCTCCCCACTTTATTGCACAAATCAGATTACCAATCACCGACACCGGAACCATACTGACTGAGCTCTCTCTCTCTCTCTCTCTCTCTCTCTCTCTTCTCTTCTCTCTCTCTCTCTCTCTCTCTCTCTCTCTCTCTCTCTCACACTCTTTTTCTCTCTCTCCTATATATATATATATATAATATAGAGAGAGAGAGAGAGAAAGAGAGAGAGAGGGAGAGAGGGATAGAGAGAGGAGAGAGAGAGGGGGAGAGAGGGGAGAGAGAGAGAGAGAGAGAGAGAGAGAGAGAGAGAGGGAGAGAGAGAGCTCAATCGGTAAGGTTCCAGGTTCGAAGTTTGGCAATATTTTTTTCTCGGATTTGTCTCATTTGACTTTTTACACTGTCACATCTTATAATAACTTGATAAAGAGTGAATGTCACACGAAATATTGGAAAATAATAAAGCGGACCAGGAACTGAACATCAGCTTTTGTTCTGTTCTTTTTTTTTTTTTTTTCGCCTGTACATTTCCCATGGTTCATGATATCACCAAAAACGTCCACTAGAACAAAAGTTGATACGCAATAGATACATTTATACTTGTTTTATATATATATATATATATATATATATATATATATATATATATATATATATGTGTGTGTGTGTGTGTATATATGTATATGTGTATATGTATTTATGTATATATATAAATGTGTATACAGGTATATATGTATATATATATATGTGTGTATATATGTATATATATGTGTATATATGTATACATATATGTGTATATATGTATGTATATATGTATATATATTTATATATGTGTGTGTATATGTGTTTATATATATATATATGTATATATATATGTATATAGGTATATACATGTGTATGTAAGTATATCTATATATATATATATATATATATATTATATATATATACTCGGGGACGTAGAAATACTTGGATTGGTATCCAGGCACGTAGCAAAACCACCGGGAAAGATACATTCCTCAGCCTTGTCGAGGCAAGTGTCTAGGAGAAGAAAAACTCCAAAATTTACCCTGGGGGCGGCTGTTGCAGCCAATGATGTTGACTTGTTCTTCTTTTTGGTTCAATGTGTCAGTCACTTAGAGAGTGGGATTGGTTCTGTGCAAAGCCTTTCCTCACTTAAAAAAGCTTCAGGCACAGGCATTGCTTGATATGCAATACATGTCTTGTCCTTTATGTGTACTAAGGCTGGCTGTAGCCTAAAACGGCAAAAACATGAATTTTTTTTTTCGCAAGAATAAAAGCAGTAGACAACCAAGGCTTCAAATCGGTCTACTATGTAAAAATAATTTTGAAAGATATTGCTTGAGGAGGTGGAAGTTAAAAATTAAATGTCGGAGAGTTTGATCATAAATCCTGAAATCATCAAATTTATTAAAGGGGTAAAAAAACAAAAAAACAATTGAAAACTAAGTTCTATTAACTTTGAATATCTATTAAAATAAATCAACTATATATAATATATGATACTGGGGATGTATCTATTAAAACTTGTTTTAAAAACAATGAGGACTGTCTAATGTTGCATGCTCAAATTTTGAGTGTATTTATTATATGTTATGACGATTTCAGGTATAGTGACGTAGTTTTAGTTACAGACAAACCCCAGTTATGGTGAGCGGAATGAAAACAGGATGCACCGTGGACTGAATAAAGTTCCTCGAGTGCCTCCCGATTACGACAAGAAGGATCCCGAGTTCGAAAAGAAGCTTCCCGAGTTCGAAAAGAAGCTTCCCTAGTCCGGGAAAGTTCCCAAGAAACAGCGGAAGAAGGCCGGAGGGCACATCGGCCGAAACGTTGTATAGATAACAATGAAGATGAGGACAATAGTCCCGATAATCCAAATAATACTAATTATCAAGCCTAATCTCAAAAGTTCAGAGAATAAGTTTCAGTTGTTCTATTTTTTTTATTATACTCCCCCCACTGTTTTAAACTTTAAAAAAAAAAATCTGCATTCTTATTTAGTTTCATTAGTCTTTCTAATTTGATATACTATCTTATTAAATCAAAACTTAAATAATTGCACCTGGAGAGTGCATATATTTGCTAGTTTTATTAATAATGGGGATTCGCTTCCGGTTTTTGTATGTAACAGAAACTATGTCACTGCTTCGTCACACTACCTAAATCGTCATAGAATAAATACACTCAAAATTTGAGCATGCAATGTTAGACATTGTTTTTTTAAACAAGTTTTAATAAATACATACCTGGTATTATCTATCTATATATAGCTTGTTTTATTTTAATATATATTTAAAGCTATCAGAACTAAGTTTCCATTTCAATTTTTTACATTTTTTGCTCCTTTAATAAATTCATTTTATGTTTTACTCCTTTAATAATTTTGATGATTTTACTTTACTTATGATACAGACTCTCTGATATTAAATTTTCAACTCCTATCCCTCGGACAATATTTATTTTACGTCGCCCAGAGGGCGATTTTTTATTCTGCTAGTACAAATAATTGCAAATAAAAACTAAGAAAAGCAATGATAGATTAATTGCTAAAATAAAAGCAAAACAAGGACATGACAGAAAAAAAACAACAGGAATTATACTTAATAAAAACAAAATTGGAAGAAAGACAACCGTATCAGTGTTCCATAGTATATAAGTATACGTACACGAGTATACTCTACACAACAGATATAATATACGTAATACACGTTACATACAGTTATAAGATACGTAAAATACGTCCTCATAAAAAGAGCATATGCAGAGACATAGTTTCTGTTACATCCAAATAAAGACTGATTCTCCATTATATATACTAGCATATATATGCACCCTCCGGGTGCAAGTATTTAAGTTTTAATATAATAAAATATCATATTAAGTTAGAAAGGCTAATGAAACTAAATAAGAATACAGATAAAAAGATTTGAAACAGAGGGAGTATAATAAAAGATTTGAAACAGAGGGAGTATAATAAAAAATGGAACAACTGAAACTTACTCTTCCATCACTCTCGTCTTTCATTGTTATTTTTTCTAATTCAAGTATTTAGTTATAAGAGGCAGTGAAGAATAAAATGACAGTTATTTTATCTTGTTAATGGATTTCATTCAAGATTCATTGAAGAGATTTTTGCTTATATTCATTAAAATAAAACCAAACAGTTAGAAATCAATAGCATATTTATTAAATTCGATTTTTTAATATTAATATGCAAATTAGTCTTCCCGTTCACATTGTAAAGCGCTACTTTGTTGTATATATAAATATAATTGCATGTTGTTAGTATGTAGACATAGTTAACAGTATTAATAATGTAAGACATTTTTATTAATAATTGAGGTTTAGATAAAAATAAAATCATGGAGAATGTGATGTCAATAACTAAGAGAATTGTGACTTGAGTAATAATATAGTTTCGGTTACAGACAGAAAAAAACCAACATCTCCATTATAATAAGATAGAGAGAATATTACCCGTATCTTCTTTTTACATAGCATCAAAAATATGTACTGTATCGGTATTTCCTTCGACACAATTCTCCCAGAGCAGTGGTGTCGATAATCTCTGTATATTACTTGACCAACATCTCCCCCGCCCCCGAATATGATCAATTTCTCATGGCAAATGTCGGTCTCGGTGTCAGCCTGCCAAAAAGTGATGCGCTGTAAGGAGTGACCCAGTGTCGATGCTGACGGACAAACCGGATTAAAAACTGACCTGAGACGGAGATAATAAATAAGAAAAAGTAGCTGTGAAATTCACCAGGTGATCAATACTGTCAAAAGTCTGTTCGCTCGGTTTTTGCCGCCAACGATTTACGCTCAAGCTCTTCCGCAGAGGGGGGTCAGAATAATGACAGCTTCTTAAGACTTTCGATGTAATTCTCCATGAATACGTTTTCGGAAATATCAGAAGCAGCTGAATGCTTTCGGAAACAATAAAAATCACAATTTCCCCAGGTATGTTGCCGCCCTGTCAGCTGGGGCGTTAGAATGCACCGACTGCACCTCTGCAGAGGGGTAAGACTCCCCCAATGTTGGCTGTGGGTGGCAAACCGTGATGCTTAAGGATAGAGCCCAGGTGGATGAGCAGTTCATGACATGCGATACTCCACTTTGGCTTTATCTTGGTCGGAGAGGCCCCATCCGATCAATCGGCTGGTCACGTCAAGCCCTAGCACCTATATGATTTCCCAACCCTATTGCCCTTATGGCAAGCCCCAACCATTTTTATCATATGGGTGCTAGAAGGCGGTGGCTGCGGGTCTATATGTCCTGGGAATGACGTTAAACTCTATCTGTTGGTGAGGTTCCAGTTCCGGAGGTTTGGGGAATGTGGAGCACCCCTTCTTCACCATTGCTCCCTGGTCCACTCTGACCCGGAGTGGTAGTATCTGTTAGGGTCCCATCTATGGGTTGAATAGAAAAATGTATTTATAAAAAAATTGTATTATCCATTAAGAATTGATTTATTTCAAAACTTTATCGGCATTAAATGACCCACTGAGGTTGATTTGCCGTAAAACAAACCAAACCAAACCAAACCAAACCAGGTTGGGTAGTAGGTTTGAATTTACGGCATGCCAAATATTGTTGGGTTATTTTATGTCGAAGAAGTCACGTTATATTAATTCTTGCTGGGTATTGAATTAAAAACTTTTTTCTACATAACTCGTTGATCGGACCCTAAGTATTACTGCTACCGTCGGTCAGCGTGAACCTAGGAGTAATGGCGATGAAGGGATACTCCACACTCCCCAGAGCTCTAAAAGTGTTATATACCCACATGTTGGGTATATACATAAGTGTTCTTTTTGTGTCAGAGAGAGAGAGAGAGAGAGGAGAGAGAGAGAGAGAGAGAGATAGGGGGGTATCAGAGAGATGAGATGCATAACTTACTTTCTTTCTTCTTCGCTTGTTTGGCCATTCGATCGTCTAGCTTTAATTTTTTCTCATCATGGTCGCCATGTTTACTTCTATCTTGTTGGTTCTTCATTTCTTGATTCCTTTTCTTTCTTGGTCAGTCTTCTTGCTAAGACATGCATCAACCAACAATGCCATGTTTTTTTTTAAACTTTTATTCTTAACTCTTACTAACTAAAACACAGGTGAGTCCAACTAAGCAAAAAACATCTTTCTTGCTTAAGATCCTCGTTGGAACTGATGATCTAACTAGCTCACTCGTGACATTCGCGTGATTCGCGGGTTTTCCGCCTCTTGGGTCAAAGGTTCCCAACAGTCTGTAAATTTCCATTTACGCTACACAGTGTTGTCAATAATCTATGCTACCATAGATTATTCAACATTACTAAATTAATTGTTTATGTGGTAATTTCTGTAGGTCTATGAGCCTACATCCTTTTTAGTGTAATATAATTCGTACGAAGTCTACAAATTATGTACTGTAGTGTAATTACATTTTAATAACGGTATTCGTAAACGGACGTTACCAGAGAATCATAGAATGGTCGTTATAGAGTAATTGAATGCAGTATATACACAAGTGTTCTTTTGTGTGTGTGTGTGTGTGTGTGTGTGTGTGTGTGTGTGAGAGAGAGAGAGAGAGAGAGAGAGAGAGAGACAGAGAGAGAGAGGGGGGATGATAGGGTATCAGACAGAGGAGATACATAACTTACATTAATTCCTCTTCGCTTGTTTGGCCATTAGATCGTCTAGCTTCTATTCTTTCTCGTTATGGTCGCCATGTTGTCTTCTATCTTGTTGGTTCTTCATTTCTTGATTAATTTTCTTTCTTTATCAGTCTTCCTGCTAAGACATGCATCAACCAACAACGCCATGTTTCTTTTTAAACCTTTTATTCTTAACAGGGATCTGAGTGAGGAGCTGATGGTAGGTGTGGCGCTCCATTACTATTTTTACAAAAGGCCGGACTTATGTGGACCATATTATGCGACATTTCCTGCCAGGAAGGAGCATCTTGCCGATTCAAGTTAAAAGTTAAATTTAATTGAGTAATCTCTATTGTCTCGTGACTTAAGACAATAATTTGTGAGTCAATGGAACTAAAACACTTAGGACTAATTCTCATACTTGCCAAAGATTTTCCGTTTGGCAACAAGGTGTTGAAACGTTGCGGGCTTTTTACCGCTACACTAAATCGTATAGCATACGTGACGTTATGTTGTGGGGCCCACCGCGTCTTCAAAACACACAGTACTATTAAGGCTCGTATGGTCGTGTATCAGGGGTTGGCACGTTGATCAGCACACACAGAATTCCAGCAGTCTTTTAAGCCCAAAATTCTTCCACACTTCTTTCGTTTATGGTCAAGCAAAAGGTATCCCGTTTCACGACCGTGAGTCTTTAGTCACGGTCAATTTGACTTGTTGAAAAGTATATATCTCCTTAGCATCAGTCAAGTATCTGTTCACGTTTGTTTGTTTAATGGCTTTCATTCATGATTTCCCGTACGATTTCTTCGCTAAAATAATCTCCTTGGTCTAGCGCTAGTGAAAAGGGGATAGACTACCTCGCTGTATGGCTCATGCCGACATTAGGCCGACCTGACGATTTTTATCCGTAGGTTGGAAGTATTGACGCACACTACGCATCATTTAAAAGCTTGAACACTTCTTCATTCATATACGTGATGACAGATATAATTGGTGACGGGAACCCACCTTAATCATGGAAGAGAATAACTTGTATCTTTATTATCTGCACCGTCCATCAAAATAAGAAGATTAAGGTTGCTTCCCAATGCTCCTTGAACACTGTAAAAACAATCAGGCATGAACTGGAGAATTGGAATGGGGACCACGAGGCTGTGGCTCGAAGAGAGTAAAATAATAGTCGATATGAATGCGTTTGTACAGCAGAATTTCTCGAAAATCTGCAGAAAGGGTATCGGATTGAATTCAAATGCCTACCTGGAATTGCTAAAAACACGGTAGTCAAGCCCTTGTATAACAAGGGTAGCCAATGGTAGGCCATATGTATGGCAAAAGGATTCGGCCCCCTGCCACAGCTCTGGGAAAGTAAAAAATGATTGTCGGCGAATTTTTACGACTACACCAGTCCCAATGTTTGAGCTCCGAAGTCTCCAGATCTTAACCCCATGGATTATTATGTATGTGGCGATGTTGAGAAAGAGAGCATTCACCGTGCCAGTACTACAAAGGTCCAGTTAATCGACAGAAAGTACTTTTTGAGATCCTTCCCAGGGAAACTGTAATATCAGCTTGCTCCTGGTTCCGGAACAGGATTGAGGCTGTGATCGACGCTTATGGCGGTTATTTTGAGTAAAACTTGTTGACAGGAGTGTAATTTCCGTGCCTGTTCAATTTATTTACAACCCATTAAATTTTGTAGTTACCATGCACTTTTTCCTGTTCCTTATGAAACTGTCAAATTTATCCCGAACATCATGTATATATTCTTAGTTTATATCATTTATTATTGTATTGTATATCAATATATTATTTCTCGTGTTACTTAATTGTACAACTATTTTCGTCTGCCTCTGGTTAAAAATGAGTCCATCCAAATCGTCCAAAATGAAATGTGAACATGGGAATCCGGATTATCTGATGTTGCTTATCCGCCGTTTCCTCATTTCTTATGGGTGTTTTCACCACAGCTAAATAATAGACTTTTCCGTTTTTATTATTAAGAAAGAAAAGAAAGGGATGGAAGAGAACTGCCTCACAGAAAAAAACATAATTAAAAAGATAGAAAGAGAATATGGGAAAGATAGAGTGTGAATGTGCGGAATGGATAACGCTAATCTGTTTCAATTGAAAATAATGAAAATATGAAATCAAGGAAAAAAGAGAGAGAGTGGTGTGTGTGTGTGTGTGAGAGAGAGAGAGAGAGAGAGAGAGAGAGAGAGAGAGAGAGAGAGAGAGAGAGAGTTAAATCAAGATTATTATAATTTTTGCCGGTTTAACTCAGTCGGTAGAATGCACGGCTAGGAATGACAAGGTTCTTGGTTCGATACCGGCCCTCGCCAACTCAGCGTATGAGTAGCACAGGGATATGTGCGGTAAAGTGGGGAGCTGATAGTAGGTGTGGCGCTCCACCTCAGACGTTAAAATAATCTCCTTGGTCTAGCGCTATTAAAAAGGGGATAGACTCCCTCGCTGTCTGGTTGATACCGACATTAGGCCGCCCGACGACTTTACATTTTTTTACATATTGAACTATCAGCCAATAGCTCAACCAAACATATCAAACACTAAAATAATTAAATTATCATATTGTGGTATATCCATAGGTACTGCTAGAATTATATTATTATTACTATTATATTCATATAGTTTATAGGATAAGGTTAATGTAGCCAGACTGTTCATCTTCTATTGTGTATTTTGTTAAAGATGTCTGGATGAGCTTTATTCATTGGTCTAACTTATTCTAGAGATTTCTGTAAGAAATAGTTTTGCTATCTCCAGCGAGCAGTATCCATTTAACCCCGACAAGATTAATATTCCATTTTAAATAGCTTTTTTACGAGACCATCTGCACTAGATATCAAACTTCACTCTCAATGTTTTCACCAACTATAACCTTAAGCTTTTTAAGTCCTGGGTTAATAAGTGTCATACCCTGTTTTCGTTTGGATTTCTTCTCTGCTCTTCTTTTTTTTAATACTCTTTTGTTTCATCCTTACTCTCCATTTACCATTCAGTAACTCTTAGATTAGCCTGGCCAACTAGTTCTACTTAATGTGATTTCGAGTTCGAATCTTGGACGAGGCTGATTTCATTTTACAAGGCGCTAATAATTTTGGAAAAAGTTTGCTTTTGGTTTGGTTTGTTTTGTTTTACGGCCTATTAACCTCAGTGGATCATTTAATGCCGATAAAGTTTTGAAATAAATCAATTCTTAATGTATAATACAATTTTTTTATAAATACATTTTTCTATTTAACACATAGATGGGACCCTAACAGGTACTACCACTTCAGATCAGAGTGGACCAGGGAACAATGGTGATGAAGGGGTGCTCCACATTCCCCATAACTCCAGAACTGGAACCTCACCATCAGATAGAGTTTAACGTCATTCCCAGGACATGTAGACCCGTAGCCACCGCCTTCTAGCACCCATATGATAAAAAAGGGTTGGGGCTTGCTATAAGGGCAATAGGGTTGGGACAATCATATAGGTGCTAGGGCTTGACGTGACCAGCCGATTGATCGGAGGGGGCCTCTCCGACCGCCCGTCTAGCCCAAGATAGGGCCAAAGTGGAGTATTGCATGTCATGAACTGCTCATCCACCTACGCTCTATCCTTAAGCATCACGGGTCGCCACCCACGGCCAATAGGTGGCCCCATTGGGGGAGGCTTACCCCTCTGCAGAGGTGCAGTCGGTGCATTCTAACGCCCCAGCCGACAGGGCGGTTGGAAAAAGTATGCATGCATCAATTATTCATTACGTTATGAGTAAATAGTACGGCAGATTAGGCTTTTTAAGCTTGGTTAGGTAACCATTCTAGGAGAGATAAGCACTTAATTGAAACCTGTTAAACTCCGCTTTATATATTGACCTCATTTCAAAGCTTACTCGTACGGAAATGGAGAAGCGTGTCGTGCTATGGTTATCGTCGTCGGAAATGAACTTGACAACCCGAGTTCAAATCCTCAACAAGGGTGTTTGCATTTGACATAGCGCTGATAAATTGGGAAATATATGCATCCAAATATTCTCTCTTCAAACAGATAAATAGTAGGGAAGTGGTAATCTTCAACTTGTTCCTCGTAAATTCCTACTATAAAATAAACTGAACCCTCATTTTATGTCCGTCTTTTTGTAATAAATGTTTTAAATATGTTTGCAATAAAGGTTTTTAAATAAAGAAAATATACATGTTTGCAATAAATGTTTTTCAATAAAGAAAATATATTCAGTATTTTAAAATAACGGGTGCAAGAAAAATAAAACATTTATTGCAAAAACACGGACATAAAATGAGGGTTCAGTTTATTTTATGGTAGGAATTTACGAGGAACAACTTAAGGATTACCAGGGAAGTTTTTGGGTCTTTAAGATTTATTAGGCAACCAGTCTAGGCGAAGGAAAACTCTAAATTCAAAATCTTCAAAGAAATAGAAATGTGTCACATCCTACTCATGAGAAGCGTTTGGAGGAGTGTGCTCTAATGGTTAGTGTCGTAGGAAATGAACATGACGACCCGATTTCAAATCCTGGACGAGGTTTTTTTTCTTTACGTATATCTTTAATGATCTAGGTAAATGTATGAATCCAACTATTCTCGTTCGAGATATGGGTAAATAGTAAAAAATACGCGGCTCTTTAAAATCGGTTAGGAAACAAATACAAGTGAAAAAAACTCTGAATTCAAACCTGTTTAACTACGCTTAAGAAAGTGACCAGGTGTTACATCGTACTTGTACGGAGAGGTTGTTAACTATATAAATATATGTTGTCTGGACTACACAAGAATTACATTTTACGAGGTTCATATATTAAAACTACATTATTTCCTCGTGAATTATAGTCACTAGCTACTTTCATTTTTGATGTATTTTGGTTTGGTTTGGGTTGGTTTATCTATCGGCCTATATACGAGGGTGAGTCAAAAAATAATGCCATTTTGTTACCAACACTGGAACATGCATCATATATCAAACTGAAGCTGGTACTCTGTGGATCATATCTCTACGTCTCTCAATAGCAATGTTCTACCTTCAAATGAGAGCATATATCCCTATCACGTAAAAATCTGTTAACTGTTCGTTGAGCCACTTTTTCACTACAAGTTTCACTTCCTCGTCACTGGAATAACGTTTGCCTCTCAAACCCTCTTTCATGGGTTATTAATTATGTATGTATATATATATATATATATATATATATATATATATATATATATTTTGGGGGGGAGAATATGTGCTTAATTGAAGTCGTACCTAATTTTGAAAGTTAATTAATTAATAATTAATTAGTTAGGCTGGCATACCTATTTAAATGTAAGGCTAAACAAATTGAGAAAAATCAAGATTGATTTTTCTCGATTTGTTTATGTTGTACCGGCCGTTCCTACAGTGGAGAATATACACCGGTTCTCACTATAAATAGTGAGACACCGAGTGAAAAGGTTGTACTGTTACCGTTTAACGTCAAGCTAGCCGTTCCTGTACCATTATTGTAAATACACTTGTCTTATTTTACCCTACCTCGACTTGACTTCTTTTTTACTGTTGGATTAATATCACAACAGTTTAGCCTTACATTTTAAACGGTATGCCCGCCTAATTAATTAATCATTAATTAATTAACTTTCAAAATTATGTACGACTTCAATTAAGCACATATTCTCCCCAAAATTGTCGGCTAAATAAAGCCATATCATAAACACACCGCGTGTGTATTTACTTTCTCATATATATATATATTATATATATATATATATATATATATATATATATATATTACCACATTTCATAGCTACAGTTATTGCTTTTTCAGGGGATAGCTAATCAAACCTTTCCCACAAATCAATATAGATTTCGGAAACTAATAACAGTTTAGAATTGGTACAAGTTGTTTTGTTGAAAACCTTTCATGTTTTTTGTTGCTTTCAGGTTTTGTTTGGTCTGGTTTAATTTGTTTGTTTTACGGCATATCAACCCTTTTCAGATAATTTAATGCCGAAACAACTCATTTTGATAAAAGTCTTTATGTTTCAAGTTCCTAATGTCTTTTTATTAGTTTGAATAATTTTCATTTGATTTTCGTTTGGATGGGTTTGATTTGTTTAATGGCATTATAACCCTGTGGGTTATCTAATGCCAAAACCTATTATAGAGTCTGAGATAAAAGTTGGTACTCAAGTTTCCTTTACAGGCGTGTTTTTGTAGATGTATTTTCCGGGTGTATTTTATATCTGATTCATAATGTTTGAAATATGTTTTCTTTCAGGAAGGATACAGTGGTATCCATTTAACTATTTCCAGGCAGATCCCTGATATCATTTGTGTTGAAAGGTTTCTTTCTGATTGCTTCCAGCTTCCGCTGAATTAAGTGAAATTAATTTCGTAATTTGGTGTCTGACACCAGTAAAATTGACGTCATTATACAACATTCAATTGGCTTATAAAGGAAACACCCTGATTTGCCGTTGGATGATATTTAAATTAAATTCACCCAGTTATATGCTACGCGCAATTGGAATGAAACGACATTTGATTTGAATTAAAATCGTCCTTATTTCTCTGAATTTTTTAGATGAGGATTGATAAATTGTATTTTTTTTGTATTAATCAGACTATTTTTCTCACCTTTATTGCTATCTACACAATGTATCGACCGATATGCTCTCCGGCATTCTTCAGGGGTTTCTGACACATAGCGCAACGGATATAAGAGTTGAGTTAAGTGACAATCATCTCTAGGTTGAAGGTTCAATCCTGGCCAAGGGTGATAATGACATAAAATACTTAACACAGCTTAACACTTGTACCCAGTTCCATGAAGGCATCCGATTACAACATTAAGGCTACCGAGTTCAACAAAAAGATGCCGCGTTCGACAAGAAACACCTGAAAAAAGAAGATATGTACTTAAGAATAAAGATGAGGACAATAGTCCGAATACTCCACAAAATACAAATGAAATCGTCTCTGCTGATTTTATACAAAAGCATAAGATTATTCGATGATATTTGTGAAGTTTTGAAAATAGGTTTTCTGTATCGTTTGTTTTTAAAGATTTCCTGGTCCTTGTTAATTCTTAGAATTTTATTATGTGTTCTTGGACGTTTCAACGAAACCACTGCACCCTCTCTCTCTCAATCTCAAACCCACTCTCTTTCTCTCTCTTTATATATATATATATATATATATATATATATATATATATATATATATATATTAGGAAAATGAAAAAACACAGGTTTAAATGGGTTAAGTGGTGAGTTTATTGGCCGACGCTGCAGTGTTTCAATTTTCAAAACTTACAGAACTCTTACTAAAAAAAGTTTTTCCCTATTTTAATTCCCCTCCCCCCCACACACACACCCATACTTCTTTCTTCTCTTAATATAAAAAATAAAAATTCTCCTGACGCCCATGACATCTCTTTCCCCTACCTCTTACCAATACACACACACACACACACACACACACACACTAAAGGTTTATTTCCACTGTCGTTCATCGCAAAAAAAAAATTCATACACACACACAACCACACACCTAAAAAATGCACAATGTTTCCTTTCGATACAAACACATACACCGTCCCTTACCCACGCCGTAAAATAGAATATTCAACGTCATATTTCCAAACCGTCCCTTTCCTTTCTTTTTTTTCAAACCTCAAAATGTTTTAAACTGAATAACAATAACTACCACTCGCTTTTCTCGTTATTCTGTGATAAATAATTTCTTATCATCTTCCATATACCAACAAATGCACTGAAGATGATCTAATTAATAGATCGAAACAATGCAGCGTCGGCCAATAAACTCACCACTTAACTCATTTAAACCTGTGTTTTTTCATTTTTCCTAATATACTACATACCGTCGGATTCACTTCCTTTCTTCCCATATATATATATATATATATATATATATATATATATATATATATATATATATATATATATAGTATCCAATTGCCACTTTAGCTTTTCCGTTGCAGTGGCATCAGTAAATAATCCAAAAGTGCTCAATATATTAAAAAACATAGAGCAGTAATTATACTAATAATATTAGGATTAGAGGAAAAAATGGACTACCATGGTTTCAATAAAATTGAAATGATTTCATCAAGACCCTACCCTACGTTTAACTAAGTCGATGTAATTCAATTAATCGAATTTAACTAATCGAATTTAAATAAGGAATTACATCGACTTAGTTAAAAGTAGGGTAGGGTCCTGATCAAATCATTTCAATTTGATAGAAACCATGGTAGACCCTTCATTTTTGCTCTAAAAATATTATTAGTAGTAGTATGTTATATATATATATATATATATATATATATATATATATATATATATAACATACTACTAATAATAGAGAACGCTGAGCAGTCAGGAGAATGGACGTGTTTTTCGCTGCTCCAAGAAGCAGCGATTTATTTATTATTTTAAAGCATATAATGGAAGTGACAATTATTTTTTTTTTTTTCATTTATTTATTTACTAGTTGAAACACATCGATTCATACGCGATTATACGCATTTAATTATGTGGAAATGTATGTTTACTGTTGATCATTTTGTTATTCGGTAATGTCACATTTCATAACATAACTTTAATAGTATATATATATATATATATATATATATATATTATATATATATATAGAGAGAGAGAGAGAGAAGAGAGAGAGAGAGAGAGTGTGAGGGGGATAGAAAGGAAGAGACAGAAATTTAAGATAAGGTAGCGTGGAAATGGAGTCAACAACACCTGGTTACTGACAGTTTCAGGCCTATACGGTCTTCCAACCAAATGGTCCCATTAGGTCTGATGATCACATAGGGGAAAAACTGTCAGTAACTAGGCGGCGTTGACTCCACGTCCACGCTACCTTAACTATACATAAATGATCTATCATTTCTATTGAGTGTTTACTGATAAATATCGCACCCATATCATATATATCCATGTATTTACATTTTCATCAAAGGGTTACTACTATGTAAACCTTGTAGCAGCATGAGTAGTTAATCCAAAAGGGCTCAAATGAAGACGGTGTACTAAGAACATCGAAGCTGTGGTAGGGAAATAACTTTTCTACAACTATCCCTATATATATATATATATATATATATATATATATATATATATATATATATGACCCTATATATGCTCCCCATCCCCTAGGGTTGAGCACTCTGGGGGGGATCTCGCTGACGGCCGCCAACTCAAGCGTAAACGCAACGCTCTTCTAAAGAATGGAGCACTCTGTGACAGCCTTTACACACAAAGCGATGTGTGTATTATAACAGTTAAAATCCCCTTCCCATTCTGTAAGTGAAGACAGCCTGATGGTTAAGGTGCCGGACTGACACCCAACCGATCGGATTTCAATTCTGGCTGTAGGTGGCTTACAAAATGTTCTAGCCACACTGAAGAGACTTGATAAGTCGAAACACGTGTCTGTGGATGACCCTATATATATATATATATATATATATATATATATATATATATATATATATATATGGGGGGTGTCTCTGTGTGTATTGTCAATTTATGTGCTCTGTAATTGTAGCCTTCACGCCCTCATTAAAATGCTGTGGGTATGATTTTAAACTGTGTTTAGTGATGAGGTTCCAATTCTGGACCTCTTGAGAGTGTGGTGTACCTCTTCATTGGCTTTATCCACCCTGATCCACCCTAATTAGTAGTAGTTGTACCTATTAATGTGTGAAATAGATCCATATTGAGTTTTAAAATTCTAATACAAAAGAAAAATGAATAACGCAAATATCTTTACAATCGAATAAACCAAGGTTTGACAAGCCGTTAAACCTAAAGAACCAACCGACCACCCCTTATCAAACGTCATGAATCCCGCTCACATCTCTATTTTGGTGATAGAAGGCGTGTTGCTATACACTACTTAAATTTATAGACTAACAGAGGTCACGTGGTTTAAACTTCAGCCAATAAATAGCCCCTAATACGTGGTTGGTTGAGGATTTATTCGCTGATATTGACAGACGTCCATTTGCATTCATTGACGAACGACCTGTATCACTGAGGAGCACCACGGAGCACCACAAAGGATCATACCCAATATTAAGGGACACTAAGGAGCAACTAAATGATTCTTCCCTAAGGATCGTACTCTGCTTAACACAAGGGATCTCCGCTGGAGAGTGCTCTTGCTTGAAGCGTAATTTTGGCCACAAAAATCGTAACAAGAGTAAGTAAGCGTAGATCTTTTTGTGGGGTGCAGTTTTCTGCATCTGTTCTACACAACAAGCAGCATTCGGGTTCGATTCTACTGTCCGACATGTCAGGCAAAGCCTAGCCCGCTTCCTTCGAGAATACGACAGGCCTTGACGTTCGCCACTCACCTCGTGTTCTTTGTCACAGTTTTTTAATTCTCGTTTAGCTTTTTCCTAAGCGTTTCGTTAAAGTTCAAGTGGTGAAGCCATACAGTAGCACTGACATGTGTTCGGCTTGGAATATACGACTATACGACTTCGTAGGTTGTTCCTCCGTGCTAACGATGACTACTACTACTAACAATTACTATTACAACCCGACCGGTCCCTACGTAACACAAACCTTGTTGAGTTATTCCACGACAAAGACGTTTTGTTTAATTCATTCTTGATGGTATTCAACATTTTGTTTGCAAACTCAATTTTTTTAATACTCATTGTTTCTATTTAGCCCATGGATGGGATCGAAACAGATACTACCACTCCGGGCCAGAGTGGACCTGGGAATAATGGTGATAAAAGAGTACTCAACACTCCCCAGAGCTCCGAAATTGGGACTTCACCATTAGATGCAGTTTAGCGTCATACCCGAGAGAATAAGACCCTCGGCCACCGCCTTCTGGTACATATATGATAAAAAGAATGGGGGTTGTCATAAGGGCAATAGGGTTGGGACAATCATATATCTTCTTTAATTAGAAAACTGTTGGTGCCAAAAAGATGTGAAAAGATGTAATAAATATGCTGATGTGAAATTTTCCACCTGGGTTAAGGGACCCAGGTGGAAAATTGAAATAAAGGTTGGTTGGTTGCTTAGTTTGATTTTACGGCATGTCAACGTTTGTTGAGTTATTTTATGCCCGAGACATTTGGTTTTAGGTAATTTTCACCTTTAGTTATTAAATTCCTAGCAAATAAGGCAATTAGAGTAACATCCCTTGACTTTCACTTTGAACTAAGCCGGTAGCTATTTTTAAAGTCTCCGTGCGAAATAAACAAATCTTAGAAACTTTTTCGAAAACAATACAACTGCATGCTTTAACACAAAAATATCATAAAATGTGTTCTTAATAACAATTAAGTACATTTCAGATAAATTTATGCTAGGAATTTAGCCAACTGACTTTCAATTTGAAAGAAGACGGTAGCCATTTTGATTGTGTCCGTGCCAAATAAACCAATCGTTTCGAAAACAATACAAGTGCAGGCTTTAACACAAAAATATCATAAAATGTGTTCTTAATAAATATCAAGTTCATTTCAGATAATGCCCACGCACAATTTTATGCTATGAATTTTAATAACTAAAGGTGAAAATTACCTTGTTTTATTCATTCTTGTTAGGTATTCATTTTTTTTTCATACCCAATATTTTAAAACACTTTCAATTCTCGTTTATATATATATATATATATATATATATATATATATATATCGCTGACAAGCTAAAGCGACAATTCGTCCAGGCTGTGGTTATATCATTATTGCTGTATGGATGCACCACCTGGACCCTAACGAAGCGCCTTGAAAATAAGCTAGATGCGACCTGCACAAGAATGCTGCGTGCAGTCTTAAACAAATCGTGGAAACAGCACCTCACAAGGAGGCAACTGTATGGCCACTTGCTCCCTATCTCCCAAACCATACGAGTAAGACGGACTAGGCATGCGGGACACTGTTGGAGAAGCAAGGACGAGCTCATAAGCGACATACTCCTGTCGAAGCCAAAACATGGGCGTGCTAGTGTGGGCCGCCCAGCCAGGACCTATATTGACCAACTATGTGAGGATGCTGGATGCTGCGCACAGGAGCTCCCGGGGGCAATGAATGATAGGGAGGGTTGGCGTGAGATTGTCATGGATGTCCGTGCTACTTGCCCGTCATGATGATATATATAACCCTAGATGGGACACTAACAGATACTATCATTTCGGGTCATTGAAATAAAGGATTCCTTTTCGAATTTTAATTAAATGAGATAACAAGACAAACCGTTACCTTCAGCTTCCGCTTGACATATTTAGAATTTTTTGTTACTGGTGCATGCTTTAACACAAAAATATCATAAAATGTGTTCTTAATAAATATCAAGTTCATTTCAGATAATGCCCACGCACAATTTTATGCTATGAATTTTAATAACTAAAGGTGAAAATTACCTTGTTTTATTCATTCTTTTTTGGTATTCAATTTTTTTTTCAAACTCAATATTTTAAAACATATATATATATATATATATATATATATTTGGGAGATTATGTGCTTAAATAAAGTCATAACTAATTTGTTAATTAATTAATTATAATTAAATGAATTAGGCGTGCATATCGGTTAAAATGTAAAGCGTAAACAAATCGAGAAAAGGTCGATCTCTGTATGTACATTTCAGCCCATTAGGTCTCATCTGCAGATCTATAGAGAGGGCAGTGCTTTGTGCGCGATTCGAACCCTACCAGTCAGGCTGACAGGCGGACATTCTAACCACTACACAAGCTGGCTACCCCACAATCTCTCGTTTAATTTAAACTGATATGTATATCACACTGTTTCGGGTGACTTATGGCACGACAGTATGAAGTGGTCAAACAATTGTCGGCCTTCGCCATTTCAAACATTTTTTGACCACTATATATATATATATATATATATATATATGTGTGTGTGTGTGTGTGTGTGTGTGTATGTATATATAACCCTAGATGGGACACTAACAGATACTATAATTCCGGGTCATTGAAATAAAGGATTCGTTTTCGAATTTCAATTAAATGAGATAACAAGACAAATCGTTACCTTCAGATTCCGCCTGACATATTTAGAATTTTTTGTTACTGGTGTAAGTGATTTAGAATTTAATTGAATTTCGCTGGAGCCTGAACAACTGCAATTAATACGAGATTCAATAACGTTAATCTAGCAGACGTGTGAGCCATGTGTTTTGTGCCGCGTTTTCTTCATTAGACATTTAACAAATTCTTGAAGTTAACTGCACATTATCACGAAAACCCTACATATGTCATTACATATGCGTGATAGTCATTTTAACACGTTGCCAACTTTGGCTCAAATGGCAGTTTTGGTTAAATCCTACTTAACGGACATAAATTCCACCATCGTGTGTCACCCCCACCGAAAGAATGAAAAATACCAAAAATCAAGGAATTAAACGAATTTAATGAAATTTTCAGTGTTGATACATTAATGAATAAAAGATATAATGCACCAGTTATTTTATCTAAAAACTTTTACATTTTTTAAGATCAATTAACTTTGAACCACGTAGGTTTGTGAATCTGTGTTACGCCTCTAAGATACGTGGTTTAAAGTTTACTGACCTGAAAAAATGTAAGAGTTTTCAAATAAAATGACTGGTGCATTATATTGTTTATTCGTTAATATATCAACACTGAAAATTTGATTAAATTTTGTTAATTCCTTGATTTTTAGTATTTTTATTCTTTCGGTGGGGTGACTGATATAGATATAATAAGAATTAATCGATAGTTGAAAGATTTGAAGGAGGCAGAGTGGTTAGTAATTGCAGATTTTTAACCTTTTACAACCAGTCTATAAGGAGAGCTCTGAATGGAAAGTGGAAAACTACCAGGACGGTTATACCCCCTGATCTCTTGAGAACGCGTCACGAGAAACACGTGACTAGATTTAGATTTTAGTTTCGAACCGGACATTGAGGCAAGACAGACATGTTACTGCCGGGGTCGACTCTCAGCTGCGCGGAAAAAACATGGACCAGACTAAATAAAATCTTGATCAAGAAAAAAATGTCTTGTGATTTTAATTAAATCCAATGACTATAGTTAGCTCAGATGAAGCCCTTAGTTAGAATACAGCAACTAGACGACAAGATGACGACCAGAGAAATTAGCAGAAGCAGTAAAGCAGAAATGAACTACGTCTCTAATAATATATATATATATATATATATATATATATATATATATATATATCACCCGAGTTTTCTCTCTCGATTGTATACCCGATGTTGGGTATACAACAAATAAGCCTTGTGTCAAATCCTGTTTGTCAGGAAGGATCGGTAAATATATGTGTCCTGACTCTTGACGCAGTGAAAATGAACACACCTGGTTATGGCTGATTGATCTAACTCATGTCAATACTATGTCAGTAACATCCTATTGGATTGTTGGATGCAAAGAAAGAAATTTAGTAGAGGGCTCACACACCAAGATCCAATATTAGCATTAGTATATCCAATAATACACTAACACTGAATAAACGGAAGGAAAGACAACATAAGCTCATTTACACATAAAGGAACATTTAATTAATGAATGCTATATATGATATTCATACAAGAATTGCTGACAATACATAAACGTGTCTTAAAATATATAAATATATATACAGAATGTGCTGTACATGAAATAGGTACAAAAACGGCAAATGAATAAAAATACTTTACAGTGAACTCACAGATGGCACACAGAGGACAGGAGCCCCCCAAAAGCGGTTCAAAGACTACATTAAGACAACGCTGAAGAAATGTATCATCACACCTACAAGCATGGAAAATCTCGCCTCCAACAGACAGGGTTGGCGAGGGAGCCTATCCTCCTTTTTAATAGGTCTAGACAAATGAGATTGTTTTTAGCGTCTGAGGTTGAGCGCCACACCTACCATAAACTCCTTACTTTACCGCACAGATCCCTGTGATAATCATTCGCTGAGTTGGCGAGGGCCGGTATACAATCCAAGAACCTTGCGATTCCTAGCCGAGTGCTCTACCGACTGAGCGTCTTGTAGTATTTATCCTTTTTAGTTTTACTGTACCTACAGTAGAATGAGCCTCTTCTGGTAGTGTGTTTGTTACAAGTAAGTCCTAGTTTCTATTCAGTGTGCAGGTTCTAACGGGTTCTTTTCTTTGATCGATTGATCAGCCTCTCGGTTGATTGACTCATTGACCGGTCATCCGATTCTCATGCATGATAAAGCCACGCCTTTTGAATGACTCATGAATTGTCCCACGGGGCTCATTTACGCCATTGATTGTTTAGCCAGTATTTTCTTGTTCCGACAAATGAGTACATACATGATTCCACCTGTTACAATCTTATGGACGATCCTGTAGCTTTAAGCAAGAGTAGCTTGTCCAGTGGAATTGGGTCCTTGGTAATCCTCTGATAAAGAATCCTTTGGTTCTTCTGGTAAAGAGTATTGTAAGTTCCTCCTCAGTGAGTGCTAGTAGAACTATGGCAAATATCAGTGTTTAAGTAGTGTATCTGCCACACATTATGGCTAGTGATTGAGGAAGTAATAAACCATGTGACCACGGCTAGTCTATAAATCCAAGTGGAGAATTGTTGCACACCTTATATACCAAAAAATGGAGGCGTGTGCTCTAATGGTTAGACTCGCGAGTTCAATTCCTGGACGAAGCTGTTAGAATTTCACATGGCGCTAATACCCTTAGGGAAGGTATGAATCCAATTCTCCCTCCAGTTATGGGTAAATAGCAGGGCAGACTGGACTCTTTGGCTAGGTAACCAGTCCAGGAGAAGGAAAACTCTGAATTCAAACCTGTTAAACTCCGCTTAAAAAATTGACCTTGTGTCGCATCCTGCTCGTGCGGACGGGTTGGTAAATATATATATTACCAAAAAATTCCAACACCACCCTTGTCGGTAACTTGGTCTACTATTTCCAAACAAACAACATTAGTTGTCATGAGATGGTTTTATGGTAGTTTATCAGATTGCAATTCTCACACAGTGATTGACGAATGCTGTGTTGAGTCGCAAATTACATTTAACGATCTAGCTGAAGAGAATCTTCAAAGTTGAAATACATTTTATAAAATCAGTAACAATAAAATGTACTAAATATAAATATGTAATGTATTTGCAGACTTACTTTTTTACATGTTCACTTTTATTCTGATGATTTTATAAAACACACACACACACACACACACACACACACATACATACAGACACACACACATGCATATATATATATATATTCCCCTCCTCCCGCCACACTTCCCCTTCTATAAAACACCTGTATGATAATCTGATAATTCATTAAAACGACTGATGTTGTCGAGCTCAAGCTCGAGCGAAATATATCCAACACACTTTTGTCTGGGTGTTGTTCTTGTGTTCCTCACATCTCCACCACACATACACGAACACACACACACACACACACACACACACACACATATATATATAATATATATATATATATATATATATATGGAAATGGTGACTTACCGGTGAAATTGGTCACAATGGTTAATTGATACAAGTTTCACAATGATAAGACAGCGATATAACAAATATAAAGTGCTCAATACGTAGGTAGGGCAAATTTGTATGTATATATATATATATATATATATATATATATATATATATATATATATATATGATTGTGTGTGTGTTCAATGTACGTCCATATATACATTTTTGTTTTTGAAATTTGTTATGTGATACAAAGTATTTTTTACAATAAATAATATAATAATTTGCACACATTTGGATGATTTAAAGTAACTAATAATAATAATAATAATAATAATAATAATAATAATAATAATGATATTTAGTAACCCCTAATGACTATGACACAAAACTTCATCTCGTGGTGATGCTCAGTTCTGGAGACATAGTGTGTGTAGTGTATTCCCTCATTGATATTACTGCCATGTCCGCTGACTCAAAATGGTAGCATCTTTTAAGATCTCTCTTTTGGGTCCAATATGTATGCTTCCAAATTATTTATATTAAGAATTCCTGATATGATATAAGCGTGTTCAGAAAATCATTACGAAGCAACTACACAAAAATGTAAATATAAACATACACTGAATGCGATTCCGTAATTTCTAGGTATACATTAATGTTGCTGTTGGATTATTTAATGTATATAAGGTGTGCTGGAGGCCACAACTTAAATTCATAGACTCTTCGTGGCCGCGTGGATTCAATCGGCCAATCAACAGGCTCGAATAAGTGGTTGGTTAACTATTTAAACGTCTTGGTAGAAAGGCGTTCAGTTGCTCGTGCTTAACATGGATGAACGGATGAACAACAAGGATACTACTTAACACTGAGGCATACAAGGATCATAGGATTCAAGATACACTGACCAACGGAAAAGCATTATTGGATACTATACAACATGGTTCAAACTTTATGCCACAAGGGATCTCCACTGTAAAGTGCTCCCTCCTTTTGGCTTAAAATGACCACAATAATTTTAACTGTTAGAACGTAACCCAAATAAATATCACAGATGTGTATGCTCTTCACTGTTGAAAAATAGAACCTAGAATACTTTGCTGTTGATCAGAATTCTGTGTGTTCACTAGAAACGCGTATGAATTTTCTGTGATACTCTGATAATTGTTGTCAAACACAAAGGGCAATATATAAAGAAATGTAGCGAAGCGCGTGGTGTAATGGTTAAAGTAATAGGAAATGGACTCGTCGCCCCAGTTCAAATCCTGGACGTGGTAATTGCATTTTACTTAGCGCTAATACCCTTGGGAAAGGTATGAATTCTATTCTCCCTCCAGCTATTGGTAAATAGTAGGGAACACTGGGCTCTTTAACCTTGGTTAGGCAACCAGTCTAGGAGAAGGAAAACTCTGAATTCAAACATGTTAAACTCTGTTTAAGAAATTGACCTTCGTGTCACACCCTGCTCGTGCGGAGGGTTGGTAAATATATATAAAAATATAGGATTATATATAGACTTGATCAATAACGTTAGATAGGAATACAATATCCTATAAAAAGTTAAAAAAAGTAAAGTCGTCGGGGCGCCTTATGTCGGTATCGACCAGACAGCGAGGGAGTCTATCCCCTTTTCACTAGCGCTAGACCAAGGAGATTATTTTAGCATCTGAGGTGGAGCGACACATCTACCATCAGCGCCTCACTTTACCGCACAATCCCTGTGCTACTCATTCGCTGAGTTGGCGAGGGCCGGTATCGAACCAAGAACCTTGTGATTCCTAGCCGAACGCTCTACCGACTAAGCTAAACCGGCCCTAAAAATCTTACAAAACAACTACACAAATATATAAATGGAAACATACACTGTAAGCAATTCCCTAACCTTGGTACAAATTAACAGCAAATGAGTTAAAATGTCTTTAAATCAACCAACCAATCCATCAACCAATCATTTTTTGTAAAGTAAATGAATATTTCAGATTTTATCTTCATTAAATTGGATAAAAAAATAGAACTTAAAAGGATTTGTAGATGAACAGAATTCTGCGATTTCCCTGGACACGGATATGGCTTTTTTGTGATACTTTGTGAATTGTTTCAAACATAAACGGTAACAGATAAAAAGGACACTAGTATATATAGACTTGATCAATAAATTAGATAGGAATACTTGATTTTATATAAACGTGTTAAAACGAAACTGAATGTGATTCCTTAATTTCTATGCACAAATAACCTCAAATTGGAATGTCCTTAAAATCAATTAATCCATCAATCAATCAACCATTTTTGTAAACGAAATAAATATCTAATATGTTTATAGTCATTAACAATTCTTCCTAAACATAAAGGGCAACATATAAAAAAGGTGGCAGTATATATAGATTTGCACCTTAGATATGAATACGATATAATAAACCGTGTTTAAAAAAAGAACTCTTACAAGATCCACTACACAAAATTTTAACTAAAAACATCCACTGAAAGCAATTTCCTAATGTTACATAATTAGTAGATTCCTAATACTTGTGTACAGTAGTGTAGAAACCAAAATGGCTGTTATAAGTTGCAGCCCACGGCCTTGAAGGATTGAATGACAAGGCTTGACCTCATCCTGATCCTTCGGGTGGATACTGTGAGAATCGCTGGAGAAGACCCTCTTCCGGTTTAGATTAGAGAGAGTTTTAGTCAGATCGGCCAAAGCCACGACAGTGGTAACTCGTGTTATGCACGGTGCGACTCAATCTGCGCAGGTAGTCTGGTGGAGATTTCAGAATAAAATATGATCTAAGTTAAATCGAAGTCTTGTGTCATTATCTAAAAAACCAATGACACAGGACTTCTGATAAAGAGAAATCCCCAATGGAAGACCAGACACGAAGTCCCCAAGACGAAGTCCAGACGCCAGAAGAGAGACGCCAGAATAATAGAAGTAAGAAAGAAAGGAAAGAGAGTATACAACACTAACCTCTAGGTATAAATCAACCCTAGTGGTTTTCGAATGTCTTTAAAATCAATCAATCATTTTTTTTAAACCAAATAAATATTTCAGATGTTTATACTCATTATCAAATCTTCACTGATCAAAATAAAAAAAGAACCAAGAATATTTCACAGCTCGTCAGAATTCTTCGTGTTCCCTAGACACGGATATGGATTTTCTGTGATACTCTGACAATTGTTCTCAACTACAAAGGTTAACATATAAAAAAAAGGAAATAGTAAATATAGAACTTAATTAATCACAGTGGGTGAGTAAGTGTTGAAGAGAAACTAAAAGCTTTCCGTTGAGCTTAATTCCGAACATTGCATGTACAATCACGTCCCTATCAATGGCGATCATATTAGTTATTATCCCCTTCTTTTCACTTGTATTTTCCCCAAATCAGTAATGAACTTAAGATCGTGACTGGTAACTTGTAAATTGGCTTAACATGGCGCCAGCGTATCACCCACTGCGAACACAAGAGATCCAGGGCACTAATGATTTTCATCAATTTCCCTGTTCATTATATCGTTTTATTTCTGCCTCTCATTGGAGGTCAGCAGACAGTTTGCTGTTTTTGTTTTATGCATTTTTCTTTGGTGCAATTCGCAGGAAAAAAATTATTTACAATTCAAGTCAGTCACGTTTTCTTATGTTAATTGTTTGGAGCTCGGATCTTAAAAAAAACAAAAACACAAAAAGACCAATAAGATAAAGAAAGAAAAAAAAAAGCCCCGTTCCAGACGAATCTCGGTTCAATATCTGTCAATCAAATTATTTAAATTCATCTGTAATTTTCCAAAGTGTTATCGTTATTTTAAATTATTCTAAACTTCTTGTATAAATGATAGGTTATATCTATCCCAGGGGTCGGCAACCTTATACAACATAGGGGCCAAGGGCCATATCTGTGAGAGAATGGTGGGCCACATCTATCACCGTAGTCCTTGTAACATATAGTAATGATTTATCACCCTCAGCCACCGCTTCTAGTACATTTATGATGAAAGGGATTGGGGTTTTCGATAAGAAAAAAGGGGTAATGCTTGACAGGACCAACCAGTTGATCAGAGGGGGCTCTCGGACCGCCCGTCTAGCCTAAATAAGGGCTAAAGTGGAATCTTCTGTAATGGACTGCTCAGCGACGAAGAATCCGTCCTTAATTATCAGGGCCGCCACTTGTTGGGATTTTACCAATCTGCAGAGGTACAATCGGTGCATTCTTCTGTTCCAGCCGACAACGCAGATCTCGAGTTGAACTTATGGGTATGACACAGGGCTTTTCAGATGACCATTGGTGTTCATAATTTAAATGATTTAAGCGGGAAAATAATCTATGGGACTCCGAATAAACTGTCTATCCCTTGCAGAAGGGTAAAACACACCTCAAAAACTGGGATATGTCTAGGCCGGGTCGTAGTAGTAGTAGTTAGTCGCAGTAGCCGTCGTTAGTTCGGAGAAACAACATACGAAAGTCGTATAGTCAAAAAGGGGTTCTTTCTTTCTTTCTAGGCTCGTGGGTCCTTTTTCAGAGAGAGAGAGAGAGAGAGAGAGAGAGAGAGAGAGAGAGAGAGAGAGAGAGAGAGAGAGAGAGAGAGAGAGAGAGAGAGAGAGAGAGAGAGAGAGAGAGAGAGAGAGAGAGAGAGAGAGAGAGAGAGAGAGAGAGAGAGAGAGAGAGAGAGAGAGAGAGAGAGAGAGAGAGAGAGAGAGTAAAGTCAAGCTGTTCTATCGTAAATCATCTTCATGCGCGCTGTTTGTTGCTAGCCTAAATACGTTACCGTGAGACCCCCAGAAACAAACATCTACCTCCGGCAAGGCCCAGACGAAAGAGACCGATTTTTCTCCAAGATGAAATTATAGCATTGTGTTGAAATCTGTGAAGAGTTCCACCATCTCATTGAATTTTAATTATTGAATTATAACATCTAACCAGTAAAAAAATAAAAGAATACATTTTGCTTTTTTTTCTTTGTTGGGGTTTATTTCCTTTACTTGCCACTGTTTGTCCTTCATGCAGGTAGGTGGCGCTGTAACCTCTAGTATATTTAGGGTATACCACGAAAGTCAAACCTTTTCTCTTGGACTCTCCAGCCGTCAGATGTGACACATCACATGTGTTTCCGTCCTTTAAGACCGGGTGGTTTCAATGTACCTGTTACACAAACGTTTCCTCACCCTCCAGAAGTACAGAAGTCACACGAACTAGTTGCGCCTTTTTTCTACAGGATATGGGGCTTTGCCTCCCTCAGGCATTCCACGTAACTGTTGCATGAGGGCCTTTCACAATCAATGAGTGATGACGTAACTCTCTGTTCAGTAGCCTCGGGACTATCTGCAAGGACTCTTTTCTATCGGAACATTTATTCTATACTTATACATTCATTGTATTCTTCTATCCTGTTTTGTATTGTTTCTGTTACTGTTTGCTCAGTCAATAAAGTCCATTTGTTATTAATTACGTCATCAATTACAAATATATATATATATATATATATATATATATATATATATATATATATATATATAATAATTTGCTTTAGAATCACTGTTGAGTAAATTTGCTTTAGAAGCATTGTTGAGTAAAGTATATTATTATCTATATATATTGTTTGCTTGAAGGGAGTTACAATGCATATATCTTATAAAATTCGATAATTAATGAAAGTAATCATGACAATCGAACTCGGCAAATATCGCCTCCTACGTAGAACATCGTACACCTGTTTCAACTTTATTAAGTCTCATCAGCGATGTATACTTACGATTTCCCTCCGACAGAAATCGAAACCGGGAACTCAGCATGCAGAGTCGGAGACTTTACCACTGGGCCACCGATACGCAGCAAACGATACATGCGAAACGCATCAAAAGAATCAAGTTCAAAAAGCTGTATGATGTTCTACGTAGGGGTGATATTTGTCGAGTTCGTTTGTCATGATTATTTTCATTAATTATCACATTTTATACGATATACGCATTGTAACTGCCTTCAAGCAAAACATATATATAAACAATAATAATAATAATATATATATATATATATATATATATATATATATATATGTATAACTGATATACATACATATATATATACCGTTTGAGGAAATGATAGTCAACCCGACCATCATTCGTGAACACATTATTATAAACATACTAATGTGTATGCACTATTTTAAGACTCAATGATATTTCTTTTCTGAGTTATAATGCGTCACGTACACACTTAAAAAATGTGACTCCTAATATAAATATAGATGATCCATTTACATTTTCTTATATGGAAATAAGGTAATTTATTACCAGATAGGTAATACATTCTTTGTTCTAAGATAGCAGCACTCTTTCTGGTGTACGATGTCCACTCGCTTCTAATGCTGTATCCACGTTAAGCGATTTCTAATTCTATTTGTTCAGAATGAATATTCCGGAAAGCTTTCTGTTCTCGTCCATTACGGTGAATAATTAATATAGCACAATGTGGCTTCTCACTTGGAGGCCGCTGTTACAAAACATACGGATGTAGTTTCCCAGTGTCAACTGTCCACAATATTACCAAGTTCCAACAGAATTTCAATCAATTAGAATCTCCTATGATGAATTTTAAATCTTGATTTACATCGTCCCTAAAGGCGTGATATGTTGCAAGTTCGGCACAAAGGCATGAAGCTTTAGGATCCACCCAATTGAAAAGAAATGGGATCTATAAAGCCAAGAAAAAAATAGGATTCAGAACAGTGGCTTCCAAAAGAGAGCAGTATCGGTCCCTAGCTCTAGGATGGTTGTGGAAAAAATATATATAAAATAAATCGGGTGGTGAGGCAAATCGGGATGGTGAGGCAAAAAACGGACAGTACGAACATTGAGGCAAAAAACGGTCGGTAAGGCAAAGAGGGGCAGTGAATACATTGAACAAATAGAGGCGGCGGTGAGAAAAAGGGCTGTGGAGCAAACAGGGACACTACGGACATTGAGGCAAAAAGGGTGGCGTGATGGTGACGCAAAAGGGGCAGTGGGTACATTGAAGCAAAAGGAGGCGGTTGGGCAAAATGGACAGTAGAAACATTGAGGCAAATGAATGTGGTGGGGTGTTGAGGCAAAATGGGTCAGTGGGGACATTGGAACAAAAAGGGGTGGTAGGTGTTGTGAGTCAAAAGGAGCCGTGGGGATGTTGAAGCAAAAAGGGGCGATGGGGGGTCAGGGTGGCATTAGAAGCAGTTAATGAATAACTTCTTTTTTTTTTTTACAAAATCTTAGTTACAAAATATGTCATAAATACTAAAGAAGAAGAACCCGGATGCTGTTTATACAGAATAAAATTGACATAAGAATTATGAACATATTTTTAGTATGTCGTTCGAAATCAGAGACGAAAGTCCGTGTATTGGTCTGTCTGTTCGAAGACGAAGTTAAAAATAAAGCCATATATTAAGAGCAAACACAATTTTCTCGGGTAGAATTTTACGTGTAACCCAGTGGTAGTATTCGTATTTACCCCGAAATTTATTTGCGATCGCTAGGGATCAAGTAATCAGCTGTGATTTGAGAAAATAGGAAAAAAAATCTCCTAAAGGGAATTAATCAGATAAAACAGCAAATTTAATGAATGCTTAGGCTGGTCATTCTGTTCGGTGCATTAATGATATCACAGTTGATACTCTTCTCTCTCTCTCTCTCTCTCTCTCTCTCTCTCTCTCTCTCTCTCTCTCTCTCTCTCTCTTTCCTTTCAAAATGTAGTAGTACCACGTTATTTATAAATGGGGATTTTCCGCTGTAACATTTTCGTAGTATGCATATCGAACGATAGTTACTGCTATCAATGGTGCACGATATGCGAATTAAAAAGTGTATACGTAAATTTAACCGGATTCTGTATAACTCAAGAAAGGCCTGGAATATACAGCTTATATATATATATATATATATATATACTAGCAAATATATGCACCCTCCGGGTGCAAGTATTTAAGTTCTGATATAATAAAATATCATATTAAATTAGAAAGGCTAATGAAACTGACTAAGAATGCAAATAAAAAGATCTGAAACAGAGGGGGTATAATCGAAAAATAGAACAACTTTGAAACTAACTATTCCATCATTTTCCATTACTCCCCTCTTTCATTGGTAAATTTTCCTAATTTAACTCTTTAGTTAAAATAGGAAGTAAAGGATAATATTACAGTTATTTCTTCTTGTAAATAAATTTATTTTAAGATTTATCCACGAGATTTTTGTTTATATTTCTTAAGATAAAACCAAACAATTAGAAATCAATAATACCAAGCACATATTTATTAAAATAAAATTTTAAATATCAATATGCAAATTAGCCTTCTCGTTCAAACTGTAAACCGCTATTTTGTTGTATATATAAATACAATTGCATGTTATCAGTACGTAGATATGGTCAACAGTATTAATAATGTAAAACAATTTTATTAATAACTGAAGGTTTCAAAGAATGAAATCATGGAGAATTTGACGTAAATAATTAAGGGAATTGTGACTTGAGTAGTAATATAGTTTCGGTTACAGACAGAAAAACACACAATCTCCATTATAATAAGATATATATATATATATATATATATATATATATATATATATATGTGTGTGTGTGTGTGTGTGTGTAGAGTGTTCGGGATAAATTTGATATATTTAGATTTGGTTATTTTTCTCCATAAGTTGGAGGTATTGACGCACATTACGCATCATTTAAAAGCTTGGAGCCTTCTTCATTCATATACGTGATGACAGATGGAGTGGATGACTGGAACCTACCTGAATCATAGAAAATAATTACTTGTATCATAATGATCTGCGCTGGCCATCAAAATAAGGAGATTATGGTTGCTCCCTGAACACTGGAACAACAATCAGGCATGAACTGGAGAATTGCAGTGTAGACTACGAGGCTGTGGCTGGAAGAAAGCAACATACGATCTGATTGCGTTCGTAAAGCATGTTTTCAGAGAGAGTATCATGTTGAATTCAGATGCTGGAATTGCTAAACACCGTAGTCAAACCCTGGATAATATCATAATATCATAAAATGTGTTCTTAATTGTGCTTGTGCATTATTTGAAAATAACTTAATTGTTATTAAGAACACATTTTATGATATTTTCGTGTTAAAACATGCAGTTGTATTGATCTACGGTGAAATGAAAATGTCCGACTAAAACACATGGCTTCTTCAAAGTGAAATAAACACGGGCAGGTAACTCTCATTTATGTGGCTAGTGTTCATATTACCGAAATTACTTTCTATCAGACAGGATTAGTTACAGTTATTTAAATCATATACATTTCTGATATGCACCTCTGAAGATGAAGTTTATACTTCGAAATCGATAAGACAAAAATAACATCTTTTTGTTTTTATTTTTATACGCATTGTAATTGCCTTCAAATTATTAATATATTATAACTTACTTAACAATGCTTCAAGCAAATTACCAATTAGTTTCATGAAAATGTTTTCTTCCTCATTTTAAAGGTCTGTGGCCCTACAATATTATCATTTGTTTTGAATAAATAAGAACTTTTCTTAAGTTGCTGAACCTTCGGAAACAAATAAGTTTACAATGGTCTTTCAATCTTCTTCAGTGACAACCCCAGATTTCATTATTCGAGAAATCGAAAATATGTCTCCCGGTGGAAACTATACACGATGGACATTGTCTTGATAAAATAAACTATTACCATTCGGACACATTAGCGTAACTGGGTACAAATGTCTTGCAAATAGATCTCTGTGTTCTCGTCTGTCAAAATGGCGTCCGTTTCCCTATTGTCTCCAGCATTCTACAGACACCATCAATTTGCAAAGTGAGCCGCTTTCAGGCTAAAACCAATAGGTCACGTGATCTTCTCCAGGCGCGAAATTGACCTTCTGACCCAGAGTGTTGTAAATGACCAGACTGACCTTTGGGATCCAGCGGCTGCCTTTCACGATTAATAGCAATATTCAATTGACCAATTTAGAAGTAATAACCTGTGTCACTGTGTCAATGCTGCTTCTCTTTTGGATTAGGAAAGGGGAATCCATCTTGGATGAAAGGTATCGTGTACACAGTAGCATTTGATCTAATCGTCGTTGATCTTATTCTTGTATCTCATGTGGACGACACATTCCGATTGTACGTGCTGCTTATAGCTGTCTTTTATTTCCATAGATCTACTTGCAAAATCTTACTCATAATTAGATGTTGAATAGTCACAGCCTATTATTTTTGCAATGTATTGTAGGATTTAATTTTAACGTCTAGCCGTTAACTAATTACGTAGTTACTAATTATTATATACGTAGGAGTCATACATTTCAAAATTTCAACAGACAAGCCCGAGTGTTCAATTTATTATTCTTCTATATTATCTTATTATATCTTATTATAATGGAGTTGTGTGTTTTTTGTCTGTACCGAAACTATATTCCTACTCAATTCACAATTCTCTTAGTTATTGACATCACTTTCTCCATGATTTTATTTTATCTAAACCTCAATTATAATAAAATTGTCTTACATTATTAATACTGTTAACTATGTCTACATACTGACAACATGCAATTATATTTATATATACAACAAAATAGCGGTTTACAGTGTGAACGGGAAGGCTAATTTGCATATTAATATTAAAAAATCGAATTTAATAAATATGTGCTTAGTATTATTGATTTCTAACTGTTTGGTTTTATTTAATGAATATAAGAAAAAGTCTCTTCAATAAATCTTAATGAAATCCATTAACAAGATAAAATAACTGTCATTTTATTCTTTACTTCCTCTTGTACTAAATACTTAAATTAGAAAAAATAACAATGAAAAGACGAGAGTGATGGAAGAGTAAGTTTCAGTTGTTCTATTTTTTATTATACTCCCTCTGTTTCAAATCTTTTATTATACCCCCTCTGTTTCAAATCTTTTATCTGTATTCTTATTAGTTTCATTAGCCTTTCTAATTTAATATAATATTTTATTACATTAAAACTGAAATACTGACCCGGAGGTGCATATATTTGCTAGTATATATATATATATATATTATATATATATATATTATATATATATATATATATATATATAGTTGTGCTTGTTTGTACCAACTGTTTAAGTAGCAATTGACCAATTTGCACCAAGCACATCACACAAAGATGACAACTACACGAGCAATAAAAGCAGATACTCCCACTACAATAAACAGCAGCCAGGAACACTACTGTCCTTACACAGACTGAAGAAGGGAGAAATTTTAATCCTGAAAATTCCCACTGCTAAATAAACGAAACTCTACTCAAAAACAACCGAGTTTCTGATATTTATTTCTTGAATATTTATTTCTTGAATGCTTTCATACAAATGCCCAAATCTGATATATGTACCTCCCACAAACGGATGCATATACCAAAATAATCTCATATATATATATATATATATATATATATATATATATATGTATATATATATATATATAATATATATATATATATATATATATGTGTGGTGTGTGTGTGTTGTGTGTGTGTGTATACTTACCAACCCCTCGCACGAGCGGGATGTGAATCAAGATCAATTTTTCTAAGCAGCGTTTAATAGGGTTGAGATCAGAGTTTTCTTTCTATACGGTTGACTTACCAAGGTTTACTGTTTAACCATAAGTTGAGTAAGAATAGTTGTATACATATATGAAATGAAACACCCTCGTTAGGATTTGAAATCTGCTCGTCGTGTCCATTTCCTACGATGAAAATTACACTACGCGCCTACATCTAATCTTCTAAAGATCTTTTGACTGGTTAAATTGAACTTAACGGACCTAAATTCCACCATCGTATGTCACCCCGCCGAAAGAAAAAATACCAAAGAAACAGGAAATTAACCGAATTTAATGAAATTTTCAGTGTTGATATATTAATGAATAAAATATATAATGCACCAGTAATTTTATTTAAAAACCGTTACTTTTTTCACGTCAGTTAACTTTGGACCACGTAATCTTTGACGTAACACAGATTCTCAAGATACGTAGTCGTGTATTCTATTCTGGAGAGACTGCATAACCAACCGGATTCCATCTTTAGGTGTCAGGGATCTCAACTTCAGGCCAACAGGTGTTACAATTTTTGTCGCCATTTTTAGGCTGCAGGTGAGAGCACTTTACAGTGAAAATCCCGTGCTCCTTAGTGAAGAATTCTTGGTTGTTCCTTAGTGATAGGCAGAGTCCTTGGTTGTTCCTCGGTGTTTCTTATGATAGGTAGAATCCTTTAGTGTTTGGTAGAATTATTTGGTTGAGCAGTGTCCTTGTTGCAGATCCGTTCGTCCGTGTCGAATACGTGCAAATGGACGGCTTTCAAGATCGGCGATTAAATAGTTAACTAACCACGTATTCAAGCGTGTTGATTGGCTGGTTTCTAATCCACGCGCCCACGCAGAGTCTATAGATTTTAAGAGGTGGGCTTCAGCAAACTTATATACCAAAATATTCAGTATATAGGAGGTGTGGGGTCTGATGGTTAGGGTCGTAGAAAATGGACTCGTCAACGCGAGTTGAATTCCTGGACGAAGCGGTTTGACATTTTACATGGCGCTAATACCCGTGGAAAGGTATGAATCCGATTCTCCCTCCAGCTATGGATAAATAGCAGAACAGACTAGACTCTTTAACCATGGCTAGGTAACCAGTCTAGGAGAAGGAAAACTCTGAATTCAAACCTGTTAAACTCGGCTTAAGAAATTGACATGTGGGTCGCATCCGGCTCGTGCGGAGAGGTTGCTAAATATATATATAAACCAAAATATTCCAAAAACAAGTAGCCTGATAAGGGGGATTTTACCCCTCAACAGAGGTGAAGTCGGCCTATACTGACAGGATGTTATTGTTATGTAGACTACTTCACTAAATTCATTGCATACAGAATCAGCAAACGTTTACTATCTATGAATAATGCTGGAGTGAGTCTGATAGATATAAGACCCCCATCAGTTGTTGACACCATTATAAGTCATCTAACTCATGTTATTCAAAACGGAGAAGAAGGTAGAAGCAGTAAACACGTTGTGTATTGACTTTAGCACGCAAAGTTGACATTAATGTAGTGAGAATATATGTGACTTATATCGTTTCTTACATCAGAATCGTTTAAAATGAGTCATCTAAGGTATGACGTCAAGTTGTATACGTGACTCTTACGAAATAATCACTTCGGTAGCGCAGGCCTTTTTACTATAAGGATGAATACTATCAGTTATATATATATATATATATATATATATATATATATATATATATAGAGAAGTAAACAAACAATGTGTTTTGATATGGCTTTATTTAGCCGAACATTTTTGGAAGAATATGTTGCTTAATTGAAGTCGTACCTTAATATTGAAAATTAATTCATAATAATTAATGAATTTAGGCGAGCCTACCTATTCAAGCGTAAGGCTAAATAATCGAGAAAAATCAATCTCTGTATGTACATTTCGGCCTATTAGACCGCTTTGTGTGTGATTAATTAATTTTCAAAATTAGGTAACGATTTTTCAATTAACCACATATTCTCCCAAAATTATGCGGCTAAATAAAGCCATATCAAACACATTGCTTGTTTACTTCTGCATACTGTCGTGTAGTACAGTCATCATAAGTGGAATAATAATCTTACTTCTAAACAAAACGAAAAATTCTGGGTAAAAGGCCAGCTGGTGTAAATGGTTTAGGAGTCCAGACTGTCACTTCACAGTGCAGGGTTCGAATCACACACAAAGCGGTCTTCCTGTCTATAGCTGTGCTGAATGAGGCCTAATAGGCCGAAAGTTACAATAGAGAGATTGATTTTTCTCAATTTGTTTCGCGGCCTTACATGAATAGGTATGCTGCCTAATTATTAATTCAATTAATTTTTCAAAATAATGTACGTCTTCATGTTAAGCACATATTCTCACAAAATACCCACACACACACACACACACACAACACTATATATATATATATGTATATATATATATATATATATATATATATATACTTAATATATATATATATATATAAAAAACATAACAACCCCCACACCGACAAAACAAAACCAACCCTAACAACAAACACAACCAACCAACACCAATTTTTAAGGAGCCCTGATTGAAAATGAATCGTCGATCGGTTCGCTCAATCGCGGCTGGAGGTAGGCTGTAAATATATATCCTACTGATAGACGTGATACGTGAAACATGCGGTCTGTGAATGACTATATATATATATATATATATATTATATATATATATATATATATATATATATATATATCCTTCCAATCGATCTCTCAACAATACTTAATAATTTTATTGCACTCTTCACTTTCAGTTTCTTTTGTTTATTGGGATATCAACATTCATGGGGTATTTAATGCCAATACACCCTTGTAGAAAAAGGAGTAATGGTAATATTTAACCAATAGCTCGGGGTATAAGGGAGTCATACCTTTCCCAATGGTTTGTTTGATAGTAAACATAATACCTGACTAGATTTTTTCGAACTCCTTGACTAAGAATGTTCTCAGTGGCAGTACGTTAGCCCTCATACGCCACGGACATTCTTACGCATTGTAACTGCTGAAATCATGTTTTATATATTCAGGTCATCTTTTCATTGTCTTTTTCTACACATCCCAATTACATTTTAGTATTCTTAGTTTTTTTATTATTATCGGATTTTTACCCCACATGCAGGGATCGTAAGTGTTAACAGGTTTAGGAGCATATTGATATCGCTATCACTGTTAGAATTATTGGACTAAAATTTTGTATGTAAATTTTTTTTAATATATTTTCTTTTTATTTGGAT
>CM042155.1:82822172-82837982 GCA_023376005.1 Doryteuthis pealeii | reverse complement strand
GGTTCTTCGACAACAACAGTAGACATCAGCGACCCCAAGCCTCTCATGCAAAGGCTGCATCATCATGCTCGGCGTTTACTCACACTGAGCGGGCCAAGCGTCCCGATGACAGTTCGGCGAAGAGCGATTCCTTGCACTGCCGCAGTAGAGCCCAGTTGTATCAGAACACTGGTACGCTGGTGACCGGTTCGGCCAGGCGGAAAGCATTTTAGCCAATCTTGCGTTGACATCCACTTCAACCATTACCCACGGAACAGCCGAAGCTCGACTGTGCTCGTGCCGTCAGTATGCTTCTGCCCTAGCTGGTCCATGGGCCTTTTGATGGGTCGCTCGCTCCGGCAGTGTGCGCTTCTCCAGCATCTAGCGTAATACCTAGGTCAGCGGGTGTGATACCAAAAACCCAGCTCAACCTAGAACTTACCAGAGTAATTCCATCGGATCAGCCGCCTCCGCCCAAGGTTACGTCTTCTAGCGCGTATTATCATCGGCTGCCTACTAGTAGTAATGAGAATAGCATCATCTCATGCATCGACGGTCTCCCGCGTGCTGATACGTAACTCCGCGCACCGGAAGATTGACTCCCTCACCGCTGTCGTTCTGATGTAGCATGTCTCATACTCTGGGGGTAGTCGTGGACTAAAGGGAGCGTTGCAGTGATGTGTCGACAGCACCTCTCCTTCGAAGAAAGCCGCTTCCAGTTCGACCGCGCGGCCCGATTCCTACCCGTTGTATACGAAACTCTCGCCATATTCAAGATGCACCACTCACGCACCCCAGTCCTTTACCACCGAACTCATAGGGTTAGGTGAACTTCACTCTCCCGCCGCTGACCCAGACACTAACCCAGCAACTACAGACCGCCACGTTTTCCGGCATAATGCGAGACACTCCCTCTCTCCGTCAGCTGTTAAGCGTTACCACACTGGAGATAGCGCCAAAAACGTACGGAAAACTATAATAAATGAAAAACATACACTGTAAGCAATTCCCTAACCTTGTACAAATTACAGCAATATGATGTTAAAATGTCTTTAAGATCCACCGCAACCAGATCAATCAACCAACCATTGCTAAATTAAATGAATATTCAGATTTATCTTCATTTAATTGGACTAAAAAGAAATAGAACTTAAAGGATTTGCAGAGGCATGAACAGATGTGCGATTCCCTTGGACACGTGATATGGCTTTTGTAGATACTCTGATGAATTAGTTTCAAACATAAACAGGTAAACAGATAAAAAAGGTACTAGCTGATATATAGACGATCAATAACGATTAGATAGGAATTACTTGATTTTATATAAAACGTGTTAAAACGAAACTGAATGTGATTCCTAATTTTATGGCACAAATAACCTCAAATTGGAATGTCCTTAAAATCAAATAATCCATCAGCAGTCAATCAATTCATTTTATAAATGAAATAAAATATTTAGGGATGTTTTACTCATTTAACAATTATCTCCACAGCATGAAAAATAAACGTCAAATACTTCGCAGCTTGAGTCAGAATTCCTGCGCAGTTCCCTAGGACACGGATATGGATTTTCTGTGATACTCTGACAATTGTTCTTAAACATAAAGGACAACATATTAAAAAATGCATAGCCAGTTTATACATGGATTTGCACCTTAGATATGAATACACATAATAACACCGTATGTTAAAAAAGACTCTTACAAAATCCACTAATACAGAATTTTAAAACTAAAAACATCTCCACTGAAAGCAATTTCCATAATGTTACATAATTATTAGATTCCTAATACTTTGTGTACCAGTGTAGTGTAGAAAACCATATAAGATGGCTGTTCATAAGTGCAGCCCACGGCCTTGAAGGATTGAATGATCAAGGCTTAACTTATCCTGATACCTTCCGCGTGGCATGACCGTGAGAAATCAGGTGCGCAGAAGACCCATCTTCCGGTTTAGATTAGAGAGAGTTTTAATTTCAGATCAGGCCAAAAGCCACGACGGGTGGGTAAGTTCGATGTTATGCACGTGTCGACTCAACTCTGTCGCAGTAGTCTGCGTGCGAGATTTTCAGAATAAATATGATACTTATCTAAGCTAAATCGAATCTTTGTTATTATCTAAAAATTACCTAATGCACACAGGGCTTGTCTGAATAAAAGGGGGGAAAAAGGGGAAAAAATTTCCCCCCCCCCCAAAAATGGAACGGACCCAGACACGAAGTCCCCAAGACGAAGTCCAGACGCCAAGTAGAGACAGCCAGAAGAACGCAAGAAGTGACCCAGAAGAGCGAACGTCAGAATAATAGGAAGTTAAGAAAGAAGGAAAGAGAGTATTACAACACTAACCTCTAGGTACAAATCAACCCTAGTGTGTTTTCGAATGTCTTTAAAAATCAATCAATCATTTTTTTTTTTAAACCAAATAAATATTTCAGATGTTTATACTCAATTATCAACATCTTTACTGAATTCAAAATAAAAAAAAGAACCAAACAAGAATATTTCACAGCTTCGTCGGAATTTTCTTCGTGTTCCCTAGACACGGATATGGATTTTCTGTGATACTCTGACAATTGTTCTCAACACAAAGTTAACATATTAAAAAATAAAAAGGAAATAGCTAAATATACCGAACTTGCATTAAAATGCACTCAGTGGCGAGAGTAGAGTGTTGAAGCAGAAAACTTAAAAGCTTTCCGTGAGCTTAAATTCCGAACATCATGTACAATCACGTCCCTTATCAATTGGCGATCAATTTAGTTATTTATCCCCTTTCTTTTCACTTGTATTTTCCCCCAAATCACGTAATGAACTTAAGAATCGTGCACTGGTAACTTGTAAAATTGCTAATAACATGCGCGCCAGCCCTATCACCCACATGCGAAACACAAGAGATCCAAGTCGCGCGACTAATGATTTTCATCCAATTCTCCTGCTTCATTATATCGTTTTATTTACTGCCTCTCAGTTGGAGGGCCTGCTATCAGCAGACAGGTTTTGCTGTCTTTTTTTTATATGCATTTTTCTTTGGTGCCAATTCCGGCAGGAAAAAATTTTATTTACAATTCAAGTCAGTTCACGTTTTCTGTATGTTAATTGTCTTAGCGCAGCTCGGATCTTAAAAAAAACAAAACACAAAAAGACCCAATAGATAAAGAAAGAAAAAAAAAAAAGCCCCGTTCCAGACGAAATCTCGCTTCAATATCTGTCAAATCAAATTATTTAAATTCATCTGTAATTTCCAAAGGTTTTCGTTATTTAAATTATTCTAAACTTCTTGGTAAAATGATAGGTTAATCTATCCCAGGGTCGCAACCTTATACAACCATAGGGGCCCAGGGCCATATCTGTGAGACAATGGTTGAGGTCCACATCTCACCGTAGCCCTCCTGTAACATATACTAATGAGTTATCCACCCTAGCCACCGCCATTCTAGTACATTTATGATGAAAGGGAGTTGGCCGTTTATCCGACTAAGAAAAAAGGGCAGCTAAAATGCCTTGACCAGGCACCAGCCCAAGGTTGATCAGAGGGGGCTCTCGAACCGCCCGTCTAGCCTAAATCAAGGCTAAAGTGGAATCTCTGTCATAGACGCTCAAGCGAGCGAAGCAATCCCGGTCCTTAATCATCAGCGGCCGCCACTTGTAGGGATTTTACCCACTCTGGCCAGAGCGTACAATCGGCGTGCATTCTATCTCATTCCCAGCCGACACACACGCAGATCTCGAGTTGGAACTTATGCAGGGTATGACACAGCGGCTTTCAGAATGACCATTTCGGTGTTCATAATTTTAAATGCATTTAGCGCGTAAAATATCTATCGGGCACTCCGAATAAATAACTCGCTATCCCTCATGCACGAAGGGTAAAAACACCACCTCAAAAACTGGGATATGTTCTAGGCCGGGTCTCCTGTAGCAGTCAGACGTAGTCGCCAGTACCCAGTCAGTTAGTTCGGAGAAACAACACACGAAGTCGCGCTTTATAGTCAAAAAGCGGTCTCTTCTTTTCTTTCTTAGTCCGCTCCGTGGCGTCTTTTTTCAGAGCAGAGGAGAGAACAGAGAGAGCGAGACGAGCACGAGAGAGAGAAGAAGAGAGAGAGCAGAGAGACGAGATGATGACCGGAGAAGAGGAGAGAGAGACACAGAGAGACGAGAGAGAGAGAGACCTGAGACGAGCATCAGAGAGAGAGAGAGAGAGAGATGTAGAGAGAGAGAGCAGAGAGAGATGAGGAGATCGAGAGAGAGAAGAGATGAGAGAGACGAGAGAAGAGGTAAAGTCAAAGCTGTTCTATTTCGTAAATCATCTTCATGCGCGCTGCTTTGTTGCAGCCTAAATACGTTACCGTGCAGACCCCAGAAACAACATCTACCATCCGGCAAGGCCAGACGAAAAAGAGCCCGATTTCTTCTCCAAGCTATGAAATGATATAGCATCCTGTGTTGAATCTAGTGAAGCAGTTTCCACCATCTCATTGATTCTTAATTATTGATATAACATCTAACCAGTAAAAAAATAAAAGAATACATTTTGCTTTTTTTTTCTTTGTTGGGGTTATTCCTCTTACTTGCCACTGTTTTCCTTCATGCAGGCAGGCCTGGCGCTGTAACTCTAGTATACTTTAGACGGTACTACACGAAAGAATCAAACCTTTTCTCTTAAGACCTCCAGCCGTCAGCATGTGCACACATCACAGGTTTCCGCTCCTTAAGGACCGGGTTGGTTTCAATGTACCTGTTACACGAAACGTTCCTCACCCTCGCAGACAGCTACAGAAGTCAGACGAACTAGTTGCGCCCTTTTTTCTAACAGGAGTATGCGGCTTGCCTCCCTCAGGCATTCACGTAACTGCTTACATGAGGCGCCTATTCACAATTCAATGCGAGTGATGACGCTAACTCTCTGTTCAGCTAGTCCTCGGGGACTATCTGCAGGCGACTCTTTTCTATCGGAACATTTATTCTATACTCCTATACATTCATTGTATTCTTTCTATCCTGTTTTGTATTGTTTCTGTTTACTGTTTGCTCAGTCAATAAAGTCCATTTGTTATTAATTTACGTCATCAATTACAAATTAATATATATATATATTATACTTTTATATATGAAATGAATATAATATATATACTATATATTATAAACGATTAATTTGCCTTTAGAATCACTGTTGATAAAATTTTGCTTTTAGAAGCATTGTTGAGCTAAAGTATATTATCTATCTATATATATTTGTTGCTTGAAGGCGAGTTACAAACCCTGCATATATACTATAAAAATTCGCATAATTAATGAAGTAATCATGACAATCGAACTCGGCAAATAAATCGCCTTCCTACGTAGAACATCTACACCATGTTTCAAATTTATTAAGTCCATCAGTCGATGTAGTACTTACGGATTTCCCATTCGGCACAGAAATCGAAACCGGGAACCCTCAGGCCATGCAAGAGTCGGAGACTTTACCACTGGGCCACCGAACGCAGCAAACAATACATGCGAAAACGCATTCAAAGAATTCAAGTTCAAAAAGCTGGTATGATGTTCTACGTACGGGGTGATATTTGCCGATTCGCTGTCATGATTATTTTCATTAATTATCACATTTATACCGATTGATACGCATTGTAACGTTGCCTTCAAGCAAAACATATATATAACAAAACCAAAAATTAAATAATTTTAATTTAAACAAAATAAATTAAATTTAAATAAATATATATATATATATATATATATATATATATGTATAACTGATATACATACATATATATATACCGTTTGAGGAAATGATAGTCAACCGACCATCATTCGTGAACACATTATTATAAACATACTAATGTGTATGCACTATTTTTAAACTCAATGATATTTCTTTTCTGAGTTATAATGCGTCACGTTACACACTTAAAAAATGTGACTCCTAATATAAATATAGATGATCCATTTACATTTTCTTATATGGAAATTAAGGGTAATTTATTACCAGATAGGTAATACATTCTTGTTCTAAGATAGCAGCACTCTTTCTGGTGTACGATGTCCACTCGCTTCTAATGTTTGTATCCACGTTAAGCGATTTCCAATTCTATTTGTTCAGAATGAATATTCCGGAAAGCTTTACTGTTCTCGTCCATTACGGTGAATAATTAATATAGCACAAATGTGGCCTTCTCACTTGGAAGGCCGCTGTTACAAAACATACGGATGTAGTTTCCAGTGTCAACTGTCCACAATTTACCAAGTTCTAAGAGAATTTCAATCAATTAGGAATCTCCTAGATGAATTTTAAATCTTGATTTACATCGTCCCTAAAGGCGTGATATGTTGCAAGTTCGGTATACAAAATGAAGCTTTAGGATCCACCCATTGGAAAAGAAATGCGATATATAAAGCCAAGAAAAAAAATAGGATTCAGAACAGTGGCTTCCAAAAGAAAAAGCAGTATCGTCCCATAGCTCTAGGATGGTTGTGGAAAAAAATATATATAAAATAAATCGGGTGGTGAGGCAAATCGGGAATGGTGAGGCAAAAAACGGACAGTACGAACATTAAGCAAAAAAGGGTCGGTAGGGCAAAGGGGGCAGTGAATACATTGAGACAATAGTTAGGCGCGTGAGGAAAAAAGAGGCTGTGGGAGCAAACAGGGACAACTACGGACATTGATTGCAAAAAAGGGTGGTCGTGATAATGACGCAAAAGGGGCAGTGGGTTACATTGAAGCAAAAGGAAGGCGGTTGGGCAAAATGGACTGTAGAACATTGAGGCAAAAAGAGCAGGTGTGGGGTCGTTTGAGGCAAAATGGCCGTCAGTGGGGACATTGGAGCAAAAAGGTGGTGTAGTGTTGTGAGTCAAAAAGGAGCCGTGGGATGTTAAAAACAAAAAAGGCGCATGGGTGCGTTCAGGAGGTTATTAGAAGCAGTTATTAATAACTTTCTTTTTTTTTTACAAAATCTTAATTACAAAATATGTCATAAATACTAAAGAGAAAAACCCGGATGCTGTTTTAATAACAGAATAAAATTGACATAAGAATTATGAACATATTATTTTAGTATGTCGTTCGAAATCAGAGACGAAAAAGTCCGTGTATTGGTCTGTCTGTTCGAAGACGAAGTAAAAATAAAGCCATATATTAAGAGCAACACAATTTCTCGGGTAGAAATTTTACGGTGTAACCCAGTGGTAGTATTTGCATTTACCCCGAAATTTATTTGCGATCGCTAGGGATCAAGTAATCAGCTGTGATTTGAGAAAATAGGAAAAAAAATCTCCTAAAGGGAATTAATCAGAATAAAACAGCAAATTTAATGAAAATGCTTAGGCTGGTCATTCTGTTCGGTGCATTAATGATATCACAGTTTGATACTCTTCTCTCTCTCTCTCTCTCTCTCTCTCCTCTCTCTCTCTCTCTCTCTCTCTCTCTCTCTTCCTTTCAAAATGTAGTAGTACCACGTTATTTATAATGGGGATTTTCCGCTGTAACATTTTCATAGTATGCATATCGAACGATAGTTACTGCTATCAATGGTGCCGATATGCGAATTAAAAGTGTATACGTAAATTTAACCGGATTCTGTATAACATCAAGAAAGGCCTGGAATATACAGCTATATATATATATATATATTATATCTATATACTAGCAAATATATGCACCCTCCGGGTGCAAGTATTTAAGTTCTGATATAATAAAATATCATATTAAATTAGAAAGGCTAATGAAACTGACTAAGAATGCAAATAAAAAGATCTGAAACAGAGGGGGTATAATCGAAAAATAGAACAACTTTTGAAACTAACTATTCCATCATTTTCCATTACTCCCCTCTTCATTGGTAAATTTTCCTAATTTAACTCTTTAGTTAAAATAGGAAGTAAAGGATAATATTACAGTTATTTCTTCTTGTAAATAAATTTATTTTAAGAATTATCCACGAGATTTTTGTTTATATTTTCTTAAGATAAAACCAAACAATTAGAAATCAATAATACCAAGCACATATTTATTAAAATAAAATTTTAAATATCAATATGCAAATTAGCCTTCTCCGTTCAAACTGTAAACCGCTATTTTGTTGTATATATAAATACAATTGCATGTTATCAGTACGTAGATATGGTCAACAGTATTAATAATGTAAAAACAATTTTTATTAATAACTGAAGGTTTAAAAGAATGAAATCATGAGAATTTGACGTAAATAATTAAGGGAATTGTGACTTGAGTAGTAATATAGTTTCGGTTACAGACAGAAAAAAACACACAATCTCCATTATAATAAGATATATATATAATATATATATATATATATATATATATATATATATTGTGTGTGTGTGTGTGTGTGTTGGTGTAGAGGTTCGGGATAAATTTGATATATTTAGATTTGGTTATTTTTCTCCATAAGTTGGAGGTATTGACGCACATTACGCATCATTTAAAAGCTTGGAGCCTTCTTCATTCATATACGTGATGACAGATGGAGTGGATGACTGGAACCTACCTGAATCATAGAAAATAATTACTTGTATCATGATGATCTGCGCTGGCCATCAAAATAAGGAGATTATGGTTGCTCCCTGAACACTGAACAACAATCAGGCATGAACTGGAGAATTGCAGTGTAGACTACGAGGCTGTGGCTGGAAGAAAGCAACATACGATCTGATTGCGTTCGTAAAGCATGTTTCAGAGAGAGTATCATGTTGAATTCAGATGCTGCTGAATTGCTAAACACCGTAGTCAACCCTGGATAATATCATAATATCATAAAAATGTGTTCTTAATTGTGCTTGTGCATTATTTGAAAATAACTTAATTGTTATTAAGAACACATTTATGATATTTCGTGTTAAAACATGCAGTTGTATTGATCTACGGTGAAATGAAAATGTCCGACTAAAACACATGGCTTCTTCAAAGTGAAATAAACACGGGAGGTAACTCTCATTTATGTTGCTAGTGTTCATATTACCGAAATTACTTTCTATCAGACAGGATTAGTTACAGTTATTTAAATCATATACATTTCTGATATGCACCTCTGAAGATGAAGTTTATACTTCGAAATCGATAAGACAAAAATAACATCTTTTTTGTTTTTATTTTATACGCATTGTAATTGCCTTCAAATTATTAATATATTATAACTTACTTAAACAATGCTTCAAGCAAATTACCAATTAGTTTCATGAAAATGTTTTCTTCCTCATTTTAAAGGTCTGTGGCCCTACAATATTATCATTTGTTTTGAATAAATAAGAACTTTTCTTAAGTTGCTGAACCTTCGGAAACAAATAAGTTTACAATGGTCTTTCAATCTTCTTCGTGACAACCCCAGATTTCATTATTCGAGAAATCGAAAATATGTCTCCCGGTGGAAACTATACACGATGGACATTGTCTTGATAAAATAAACTATTACCATTCGGACACATTAGCGTAACTGGGTACAAATGTCTTGCAAATAGATCTCTGTGTTCTCGTCTGTCAAAATGGCGTCCGTTTCCCTATTGTCTCCAGCATTCTACAGACACCATCAATTTGCAAAGTGAGCCGCTTTCAGGCTAAAACCAATAGGTCACGTGATCTTCTCCAGGCGCGAAATTGACCTTCTGACCCAGAGTGTTGTAAATGACCAGACTGACCTTTGGGATCCAGCGGCTGCCTTTCACGATTTAATAGCAATATTCAATTGACCAATTTAGAAGTAATAACCTGTGTCACTGTGTCAATGCTGCTTCTCTTTTGGATTAGGAAAGGGGAATCCATCTTGGATGAAAGGTATCGTGTACACAGTAGCATTTGATCTAATCGTCGTTGATCTTATTCTTGTATCTCATGTGGACGACACATTCCGATTGTACGTGCTGCTTATAGCTGTCTTTTATTTCCATAGATCTACTTGCAAATCTTACTCAATAATTAGATGTTGAATAGTCACAGCCTATTATTTTTGCAATGTATTGTAGGATTTAATTTTAACGTCTAGCCGTTAACTAATTACGTAGTTACTAATTATTATATACGTAGGAGTCATACATTTCAAAATTTCAACAGACAAGCCTTAAGCCCGAGTGTTCAATTTATTATTCTTATTATATTAATCTTATATATATCTTATTATAATGGAGATTGTGTGTTTTTTGTCTGTAACCGAAACTATATTCCTACTCAATTCACAATTCTCTTAGTATTGACATCACTTTCTCCATGATTTTATTTTTATCTAAACCTCAATTATTAATAAAATTGTCTTACATTATTAATACTGTTAACTATGTCTACATACTGACAACATGCAATTATATTTATATATACAACAAATAGCGGTTTACAGTGTGAACGGGAAGGCTAATTTGCATATTAATATTAAAAAATCGAATTTAATAAATATGTGCTTAGTATTATTGATTTCTAACTGTTTGGTTTTATTTAATGAATATAAGAAAAGTCTCTTCAATAAATCTTAAATGAAATCCATTAACAAGATAAAATAACTGTCATTTTATTCTTTACTTCCTCTTGTAACTAAATACTTAAATTAGAAAAAATAACAATGAAAGACGAGAGTGATGGAAGAGTAAGTTTCAGTTGTTCTATTTTTTATTATACTCCCTCTGTTTCAAATCTTTTATTATACCCCCCTCTGTTTCAAATCTTTTTATCTGTATTCTTATTTAGTTTCATTAGCCTTTCTAATTTAATATAATATTTTATTACATTAAAACTGAAATACTTGCACCGGAGGGTGCATATATTTGCTAGTATATATATATATATATATATATATATATATATATATATATATATATATATATATATATATATAGTTGTGCTTGTTGTTACCAACTGTTTAAGTAGCAATTGACCAATTTGCACCAAGCACATCACACAAAGATGACAACTACACGAGCAATAAAAGCAGATACTCCCACTACAATAAACAAGCAGCCAGGAACACTACTGTCCTTACACAGACTGAAGAAGGGAGAAATTTTAATCCTGAAAATTTCCCACTGCTAAATAAACGAAACTCTACTCAAAAACAACCGAGTTTCTGATATTTATTTCTTGAATATTTATTTCTTGAATGCTTCATACAAATGCCCAAATCTGATATATGTACCTCCCACAAACGGATGCATATACCAAAATAATCTCATATAATATATATATATATATATATATATATATATATATATATATATATATATATATATATATATATATGTATATATATATATGTGTGTGTGTGTGTGTGTGTGTGTGTGTGTATACTTACCAACCCCTCCGCACGAGCGGGATGTGAATCAAGATCAATTTTCTAAGCAGCGTTTAATAGGGTTGAGATCAGAGTTTTCTTTCTATACCGGTTGACTTACCAAGGTTTACTGTTTAACCATAAGTTGAGTAAGAATAGTTGTATACATATATGAAATGAAACACCCTCGTCTAGGATTTGAAATCTGCTCGTCGTGTCCATTTCCTACGATGAAAATTACACTACGCGCCTACATCTAATCTTTCTAAAGATCTTTTGACTGGTTAAATTGAACTTAACGGACCTAAATTCCACCATCGTATGTCACCCCGCCGAAAGAAAAAATACCAAAGAAACAGGAAATTAACCGAATTTAATGAAATTTTCAGTGTTGATATATTAATGAATAAAATATATAATGCACCAGTAATTTTATTTAAAAACCGTTACTTTTTTCACGTCAGTTAACTTTGGACCACGTATCTTTTGACGTAACACAGATTCTCAAAGATACGTAGTCGGTGTATTCTATTCTGGAGACTGCATAACCAACCGGATTCCATCTTTAGGTGTCAGGGATCTCAACTTCAGGCCAACAGGTGTTACAATTTTTGTCGCCATTTTTAGGCTGCAGGTGAGAGCACTTTACAGTGAAAATCCCGTGCTCCTTAGTGAAGAATTCTTGGTTGTTCCTTAGTGATAGGCAGAGTCCTTGGTTGTTCCTCGGTGTTTCTTAATGATAGGTAGAATCCTTTAGTGTTTGGTAGAATTATTTGGTTGAGCAGTGTCCTTGTTTGCAGATCCGTTCGTCCGTGTCGAATACGTGCAAATGGACGGCTTTCAAGATCGGCGATTAAATAGTTAACTAACCACGTATTCAAGCGTGTTGATTGGCTGGTTCTAATCCACGCGCCCACGCAGAGTCTATAGATTTTAAGAGGTGGGCTTCAGCAAACCTTATATACCAAAATATTCAGTATATAGGAGGTGTGGGGTCTGATGGTTAGGGTCGTAGAAAATGGACTCGTCAACGCGAGTTGAATTCCTGGACGAAGCGGTTGACATTTTACATGGCGCTAATACCCGTGGGAAAGGTATGAATCCGATTCTCCCTCCAGCTATGGATAAATAGCAGAACAGACTAGACTCTTTAACCATGGCTAGGTAACCAGTCTAGGAGAAGGAAAACTCTGAATTCAAACCTGTTAAACTCGGCTTAAGAAATTGACATTGTGTCGCATCCGGCTCGTGCGGAGAGGTTGCTAAATATATATATAAACCAAAATATTCCAAAAACAAGTAGCCTGATAAGGGGGATTTTACCCCTCAACAGAGGTGAAGTCGGCCTATACTGACAGGATGTTATTGTTATGTAGACTACTTCACTAAATTCATTGCATACAGAATCAGCAAACGTTTACTATCTATGAATAATGCTGGAGTGAGTCTGATAGATATAAGACCCCCATCAGTTGGTTGACACCATTATAAGTCATCTAACTCATGTTATTCAAAACGGAGAAGAAGGTAGAAGCAGTAAACACGTTGTGTATTGACTTTAGCACGCAAAGTTGACATTAATGTAGTGAGAATAATATGTGACTTATATCGTTTCTTACATCAGAATCGTTTAAAATGAGTCATCTAAGGTATGACGTCAAGTTGTATACGTGACTCTTACGAAATATCACTTCGGTAGCGCAGGCCTTTTTACTATAAGGATGAATACTATCAGTTATATATATATATATATATATATATATATATATATATATATATATGAGAAGTAAACAAACAATGTGTTTTGATATGGCTTTATTTAGCCGAACATTTTTGGAAGAATATGTGCTTAATTGAAGTCGTACCTAATATTGAAAATTAATTCATTAATAATTAATGAATTAGGCGAGCCTACCTATTCAAGCGTAAGGCTAAATAAATCGAGAAAAATCAATCTCTGTATGTACATTTCGGCCTATTAGACCGCTTTGTGTGTGATTAATTAATTTTCAAAATTAGGTACGATTTCAATTAACCACATATTCTCCCCAAAATTATCGGCTAAATAAAGCCATATCAAAACACATTGCTTGTTTACTTCTCATACTGTCGTGTAGTAAGTCATCATAAGTGGAATATAATCTACTTCTAAACAAAACGAAAATTCTGGTAAAAGGCCAGCTGGTGTAATGGTTAGAGTCCCCGACTGTCAGCTTCACAGTCAGGGTTCGAATCACACACAAAGCGGTCTTCCTGTCTATAGCTGTGCTGATGAGGCCTAATAGGCCGAAATGTACATAGAGAGATTGATTTTTCTCAATTTGTTTAGCCTTACATTTGAATAGGTATGCCTGCCTAATTATTAATTAATTAATTTTCAAAATTATGTACGTCTTCAGTTAAGCACATATTCTCCCAAAATACACACACACACACACACACACACACACACACATATATATATATATATATATATATATATATAATTATATATATATATATATATATATATATATATATATAACCAATTTTAAGGAGCCTGATTGAAAATGAATCGATCGATCGGTTCTCAAATCGCGGCTGGAGGTAGGCTGTAAATATATATCCATACTGATGAGACGTGATACGTGGAAACACTGCGTCTGTGAATGACTATATATATATATATATATATATATTATATATATATATATATATATATATATATATATTCACTTCAATGATCATCTCAACAATACTTATAATTTTATTGCACTCTTCACTTTCAGTTTCTTTGTTTATTGGGATATCAACATTCATGGGGTATTTAATGCCAAATACACCCTTGTAGAAAAAGAGTAATGGTAATATTTAACCAATAGCTCGGGGTATAAGGGAGTCATACCTTTCCCAATGGTATTAGTTTGATAGTAAACATAATAACCTGACTAGATTTCGAACTCCTTGACTAAGATGTCTCAGTGCAGTACGTTAGCCTCTACGCCACGGACATTCTTACGCATTGTAACTGCTGAAATCATGTTTTCATAATATTTCAGGTCACTTTTCATTGTCTTTTTCTACACATCCCATACATTTTAGTATTCTTGTTTTTTTATTATTATCGATTTTCCACATGCAGGGGGGATCGTAAGTGTTACAGGTTTAGGAAGCATATTGATATCGCTATCAACTGTTAGAATATTGAGACTAAAATTTGTATGTAATTTTTTTAAATATATTTTCTTTTATTTGGATGGGTTGTGGATTACACAGACAGTTTGGGAGTCAATAAAAACAATAGCCGATTGATCAGAAGGGATCTTTCCAACCGTCTGCTTAGCTTAAGCGAGGACCAAAGTGGAAATTTGCATGTAATGAACTGCTCAGGCAACGAGATTCCATCCTTAAGCATCATGTAGACACTAGGGTTTGACATGACCAGCCGATTGATCGGATGGGGCTCTTTTCGACCGTCTACTTAGCCTAAGCGAGGACCAAAGTGGAAATTTGCATGTAATGAACTGCTCAGGCAACGAGATTCCATCCTTAAGCATCATGTAGACACTAGGGTTTGACATGACCAGCCGATTGATCAGAGGTGCTCTTTCCGACCGTCTGCTTAGCCTAAGCGAGGACCAAAGTGGAAATTTGCATGTAATGAACTGCTCAGGCAACGAGATTCCATCCTTAAGCATCATGTAGACTCTGGGTTTGACATGACCAGCCGATTGATCAGATGGGCTCTTTCCGACAGTCTGCTTAGCCTAAGTGATGACCAAAGTGGAGATTTGTATGTACTGAACTGCTCAGTCAACAAGATTCCATCATTAAGCATCATGTAGACACTAGGGTTTGACATGATTAGCCGATTGATTGGATGGGGCTCTTTTCGACCGTCTGCTTAGCCTAAGTGAGGACCAAAGTGGAGATTTGTATGTACTGAACTGCTCAGTCAACAAGATTCCATCATTAAGCATCATGTAGACACTAGGGTTTGACATGATCAGCCGATTGATCGGATGGGGCTCTTTTCGACCGTCTGCTTAGCCTAAGCGAGGACCAAAGTGGAAATTTGCATGTAATGAACTGCGCAGTCAACAATATTCCATCCATAAGCATCACAGGTCGCCACCCACGGACAACGGGTATATATTTTACCCTCTGCAGAGGTACAATTGATGTATTGCAAAGCCCCAACCGACAGGGCTTTTGTTAAGTATCTGGCAGCCATCCTTCGTTCCAGATGTAATGAATAAGTAAGCAAGCCAATAAGAATCCGGTGTTAACGTATTCCTTGTAAGTCCGTCGTCCAAGGGAATCCAAATGTCAATGAAATAAGCTCAGATTGGGGTCTCTATTTATACAGCAGAATCAGAAGCAGCAGTGCCAGTGATTGGACAATAAGAATCCTTCTCAGGTCACGTGTTTATAGGCGAGTCTATAAGTAGGAGTGACCATTTACCTGATGCCTTATATCATTAAAAATTCAACAGCTTTTTACCAAATGAAAAAAAAAGGTATTAATAATATCTTGACTATTTTGAAGAAGGATCGGGAATAACACGTAGGATTTTTTAATATCA